>JAOQGH010000012.1:104892497-104970643 GCA_025769975.1 Gallinago jamesoni
GTTCGAGACCTCTTAAGGAACCTGAAGGTGCATAAGTCCATGGGACCTGATGAAATCCATCCATGGGTCCTGAGGGAACTGGGAGAGGAAGTTGCTAAGCCCCTTTCCACCATATTTGAGAAATCATGGTAATCTGGCAAAGTCCCCGCAGACTAGAAAAAGGGGAACATAACTCCAACATTCAAAAAAGGAAACAAAGAAGACCCGGGGAACTACAGGCAAGCCAGTCTCACCTCTGTGCCTGGTAAGATCATGGAGCAGATCCTCCTGGAATCTTTGCTAAGGCACGTGGAAAATAAGGAGGTGATTGGAGACAGCCATCACCAAGGACAAAGTGTGCCTAACAAATTTGGTGGGCTTTTACGATACTGCCACAGACTCGGTAGACAAGGGCAGAGCAACTGACATAATCTACCTGGACTTATGCAAAGCATTTGACACTGTCCCGAATGACATACTGGTCTCAAAATTGGAAAGTCATGGATTCGACAGACGGACCACTCAGTGGATAAGGGAACTGGCTGGATGGCCGCACTCAAAGGGTTGCAGTCAATGGGTCCATGTCCAAGTGGCGGCCAGTAACAAGTGGTGTTCCTCAGGGGTCGGTACTGGAACCAGTACTATTTAACATCTTTGTCGGTGACATGGACAGTGGGATAGAGTGCACCCTCAGCAAGTTTGCTGATGACACCAAGCTCGGTGGCACAGTTGACGTGCTGGATAGAAGGGACGGCATCCAAAGGGAACTACACAGGCTGGAGAGGTGGGCTCGTGCAAATTGCATGAAGCTCAACCAAGCCAAGTGCAGGGTCCTGCACCTGGGACATGGCAATCCCAGGCACAAATACAGGTTGGGTGAAGAATGGCTAGAAATCAACTCCGAGGAGAAGAACTTGGGAGTGCTTGTGGATGAGAAGCTCAACATAAGCCGGCAGTGCAAGCTGGCAGCCTAGAGAGCCAACAGTATCCTAGGTTGCATTAAGAGAAGTGTAGCCAGCAGGTCTTGGGAGGTGATTCTACTCCTCTACTCTGCACTCACGAGACCCCACCTGGAGTACTGTGTCCACCTTTGGAGTCCTCAGCACAGGAAGGACATGGACCTGTTGGAACTGGTCCAGCAGAGGGCCATGAGGATGATCAGAGGGATGGAGCACCTCTCCTATGAGGACAGACTGAGAGCGCTGGGGTTGTTCAGCCTGGGGAAGAGAAGGCTCCGGGGAGACTTTATAACAGCCTATCAATATCTGAAGGGAGCCTGCAGAAGAGCCATAGAGGGACTGTTTACGAAGAAGTGTAGCGACAGGACAAGGGACAATGGTTTTAAATTGGAAGAGGGGAGATTTAGATTAGACACCAGAAAGAAATTCTTTACAGTGAGGGTGGTGAGGAACAGGTTGCCCAGGGATGTCGTGGATGTCCTGTCCCTGGAGGTGTTCAAGACCAGGCTGGATGGGGCTTTGAGCTACCTGCTCTAGTGGGAGACCCATGGCAGGGGGGTTGGAACTCGATGATCTTTAAGGTCCCTTCCAACTTTAACCATTCTATAATTCTATGAGTTAGAAGAAAAAAAGAAAAAAAAAAAATCAACCAGCAGATAACTCTTTAAAAATAATTTTAAAACCGTGACCTATCACTTCCATTTTGACTCACATTTTAAAAATTGTTTGCTTGGTAGGAGTGTCAGAAACCTAACAAGGAGAAATAAGGACCAAATACTGCAGCGACACACATTCTTTTGGACTTGAAAAATTACAAGTAATTCACAATGCAAAGCTTTACACTTAAGACAAAGTCTTCAGAGAAGAAAAGCAATGCAGCATTTCACGTAGCAGTATCTACAACACACTCAAAAATCCCCTTACTTCTTTCAGTAAAGACACCACGTTGTATGATTTGGAGCAAATAATAAAGAACTGGATTTCTTCCCTCTCAAATCACTGTAGTTGAACTTTAAGAACATACCACATTCAAATGTTCAGCACTTACTTTCTTGCTCCTTCAAATTTGGATTTAAGGGAGAAGCATCTAAACTGGTCCCTTAATAATTTTGTCCCTTTCTCTACCTATTGAACCATGACAAATAGTTCATATGATAATATTATATGACAAATCTTAACTCATATAATATTATCTCATTGAAAAACTTCTTAATCCATTTATTTGCTGGAAATTAAGATGACACTTAGTCCAGTTTAACAGAGTCATTTAAAAGCCAATTTTTATAAATGATAATGCAGGTTGAAAGATTAGAATATCATTTAGGATACTGACTATACCTCTTTTTTGTACATACTGCTGTAAGGAAACAAGAACACAGCAGAAGGTTAACTTTGAGTCAAAGCAAACCCATCTATGCACAGACAAGTTATTCCTTCTGAAAACCAATACAAAAGTTCATGGCTGTCCAGAAGACAAGAGCAAGAAATTTGAGAAAAAGAGCCGAGTACAGTAGTTTTAAATCCTTGGATGTTGTTTCTCTGTAAAAGATAGATTTTACAACCAAAATTCTGAATATCCTACAATCTAACTCACGCTGTTTCCAAACACTGTTCCATAGCACGGCAAAAACACGTTTTGATTTTTAATTACCAAAATGCCAAAGCCATCAGTAAGTACATCAGAATCAGCAGTAAGATCTTAAGAATGGCAAAGTTGATGATAAGATATTAGCGCTTACATTTCCTATCCTATCCTCAGAATAAATTTACTCCTTTTGGTAAAAAGGGAAAGGCATACTTTTAAGTATCTTAAAAGTGTGGCTTATATCTTAGTTCTGTCAAGAGTCAACCACCAACACACTGTATTCTGAACTAGCTGAAATACAAACAGAAGGCTGATAGTAAAAGGATGACTAAAAGATATCCTGAGGTAACCTCTTTTTCTTGCCACACCACAGTAACAGTGCTTGAATTTGCCCATTTGGCAGAGCAGACATTGGAGCAGCCTCTTTCTTCAAAAGCGAATGGAGGATGCCAATAACCTTACATAACTGCAACCCAGAAAAGATCAAAAGCAGTAACTGGAATTTGATTTGCTCTTTGCATTGACTTTTTCTGATGCATTTTTATTTCATCTAATGCATCTCCTACTATTAATTGTTACACGCACAGCACCTACCATGCCCTGAAAAACCCAAAACAGAAAATGTAAATTTTAAAAGACATTTATGCATGAATACATATATGTATGAAAAAGAATTACATTTACTGAAAACTTCATTCTATGCTAATTCTTAATTTGAGAGATACATACTAATTGAGCATCTTCTCACCTGAAGTCGTCATGAGAGAAAACCCAGAATGCGTAAGAAATCCTACTAGCTCCTCATCATTTTGCAAGTTTCTCTTAGCTCAGCAAAGAGCTTCTCCCAACCTAAAAGGATAATTTGAACTTGCTGGTTTAAATCTTGAGAATATTTTTTCCCTCCTTCCAGACAGAGTTAATCTTCACTTGAAAGTTATGAAACATCACAAAGAGAAAGAATTAACTCTACAGGAGCTGCTTTTCCTATTGCTTTTCTTTTTTAAATTCAGATACAATTGCAACCTACAGTTGTCATTTAGGATTAGAAATATTTAAGAAAATATCTAACAGCAGTTCATCTTTTGGTCCATTTAGAAATTAGATTTATTGTGTGTGCATGCTGTGGTTGAGTTTCCTCCATCTCTTCACGCCAGTAGATTTAAAGATTATTCTCGTTAAGACTGGTTTTTTTTATTATTATTATGACCAGATCTGATGTTACAATACAAATCACATGAATGCTGGGCTGCTCAGCATAGTTATCATATCCTGTATAGTGTCGCTTCAGAAAATAGGACCTTGACAGATACAGCTGAAAAAGCAATTTGTACACATTGTATGTAATTAGTGTGTGCTTAACTAGCACTGCTGCAAACACATTGTTGCACTGATTCAAGAAGTTCACTGATGTTTTGAAACAGAAGCTAGAAACTAAAGACAAAGGGAAAACCAATCAGTGAAACATTTGTACAGATATTTTCTCAAAAGCTTGAGAATCAGAGAGCCATAGAAATACCGATTGGAAGGGACCTCAAAATGTCATCTGGTCCAACCTTTCATGGGAAAAGGAGCCTAGATGAGATTATCTAGCAGTCCAATCTTGAAAACCTTCAATGATGGGGACTGTACCACATCCCTGGGGAGGTCATTCCAGATTGTTCCCACTGTAAAAAATTTATTTGTAATATAGATAGGAACCCTCTCCCAGTGCAGCTTGTACTCATTGCCCCTGGTCTTCTCCATGTGGCTCCCTGGGAAAAGACACTCTCTATCCTCTTTGTGGCTGCCCTTTAAATGGGAGAATGCTGTAATGAGGTCCCCTCAAGCTTTCTCCAGGGAGACTCCTCAAGTCTTCACTAAAAAGGCAGATTCTCCTTTGCAACCTTCGTTCAGACTCTCTACAGTCTGCCTGTGTCTTTCTTGAGTTGTGGGAATCAGAACTGGACACAGCACTCCAGGTGGGACCTGACCAGCACCAAGTAGAATGATCACATCTCCATCTCTGCTGGTAATATCCCTGGGAATGCAGCCCAGGATCCAGTTAGCCTTTGTTGCTGCAGTGGCACACTGCTGACTCACGTTCACCTTGTTGTCCACCAGGACCACCTGGTCAGCAGGGCTGCTGCCCAGCCACACAGACCAAAACTTGTACTGTACCAAAACTCCCTGGTTATGGCATCCCAGGTGCAAGACTTTGCACTTGTCTTTGTTCAGCTTCATACTGTTCTTACTTGCCAACTGTTGCAGCCTGTCTAGGACTCTGTGTAAGATGGCTCTCCCTTCTGACATGTCCACCTCCACAACCAGGTTAGTGTCATCAGCAAACCTGATGAGGCTGCTTTCAATTCCATCATCTTATGAAGATATTGAAAAGCATGAGGCCCCATATCCATCCCTGGAAGACCCTACTTGTGACAAGCTGCCAGCCTAAGCAAAAAACACTGACCACCAAGAGATTTTTTGAGATATTTTTAAAACAGTATATTGCATGTCTCACCAAAACTAAGTCTGATTCAACTACATATTAGCAAACTTTATACAGATAATTCCTTGAGACATTTTGGTGTCATCACACAGGATATAGAAATATTCTTATCACTGTTCCCTTTAACAAAATCTGGAGTAGGAAACTGTAATTTCACAGTATTGAAAACAACTACTATGAATTATTCTGACACTTAGACTACTTCAACAGAATTTGCAGGGTTTTTTTTTTTAAAGGAAAACGTATGTCAGGACTTCATACTTTTTCGTCATATATGTGTGTATATACATAAAGTACCATGCATGTACTGGACATAAGTTTTTCTTTCTAGCCAATCCATTTATTCAATGATGATCTCAAGTGATTAATGAAGCTTTTCACAGAAAGGCTTTCCTGGAAACTTAAGCACATCTTCAGAAGTAAATAGTTGCATGTGAATTCATTAAGGTAGGAAAACACTACCTACTCAATATGTAGGCCTAACAAGAAAGAGAATTGTTTCTGAGAACTAGTGGAGTTTATTTATTACAACACTCAAACTATTTAGGTCAATGGAACATTTCAGTGATCTTTCCCCCTTTCCTCCAGTGATTACACCACTGGAAACTACGGCAAACAGGAACAGCCTCCTGTTATACTACTCAGCATTACCAGCTGAGCATTGTACAACACTTAACTACATTAAAATGCATACATTTTCATTTTCACAGCTTCATATACATGCACAACAGAGCTCAAACAGTCAGGCAGTACTGAATTTTTCCATAAAAAGCATCAAATTTCATGAAGCTCTTCTTAATTTGTCTCAAATTTTTCCTCTAGAAAATACATCAAATCCATACTACACAGTCTATGCAAAAGTCAGAAACCGATAAACATTATAAACAGCAAAGTTTCCACGCTATTAAAATAGTTGAGGCATTGTAAAAAATTACTTGTTATACTGAAGCAAAGTAATTTTTAGGCTTGTGTACTAATACACACTAATACAGAGAAATTAATTTTCTTTATTTAAAAACAGTATCTTGCAGTCATAAGTTTATGTTCAGATAAATTAGTTTCCCTATTTATCTCTGGGAAAATCTGTAACTAACAAAAATACAACTCAGAACACTTAAGAATCTGAAAGCAATGTCTTATATTAAAGTAGCACAGTTTAACATTGTTTACAACATACCAATGAAGATACAGACTCATACCTTTCAACTTAAGTTTAGAAAGTCTTCTTGTGGAGGTTTTTTTGGTCGTTGATATTTGCTACATGTGTGCTTGAAGCTTGATGTCTATTTTTCAAATACACCATGGTACTACCAGTGAAATTTCCCTACCTCTTACAGAGAGTACAAACAGTAGCTTGCCTCCACACCATCAAACCCACAAATCGTCAACGTGCAGGGGGAGGAAAGTACTTCTTTATTTTAGATACAGGAAACAGAAATTCAAAACACTCTCACAAAAAGCCTGAAGAAATCAGGAAGCCCCGACCTAAGTCACCATAGGCCAAACAAACAATCCCAAAGCCAAAATAATCTTTAATTACAATTTTCCTAATTTCTCTGCCTGTTTTCCAAACCTCATATTTGTATTTATCTCTTATGGACAGACAAGA
This sequence comes from Gallinago jamesoni, assembly GCA_025769975.1. Taxonomy (NCBI): domain Eukaryota; kingdom Metazoa; phylum Chordata; class Aves; order Charadriiformes; family Scolopacidae; genus Gallinago; species Gallinago jamesoni. The sequence goes on from JAOQGH010000012.1 coordinate 104,899,115, forward strand.
CTTCCTTCTGCACAAGGAGCATATTTTTTTTTTGTTCTTGTACCCTACCACCACCACGTAAGTGAAATCTGTTGTGTGGTCTGCAGTTAGGAATATTCAAAAGTACAAAATGACAATATCACAGTCTGATACTGCACTGATGCTCCCAGCTTGTTGATATTTCATTTACTAAGTAGCAGGAGAAAAAGAGGAAAACATAGCACACCAACTTTGCTTTCAACTTCTCCAATTGTGGAAAAAGTCAGTCATTCCATTTAAATACTTTCGCCTGTTTGATTACTGAAGTCAAATTGAGTTTATCCATTTTCTTTTATCCAGTAATTTTTTTTTTAAATGTTAATAATGAAGTAACTTATGGTAGGCAAATATCTACTGTACACATTTAACAATTAATCAAGTCTATGAACAGACAGGACTGGCATTACTGACAATTATTTCTTTTGTCATCTGCCCAATTAGTCACTCCTCCTCTTGGTATCAGAACTTGATTACTTCTTTACTTCTTCTGCTATAGAGACAGAACAGAAATTTACTGATCTGAACAGTGAAGAACATTAGATCTTGATAACAGGCATTCCCTGAAAAATTAAAAAATTAAGTGATTCTTGTGTTTTGCAGAGCTGATGACACAGGTATCTTGTCCAACTTAAGCATGAGCTCTTTTGGTTAACATCATTTTCACTTTCTGCTAGATGAAGAAAGGAGGCTTAACTAATAAACCAGCTCATTTCTATAGCTCAAGGATGAATAAGCTGCACTTCATTATACCTGAAAACCATTTGTTTATCAAGATGCAATTCTGAGGCAAGCAAGATCTACAGGAGATTGCCTAATCTAAAGTATGAGCTTTAGCTCAAAGTTGCAAGTTACTTGCCAAAAAAAGGTTGCACCTTCTTCCATTGTTATGAAAAAGGTCAATTCCAACTCCTCTAAGAACATAAATATATTTTGTGAAAACATCAGATTACTTCTGAAACTAATCCTTAAACTCATAGCCATATTTCATTTTGTTTCATTTTTGCTAACCCATCACTTCATAAAACAGATTTTTAAAATTAAACATAAAGACTTGACTGAAGATTCCTCTTGCAGAAGAAAGCTTACTAGTTCATCAACTTGTTTATAAAATACACCTTTGTTGGGTACTGTTACTTCCTCCCACAAAATGTGAGTAATGCAACACCACTGGAAGGCAAGTCTGCTGATGTTAAAACACACAAGAAAGATAGAAAGTTAAAGATGTCCCACTTTGATACAGTTAGTCAACTTTGCACAAAATGGCCTGATTTGATGGAAAATCTTCAGCTGCCTATTCTGATTGAATCTTAAATTAAAAAAATAAGTTCCTACTCCTTCTACTTCAGAAGCAGCTTCCCAACCTGCAAATACACAGTTTTAATGAATACTTCCTTTTATTCCTGAACATGTCTATAAGTCTGTCAAATTTCAACGAAAAAAAGGTATTTGAAAAAAATCCTTTTTCTTTCCCCTAGAATTCCTCATTCTCAGACCCTTTCTTCCCATTAACTTATCAAGAACTATGACAGAAATTATTCTTTATATGAAGGTGAACTTGATCTGACTCCCTTTCTTGCCAGGAGCTAAAAGAGGAGGTTGTCATGACCAAAAGAAAAGGTAAGGTCAAGAACAATGCAGCCATCCTGACTCTTCCCTGACACCAGCCAGAATCAATTGTACAGAAGGCAGAAAGATACATAGAAGTCATTTACAGTTGCAGTCCCAGAACCGAAGCAGCTCCAGCAGCACCAGCATCATGACTCCAATTTCTCCCCTAAACAGCATCTTTGATTACATCTCAAGTCCAAACTGCTGATGAAAGTACTGTCATGTATACATCACATTAAAAAGACAAAAGCTTTGTTATGAGAGCCTGAAGGATTTTAGAACAGAAAAGAAACAATAGGAGAAAACTTCAAAGACTCCTCTGACCTTACACTCATCAAGAATTAAAAGCCAGAGAGACTTTTAGTACTTTCCTTACTCCAATCTGCCAAGTGGAATCAATGAATGACCCTGAGCGTGCATGTTACTTGATAATAGACATTCTTTGTGTTACAACTCTATTCTTTAGATAAATAACCCAGAATTCTCAGGAATATGGTCTAACAAAAGCCTTCACAGCTTGTTTCAGAACCACAACGTGATTAGTTCTGAAGATTTCTCCAACTGTCTGATTTTACAAGCTAAAAGCATCTCCAAACACTTTAAGTTAAACTACATGCAGAAACCACACACACAAAACAGTTTGCTGGGTATGAGAAAGGCTGAAAATAGCCACGAGCATATTAGTAAAAGACAGAAGACAAAAACTCTTCCAGGAAGCTGACTAATCTATCCTCTACGGAGAGAGCTTAGCTTCTTAATGACATCTCCAATTCCAGCATACTGAAATAAAGCCCACAACAGAAAAACCAACCCAACAAAACACACAATCACATCAATAGTTCAGCTTTCACTTTGTAGGCCTTAATGGGCATTTTGTTATTTCTGTCACCACCTTCACTCTGCTAGTGTTGGCAATAACAGCCCCTGTTTCAAAAGCCACGACAATTGTTGCCAGTACTAGCAGAGCAAAAACTTCAAGTCCTAATAAGTCTACCATTTGGCTGGCACCATTTTTGGCCTCTTATTCCTACAAAAGAGTGTATAGCGTGTAATAGCAGGTTTGAATGGTCCCAAGACTAAAATAAAAGTATATCATTGGTACATTGGCAATCGTTTGTTTAATTGCCATTGAACTTAGTAGTAACTGGAGTTTAAGGAGGAGGACAGAAGCTAACAGAAGATTTATTAGAGCAATAAATAAAGTGCTAGGTAGATTAGAGAGGCAGTGGAGAATAAATTCTTTTTGCAAGTGGAGAGTAAATTCTCTCAGCTTAATACCGACAGGATTCTTTGCATGCCTACAACCAAAGCCACTTTTTAAGAAGAGATTAGCATAATAATACATTGGTATAATAAGATTTCATAACAAAGGCGGCCTCATGAGGAAACTGTAAGATTCCACCTCTAACACTGACAGTAGTGCATAATATCAAGACAGAGTTGTGAAGCACCAATACTGCCTCTATTTTCAACTACAGCTTCAAGTCCTGCCTGGTATTGCTCTGCGCAACCTGGCATCTGTGAAAAGGCATGAGGCAAGAACAAACAGCACAAATTCACTGCCCTGCCTTCAGTCTTGCTCCTCTCCATCCACTTTACACTATTATCTCCCGGCTTCCTCCCCTCCTAAATACCTCAACATAGAGTCACTCCACATTTGTACTCAAAGGTGGTCCTAAAATCTGAATGGTGGAATTAACATGCTGGACTCTGTCACCCATATTCCAGGAAGATCAAGACCAGGCTGGACGGTGCTTGGTCTAATGGGAGGTGCCCCTGCCCATGGCAGGGGTGGTTGGAACTCTATGATCTTTATGGTCCCTTCCAACCTAAACCATTCTATGACTCCTACCCAGCCTCCCCCACTGTCCGTCAGAAGGAGAATTATGTACATACACAAATATAGAAAACAAAATGCTACCAAGGTTCGGAACCCTGAAAAGCTGAAGTAGCACTCCTAGAGTTGTAAAGAAGACATCAGAGCAATGCTTCCTCCAACAGAAAAATTCTACACCTAGTCTGTTTCAACTGCAGTCACAAGTTACACTTAATGAGCTTACCAATTCACAGCAACTGTCTCCTCACATACAAACCCTTATGCTTAAGATCTCCAAATCTAGAATTACACTATACAGAAAGTCCCTCTGGTCTACTGTGGCAGATGCCTTTCAGAAAATTATCTGGGCTACAAAGAGATTTACTGATCAAGCTAAGATCAAAACACTTAGAGAACTCGGCAAATAAATGCAAAATGAGTACTGTTGACTTTTCTGTTTAATTTTGGTGAATTTTATGCTCTGCTACAAAGACTCAACCAAGTAAATGCACTGCTGAGAAGGGGAAAATAACAGGTTGCCAAGAGAGGCTGTGGAGTTTAGCAGCTTCAAGATACTCAAAAGCCATCCTGCCCATCTGGTAGGGCTACCTGCTCTATGTAGCCCTGCCAGAGCAAAAGATGACCTCCAGAGGTCCCTTCCAGCCTCAATCAGTCTACAAAATAACGACCACTTGTACCCAACTAAGTACTACTTTCACTGTGCACATGGCATTAAGTATTCAAGAGGCAGACATACAAATCATCTTCCAAAGTAACTGATTTAGAAAGAAGAAACAGCTTCTTGAGTTTTCTTTAGACTGTTCTAACCAAAATAGGCACATAAAAAACCTAGTTTTGTCTCAGAATCTCCAATTTCTTGGACTACTAATTGTACCATCACCTATCAGTATGAGGTGAATGCCCTGACCATCCTTCCTTTTTTAAATAAGGAATTTTCCCATTTGAAATAACCATTACAGCTATAGTACAAGTCCTACCAACCATCTTCTAAAAAACATAACTTCCCCAACCACAAAACAGGGAAAAGTTTCCTAGCTGAAATTTCCAAATGTGAGGAGAAGCTTCTGGCCTCTTCTTCTTTGGAAAGTGCATTCCAGATGACGTACTTAATTTTGTGCAGTCAGGGCTTTTTTTTGGTCATTACTTATGTGCTAAGAAAGAATCCCAACCTCCACAGAAACAGTATTTTCATAGCAGTCAGTGACTGCATGAGAAAAATAGCCATCTTGTATTAATGCATTTTATATGTAGATATCTAATATCAATATACCTTATCAGGAAGTATCAGTTTTCCTCTGAATATATTCATACCTTAGAATTTAATACATCTGAATATGATGCGGCTTTAAGAGAAAAAAGATAAAGACATAATTACTCAATATTTGCATAACTGTTAGAATTTGAGGATTTGTTGGCCATATTTTTTCAAGTGAATATTATGACTCATGTAGATCTGTAGGAAAAAACAAGTTCCAACACAATTCCACTTGTGTTTCCAGATCATGTTCTGTAGCCCAGACACACACACAAACTAGAAATCCATTTAGGTAGTTTCAACCTACAGTCGAAAATAAAGCCATTGTTCATGTAGTGTTTTCTACAGAGGTTTCCAAGCATGAGGTCTTTGCATCATCTCAGACCATGCAACTGAAAAAAAACCCAAGAAAACTCTCACATATTTCTCAACCCTATAAAAGCCGCAGAAAAATGAATGCATATAAGAAATTTAAGAGGGAAAGCTGAAAAAGAAATCAGCAGTTAGATTAGGAGCTATTAATAACGAGATCTTACATACTATGATATATATCTACACATACTACGATACATACTATGATTCTATGATACTGTCCCCATGACAGTTTGTATTGTATAAATATTGACAGGGAGTGGCAATCTTTCAGTTAAAGGTAACCCTCTACAAGACTTTGAGTATCAGAATAAACTTTGACCTCTGTTCCAGTTAGAAGCTGGTACCAATCCTGTGCCGGTTCTCCCCTAGCAACATGCTTAGCTAACCAGACCAAGCAACTGCCACTTGTCTAGACAGTAGCTAGACTGCTGTAACTAAAGATGCACCACAGCCTGTTACATTCTGCTGATGCTGTTTCAATACCGAAAAGCCCAAGGAGAAACCTGACTTGAGATTATACAACAGGAGACCCAGTTGTCTCTGCAGAGCAAAACACTATGGACAATAAGAGCTCTAAAACATTTTTCTTCTTCACAAAGATCAAGTCTCAGCTCTTGTTCAATCATCATTAATTCAGGTGTTTATTTCACAGCAGACTACCGAGAAGGTTAAAAGATGATATTATTTGCATTTGTCGTAAAAGAGCTATAACTGGGTGTTGTCTGCATAGCGCTTACAGTTTTATCAATATTGTTTAGTCACTCCTTTGACTTTATTGTTGCTTGAATGACTGGACAAATTAAGGCAAAGACAAAATAGTTTTCAACTATTCGCTAATTTTGTTCTCATGGAAGGAAGTTCCCTTTTTCAGTATCTCCATTTGGAACTGCAATTTCTTGATGACAAAGGGGTTTTGGTAAATAGCATCAAGCAACATCCACAAAAAAAATTGACTTTTTTTAATTACATGCTTTGAGATCTCTCAAATTCAAGACAAACATCCTGCATAAAGACAAACATCTCAGTATTCTTTGGTAAGAGACCTAAAAAAGCTTCTCGTTTTATGTAGTACTAAAGGATGTCCTATGGAATTGTGCTAACAGCAACTGTGAGGCTACCAATATCATCTGCTCACAGTGCTTCTAAATATTTATGAGGTTCTCAATGAGTGGCTCATGAAGCTATCTTTGTCCTCAAAGACTTACAGACCAACAGGTTGATTTTCACTTTGTCTAACAAACAAATTCCAGGTGTTTCCCTCTTCCTTCCCACCACCCCCAAAAAACCAAAACACTCCACAGTTGCCAAGGAAAAGGACATTGTTTACAAATATTTTTACTTGATAAGAGCATTTATAATTTACTATAGGATTATAGGTTCTTTTTTTACTCCTCTTGTTGAAACATGTCTTAACGTCAACTTTCTATTATCATTCTTGATTAAAACTTTTTACAGGAAAAAAATCATTACATTCCTACAGCCTTCAGTTTTATGAGCAGAAGAATTGGCTAAGGTAACTGTTTTTCCTGTATAGAACCTACCATACACTGTGAACCAAACGCTAACATTTTGACAGCCCTATCATCTCTACTGTTAACTCTCCGAAGGCTTACAGAATACTAAAAGTCTTCTAAGAGGTACATCATGAAATCAGAATCCACCAAGTTACTGCGTTTCTGAAGCCAACTTAGTATGTTAATCAAAGCTTAAATGCAACTCTAAGTTACACACTGTATCATTAATTTCACATCAACCTATATATTTCATAATTCTCAGGGATAAGCAGGCAATATTAACTTGCCATTATAATCAGGTTTGCATATAAAGCTTGGGTATTGTAACTTGAAAAGACAGAATTATATTCCTAAGTCAGCCAGAACTCTTATTTTAGATAGAATTGTTTGGGTTCAAAGGGACCTTTAAAGATCATCTAGTTCCAACTTCCACGGCCATGGGCAACGACATCTTTCACTAGAGCAGGCTGCTCAAAGCCCTCTCCAATCTGGCCTTGAACACTTCCAGGAATGGGCCATCCACTATCTCTCTGGGCAACCTCTTCCAATGACTTACCACCCTCACAGTAAAAAAACTTCCTTCTTATGTCCAATCTAAATCTATCCTCCTTCAGTTTAAAACCACTGGCCCTTGTCTTGTCACTACAGGCCCTGGTGAAGAGTCTCTCTCTACCCCAAGACAGAAATATTCAGATGTTCTCTCCGAATATCCCTGAGTCCTTCTCCGGAGAGCTGCAACCAATCCTTTCAACACCCAGGCTGTACCAATACTCATGATTGCCCAAACTCAAGCCCAGGATCTTGCATTTGGAGCTAAAAAATGGCAGAAATGCATCCAAGGAGATTTAGTCAATCATTATATACCCCCATATTTTGAACTACTTCCAGATAACTTACAGCATCCTGAGGTTGACACTCTGTAAATGTTCACACTCTGCTTTTTTTGTGTGCATGAGCTTCATTAGCAAACAAGTAAGATTCTCAGATACCAAGTTTCTCCAGCATTTTATCAGTCAGATTCTAAGAGCATAGTTAACATAGTTTCAGTGATGGCGATTTTCGACAGTTACTTTGACAGATAAGAACTTCTGAAGTAAAGTTATTTTGAGTCAGAGTCTCTACTTTTTTTTTTTTTTAACCAAATCCCTGACCATAAGTTCTTCAGAAGTGCTTTCTAATAATTTAAGCAGATGGAAAAAAGGTCTAGTGACAACAGAGATTTTCAACTCCAAATTCAAAAGAGGATGCGATCGTCTCACCTTTTCCTATATAAGGCAGATGAACATAAATTCATCTAGCTAAACACGAACTAGACAACAGACCTAGGAAAAACAGGTCAATCAAGCTCTGTACTTGTGTAATTTTGGTGCAACAAAAAAGGAAACCTCTGAAGACTAGGTAAACCAAGTTTGTCATATACAGTGTTTACTGCTGTCAGTTAATTTGAAGCCAAACTGCTGAACAAGAGAAACATTTAACATCTTTGAAGATTAAGAACATCCAGAGTCTGAAGTTTTAAAAATTAACTAAAGTCATTGACTAAGTACTTGATTTAACTGAGTTACAAGTCTCTATATACAACACAAAAAGACTCTTTGTGAGTTATTATCAGAGCAAAGAGTACCAAAAGCATTTTCATGAAAAGGTACTAGTTATTTTTGAATAACAAGCATAGACAGCTTCACATGAAGATATCCCCCATCCATTCACCTGTTACACTCCCTCTCTCCCCACTCTACATAAACTGGAAGCCCATGAACCCCAGGGATCTAGTAAGAAACACAGAGGAATAAGAAATCTGTTTCTATTCCAAAATTGTTGTAGAAGTATGCTCATTGAATACTGCGTTCCACTGCTTAATACCATTAATGAGACACTAAGCTCAATTTAATAGCTAGTTACTTACATTGCCTTTGGCTCTACTTATCACATCTATGGTATTCACCAGTATCTGATCATTGCACATCCTAGAGTGTGACTACCCATCTAATGCAGCCTTCACAGTCTTATTAGATATCTTTTTAGGACTGTAGGACTCCTAGTACCTGATAATTTGAGAAAAAAGCACTATACTATGGCACATGCTTTATGCAGAACTTAGCCTCTAGATTCCTCACTGCTCATTGAAAAAGAAGCCTATCCAAGATCTCCCAGCCTAGCACTAAATTAAGTGCACAGAAGCCCCCAAGAACCCAACAAGTTTAGTTACAGACAGCTGCAACTTAGTCCAATTTCTTATTCTGTTTTTATTACAGTTGTGTTAAGAGAAAACAGGAAAAATAAACACATCTCTCTCCTGCTCTTTATGAAATTTCCTTCCTACAGCATGTAAATTGAAGTTATATAGTCCTCAGTGTGTCTTTTCTGCCTGCTCTGTTGTTGGCACTCTTCTCCCACACCTTCCAGAAATGGTAACACACCTTCCTTTGTATCAGCCCCCCCACTTCATCTGCTTTTCTTAGTGTTCTCATACTACTTCATATATAAATTTAGAATCTTTTTAGCATACTGAACCTAGCTTATGGCATTTACAGAAACCAAAGCAGTTACAAAACCAACTTAAAAGTTATTCTATGCCTGCCTTTTAGTCTACAAGGGCTACAAATTGATGGGGAAGAAAATTAAGAATAGAAGCAAAATTAAACAAAACTAAAGAAAACAAAATCATCCTAAGAGAAGCCAAGGGCATTGCTGCTACTTTTCTTCACAAAGTCAAAAAACATGTTTCTTGAATCTAAAGGAACTCCAGTATTTTATCCATACATGTATAGGATATCAGATGCTGAATTTAAAGTGTCTGCATCAGTTACTCCGGTATCACCACTCAGACACACACAGTTAGCTAAAAGCTTTGCTCAGGAAAAATGAAAGCAGTTATAAATAACATCAATTCAGAACATTAGTCACATGGGAAAAGAGCTTTAGATTTAAAGGGGTTTGTTCGGTTTTTTTATGTAGACTGATCATAAAAACTTGTTTTTATTTTCTTTTTAAGTGTACCAGGCCTAGAGCCCGACAATTCTCCCCCTTTAATCAGGAACTGTGGGGAAGAGAACAGGGTATTCATCTTAGAAGATATTTTAAGCACAGATTGATTACACCTACACCTAAGTATTTCTTCCTTAAAAACATATCCACACAGATTACAATGGATGTGATACATAAATAGTACCTTGGGCCAAGAATGATGCTTGTAGTCTTAATCATCACATTAAGAACTAGCGTAAAAACATTAAACTCTTTAGGAAGTGTTTGGGTACTTAATTTCTATTGAAAAGAGCCCAAGAACCAGATAGGATGAGAGGTATGAAACAAAGTAAAAGTCCGGCCAGCAGAGAGATCGATATAGCAACCAAACCCATACAAAGTTAACATGCCAGCCTGCTTCTTCAAAGCAGCTCTTACTTTTTTAATTGGCATTAGTTTACAAGAACAGTTTACTAGTCCAGCTTAAAAAAAAAAAAAGAAACAAAACAAAGCCAAAAACCAAAATTCTGGTGACTATAACATAAGAAGCTGCCTTTAAAAGAATATGCAAAGATAGGCCCAAAAATCTCAGAAGATTTCTGAAAACCTGTCACTTTAAAGGACATTCTTAAGATCTGGGTGCAAACACATGTTCTAAAACTTTACACGAGCATGACAGGAAGCATCCCAACAAGTTCATTCCCAAACTGACTAGAGCTTAGCTCCAAATAGCAGTTCATCCCCAAAACAGGGCAAATCCATAAACTGATTAAAAGGTGAAGGAATACAGTTTAAAGATACTATCAACTGCATGCTTGATACCTGCAATCTCCTTACTATCACTGTAGGAAGGTCCCCATAGTATGGTCAGCATTAAAGCACAAACTAGCAAATTGAGTCATCGTTAACGTAAAGCTCTGGACACTTAATTGAATCTATACTCTTGACATCCATGAAGAGAAGCTGGGTGTAAAAAAGTCAGATTTGACAGTATTCTTGAGCTATCAAAATTGACACGGTATATCCTAAGCATCAGAGCTCTTCTCATTGCTGTGGTTCTAAGATGACAGATACATAAACTGGATCAAAAGAAGCAAGTTAACTGGAAGATGCAGGGCTATTCTCCTTTGTGGCAGCAACATCCACAAGGCTCTGTCAACACTCCAGAAGCTCACAGACCAGTAATAAGCTAAACAGAGTACACAATATCATGAACTTGTAGAGATTCTTTCATTAGATTCTTTTTACCTCTCGACCACCTTATGCTCAAGCGAGCTTTCTGCTAAAAGCCATGCCACAGAAGATGAAGAATGACTACTCTCACCCCCACAGCTCCCTTCCCCCCCAAACCCAAACGTCAGGGTTCACACTAGGAACAGATTCAATGTACTTGTTCTTCTCTGACAACAGAAAGCCAGGAGAGAAAAAAAATACACTAAAGAACAAGTGTATCCCTTGCTACAAATAAAATAAATTCTCTACTTCAGTGTAGAAGCACAAATTATAAGTTGCTACTACTTACCAGCATCTCTAAGCATATCAAAGTACCCAGCTACATCCCAAACAAATTGGCTGGATTTAGCATACACTTTATTGAGGTACCTTCTATGATCAAAACTAAAATACCACCCACTTTAATCAGCTACCAAGTGATGTTGGTTTTATGTCAGGAAGTGTTATGGTTTGCTTCCTTATGATGCAATTATAACACTGACAGCACTGGTTCACACCACTGAACCATCAGGTATGATCAAGCAGGGAAACAATAAGCAAGCAGCCCTCTATCCCAGGCCTAGCACACTAATTAGTTTAAAATGCATTTAAACCCCTGACATGACTATTTCCCCACCTGTAAGGGCACATTCATCTCAGAGCTGTGTTTTACACGTCATTAGTGAGCATTTGCAAACCTCAACTCTAAACAGGCTGAAGTCAATGGTGCAGTGCTTAACCACAACGTAAGAGGACCTCACTGTTGGAAGAAAAAAAAAAAGTGGGGAATTGGCATATCAAAGCTATTTACAGTCTCCTGCTCACACACAGGACTGGCACTCACGAACTACGCCTCTCTACAAAGCGTCCACCGCGCCTTATGACAGTCGGTGAAGAGAAGAAAGGTGCATGGAGCGAAAGGGATGACAAGTCTGAGGCAGGACTGGGCGGGCGCCTCCTTGGCAGGAGAGCCGCTCTCCCTGCACAGAGACATTCACGCACCCTCAGCTCAACGCTGAGTAAACACAACACTAGTGCGGAGTTAAGGAGGGCGGTGAGTCAGCCCGGCAGGGCGAGATTCGGTCCCACAGGGTAAGAAATTCGGGGAGACGGGACCGGCGGCCCATGGGCGCTCCCTACTCACCAGCAAACAGTCCACGTTCACTTCGGATTTGGGGTCCTTTAAAGTCACGTCGATTTTTTCAAACCGAGACTCAAAACTTTCTCCCGTCGACATGTTTCCGGAGATAAAAAGTTCCCCTTATTCCAAAGCAAAGTAAGGTTAAAAAAATAATGCAAAAGTTGAAAACAGGAACGAGAGAGCACAAAAGAGAAACCACAGAGCCTCCGCCAGCCTGAGGAGCGCTTCCTGCAAAATCTCTTCAATCACAGAAGTCTCTTCTGAGGCAAGTTCCCCGGGGTGCCCCACCAAAGGGAGAGAAAAAACGAAGCAGAGTCCACAGCGAGGGCGGTGGGGGGACACGGGGCTGCTTTCCCCCCCTCCTCCAGGCACGCACGCACTTTTCCTGGGCTGCTCACAACTCCGCAGCAGCAGGTTTCCTCTCCCTCCCTCCTCCACTCGGGCCCCAGCGTCTCAGCAACCTCATTTTCCCAGCCGGGGAAGCCGCCCTAGGAGCCAGCGTAGCGGTTCCTCCTCCTCCTCGCCCTGCAAGGAGCGGCGGCGTGTTGGTGCCAGGTTCCGAAGCGCAGCTTTCTTTCCGGAAAACCAGGAGAAAAAGCAACGACAACAGAAAAGATGAAAGAAAAAAAAAGGAAGAAAAAAAAAAAAACAGCCTAGTGGGACACCAACAAGATAAAAATGAGAGAAAACCAGAAAAAAACCGTAGGAAAATCCTCTCGGCGGCGTGTCTCAGCGCCGTGGGGTTGGTCCTTCCATGGGCACGGAGCAAGGGAGCCCGGGGCGGGCCGGGGGGAGAGGCTGCCCCTCTCCTCGGCTATGCCCTGCCTGGGGCGGGCGGGCAGTGCAGGGCTGCCAGCTGCGCGCACAGGCCGCCCCGGCCCCGCTGCGAGTTACCCCCCCCCCCCGCGGGCAGGGGACGAGTCACTTCAACGGCGGAGCGACGGCGGCAGCAGCATCTTTCTTCCTCTCCCCCTCTTCCTCGCTGGGCGGCCGCCGGCGGCTCCTCGCTGCCTCCCGCCGCTGCCAAACGCCGGCTCCGCACTCACACACACACACTCCTCCGCCTCGGGTAAGGGGACGGCAGCCCGCACCGACTTCAGGACCGAACCCGAGGTTGCGGCGTGAGAAGGAGGAGGGAAGAAGGCAGCTTAAGGGGAGGGGAGAGCGTCAGGTCCGGCCGCGGTGGCTGTGAGGAAACCTGCGAAAGACACCAACATGTCCGCCTTCCTGTTTGAACAGCCGGGGAGGGGGGGGGGGAGAGGCGGTTGGGAGGGAGGTGCAGGGCGCATGCGCAGAGGGAACGGCCCCGCCACGGGCAGGGGTGGCGGTGGCGGGGGGGAAGGAGGCAGGGAGGTATGCGCGCGCGCCGGCACCGCTCCTCTCCCGCCCGCTCTTGCCTGCCGCCGCTCAACGGTCGGAGGGGGCGCGCGCGTGCCGCGTGCCCGCGGGCCCCGGGCAGGAAAGGGCGGGAGGGGCGGCGGCTCCGGTTGAGGCGGGGGGCGGGTTTGACAGCCCGGCGGCGGCGCTGGGGAGGGAGAGAGGGAGAGCGGAGGCGTGCGCGAAGCGACGGGCCCCGGGGAAAGCGGCCGTTCCAGTCAGGGGTCGGCCCCGGCTCCCTGAAGGCGCCTCAGAGCCGCCCGCGGCTTCCTCTGAGAGGAACTACGCGCACGCCCCCCCACACCCCCCCCCCCCCAAGTCGCCGCCGGGGAGCGTTAGGCGGCGCGGGTGGGAGGAGGCAGGTGGCTGTGGGGTCACCTCGCTTAGGGTGCCCCGGGGGATTCTGGCGCCTCCATCCCTGGAGAGCTTCGCAAGGGGGATGGACACGGCCCCGGCCGGCCGGCTGCCCGGCTGGAGCGGGGGGGGCTGGAGAAGTTTTTGCACCATCCTGGGGGTATATAGAAGGCGGGTAGATGTGGTGCTGGGCGACTTGTTTTAGTGATGGTTTTTATCAGAGTTAGATAGGTCCCTTCCTACCTAGACAATTCCGTGATTCTGTGAAGCTGACCTCCATAGATCCCTTCCAGCCGTGACCCCATGTGCCCTGCGGAAGGAGAGGCCGCTTTCCCCAACAGCAGAAGCCCAGAGCATCCCAGTGTGTGTCCTGACAAGAGCCACGCACCAGATAGCACTCCTGACTTGGAAGGAATAGAGAGGGATAGAGTGTTAAACACATAACCCATGTGGCATGTCTTGGTGTTTCTAGTTCAAACCTTATTCTCAGACTCCAGCAGGGACCGTTTCTTCAAATAAGGAAACTCCAGTAAAGCAATGGTTTCAAATAATATGGGACAGAGGCTGCTGTACCGGGTCAGATTTTTTGACTTCCACTGCAGTTCCAGAAATGGCAATGGCATTTTTACAAAGATCAGTAAAAATTATGTAGGGAATGTCAAGTCATTAATCTCTGGCCACTGAACAGTTGCCAGTAGCAAACCTGAATCGCTAGCACTACGAGTTATTTTCAGTCATGGTTAAGAAACAAATGACCTATAGTCAAATGCTAGGAAATCTGAGCTATTCGATCTTGGATATTGCAATCTAACTTTATTCCAAGAAAAAAAAGAAGTGACATTGCATATTTTGCTTTTTCTCATCCACAGCTGCCTACATCTTTGCTTTTGTTTTCAAATGAGAAGTGTGTACAGTTAAGGCAAAAATACATGCTACAACAACGTTACACTCGTGTTTACTTTCACTCATTTTGCGTTGGCTATTACCACAGCCCTTTGATTTGGAGGGTTTGGTCGCTCTTGGAAATGCAGATGTTCCATTTCAACAACCACAGTCCAAGGAGAACAGCTCATGTACTCTGCAAGCTACAGGGTGTAGGCTTCGAATCGTTTCATATGTGATGCAGCAAGTAATTCTTAAAATACAAGGAGAATGCTTCTAACAGTCCTCATGTTAAACAAGATGAGAGTTACAGAGTCTAATTGGCAGTGCTCTTAGGCACCCCATCTGGGCATTAAAACATATACAGGGATGATGCCAGGCCTCAGCAGGGTGGTTGGAAGCACCATGCTGTAAAGCATGCAAAATTCATGAGGTCTGTAACAGAGTAAGGAAGAGGAAGCCTGAAGTGACACAATCCTGAGTCGTGTTCCAGATGCTGCTTACGTGTTTTATCCAGTGTCTGTGGGAAAACGTATAGGTGCTCTTGGAAATGCAAAACTTTCTCCATCCTCTGCAGGAAAACTACATGGGTCTTACTCTCACTTGCCCTCTGCAGCTTTGCATTACTTCTTTTACAGCAGCCCAGCTTCAACACAGTAAGTGGAGAGAGGCACCAACCCATTTGTTTGGCAACTTGGAGAATTCCCAAAGGTAGGAGAGCTGGGTGTTGGACAGGCCCAGACTCAAATATTTATTTGCTAGTGAAGGTTCTTGCCACTTAGAAAAGTACACCCAAGCACCTCTGCTGGTGTTTGTGGTGAGGGCAGCTGCTGTGTTTGTGTTCAGTTGCCTGCAAACTCAGTGTGTTTCAAACACGTCTGTCAGACGGGGCTTTTCTCATGGCTATGGTGGAGTAAAAGCGCTGGTTTGTTTGTCTCAAATAGAATAGAATTTGTGTAGGAGGTACTTCACCCAGCTGTCTAGGAAACTCTGAGCACAGCTTTGAAAACGTAAAAGGCAGGCTTTGGCTACAAAGAGCAAAAAGAAAAATAAGTTCTAATTTTAAAAGCAGGTATGGGTTAAGTGTCTGGTGTGATAGAGTACTCACGTTGTAACTTAAGAGTGTAATGTAATAGTTTCTAATCCAGTGGTGCTCATTAATGTGCTTGGATCTTGAAGTTTTTCACAAACTTCTGTCAGACTATTTGTCTCTATATGATTAGGAACTTGGCCTATTTCTAGCATTGGCTGCTTAGAAATCATACAAAGTTCCATCCTACATAACCGATCGCAGTGGGTTGAACACAATGTTTTAGTTTCTTTTTTTCTTCCTGATAACAAATAAACTAAAAATAGGTAATTTCTTCTTCCTGCATTTGTTATGTCACATATTTTGGAATTGAGCTAGCTTTTCTTGAGTGAAATGGAAATCACTCGCATGTGTATGACCTGATAACATTGAGCTGATCAAGCATGCAAGCCTGAAAGAAAAATTTTTCTCTCTTCAAAAGCATGTAGTCTCTAATTCTTTTAAAGTATCTCTATGTAAGTTCATGCTTAGTAAACAAGCAAACTGATAATCCTTAATAAAACAGGAATCATAGTCCTCATATCCACGTTGTCCTGCCTATTTTGTAAGATATTTAAATGCTCTTGCTTTAGTGTGATACAAATGTGACAAACTGTCACTAATTTAAGAGCTGTTTGGCAGAGATTGAAATTTCCTATTAACAGAAAATCAGTAAAGTATAGAATTACTACATTGCCTTGCTCTAAAACTCCATGTAATAGTGTTTATCATGTAAATAGCATTCTTGTAGGTTAGAGAAATTAGACTGTGCATTATAAGAGGTTTCAGTAGT
Source organism: Gallinago jamesoni (assembly GCA_025769975.1). Lineage (NCBI taxonomy): Eukaryota > Metazoa > Chordata > Aves > Charadriiformes > Scolopacidae > Gallinago > Gallinago jamesoni. The sequence goes on from JAOQGH010000012.1 coordinate 104,915,517, forward strand.
GCCCATTTCAGGAAATGAGCGAACAGCAAGGACATCAGAGCAGTGGAACACCCAGCAAGTGTTAGCTGAGCCCTCTCCAAGCAGGTACTGTTACCTCCATCCTCTTGCGAAAAAGCTAGGCAAAAAGTAAGCAAAAGAACTTGTAATAAAGTCAAAGGCCATCTAGATTTTCTAGGTCACTGAGTGTGCATCTCTAAAAGGCATACACTTTCGGAATGAGAGAAAAGGCTAGGGTAGGGAAGTTTCTGATGTAACTACTGACTTCAGAAGAGTTACACAAGGCAGAAATGAGACTATATCCTGTTCACCATATTAGGCCAAGTTAGCAATGCGCGATCCACCTTCACATTCAACTTCCTACTTAGTCAACGTGAAACCTACAGCAGTTAAATCACGTTATGTTGAGCCTGCCTTTGGTCCACCACCCTCTCTCCTTGTTTGCCGTACAAAGCTGGCTCAGGTTTGCCTCAGCTCTAGTCCAGTGGACAGCTAATAGCGTGGTCCAGCGCTGTTTGAAGCTCCGAGATGAAGACTGGTCAACAAATCCAGCTCTCGGGCAAAATATTTTACCATTGCTAAAGCTCATCTGTGCAAGGGAAAGGCCTACTTCAGGCAAGGAGCGATGGCTGCTCGTGCAGACTGACCTGACTGAACTGGCTTTCGGTGATTGATGAAGTCACCCCCTCCCTGGGAGGCTCAGCTTCCCACTGAAAAGGCTCCTCAAGGAGTTGCAGACTGCAAGCTCGAAGTGTGAGGTGCTCCCAGCAGCCAACACATTTGAAATTCTTACCAAGAGGAAAGAGAAAGCAAAGAGATGTGACAGATATTAGTCCTCTCACTGAGAAAAGGCATCCTAATTCTTCCAGGATGAGGCAACACATAGGAACTAGAACAGAAATAGGATAGTAATTGTCTAGGCAATAAAAATTGACAGCAAGAGAAGACAAATTTGGATATAATAGATCAAAAGAGAATGTCGCATGGATAGATTCAACAAAAGTAGTATCTTTCTAACATTGTAGATGCTGAAACAGCGCAACATATATATATATGTAAATATGTATATTTTTCTTGCATGTCACTATCTTTAATAAAGATGTAAGGCTCCTGGCACCTGACCTTGCATATTCCAGCATGTCCCAGCTTTTCAACAAAGGGCAGTTGCCGTTTCCTCTTACAGCAGAGCACATTTTCAGGTAGTAGTACTTTTTTTGCATCCAACTCTTGGAACCCTGGGGAGAAACTGCTCCCGCTGCCCGCGCGTGGTGAGTGATGAATAAGAAATGGGGCACCTGGATCTTTGTTTCATTTTCTCGAATGAGCTAGAAATAGGTAAAATGATCACCTTCTTGAACTTTTGCAATGGGCTGGTTTGATGGAGAGGGTCAAGTCTGAAAACAAACTGTTGCAAGGGAGGAAGTAAACTGGATGAGGTTGCCTGCTCCAGTGCAAACACAGATGCGTTTGCTGCCAGCAGGCAAGGGCATAGTTGTATAAACAGCGCACTGTAGGCGCTGCCAAAGTAACTTCTGCTGTATCTAGAAAGGAGGGGAGCCATGAGCCCAGAGACAGATAGCAATCCACAAGATAAATATCTGGTCACCATATGGCTCAGGCCAATATCAGCCACAAACGCATATACAGCGCAGGCTCTCTTTGCTTTTATGCTTGAAAACTGCAGAGAAAAAGCCTGTGAGCAATGTATGGCAAAAGCTCACAAAGTGATTTGAAATCAAATCAAAACAAAATTCCACTGGAATGCTGAAAGCTTCATACCTCAGTAAGGACAATTTCCGTGGCAAATACTGTTTTCCCACTGAAGTTACTTGGTGGGTACAGAAAACGTTAAGATGCCAGAAATTCTTCTTTTACCCTGGGAAAAAGCTTTTTATTTTCACTATCCCAGAGCTTTAAAATGGCCCAAGTACTTCTTGCTCAAAATCTTCAGAAACCCAAACAAACTCAGCTCTAAGTCAAAGAAAAGCCATGGAAAAAAATAGCCTGAAAAAGTGAAGATTTCAGAAAGCTAGGAGTATATTGAAGCAGGAGATAAAAATTAATCTCCTGATGGTATCATCTATCATGATACAGAACATATTATTTATGTCTTTTTATTTCCATAATAAATAGTGATTACCATCATTATAGACTTGACTCTTTGCAGATTAAGCCATCATGAATCTTTCTGCTTTGCTATTAATTTGTTAGCTATGAATCACCTACAACAGTAAGAATTTTTCTTCTTCTTTCTCCAGTTCTTAGCCCTAAGTGCTCTCTCCCAGAAGAAATTTCTCCCACCCCACCTTACTCCTACTTTCCCTCACATACACATATCACATTTCCTGTAGCTGGATTAGTTTTGCAGTCCTTGCTCAAATAGTTGTTCTTCTGAAGACAAAAGTTAAAAGTAAACTGGAGTGAGTTTAAAAGTAAACTAGCTGTGATTGTCCTGGCTTTGGTTTTACGTGTGTTGTCCTAAATATCTACACTCCCTGTAAATGCTTTGCTCTGCTGAAGACTATGTCAAATCCACAAAAAGCCATGTTTTTATCTTGGGACTTGTGAATATTTAACAGTTTCAGACACTAACAGATAATTGACTTCTAAGTGACACATTTCATAACTTCGCTGGATTAAATGGAGTGGACTTCATATGATCCTTCTCGGGGCAGAAGTTGTCGTTCTTGACACAGCATAAAGTTTTGCAACACAAGTTACAGACAATTATTTTATATCATGAAGCTTCATGGGATTCTCTGTAGCTTGTGTCTTAAATTTAAGGCACTCAAATGGCACTAAATATGCAGCTTTTAGAAACCCATGTGTATCATATGACTATCCTTCAGATATTAAAAATTTTTTAAAAATGTTTAGTCACCAACAAAGAATTCAAATTCATTGCAACCACGGGAATTACAAATAAGTCCACTTAGTAATGTTTGGTGGCTTTTAATAACTGGAACACAGAAGATGAATTACTGATTGTGTTTACACTCAGGATATTTTCAAATTCTATTAATCTCATGCCACTAGACAGTCAACTAGCAGTTATTTTACCCCAACATTATCACTGTTGTTAACATTTGTAGAGCTCTACTACTTTTAGAGCACACCTGTGAGCTTCGAGGGAGTCTTGTTTTAGAGGACAAAGAGGATTTTAATTTGATTTTTATGATAATTCTGCTTTCTTTCAGCCATAACAACCAAAAACCCACAAATGAAAGGTTTATAGGTGTGATCAAAGACAGAAAACTACGTGTGTGAAAGTATGAGCAAGCTCCTCCTCAGGTCTAGAATCAAAGGGTTAATCTTTCTTCTTCTCTCCCTCCCCTCCTCAAAGATAAAGACACTGAACTTCCTACTTCTTGTTGCAAAATGCCATGTCTGTTGGGTAATTCAACTCTTACTTGGATGGTGGAAATTTTATATCAGTTTTCCCCCATTATTAAACTGATGACTTCAAGTCAGTGGTAAACCCTTGAGCTGGTTCGAAATGAATAAACTCCTAACTTGATGAGAGCTTTTGCTGACCTGACAAAGGGACAAAGGTGTGAAGGCCAGGGACAAGCCTCTTGCTGAGGTTCATTTAAAGAGTGTGTTAGACCCACAGTAGTATCTTCTTGGTGCCGAGTTTTTAGGCAGAGGGGAACTCAGCCTACTTCTGCACAGGGTCAAATACAGCCCATCCATCAGGATCAGAGAATGGCAGGATCATCCTAAGCTGCCTCTCAGCAAGCCCTGGTTAGGAGAGCTTCCAGCATAGCTGACGGTGTAAGAAACTCTTTCTCCAGCACTGAGCAGGATTTCAGCCCAGTGGAGAATCCAGTCCTGCAAACCCAGCACTATCAGCACATAATGCAAAATCCACAGCGAGCTCCATCAGGGGCATTACTAGACCTGATGATGAACTGTGGGATTTTCCTCTAGGTGTAGCTCTGTGTTGAGTACGTGAGGTGGAGGAGCACGTGGATAAAAGGTGTTCTTATGAGCTTGGAAGTACAGAGGAAGCAAGTATAAGGAAAAAAAAATGCTTTGAAACACTCTTAGAATATTTATATGAGCTTGGTTTTGTGTGTCTTACATTTAATCTGTAATCTCCTTTCCTTTCTGGAGTGACCGTGTCAGAGAGAATTTTTTTTAAAGGGCAGAACTGCATTTTAAATCCTCTCTCCAAAGCTTATGCTACAATCTCCTGAAAATTCACGTTTGCCCTTTTCTTCACAGTAGATTTGTCATGACATTCCTAACGTACCACAGTGCACCATAAGAATAGATGAGGCTGCTCTGTAACACAGGGGATTAAAAAAAAGTCCAAGGTGGTTGACTCATTCATGGCCCATGGTTGTATGAATGCTTGCAAAATTGCTTCCGGCCAATGCTCTAGCACCTTTACCATGGAAACAAGGGGTCCCATGGCAAGCAGAGCTGTCCCTCAAGAGTCTCATAAAATGAAATCATAGCTGTGAAAATGCATATGCATAAAGCAATGTTTGTAAAGAGTTACATTATTACACCTCTGCAATCACTTGCTCCTCTGTGTGCCAAACTTTGGTGAAACTATGGAATAAGAACAATTCAGAACTAGAGTAAGTGCTTTTAAACAAACTATTGAAACTACCAGTACTATGTCTAAATTATCATGGAATCATAGAGTGGTTCGGGTGGGAAGGGACACTAAAGATCATTGAGTTCCAACCCCCTGCCATGGGCAGGGACACCTCCCTCTAGACCAGGTTGCTCAAAGCCCCATCCAGCCTGGCCTTGAACACTTCCAGGGATGGGGCATCCAAATTCCAAGTTATGGGATTTGGGTTTGTTTTAATTAAAATGTCTTTTCTTTACCTAATTTTATGTACTTCCCAGCAGTCCTTTGCGGTGGCCATGCCATCATTTTATACCCCAACGTTATAGTGCCTGCACTGTAAGATGCCCACAGCAACTCAGACCACATCCGCACCGTGCTGGCCGACGGGATGGTGTAACCCAGCTGGCTAAAGCGGCATCCTCTTACCCCAAACCTGAGTTGCCTGCAAGCCTCAGGTCGCAAGACCAGAAGTTTGTCCTTTTGCCCTGTAAATGTGCCTGGGGGATACAGAGCTCCACACCTCCAGACTTAACCCAAGCAACTTTCTAACCAGCTGGCTGGGGTACGCACAGCGGCAAAGTTGGCCTCTGCTAGCCACCGTGTTACTTGCCCAGGCCCTGAAGTCCGTGCTGCTGCCGCTTCGTGTAGCTGCTCATCAGAAGCCAGCGGGATTACACCATCACATCTGCTCAGCGCGGTGCAGACGTGGTCAGAATTGCTGTGGGCATTTCATGGCGCAGGCAGCATAATGCTGTTACCTTCGTACACGTGCAAAATGATGGCAGAGCCACCGCGAAGGCCTGCTGGCAGCTACTTCAGGTCAGATAAACACGAGACTTTTTTTGCTGAAATGAACCTGGACTCTGTAATAGCTTGGATATGGTGCTTGCAGTTTCAGTAATTTGGCTATAGGAACTGCAAATAGAAATCCATCCAATTATAAAAATTCATGCAGTCATAACAGTCAGTGGTCACTGATGTTATCTGCACTGCGGGTAAATATGGAAAGAATGTCTTGTGGCCAATATTTCTACTCTTTGATGACCACACGATTATTTTTGGTTAGCTGTTACTATTTCCTTCTTGACTCATTCCTAAAAGGCACTGAAACATCCACCGTCTTATCAGAGAGCAGTAACTGCAACCGCCTTTAAATCAGTATTGCAAACCCCTATCCAGAGAATTTCCTACCAGAGGGGAGTGTGCTCTGCGTCTTGTCAACTTGAAATTCCCACCACCACCACTACTGGGCTTCATTTGACGTGAGCTGTGCCCACCATGCCATCCAGCCTTTTATTCCGGCTCGTGGAGACTGGACCGAGTCCGAGGTGGGGCTGCCTGCAGTGCACTGGAGGTTAATGCCACACTACAGGATAATGAGGAAAGAAACGTTGGCCCCTTGCAGCAGGGCAGGTGATGGGCAATTTGCCACCGTTCTTCTCAGCTGAGTGGAGGTTTTAATCCCCCACCATTACCATCCCACCCCCAGCACCCTGGCAGATCATCTCACAGTGGTCATCTTCATAGCGTCTGCGTGAAAGTGGTGGGCTGCCTTGTACTTCTGAGCACAGGCTTTGTTAGACTGTCTCTGTCATGTCCTGATCAGACTGTTGCAAAATGCCTGTAGGCAGACTCCCCGGAGTGAGTCACGCTGCTGGCGTGGAGATCTGCAGACCTCCAGAGGTGCGGAGCTGTGCAGGGAGCATGGGAGACCCCCACCCTGGCACAGCACAACAGCGTATTTATGAAAGGGAATGCCTTAGTGGAATGGTGAGAGGCTAGCAGGTTGTCGATTAGCTTCCAGGTAAAATTTAATGGGTTCATTGTGACCCCCAAAGCCCTCCATGCCAGTCTGGCTGCCACAGGGGGGCTGCCCCCCTGTGAAATATGTCCCCCCAGCATCTGCAGAGATTTTGAAGCCGTGCTCTGGAAAGGTGATCCCCCAGAGGAACTTGGGGCGCTGGAACGTGATCCGCTCTGCGCCTCCAGGTCCCCAACCTTTCTTTGCTTGCAGCATAGTCTGATCTGTCTGGTTTTAGACCCCGCCGTCTGCAAGACTTTTCCTGTACATCCAATCCTACAGCGAGAGAAGGAGCTGCATTACTCATACATAGTTTCAAAACTGTGGGTAAACTGGATGGTTTCTTGCTCCCATAGAGGTATGACTTCATCCTCCCTGTCTTCCCAACTTCATGCACTAGCACGGCTGGATTTATAAGATGATCCTCTTTGCTTCAGAGGCAGATCCACACTGCCTCATCACCAGCTGAACAAGAATTCCTTCCGTATCACCTGTGAAGTGGAAGGTTCAGCATGTCTTGAAGTGGAGCAGTTAGGTGGTATCTCTTGGTTTCCACCTGTCAGAAAATCAACTGCATTCAGTTTAAATAACTTGCCTTGTCTTAATATGTTGTTTCGTTTTTTGTTACTTAAACAAGAATAAAATTGGTTGGTACGGCAAAATTCAACCCCCCTAAAGCATAGTAGGCTAATACAATAACGTCTCAATATCAAACAAGTGAAAAATATTTCCCACTCAATGACTCCTCAGCCTTCCCCAGCACAGGTAACTGGACAATTTACTGAGGTTATTCATGAGGAAGTTGTGATTAGCAGTGTGCTATTAATTGCTCAAACCCTCTGGTTTGCTGCCGTTGTCCTTAAAGGATAAAAAAAAATTTAGGCAGCCCAGTCCATTTCAAGCCCTACAATTTACATTTACTAAATTACTAGGACCAAATCTATATTCAGAAATTGTTCCATCCTACTCTGTGTGCTTCCTACTCTGTTTCCTAGTATCTCTTTCCAAGCCTGTACTGGACAATTACCTAACATGCAGAAAATAACATCTGTAAGACTTCTCTTGGTTTTTTTAAATGTTTATCCTCCTGTCATTGCTCAAAAAACCAAATTACAAAGCTATGTACAAACTGATATTGAGAAATAGTAATGCAAATTTACACAACTTTCACACTCAATAGCTGTTTCTGGTACTCTGCCTTTGTCCTTAGGATTTAATTAAATCTCTCACAGAAAACAGAATTTGCTAGTACTTGACCTTTGTTTTCAGAGCCCCAAAACACAAAAAGCATTTAGAATCAGTGACAATGCACAAAACACAACGCACTCCACTTAGCGCTCAGGGCAACACAATGTCCATCCTTTATATGGCGAGACCCTGGGTTAAAAAGGATTAAAATTAAGCCGCAGTATTCTTTTCTAGGTCCTGTCCTGAAGAATCACAACCCCTGCTTCAAGCTGATTCTACATTATACAGTTCACCAGCGCATGATGCCCAGCGCTACCGCTCAAGTAATCTCTTTTTCTCACTACATAAACTATACCACCCTCCACTCTTTATTTGTCTACACTGGCTTCCTTCCTGTCTCTTAACTCCTTGCTTCAAGCTCCTCATCCTCTGCTTAAAGACCAAACATAATCTCCCTGCTCCCATTTCTGCTCCCGCTTCCTCTTCCTCCCAGCACAGCCGCCCACAGCCTGCTTTGCTCGGCTGCCTCTCTGCTTTTGTTTCCCAGCTGTTCTCTCCAGCATCCTTTTAGCTTCTCTGTACACCACTTACATCCCTTTCCTACATGGCTTTTTGCAGAGACACTTCACACTTTTTCTTTCTTTTCTCACACTGACCTCTTGCTGGTTTGGTTTTTTTTTTTATTATTCTTTTTTTGCTTTGGCATTAACGGCAGAGGTTAGGTGGATTTGTTATGAACTAAAGAAAAATAAGTAAAATTTTAATTCATTGAAAACTCATTGAAACACATCTGAAAATTAATACTCTCAGCTAAAATGAACACTGGTAGAAAGCTAATTAAGGGAAAACGTGATGTTCAGTGGCCTTGAATTGTGAAGAAAAAGATCACTGAATGAGAAGCTACAGACAATGATTTTGCTTCTGGTCAAGTTAACAAGGGACAGTAAGCCACACATTAAATATCTTCTTTGAATTAGGAGCAGTTTCAAGCCTGAAACCCATCGCAAAGAGGCCCATAGTAGGAAAAAGGTGTGCTCCTCATATCACACCAGCCAGCTGGGCCTATAACATTTCCTCCTGTTAATCTCTTAGTCATTTACCATCCCACGATCCACGAGGAAGCCCGGTCACAGCTTCTTTCCCACCCAGCAGGGAGCTATACCTCTCCCTGCTATTCCTGCAGCTGGGAAAAGCTCATCTGCTTCCCTGAAGCACAAAAGTGTCTTTCTTGCATCTTCCAAAGCAGTGTTGCTCAGCACTACTTGCAGCACCAGCCTGGCTTTTAGCTAAATGAAACCTGGGCATTATTTTTTTTTTTTTAATTTGCTGTGGGAGTACAAAACAGAACAAATACAAGTTAATATAGTTAAGGGAAATTCTTGAAATAATTTAGATTACATTGTAACTGATGTTTTCATCACCAGTATCCTGCAGAAGGATCCTCAGATTTGCTTTGGCATTTTCAGAACCCCTGTAATATTACTTACAATTTACACTGCTGAGGGACCTCCTACATTTATGGCTTCTGGGATCCCTGGTTCTGGCCCATACGGTAGAAAACACACATTTTGAAATCTGTAGGAAAAGCACATGTCCACAACTTAGGAAAGCCAGGAAGACAGGGGGAGATGCACTCCCCAGACAGGGTGGCACTGGTCCCATTTCCATCCTCCTTGTTGTTAAATTATTTTTTTCTGAACAGATTACGCTCATACGTCATTTCCACAAATTCCTGTAATCTCTGCATTAAGTCCAAGGACCCACTGCGGCTTTATGTGTATATATATATGTAGGGTGTAATGCACCTCTGCCTCTGCTGGGGCCTCTCTGGCTGGCTGGCAGGAGCTGCTGTGAGGATGTGTGAATCACTAAGGTGTTCCCAATTTCTGCAGGCTGTTTTACCAGCTGCCAGGCAAGCTGCAGTGCTACAACCCGCTGCCTCGGGGACTCTCTCTTGCTCGTGGCCCTCTGCCGGGCTCTGTACAAGCAGGGGCCTGATTCCACAGATGGATGAAGGAGGGAAAGGCAGATGTTCTCCTGAAGGAAAAAAAAAAAAAAAAGTAAGCACACACTGGAGACACATCCTGTACCATGACTGCACATGCCTACAGAAAATGCTCCACATCACTCTGCTGCAGAAGCTGCCTCTCCAGGGCTTGCTTTTCCTTTGATTTTCCTATGACCACAAATAGCAAATAACAAATCAGGAACCTGTACCCACTCCTAAAGCCCTCTGCATTCAACAGAAACCAGTAAAAGGCTGTTTTTCTCCAGCATTTTTATGGTAATCTATTAAGCTATTTCCAGATCACTTGAACCAAGAATAGCTAGAGAATGTCAAGTCCTCCAGTACATGGCCGTACCCTTCATTTCTCTGGGAGGTACATTTCCAGGAAAGTAAACAGGCCTCGATCACTACCTCAAATGTGCAGATCAATAAATGTTATGTCCAAGAGGTAGATAATTTCTCTCCCTGCTGTCTTCAGAAACAGGCAATATTTTACAACCCAGCTCCTCTGCTTCTTCCCATCGCATACGCCAGTCACCCTTGTTTTCATTATTCTGTCTTCGTCCAGAGTTTTGACCTCTGATTGACTTTGAAGTTTACATACGAGGAAAAACAGTCAGGCAGCTGCTAAAACAAGCGAGGAGAGATCAAACGGTTCTAAAAGAATTAAAAACAAACAGCTTTTATCTTTTTCTTTTGTGTTTACCAATACATTAACAGATCCAGATAGATGGGAGAGATACACAAATGCACATACATATATTTAAATGACAACATAAAAAAATTACATTAAAAGACTATTGTTTAGACTAGCGCAGCTGAACATTGAAGGACAAGGAAATTAGGAAAATTAGGAAATACCAGATTAAGATTGCTATGCTAATTTATTTCTGCCACTGGGTGTGATTATCCTGTGTTGTACTGAATGAGGCATGCATCCTGTGGGAAAGTCTAAAATATGACTGTGTCATGGAAGGGTTTGTAAGAAAACGTATGCGCATGGGGAGGGATAGAAAAAGATTACCCCAGGAGCCTTAAATCTGCAGTTTTCTAATGCATCAGGAACTGACACTGTAGCTTAAATGACACTATCTAATGATTGGGGCAGAGGGAATCGGATATCCTAGTTTGTTTTTTAGGGAGAAAAAAAGCTAGGGGAGGGTAGCCCCCTGCAACTTGTATAGAGAAACACAGATCCTTGCCAATTATTTAGTAATACAAGCAGTCATTGCAGGCATTTATTTCATCAGCTTTGAAGTGGAGGTATGATGTCAGGTGTAAGAAGGAGTTGTTTGGTACAGATCCTGGAGCTGGAAGACCTATTAGCAGAAATCAGGTTTTGTTTCCTCTACCTTACAAAACCTTCCTAACCCTCTTCTCTATTAAATCCAGTCCAGAAATTTCATTCTGCTTTTGCTTAGGAGAACAGTTTCTCCTAATGCTTCATCGCCTATTACTATTTTAGTGTCAGTGAGAACTCGGGTCTCTAAAATGGTGATGTTGTCCACTTAATATATTGGCAGACTGCCTTGACCTTTGCTGGAGAGACCAAGAAGAGAAAAGCAGTGCTAGTTCCCAACAGTTGCCATTTCAATGAATCTCAAACAGAAATTCACAGAACACAGGAAAAATTTTGTTTCTGAGATGAATAACTTCGACTCCCAAAGGCCTGCTGAAAACAATAAAGACATTAAACTTCCCAAAAGATACCAAATTTCTTAAATACCTAAAATAATATTACTACACATATCAGACAAGTGTGAATAATAATTTAAACCAGAATGTTTTTATTGAAAACAAAGCTCTACTTGCTTCCTTAGAAATTTCCTTCTTTTTTTTTGATTTGATAAGATTACCCTGGCCTGCATAATCTGAACTCCAAAGTGCTCTGTAACTTGGGACAGAGGCAAACCTGTCCGTGTCTCTTGATATTGCTTATACAGTTAAAATAATTTCCACAGTCATCTAATTCAAATCTGCTTTATTAAATGCTTAAATAGTGCTAAATTATAGGATGCAAATCCTATGAAGTGCAATTCTCTGCGTATCATTTTGCCTCTCTGCCATAGATGAGACATTGTCTCTCATATATGCCATAATAAAGTATAAAAAGGGCCAGCTTGGATAAATGAAACTACACTTTCCTGTGTTTTTTTTTTTAACGCTGAATATCACAGATGGTTAAGATAGGTTTTGTAGAGTATCACTATAAACAGAAGTAAAATATCTTTTCAGTATTAGCTTCACAGCCGAAGCATTTTGTGCACAGCTATCTTCTCCATCTATCCCTTGGGCATAAAGGCAGTGAAAGAATTCCTAAAGAAGGGAAGGAAATTGCGTTAGTCAAATTGCAAGCATGCATAATTTGATGTACTAATGACTGTCCACCAGATACCACTGCAGGAGACTCGCCAAGATGTTAATTGTCCCGAGGACTGGAGTTTGATGCTTAACAAACATCCCCTCAGTTTTGTTGTGGAATTAAAGTTGTGACAGCTGCAAAGACTGCTGGTCTTAGCTGAATGTGCAATAGTGAGTGGCGTTGCAAGAAAACCTGATCTTAAATGAAAATCTCTGCTTGCAAACAGCAGCTATTGGTAGGGTCCCTGCAGAGATGGGAAGTGTAACTACAGAGCTTCATATGTGAAGTCAGTACAAGGGTAACTTTGTGGCTTGAAATTAATTCAGACCCTGGAGGAGCATGTAATTTTGTATATCTCTTTCCACTTTTGAAAATGTCAGGTTGTATCCTAGAGACAGTCTCATGTAGCACGGTGAAGTCCTTGTGTGAAACAGCTCAAAGCTGTATTTCATGGTCTTTGCGTGGAAGTCTGCAAGTTGCAAACCTTGCATCATTCAAGTCGCAAGATGTCATTTGTCACTTCTCATCTCCAGACATAAGAGCCAACAAATGGAGAGGCTGCTTTGTTTAGTGTTTTCTGAAGCAAAGGGGTCAGTAAACAGTCCATTAAAAGGACTTATGTTGAATAAAATATTCCTAAACACAGAAGACTCTTCTAATCTGACTTAGAATCATATAATCATAGAATTGCCTAGGTTGGAAGGGACCTTTAAGATCATCTAGTCCAACCATCAACCTAACCCTGATAAAAAACATCACTAAACCATGTCACTGAGCACTATGTCAACCTGTCTTTTGAACACCTCTAGGGATGGTGCCCCAACTGCATCCCTAGGCAGCCCATTCCAATGCTTAATAACCCTTTCAGTGTCAAAATTTTTGCTAATATCTAATCTGAACCTCCCCTGGTGCAACTTGAGGCCATTTCCTCTTGTCCTACCGCCTGTGACTTGGGAGAAGAGACCAACCCCCGCCTCTCTACAGCATCCTTTCAGGTAGTTGTCAAGAGCAATAAGGTCTCCCCTCAGTCTCCTTTTCTCTGATTTCTGCTAAGAAAACCTGCTATTCATCACCCCAGTGCTAAGCAGTGTACCTAAGGAGAAATATTCCTCCATATAGGATAGAAAATTTTCTCACCTTGATAGCTAAGATTTCATCCCAGATGTTAAGAAAACTCTCACCACACTAATTGCTATCTGCATAGACCGGCTGCTCGTGGAGGGAGCAATGGCCTCACACCAGCCAAGTAATTGTTGTTCAGTTGGTGAATGATATGGCCTTTCTGTCTGATATTTCTCCTTTCCATCAGACTGAGAAGAATCCTTCTAAACATATGTTAAAACATCTGATTTGTTGTAGTTGTTACTGTGGAAATTGTACACATGGGCTTGGCTTCTGCTTTTGGCTGAAGAAGGTTAAATTGCAGAGAGAATACTCAGAATTACCCAACAGCTATCACACAGGCGCTGGATTCAGCATGTAGGTGATCAGCATTTCCCATGGGCACCAGTAAAAAGCCAAATCCCTTTCCTGTGATAATCTTCATTTCCTACCAATGTTATTCTGAATTAAATTTGGTAGATAATGTTCATCCATAGCCTGTATCCATGACTGTTTCAGTTTCCTTTCTGTATAAAACCACACAGAAAAAATGTTCCAGGGTGAGATACATGAATTACTTTATTTGCTGAAGATACTGTTATCTTTGCTGTGATATTCCTAGACAGAGCTCTTGGAATCAAATGTAAGATCAAATAACAATAAATAATGTTGAGAAAAAATAAAGATATCAAACCAGATGAATTACTGAATGGCAGTGGTTGAATCTTCATCAGGAATACATCCAGAATACATCCTAAAAATAGGGTGCACTCAAAGCTCTGTACATCTGAATCGATGATGAGAAGTTACAGTCATGTCATGGCCACTCCATGATCGCTATTGGTTCCTGAAATCTGTGTGTATCTCCAAGGGATGCTGTCCAGCAATCTCAGTTGATCAACCTGTTAAGCATTCTCCTCCAAACCAAGAGAACTTGGCAGCAGTCTGGAGCTCAACCTGGAAACCTGGAGTAGGCTGGACGAGTTGTGAGCTGGGGAGAGCAGCTGCCTATCCTGTTTTTGTTTCAGCTGCTGCTTGCAAGGAGGTTATTTATCCCGCTACACTTCACAGGCTACTCCAACTTGCCATAAGGCTTTTCTTTCTTTCTGCAGCATTCAAAAGAGGCAGGACTGTAAATTGTCTTCTCTGAATCACGTTAGCCTGCTGTAATTTGTGTAAGGGTACTCTGTAGCGACCAAGGAGCTCGAGGAGGCTTTACCAGGCAGGTGATGTTGCTGCGCTTGCCCCTTCCCTTCCCGCTCTTGCCTGAGGCGCCCCTGGGGGAGCAGGTACCAGGGAGCAGCTTTACCCCTAGTGCCAGGGCAGCTCTCGGGGCTCCCCTGCTACAAGAGCAGGGGAGGAAAACCCTGCTCACCTGCTCTCCAGGGGATGCACAGTCGGCTGAAAGGGCGACCAGAGAGGAACCTGTGCAGCGGGAAGGCCATCCCTCTAAGAGAAAAATCTCAGACACATGGAAACTTTTTGTTTCTAACTGCCAGGGAAATACTGACGTTTATCTTTGGTACTGGTGCCAAGTGACATTTTGGCTTGCTCATGCTGAGAAACTTTCTGGCTTGGAGAGAGAAGAAAAAGAAAGCAGGTAGGCCACAAGGCTTCTTGCTGCCTTTTATTTTGCCCACCTCTGGGCTGCTGCCTTTCTCCTGACTCTGCAGCAATTCACGTGGGAGGGGGAAGAAGCGACTGCGGCAGCAAAGCACAGCAATGCACAACAGAAACTGGAAACAATACCTGCATATTGGGGCATGGCGACCAGCAACTCTGCCGGGAGCTGGGGATAATAGCCGGGGCATGGTAACCCACACTAACGACTGGGAAAACTATTTGATGTGCTCCCAAGTTTGCTGGCCTGTTCTCCTCTCACACCTTCCCGGGGAAAGGTGTGGAGCTGCTGCTTGCTGTCAGCCCCGCCGTGCACCTCAGAAGAGTTTCTTTGTGCACTGAGTACTTGCCTCTGGGAGGTGGAGAATTTTGGTTTGCATAAATCGTTCATATTTTATTATTATAACTCACCCAATCAAAAATTGCATTCATTATTTATTGTTGTTATAAGATGTTATGTAGTTTATGTAAGTATATTGATTCTCTATCTCTGAGTTGGACTGCTGGCTTTGCTTTCCTAGGGAGGAAGAATCCTTCATTTGGGAAAGTATATACCCACCCTCAGAGCAATCGCCAAAGGCTTGAGACCCAAATGCTGTCTGCCTGCACTGTACAAAGTGGGGAAAAGGCCATTGGTGATTATTCCCTTGGGCTGAACTGAAGATGAGCAACAAAATCTGTGGAACACAGCCTGTAAAGGGGTGAATTTGTCTGCTCTCCTGTCCCAGTCTCCTCTTTGCTCTCTGTTCCAGATATTGGCTTGGGTCAGTTTCTATGTAGACAAGTTTCTTTCTGAAGGGAGCTTAGCCTGGGACACTGAGGTAGCTGAGAAAAACTGTTGAGCAAGAACATTCACCACTTTAGTTTGAGCAAAATAGTGTTTACCCCTTTCTCATGCATTTGCCTCTCCCATTTCCCTGCCTCTCACTGGAGGCAATGGCTGACTGAGGCATGGGAATACCAGTAGATCCTGCAGCTGCCATGGCTGTCAGACCGGGAAGGGCATGCCGAGCCCCGCAGAGTGGCCACTGCACTCCCAAGACCATTGGAAATCTGCTGCTTTTGCTACATGGTCCTGTTACCATGCCCAAAGTACCCCTACACAAAGCCCCTTAGGCTCAGGGAGATGCCACTGCATGGTCTGACCTTCTTCGTACACACATCCCACCCTGACTAGGGCACTCTCTCATTTGCTTCCAGTTGCTGTTGCACGGCATGCTTATGCACAGCTGGAGATGATCCCCTTCTTACCACCACGTCACTGCTCTGAGAAATGAGCTGAGGACTCCCACGCTAAATGTCATTTCTGATCCCAGGTTCCAGCACAAGTTTCCTTCATTCACAGGAAGGCATAGAAGAAGGCAGCTCAGCAACTAGACTTGGCACTTAGACTTGTCTTCCTCTGGGGGTCTGGCCCCCTCCTGCGTGCCCACAGCTCTGTTTTAGTCTTGCCTGTCTTCTTTGTAGGGAACAAGGGGAGGCTTGGGTCAACTAGTCCTGCTTACACTAGGTGAAGTGGCTTGGGCTCTGGTTCATCAGCACTGGTTTCTGCATATCTGCAAGGTTCTTTACTCATCACAGATTCCACCACCCAGGCCGAAACTCCAGGTCGTCACTGTGGACCATGAGGGAAACTACAGCTTGCCACCAGCCAGTCCAGATTCCTCAGTGAGACACCTGATGCCAGCAAGAGCAGGAGAGCTCAGGAAGGGGAGCCCAGCTAAGCAGCCCTGGGCACAGCACACATGTGTGGAGATAACTCTGACCTGCACGCACAAAGGATTCCAACTCCTCATGCTTGTGTGAGTCCTCCCAGTTTTAAATCTGAGATAAAAGGTTTGCTGGAGCTTTCTAGCATATACGGTGGATCCAACCCCCCTAGCAATGGAGCTGTTGTTCCCTGGCAGCTGCTGTTGGGGGCTGCCTTTCCAATTGGGAGCCAGATGCTTTTGTCCATGGACTTGTGCCTCAACATGGCATCGGAGCCAATGTACTCCAGGGTTGTTTCTACTGCAAGAAGCTGTTTGTGGTGGATCCACTTTCTCCGTGAGTTAGTTACAACTCTGTTTCCTCGAATGCAGCAGAAACCAAACAGCAGAAAGCAATTCCTTTGCTTGTCCCCAGCAGCTCCTGCTACCCAGAGCTCATCTGAAGAGGCTCTTCATTTCAGTTTTCCTGAGAGCCACATTGCCCAGTTTCCTCCTAGACCACAGGATTGAGTATTCCCATGTTGCTTCATTTCTCAGATTCTCCCATCTTTTCCACTTTTCTTCCATCTTTTCCACTTTTCTTTCATATATTTCCAACATGCACTGAATTTCACTGAATTATTAGAGTTGGAAGGGACTGTAGAGATCATCTAGTCCAACTCCCCTGCTGAAGCAGGATTGCTGAACACTGGCCATAGTAGCTTCTTCTCTCACACATCTTGTATGTCTGCTCTGCTACTGTTCTGCTACAGGCGTTGACTTGCTCCTGTGTTTGGAATGGAGATTGCTAGTGTATGTATCCTCTAGCTACATGGAGATCCCTTTTCATGAAACTATCTTAAATGAGGGACAGCAGTTAATCAAATATATGTGTTTAAAGTATATAATACCCAAGTTCTTTGAAGAAGTCCACTCCTAACTGTCCCAGACTGCTCACCCAAAGTTAAAAGAAACTTTTTACTTTGATTCCCCTGTTCCATTTCACGTATAGGGATGACAATCCTTCACTTCACTAGTATAGTAGAGAGATAAAGAAATATATGTGCATGTGAAACTCTCAGATATTATAATAGTGAGGAGCATAGAAAAGCCTAGGGAGAAGCTAATACTTTGTCCTTTGAAAATGGGGCTTAGGTCAGGGGAAAATCTGATGCAGAAAAACTCAGTCCTACGACAACTTCTTCTTTCTTTTCCTGCCAAACCTTCAGCCCACCTCCTGATATTGTGGGACACAGGGGAACAACTAGGGTAGGAGCAATTGCATCGCCTCCACCCGATTGCAGAAGCAGAGATCCCCTATTCACCAGGGAGAATCTACTGTGGGAATCTCCAGTCAGTTTAAGTTCATGCTTTGCTTATGCATGCATAAGCAGAGCAAACTTGGCAGGCTGAAGAGTCTGTCCCTTAGGAATATTGACAGATGAATGTAAACTCAATTACCTTGCTTTTTCATTCCAGTTGGGTTACTTGTGCTGTGTACTAAGTGCATCAGCATCTGGAGTCACTTTGAACAACAGGAGAAAGCATTTTCCGGTGTCAGAAGCAGAATTTTGTACAGTATTTATAACTTGCAAGAAGTCAGGGGTTTGGCTGTGCTTTGTTTCCCACCATCCTGAAACAAACAAACAAACCAAAACCTATGTAGAAGGTTCATCATCTCCAAGGATTAGGGTTTTTTTTTTTGGGTATAGCTAAATGGCTGGTAGCCATTTTGCCTATGCGCCTGTGAAACTGAAAGATGTAAAACCAGCTCCTGAATTTTCCTTGCCACCATCTTCACTATCCATTAACCCAGCTCATTACTGAAAGCTGAAAACACAAAAGAAGTAAACATTAGTTAATGAGGTTTGCACCTGGGGGTGGTAAACAAAGCCACTCTCCATGCCCGTGAGCTCTTGAAGGGAAACTTGCTGCTGTAGGAAAACAAATCTCAGCACAGAAAGGACAGGTCTGCCTGGGACAGGGTTGGGTGTTCAGAGAACAGGAAGAATATTTTCGTTTTTCTGATTTCATAATTAGATAGAGGATGATGAGGAACAAAATCTTTCCTAAATTTGTCCCTCCAATTAGAAAATATGTATTTGCTTTATCTTTGTTTCCATTGTAGCTAGAAGCAGAAATTGATGCTAATCTGATTCCTTACTCCTCTGTAGTTTGGGACATTTCAAATCCATATTTTTCATCCTGGGGTTTTGTCTCAAACGGAGAGAATTGAGACTTTGTCTTGGACTTAAAGAATCAAGACTTTGTCTGAAATGCAATAATATGGCGCATGCTAAACAGAACAAGTCTTTGTGTACCATTGTTATCAAAACATTATAGCACCAGGAAAGAGCTAGACACGGACTTTCCTTTGCTAGTTAACTGCTACTATGGAACTGTTAAAGTTCAACTCATTTTACTTTTAAATCCTATTGCCATAGCTGAATGCTTTGGCAAAGAAAGAAACAGCCTGTAAGAAGGTTCTTTACAAAATAGCAACGCACATATTAAATGAGCATTTTTTCACCTTACCGTTTCCTTCTTTCAATCCACACACTTCTCTGAATGTGACTTTCACTCCTGTGCCCAGGCATGACCTCCAGCCCGCCTGCCTGGGGGAGCAGGGTAGGAGCCCCCCCGGGCTGGGCACAGGGCCAGGCTTGCCCCTTCAGGCATCGGTGGCCAGAGCCAGGCTCTGTCCCAGTTTTGAAGATGCTGCTGTGAGTTGTTCAGCGGAAGAAATACGCTGTGTGGTTTAATTTCCATGGCAGAGTCTGCTCTCTTTTTCGGTGCTTTCTCCTGCGCAGGGCTACAGTCTGAAAGGAAAAACAAACTCTGTTAAAAGCAGAGCTCCCTAAGCATACATTCAGGGATGGATTTTCTTCTTCTCTTCTTCTGGTGCTCAAATCAGGATGAGGATTAACTCCACCGAAGACAATGGAGCCAAACCAACACAAATCAAAGGAGAATCAGACCGTAGCTCTAAGAAACATCTATTCCCACTACTTCCCAGACTTTTATTGCTGCAAATATACAAATCTTTGTATTAACCGACGTCAAAGATCATAAAGCCCTAATTGTGTATGCAGCCTACTAGTAACTCAGTGTGCTGCTGATGCATAAAACACGCATAGATAGTACACAAATACACTCTGCCTGGGCTTAAATTTAGCTTAAACCACACAAAAGATATCTTTATAACTAAGAATGATGGGAAGAAAGATCTCATTCCAGACCAGATGAACAACTCATTTTTTCACTGATCCTGGATTTGGCTGACCTGACTTAAATGTGACCTAAGACATTTCTTAGTGCTTTGGAAATTGCATCAACATACTTGGGTTGGAGATGCCACAGTCAGAAAAAAAAAAAAGGGGGGATTCTATTTTTAAAATTCTGTTGTTCCTTTTAGATCTATTTTAGATCAGTGAAGCATAACTTTTCCTATAGCTGTAATTTTTCAGGCTAAGCAAACTCCAGTAATTTCAAAGGCAGTGGGAACAAGGGGTCACTTGGGGCCAGCCAGAAAAAAATTAACTCTTTGCTCTTTTCCAGTAAAAGCTGTCATCATGGTATTATTGTCGAAGAGTCAGCTTATAAATGAAAAGGTAAGCTTTTCCTTGCAAGGAAGAACAAAATTATAATATGTAGTAGTCACAGTCTCAGAGGTGTGCAAGAACATTAGTGAAGGAAGAGAAACACCATCAGAAATTTGGCTATGCATTTGCTCAGTGCCTGTCACTACTGCAGGACTAGGTTTTGCTCCATGACGACTGTCACTAGATATCTGGTGCCAACAAGAGACTGCCAGGAGCTACAAACACCTTTCAGCAGCAGGAGGCTATGAGCCATGCAGTGTATGAGCTCTTCCTGACCATCGGTGCTGAGAACTCCAAAGCCTTTCCCTAATAACATATAGCCGAAAGTCGTATGATTCAGGGAGAAAAAAGCCACGTTCTAGCAGCATGACCCCCTTGAATACTTAACACGAGTAGAACAGATCCTTGTTTCATGACTGTTTTGTACCAGACAGCTAAACATACTTCATATAACCAATGTTTTATGAGTTAGTGTGTTGGGTGATTTTTAGATGATACATTTTATACCGATGTCCATATAACCCTGAAACACTGAAAAACCCAAGCACAGGTAAGTAGGCTGTCCTGGCCATTAGCATGTGTTTAGCTGAAGAACGGAGTCTCGGCCTGAATTAACACCTTTGAGCACTGGCCATCTCACGGTAAAGTTCCTTGGAGTAGAACTCTGTTCTTGCTTGACCTGTCAGCTGTAGCTGATTTCAACTGGGACTCAATTCACATCTATGTAAAAGTTATTGGCCATCCTCCTGGCAAGTCATAGGGTAGGTTCATTTTTTTCAATACTTTTTGAGTATGGGAATGGCATTAAAAAAACCCCAAGCAAATCCCAAGTGGCTTCCAACTGGGTGAAGTAATCATAGTTTGGAACTGGAAAGGCCTGCCCTCTGTAGCTTGAGAGCCAAACTGGGGAAGGTGGGATAGACATTCAGGCTTTGAAAACACCAGCTATCTTCTGTTTGTTTGTATCTACATTTAAGTTGGGATAAACAGCTCTCAGCAGAAGAAAATGCAATTTGTTTAAGTATTTCAGCCAAAGGACAGCAATTATAATATTAAGGCACTCCTCTCCCCACCTTCAAAGCATTTGCTAGTATCAACAGTGGACCTGAGACCAAGTCCTGAGGCTTAAATGTCTTCCATCTAAGCCAACTTGAAACTTCAGAGATCTGCTATTTGGATTAGACCCTGTGAAATGTTACAAACATTTTCTAGTTACAGCATTTTTGTCCTGTTAATTACAGAACAGAAGTTGCTTTGGTGCACTGCAATGACGTTGCAAAGTCCTTCTGGAGAAATGAGTTTCTTCATGTTGCAGTTGCGGAGTGCAATCTTTAGTCTCAGGCCATCTGAATAGTTCCCTCTGAAACATCCACAGTTCTTCAGTTGTAAGGAAATGTGGTGCTTTACTAGATCACATAAATGATTAATGATATTTTAAATTACATAACACTGGGCATGCACTGTTTCTAAGAAAAAAACCCAAATGTAAGGATTTGGAGTTAAAACCCCTTGTTCATCTGGAAGCATGTACCAGGAAGGAATACCCTGTAGCTACAACTTAAAGTAGCTCCTCATGTTGGCATTGACAAAACCAGAGGGAGCCTTCTCCAGTGTTCCCGAGATTTCCATGCATTGATCAAAAGATGCAGAACCCTTTGAGCACAAATCTCTTTTCTTCATAAACAAGTGTCTGCAGTACATAAACTATTATGAAAAATAATTTGTAAAAGCTCAGTCAGATATAAATGTATTACATTGTATAAAAAAGCTAAAGATAACCTTTAAAAAAGAACAGTGTGATTTATGTAGTGCTGTTTGATTAATGCAGTAACGTATTTTGATCCTCACTAGGGTCCAAAGTGCATAAAGAGCATTTTTTCACCTTTCCATCGCAGTATAGATAAAATAGTTTACAGCAGTGACAGTCAGTGCAGAGAACTAAGAGATGACAGTTAATAGCATTTAATTCTGCTTTTGCCTCTTTGGCAGAACTGCAACAAGTAATTCCACTGGGTTAGATTCAGTTTTTCTGCCAGTGATACTTGAGCACTGTTGTAAAATACTGTAAAATCTGTGGTTGAAAAGTGCAACATAAAGGTTAATTGTTTGTTTTGTGTCTGTTACTGGAAAAGCTCTCTTGCTACAGGGGAAAAAAAAAAGTAGTGCCTTCATCCTTTAATTTTTCAAGTATTTCAAAATTTTCATTTTTGGATCTTGTTTCTAAAAAGGCATCTTAAATATTCTGCCATAATTACATTTGTGAATGACCCTAATTGGTGAGATCAAGTAGCTCAATGCAGACTGCTGGTCATGTTCAAAGACTGCAGCCAGATCCTATGTGAAAATCTAGTCACCTCAGGCAACAGCTATTTTCAGTTGTATAAACTAAATAGTGCCAGACCACCAGTCAGATGAGAAATATGTGAAGAAAAAAACTGCAGCTGTAGTTTGAGGACACAGTGAATTTGGCTTTAGGACTTCTAACATCAGATTGGAAGTTTGCATTCACATACTGTAAAAGATTTTGGTAAAAAAATCATTATTTTAGCTGAATTCTGTTTGAAACAATGTTAACTTTGTGCAGGTGGATCTTAGAATCATAGAATTATAGAATGGTTAGAGTTGGAAGGGACCTTAAAGATCATCAAATTCCAACTCCCCTTCTATGGGCAGAGACACCTCCCACTAGAGCAGGTTGCTCAAAGCCCCATCCAGCCTGGCCTTGAACACCTCCAGGGATGGGGCATCCATAACTTATCTGGGTAACCCGTTCCAGTGCTTCACCACGCAAAGTAAAAAATTTCTTCCTAATATCCAATGTAAATCTCCCCTCTTCCAATTTAAAACCATTGCCCCTTGTTCTTGCACGCTCTGCTTTTGACCTCTTCTTTTGCATCCACCCTTTGCCTCCATCCTCATATTCTGAAGATGGTGAAGCAACGTAAAATGACCACAGAGCCAGATCCAGGTTCCTACCAGTAAGGAGGCACACTACAAGTCATGTGCACCTGCATATTTCTCTGTCTGCCAAAATCCTGCCTGGACCCATCTGAGGAGGAGCTGGACATGTGTTGGCAGCTTACACCACAATGGAGTTTACAATGCCATTTGATATCACAAGGTGGACACCAAAGACACTGGAGTGGTGCAGGGGTAAAGCTTTGAAGTGTGACTAGAAGTGTAGTAACAGTAATGGATGGCCTGATGCAGTAGTGTGCTGCTGGCTCCTGAAGAGACCAGCTTATCCAAAGTGGGTACACTGGCAACTTGAGGGCAAACTTTCCTTTGTTTGAGCCTAAATGATCTCTCATAAAAAAAAAACCCCAAAGAAAAAAGGGGGATTCAGGGGTTTCAAGGGTGGTGAGCAGGCTGTCTGAGGAGATGCAGCCACAGGGGAGAAAGGCAGATAGGCAGTGCCTTCTCTGTCCTTGTGTATTGTATACAGGAGCACTTCAAGATTGAAAAGTTAAAAAAAAGAAATCTGTCCCTAGCCCAAATAAGGAAGCCTATTTAAGAGCTCTTTTCTGCTTGCATTTTTTTTGTTTGTTTGTTTGCTTGTTTTATTTCTTTCATGGGGTGCTCCGGTTTTCTGGACACGTTTCCAGGGGCTATGTGCTTTGCCAAGCGGCAGCCTTGCGTTCTTGGGCAGGCAACATCCTGGTTCCACCCTATCCTGAACAGGGTGTGCTCGCACACCCGCATGTACTGTCAAGCAGACTTCATTTCAGATAGACATTTGGTGAAGAAAAGTTAGGCCAAACCTGCATTTCTCCCGTGAGCTGACCTTGGTATGTGTGCAGCTGTAAAAATGTGCTGTAGCTTGACACATGAGCACTGTACCCTTTGGAGAGATCCCAGGAGAAGAGATGCTCCTCCAGATGTGCACGGGACCTTTCCACGGCTGGGTTCTCAGTATCTCCTCAGATGGCCTGTGCTGCTGCTATATTGTGGCTTACCTCAACTCGAATGACAAGGGACTTCAATCAATGAGAAATGATGTGGATGGCTGCCACATTCTCCAGCAGGGCGGAGGTTTCACCTATGGACCATCGCTCACAGATATTTACTATCACCAAGGCTGTCCCGGACAGGGATGGCAAAAAACTAGCGATGCAAGGGTCTAAACAGAAAGGAAAAAGGATTACTTAGCTGTTTAGTAATTAACTGCTTAAAGTTTGAGGCAGGGGCCACTAGGCGGCACTGCGGCAGCGCTCCCCAGGGCCGGTGTGATCACAGCAGCGCCGTTACTCCTTTTGGGGGGGTTTTTGGTTTGTTTTGTTACCTTACGAGGCATTGATGCTTGCGGGGAGCTGTAGAAATCTATTTAAAAAAACAAACAAAAACCCAAACAACAAAAAATCAAACACATGATGTATTATAAAATAATAATAATAATAGTAATAATAATCATGTCTCACTTCCACAATCAGGTCATTCACTTCCACACACAAGCAGTGCCAAGGACGTCATCCTCCCACGAAACCTTCCCTCTGCGCCTTTCGTGGGTTTCGTGGGAGGATGACGTCCTTGGCACTGCAAATCCCTGTTGACCCTGTCTGTATCCCCCAGGACCCCAAGCTGCAGGGGTAACACCAGGGGATCCCCCCATCCTGGCTCCCAAGGGCCTCTCCTTGGGAGTGTTGTAGGAACATTTTAATAAATCTACCGTGCTAAGGCTTGTGCTGATCAGATACAAATCTCTCTCTGGGGGGGTAAATAAAGATTTCTGCAGAGAGAATGAAGAGCAGCACGCAGGAGAAGGGCAGCCAGGAGAAGGCCGCTGTCACGAAGAACCACAGAAGTGCTAGGATGCTGCAGAGATGAAGAGCAGCAGAAGAAATGCGGTTAATGACCATTTCAGAAGAATGCAGCTCTAAAATAGAAGGAACAAAGTGATTTTAGAGTCATAGAATAGTTTGGGTTGGAAGGGACCTTTAAAGGCTATCTAGCCCAATCCCCTGCCCTGGGCAGGCACACCTCCCACCAGACCAGGTTGCACAAAGCCCCAACCAACCTGGCCTTGAACCCAGGGATGAGGCAGCCACAGCTTCTCTGGGCAACCTGAGCCAGGGTCTCACCACCCTCACAGCAGAGATTCTTCCCCAGATGTCATCTCAATCTCCCCTCTTTCAGTGCAAAATCCTTCCCCCTTGTCCCATCGCTTGCCTCCCTGATCAAGAGCCCCTCCCCAGCCTTCATGGAGCCCCTTTAGGAACTGGAAGGGTTTCTAAGGTCTTCCTGGACCCTCCCAACTCTCTCAGCCTGTCCTCACAGCAGAGGGGCTCCAGCCCTCACAGCAGATTTTAATAATTTATTAGTTGCTAGATAGGAATGGTAGAAATGCCATCAGTGATGTAGGCAGGTAAGAAGTGTCAACCAAGGTTGGCTCTGTCAGGGACAAGGTTGCTCACACTAGGAAACGCTTCAAGGGGATTTTATAAGACTCCCATTTTTGACTCAAAGTTGCTGGGGATTTTTGCTTATGCAGAGTATAAACCATAGGATGAACAAAGGTTGGCAGCAGACTTACTTAAGGAATTTCAATAAATACCCCAATTTTGTATTTGGGGAAAAAAAGTATTTGGTGTCACTCCTCTGGAGGAAACAGTAGGTGCCTCAAAAGGCTCTAAATAACAGCTGTGATACCAGACATCTTAAAATCAGAAAATGTGTTCCGTTACCACCCCAGAACTTTCAAAGAACTGACAAATAAACATTTTGAGTCACTAAAACTCCCTTTCAGAAGAACTAGAAATCCAGGGATCTCCAGGGAGTAGGAAAGAAGTTCATGCTAGCACAGTATTTTGAAAAATAGACAGAAGAACCTGGGCAATTCAGGCTCTAAACTTCCACCCAGCCCATAGCCTGACATTGTCTGGATTCTTCAGGCTATGGGCCTGGTGGAATTCCATAGCCTGAAATGCATGCTGCCCCAAATGACTGTGTTAATAAATACCAAAATAAAAGGAAGCAGGCTATTTATGCCAGCTGATATGGATTTACAGAAAGTAGATTTTGCTGAGATAATCTGGTATCTTTTTCAGAAGAGTCAGAGCTTAATTCATAAAAACAGTTATGATGAAAGCTATAAAGCATGAGGCTTTAGTTTTGCAAAGTTCTTTGATCATTAAGTTATTGCAAATTAATATGCCAGACGGTTCAAAATCCAGTAGTTAACTTTAGTCTCAATGCTAAGCAATGAATCATTTGTTCAGCAGGGGTGTTACTGGTGGAGCTGCACCTAGCCATTTTCCATTTTGATCTGTGATACAGAAGAAAACATAAACTCATCGTATTGCAACAGATGTGAGGAGCAGAGGAGCAGAAACAAAAATAGGTCACTAATTTAATTAGCTGGTAAACAGAAAACAAGCATGTAATATATTACTTTATCACCAGTAAACATGAAGCTATATATCTAAGAACAGAGAATGAAGGCTACAGTAGTAAGATAGGAAACTATACTTTAAAGCAATGGCTCTGGAAAAGACTCAGAAAAGAGGGGCACAGTAGCTGAACAGAAAGGGGTAACGGAATCTTTAGATGTACAGGCAGGGGTCTGGAGTCGGGCTAATGAAGTTACAGTATTTTGGGATTTGGCACTAATCTTGTGCTAAGCTGAAATTCTTGGTCCTAGGCTTGGGTCAAGGACGATGTTGCCATATCAGTGGGGAGAGGGGTTGGTGTCATTTTGGTGTGTGAGACCCAGAGCCAATGAGAAGGAGCTCTTAATGCTCCAGGGACTTAACTTACAGACAGGTAAGAAAATGGTGTAACATACTGACCAGAACAGTAGAATTTGTGAAAGTAGATCTTTTTATATCTAAAAGATTGATTTCTGATAGTTACCAGGAATTACTTTCCTGGAACTGAAACCATTCAATATAACTTTCTCATAGATGGAAGTAAGTACCTTTGAGGTCAGGATTTGCATGCTTCTCCCCTGTGACGGGGGACAAAGTTATGTCCCCTAGCATAGTTATCTTAAACATGGAAAACGTTCTACATTTCTGAGGATAAATATGAGACCATTTCTTTTGCTGGACTTTTGAAAATACCAGACTAAATGACTTGGTGGAGTTTCCCCCATTCAGGAGACAGAATTTATTTTGTCCTTCTGGCACTTGGAAAGGAGGTGCAGAAAGAAAGGGTTTAGCAGATATGTGAGTTCTGCAACCAGCTCTCAGTGTTGGTTATATTACCTTCCATTAATTTGGAGCTCTTGCTTAGTTTGCTACAGGGGCTCAATTCAAGACTCTTGGAAACAAAATCCAGCAAGAACAAGAATTCATGCTTTTTCCAAGGGCTTCTTCAACCTCAAGCACCCCTCCCTCCACCCTCATGTTTTGCTGTTGGTCTGCTTTCCTACCAAGCAGCTAACGTCAATGCTTGCATGGGTCCCTGCATGTGGGTTTATGTGTATGCAAGCCACCTGCATCTTAACATCTCGCCACTGTATTATATTTTTTGATGTTAACTACAGCAGCATGGCCTACATTACTGCAAAGTTAAAAGTACCTAAAAACGCCCTTTTTTTTTTTTTTTTTTTTAATGAACTGGTACACAGTTACTTACTGTTGATAGAAAAAAAGGGACCCTTGGAGGGCACCTGCTCCAGCCCCCTACTCAGAATGGAGCTGAGCTAGTACATGCTGCTCAGGATCTTTTCCAGTCAAGTTGAAAATATGCCCAAGGACGGAGATTCCTCAGTCTCTCTGGGCAACCACTGCTTCAAAGGCTTTTGCCATGGTGGAATTTCCCTTCTTGTTCCCCAATAGGCAAGTGTCAACTGGTGTTTACAGGAGAAGGCAGTATGCTTGATGGCGATGCAATGAAGGACAAACTTCTTTGCAGAGAGGTGGCATTTACATTCTTCAGCATGCTTTTGGTCTAACTGGTTGCTTGGCAACTCGTCCCCAGTGAAACCAGATAAGATTTGAGTAGCAACATTGTTCTCCCAGTCAGCGGGCAGTTAAACGACCAGGTAGTTGACCAAAGTGTTTGACGAAGCCAAAGTAGGCTCTGTTTCGACCAGTATTTTAATGATCATTGTGTTTACCTGTCTCCATGTCATGTCCATCTTCTCATGCCAATTTTAGTAACTTCTGGTTCCCTCTCTAGTAGCATCTCTTGAGGGATTTTATAAACCACTCTTGTTATCTCCCTGCTTTCAACTCTGACTTGCTGACAGTGCTGGACTGCTGCACTCACAAGTGATGTGCTTTTCCTCCTACCCTCAACTTCATTTGGAAATGAAAAGCTCAGTCTTGTGATTTTCAAGTTTCCTTTTGCATAATGTTCAAGTTCGTGACACATGATGATCATGGCAGATGTAGAAAGGACCCAAGCACCAAGAGTATAGATGTCTTGCAATGCTAGAATTTCCCACCACAGCTGGAGCCACCATCTGTAAGACACCACACAGCACATATGATACTTTAGGAAAGTGTTACTCTCCCATGGTCCCTTGAAGAGGTGCCTGCTGAGCCAGGCAACGGTATGCCTTATTTGAATTTTGAGGTGCCAAAACCCAAGAGGAATCTTCTGACTTTCAACTACAAAATGTTACATAAAACTGAATTTACCTGTAAGGAAAATCCTTCCTCAAGTGCTAAGGAGAAACAAAACAACCCCCCCAAAAAAAGCAAGCAGAAGAGGGCAGAGACACCACAGATGTGATCTGACAACACTACTGCTTTGGAAGCAGAAGTCCTGTTTATGTAGTCTAATATTTTATTTCAAGTTCATAGATTGCTAAGTGTCATGAACTTAGCATTAAGAGACCTATCTGGCTTTTTATTACTTCAAATGAACAAAAACTCATGCAAACAAACAAGAAAACCCAGAGGGATTGTTTTTTTTTGCATAACCTGGACCTACCCTTTCTCTGGAGCTGCTGCGTCGTGGGCTATTTTATAAAATAAACACATAATAATGGAAATGGATCGAGATTAACAATTTCTGTGTTAAAAATATCGACAGTGTTAATGAGTCAAGTTTATGGACTCTTATGAACCCTTGGGACTTTCTTCCCCTTTTTGGCTGACTGGACAGCCGCTGTTTTTGGAACTGTTTTATAACCAGCAGTGCATGCAGGCAGGTTTCCTTCCCTCCTGACAGCAATCACAATCCTGTCAGTTTAACTGGCCAGGAGGTTTGTAGGCATACGGATACTGCAGCATTTAACCTGCTGGGTGGGGTCTTTTTTCCCCTTTTCTTTGAGAAACAAGAGAAACAGCTGAGAGACGAGTAGCTAACATACTCTGTGCCTGCACACCTGCAGAGAGCAGGTTAAGACAGCTCAATGTCAAGACCCTAGAAGCCATCCAAGAGAGGTGTGGCGGCTCTTAAGACATGTTTCTGAAGCTCTGCGGGAAACCTTTGCTGTGGAAAAGCCAGCTTTCATGTCACACCCCACAGCACACACCTACCTTTCTTTCTATGCTTCGAGACAACTGAGCCAAGTCATCTCTGCATTCGCATGCATCTGAAAATTCTTCTGGAGAAGATGGGGAATTTATAAATATGGGAGTAGACAGCTCTGTGGGCTCAGAGAGTTGCCTCTGCAAGAGCAACAGAGAGATCTGCTGTTAACAGGACTCGAGCCCGCTGAGACATAGCGAATGCTGGACTCATTTCACTTAGCAGCTAAGCTTTTCAGCAGGATGAAGTCTGGTCTACCATGATGCGTGTACCTGGTAGGAAAACAGGGAGGGGAGTGACTGTTAGTTCTGGCAGCTACACAAGCCTGGGGAATTTACCGTAAGTTGCTTTAAGTGGGAATTTTGTCTGTGTAAAGGGAACAGCGACAAAAGCAAGAATGTTTAGGGCTTGTGCAGTCTTATCCACCTCACCTCAAAAATATTTTCCACCAGTGAAAACCCCAATTGCTCAAACACATCTATGACTTTCTGGCAAAAGAAAGGAACAAACTAAGATGAAAGTTTGATACCCTACATAGATAAACCTCCATAGATTCTAGGTAGTGAAAAATTTAAGCGATTTTTAAAACACTAAAAATGCATTGCACTACAAACATTACACTAAGGCCATGGATACTGTGGGCCATGGGACTTGTGAAAGATCTGTTTTTCACCTTTAAAATGCCAAATTCCATGGCCTGATTCCAGTATGGATTCAGGGCCAATTTCTCTGCTATTGTTAACATTCTTGTTAGTTCATGAGCAGCACCTCTTAGCAAATAACTATTTAATAAAAGGCAGCGAAAATAAAGTAGCAAGTGAACTCACTGCCATTCCTCAGCTGGGTTCAGAATAAATATTCCAGCATCGGCCAACACTTATTGAGTGACTAATGAGATTCACTGCTCTTAGTGATAAAAGCTACAGGAAACATTGAAAATTTGGAATTTAAAAAACCTTTACCATTGAGCTTCACTCATCAAACCACATCAGTGCCAGGAAAAAACCCACCTTTGTAAACTCTGAATTTAATTGCTTATATGAAACCACCACTTGTCCTTTCCCTGTGTATGAGTAACAACCTACAATGCCAGCCAGTGGTTCTGTTGCATACGTCAAATAGGGAACAGTGGAGGTAATTTTTTAAATATCCCTGTGGTAAGTGATGGGGTGATCACAAGGAGAGAGACTGCATTCACCCAGATCTGGTGGTGTATATGTGTGCAGTCTAATCTACATCTCTAAGCTCCTTCAAAAGTCAACTTGGAGAAGAAGGGGAGAGGCATTCTTTTTGAAGGCATTCACTTAAGAACTGGATGAAACTTCCTGCTGGAGCTGCCAAGTTATTTTCACTGTATATAAATAAATAAAGTTAGATTAGAGCTCAAAGTTTAGACAGCTTATAGTTAGGCAAGACTACCTCCTCTGTAAGTAAGCCCTATTTAAAAGGATTATTTCACTCTAGGTTGTAAAATAGTTCGATTAGATTATGTGTTTGGCAATGGAGACATGTCATTTAGGGGTAATTGATCTAAGTTTCAGTGGTGTTTCTGAGGAGGCAACCCAGGGGATGGTGAAAGAGCTGAAGTTTAGCTGAGCATTTTATCGAATAGTCAGTACTATGCATACTTTTCCATTTTGTTGAGGTTATATTTCATATGGTCTTGCACTACAAAAACATTTAAACAGAAGGTAGTATTCCTTTTTATTGCACACAATTTTCACAGTTTCTAAGTAGCCATGGCAAAATTCTTTTTTTTATAGTATCTCTTGATGAGTAAAAGACTAACCTATATCTAGATATACCTGGAATGAAAAAAAAAAGCCCTCAGATCTACTGACTTCATGAGTGTCCTACTCATGCTTTTAAAGCCACATAGAAAATCTTTATAATCTAGTTAAAGTGGACAAATCCAGCTACAATCAGAAAACTCTTCTTGAATGCTTTAAAGTAATCAGTTACCATGCTTTTAATTTTCCTGTTTAAAATGATGGAGTATTGATATCATTTTCTTGTATAGTAAAAAATCAGAACATGTCTTCCCATTGAAAGAGGTCAAAATGCATTGTGCTAATTTCATGGTGTATAAACCAGGCTCAATCGTAAAACCCTAATTCACACTCTATGATCCATTTCAAACACCCATGGTCTAAAGTAGTACACAGATTAGTTACTAAAAAGGATTCCACTGAAAGACTAATGAATTTTGAAAATGAATTATGAAATAAAAATTTATACAAGGAAAAAAACCCATAAAAACTATGTAGAGGCTTAGCTTTGACAAATGCTAGTTTACAGAGGTTTCCTTAACGCAGAACTTTTTCACAGTAGCTCTGACAGTACTAAAAAGGAGCAGTCCTGTTGCACTGTCTTACCTAAACCAAAACAGAATTTCACAAATTATTTAGAAAATTGTAAAGAGAAACACTGTTACAGACTTTCTCATGCAGTGCAGTTACAGCAGCACAGTTTTACAGGTGCCAAAAGTCCTTGCTGTTCAAAGAATACCTTTGATTTAGGTGGGCAATACATTTTCTCTTTTGCTGGCATAGAATCTGCTGTCAAGGGCATTCTCCTTAGCAAAGGAAATGGCATCCTATCATGTCTTGCATGGTAGCTGGGGTACACCTGCCAACCTGTAAACAAGAGCTGACATTGCAATACCAAGTATCTTATAGGAAGTTCTAAAAAACCACTGAGAATCTGGCTATAGTTTCTACAGTAAGGGCGACTGAGACACTAGCGATTAGCTCCATGACTTTTATACAGCCATCTGTTTGTTTTTGTGAAATTATTATCTTGTAACAGTGGTCATTCTAAAAAATCCAATCAAAATCAAGAAGTAATAGAAAGCATATGTGTGCCACTGACTATGTGCTACTGTTAAACTTCCTGGAAAGCCTGCTGCTTAGTTGCTTAATTTCAATGGAATTAGTAGTGGAAAGATAAAACAAGTATGTTCTTATTAGTTGTAAGATACATTCTGTCTTTTTCATCTTACTGTGCACTATCAATTTTTGTTTTGTTTTGTTTTGCAGGTGATGTGTTAAATATTAATGTTAAAAAACACTGATGCCAAAATATGTATTTTAAGAACATTTCAGTAAAAGAAAAGAGATTAGAAATCTTAGATTTTATGACACTGGAATTACAGCAGTGTCTAAGCATCAGATCTGAATTCAGCTCTTAGCTCTGCCCTCTGCCCTATGCAGAGTGCCTGCACTAAAAACATTTAATTTTACATACTTCAGCTCCCTATCTCCATCACTGTTTCCTGTTTCATCCTATCCACCTGTTTCATCCATTTAGAATACATGTTTTTTAGGGAATATCTCTTAAGTATTTGGATCGTATTCATTTCATAGATGCTTCAATGTTAAATAGACCAATCACAACTCTACAGTATTACAACTAGAGACAGAATAATTCACACCACAACAATAAAGGGATGAATCATAAAAGACCATTGGCGATCCATGCAGAAAGATTAAAGTTATTTAGAAGGTTCATGCCAGAATTATCCATCAGGATAGTGGGATTTGTTTTAGCCTCAACACAGGAAGTTAGAGCAGTGTTTGCAATCAGCTTTTAATAATGGCAAGACCAGGGCTGTGGAATTCAGACACTTAATTCAGGGAAAGTTTAAAATCAAAGGTTTGGTTAGCTGGATCAAATAAAACATTCATACTATTTTTTCTAGGATAGAAATTACGGGGTTTAGCATGTGTGAAAATGATAGTTCATGAATAACGAGAAATTAAAGCAGGGAGTTCCCTTGTGTGGGTATTTATTTATTTGTTTGTGTTTTTGAAACCTAATTTCTGAGGTTGGATATATCAAGTTATCAGTGAATATTTAATGTAACAGGCATGACAAATATAAATAAAACCTCTAGTTCAGAGAATGATCTAAGATGAACTGATGACCTTCACTTTCAGGGAAAAAAGAAGGTGGAAATGTGTAGGGAATTTTGCCCTCATGGCTAGGAAAAATGGCTAGAAGGTCCAAAGGGATCTTCCTCCAATTGCTCTCAAGACCAGCAAATATGAAGAAAGTGAAGAGATACCTAAAGGTAAGGGGAAATGCAATCCATTATGAAGGCTCAGGACCAAAGGATACCTATCAACCTCTGTAGTTCCACAGAGTTCCATGCCCATGAATCTTTGCACAAACTGCAGTGTCATTTTATGTCTTTACACAGCCCTTCAGAAGTAACAGAAGATAATACAGGTGATGGTGTCTTGCCTTCTGAATATGAAAATGGCCAAAACCCAACCCATGAATGACAATTTTCTTCTATGTTGCGTAGTCAGAGATCAGAAAATGTTGCTTGCTAAACCAGGTGCTTTTTTCATGCTGTCTCTTTACCTCTGTATTAATTGACCTCACTTCCCAAAGTGAGCCTCTACTTGCTGTGTAACTGCATGTGTGCTGTCAATAATTCCTAATGATTGACTCCAATTTCTCACTGCTTTGAGTTGCACTTTTTTGTGTTCCCTCAAATGCTTTTTTTTGTTCTCAGTGCCTGCATGTTCCCCAAACTGTGTGGTCTCTCCTTTATTTCACTCCACCAGCTGCTTTGGCATTCTGCATCTGCTGTTTCAGATACATGAGTGTCTCTGCACAATTGTGTTGTGAATATCGTGGCTTCAAACCCTGAAAGACTTTTATGTACCCAAATGTTCTTGTTACAGATTTTATCCTGCCATCTGATGTGCAATATGGTCCACAGATGGTACAGATGAAACCACCCTACAAAGCTGTAAATGTTGATAGTCAAAACAGAAAGTTAGAAGAAAACATATAATGAATGTTTCTTCCTTTAAAAAAAAAAACCCAAAATAAAAATAAGTCCAAATAAGAAAAGAGTTACTGCATTAAAGCTACCAGAATAATTCTCACTCATTCAGTAGATACCTCTAAGTAAAATTAAACCATTTGAAATGTCAAGGGAAATCTAGACAGCAATTACTGGTATCAATTTAGATATAATTAAGTAATCTAGATCATACAGGCGCCCTGATATGTTTTCGAATCTCTCATGAACTTTTAAAGGCACTAATAAAGTCACTGTCTAAATCTGTCCAGGGTCATATGGCAACAAAATCTCAAGGGACTGACACTGATATTACTTAATTCCATTATATTTTGCAGAGTATCAACAGCATAGTTGACGTATGCAGCATACAAGTGGATATATTAGAATGGCAGCCTAAACTCTTTTGCACCTGTTTAATCTCAAGATTCCAGAAAAATTAAGTGCAAAAGCATTGCTCAAATTAAAGTAAACCAAAACAGAACCAATATTGAAAACCTCCTTAGAGGTAGATTTTCTGCAAAGAGAGAAAGTGTGGTGTGATTAATGCAGAGAAAGGTGAAATTTGTTGAATATTCAAAACCATCTACATTATCTATTAGACAGACCTCCGTTCCTCATTTCTGGACAGAGCAGCATTACTGCAGTGCCACACTATTCCTGTGCCATTTCTACTTTCTCCAAGAGGCAGGGACAGTTTTTTCCCTCCTACTTTTGGGTGGAAAGTCTCACTACCTTTGGTAATAAGAACACTCACTAGGACGCTGGAACGTAATGTTTTAACCAGAAAAAGGATGTGAGAAAAGTACTGGACATCTTTTTTCTCAATGTCACATAGCAGCAGGTCCCTGTCCAAGAAAACAAACACAACCACTTTTTTTCTCAGCTGTTCAGGTGAAACATAGGACATCGCATAAGATTGAGCCCTATGGTCCCGAGAGAACAAAAGACTTTTTGAAAGCCTCTCAAGATATAAGCCCTTTGAAAAGCGTAAAGTGAAAAAGGGGAGCTGGTTCATATGGTAGCTTAATCAATCAAAGGTTAAAGGAAGAGAATGCAAAATCATTTTTCCCCAGTTCAATGGATATTTAC
Source organism: Gallinago jamesoni (assembly GCA_025769975.1). Classification (NCBI taxonomy): domain Eukaryota; kingdom Metazoa; phylum Chordata; class Aves; order Charadriiformes; family Scolopacidae; genus Gallinago; species Gallinago jamesoni. Next base: position 104,950,803 of record JAOQGH010000012.1, read on the forward strand.
CTTCAGAGCACCCAGCTACATTTCTAGTCACCTTCCCATGTGCCTGCCAAGTCCAACCTTCATCTTTACACACACTAAGAATCCAAACCCACTGCTTCCCCACACAGACTTGGGCTCCATTTACACCTTCAAATGTTCCATCTGTTCTGTTTCCATCCCCTCCAATGCACTCAGATCCCCTATCTGCCTTGCCTTGAGCCCTGTTTTAGCACAATGTCCTTCTCTAGCCCCCCTCCAGCGCCCTCCTAGCATGCTAAGCCACTTCAGCTTCTACCCTCCCGCTCTTGGACTAGCTCCATTGCTAACGAAACCCAAAACAAAACATAGAATCATAGAATGGTTAGAGTTGGAAGGGACCTTCAAGATCATTGAGTTCCAAGCCCCCTGCCATAGGCACACACCTCCCACTAGAGCAGGTTGCAAACATGGAGTGACCCCTCCAACTTTAAACTCTGCTCAGAGCCCTGACTGGCCTGCACTGTAGGGCCACCTCTAGCAGGGTGAGGGAGATGCCATCTTCTGCCTCCCCTGGCCACCCAGCCACGATGGATTTCTGACAGGGTTTTGACGCTTCCCGGCTCCCACCTTGGCTCCCCTCCGTGCGGGGCCTCGTCCCTTCCCTCCTCAAGGAGAAGCACCCCAGCTGGCTCTCTCCTCACCGTCCCTTGGCCGCCATGTCGCAGGCCTCACTGCCCTACTCCATGGGCCTCGTGTCCACCCCAGCGCTCCTTCCCGACCCAGCACCACCTCAGTCCCTCTCACGACGCGGCCGCCCCCCTTTTCCCAACCCCGCCGTCCTGGGGCCTGCCGCGGGGCGGGGAAGCCGTTCGCCCCTCAGCCCTGCCGCCCGCTGGGCACACACACGCACCCCACCCGCCCCCTCACCTGAGCGCGGCTCCCCCGCCGCCCGCTCCCGTCGCCCGCCGGCTCCCAGACCCCTCTCCCTCCCCGCTGTCAGAGCAGGAGGGGCGGGCCCGCAGGTGCCGCCCCATTCTCCTCCCCTCGCCTCCCCTCCTCCCGCCGGAGAGAGGGAGAGCAAAAGAGAGCGAGACGCGCAGGGAGACGGCGGCACTGCCGAGAGCGGTTGCTCGGTGTGAGGGGAGAAATTAAAAAAAAAAAAAAAAAAATTAAAAATTAATTACACTTTTTTTTTTTTTTTTAAAGTGAGAGCGGGGTGGAAGGAAAGCTCTTCAACTTCTCCTCTCTCTGCCCAGCAAGGTAAGGGAGCGGCGGGGGCTTTACTTCGCCTTCTCGCCGGTGTCTGTGGAGGGCACGGAGGTAGCGGGTCGGGGCGGCGGCGCTCGGTGTCAGTCGCCCCGGGCAGCGCAGCGGCGGGGGCTGCCGGCGGCGCGGCTGGCTGCGGCCGGTGTCACCGGCGGGCTGCCGGTGTCCTCCCTAGGGTGGGCTCCAGCCCTTTGTTACCATCGTTTTGGACCGGGAGGCGGAGGAGGGAAGGGGGGGATGAACTGACCCCGCACCGTCGGGGCAAGGCGGGGGTAGGAGAGCCCTGGCCGGGGGGCGGCTGCAGGAGGAAGGCCGCCCCGGTGTGCGGGCGGGTGGCAGGCAGCAAAGCTCCGGGTAGCGGTGTGGGGAGGTGGGTACCGGGGGGCGCAGGTGGTTCTGCCGGAGAACGAGCGAGTGGGCGGGCGGGCGGGCGGCGAGCTCCCCCGCCTCGCTGCCATGCGGGCGGCCGCCGGCAGGGGGCTCGGCTGCCTCGCCCTCTGCGCCCGGGGGGAGGCTTCGCCTGAGGCGGGGGGCTGAGAGGGGAGCGCCGGCGGAGGGCGGCCCGAAGGGGGTGTTTAGTGGAGGGGTTCTGGACGCGTGGAGGCTGGTTTTGAGGAGAGGAGGATGGAGTGTCGGGTCTCCTTCCCGGGGTGGGGGGGAGATGGCTGTCGCTGTGGCGGGGGGGCGGGGGGCGGCTGTGTCCCCTGGAGACGCGGCAGCCCAAGGGGCCGGGCCCCCCTCACGGGCCGCCCTCCGGTGGTTCCCTTCGGCTGAGCCAAGGGGACTCGTTTGCTTTTGGGAAGTAGAAATAGCGGGCAGGGGGAAGCACCTGGCTTCGCTGAAGCTACGGCCGGGTCTCCGAGGCGGCTGACGGCCGTGCGAGGGGGCAGCCGTTGGGTGCCGCCGGGTACCGGCCCTGCCCTCCCCGGGGCTTCCCTGGAACCTCTCCAGAGGTGGAAACTTGGTTTAAGCCACAGGATTTCGGCCGACCCCGAGGGTGGGCCACGGGTCGTTGTTTGTTTACGCCCCTAAGTCTCTATCCATGTTCTGAAATTTCCGAATTATCAATGGTCAGATGTGTTTAAGGTGGGGGGGGGCTTTTGAGTCACCTGATGGAAAAACATTTCCCATGTCTGCTGCTTGTCAGTGTGTTTGCTTTAATTACCCTGAAGATGTGACTTTTTTTTAACACAATTTCCTTTGGCTTTCTTTGAATTGGTGATTCTTAAGACTTTTCCACAGAGTGATATTTTAAATACTACTGAAACAGTATTTCATATTCTTCATACTTTATTGATGCCTTCTTACAAAGAGCTTTTTAAAAGACTGAAATAAAATACCATTGAAGAAAGTGCAGTCTTTTACTATTACTGACTTTAGGAATAACTAAAAACATTATTTTTTTTTAATTACGGTTATTACTGTTGTTTAGAGCTGAGAGTGAAACGAGTAGGTGCATATGTCACTTGTGGATATAGTTCTACATGTGACCTCTGAGAGCACAGGTAAAAGCTTTCTGCACTTTCGAGTACTGTAATGCAAACCTCAGTTTAGTTTTAGTTTTGTTATCCCCTTAAAGATAAACAAGGATGGCTCTTCTGTTAATTGAAAAGCTTATTACATATGCAGTAGTGGGATTAAGAAAATATTCTTTGAAAATATTAAACCTTATCCTGAAGAATTTGTTTGTGAGTAGGACAAAAGCACTTACGGAGCTGGTGGATTAACTTTTTTAATACCGCTTTGCAAAGGAATAAGGATTGTGTGAGGATTCTCAGAGCTGTTGAGAAACATTTGTTTATTCCTCGTTTTATCATTTGTGGATTTCAAACATATGCATACTTTTTCTTATGTATTCTCAAGCATTTCCAACAAAATGCTCCAGAAAGTCAGTAATTTTTCAATATGTGCTTACCTGTTTAAAGGTTTGGCCTCCAAACCCTGAAGGTTTAATTATACATCTATTAATACAGATAACTGATACATAGTGTGTTTTTGTTTATTATTGGTATTGTTTGTGCAAAACAAATTTTTTGCTAAGGTGTTTAACAGAAAAATAAATTAGTTATGAAAACAAGTATGTACCTACCAGGAATTTTTATGAGTTGGGTTTCGCTGTAGATAATGTAACAATTAGAAATAGTGGCGATTTTTTTTTTTTTTTTTTTTGTCAGGCAGTTTTTAAGCCTAGGATGTAATACTAAAGGAAAGAAGCAGTAATAGGCAATCTCATTACTGAGCTTTTACTGGGGTAATTATAATATGTGAAGTTTCTTAAGATTCCATGAGGACATCACAGATGAAAGGAGGGGTGATCTGGCTGTGTGAAACATTTGTCTAGAATTAAAAAAAGTACATTTGGTTCAAGGTCTTCTTAAACACATAATTATTGGCATTGGTATTTGGTGGTTCAACAAGTCATGTCCAAAATATTTTGCAGATACAAGGAAGAAGAAATAGTTGCTATGGGATGTAGGGTATTAAACTATTTTTAAGGGAAATCTGGAAAAATCTCTATACTGTGGAGCCCATCATATTATGAATTCTGGGCTGTTAGTTTAGTGTAAAACTAGAGTCAGTATAATGTCAAAAATATACTCTGGGAAATCTTATTAATGATAACTAAAAAATACTGAATGCATTTCTATATAGTTGTCAGTGTTTCTAGGAAATTTTAAGTGGGTGTAGAATTGTAAGGATTTTATTCTCAGTGGTATAACCTTTCAGTAGTATCTTTCATATTAAGCATTTTAGAGTGGTTTTTAAAAGTGCTTTTATGCTTTGTGTGGTTCTGTACCATATGTTTTGTATTTAATTCTTCGAATGACCACTGAAGTGCAGCCAACTTTGGGTGAATGTGGCAACTGTTAACTAGCGCTTAGCAACAGTGCACAATAATCAAGACGGGAAGTGAAGAAGAATACCATGTCTAATTGAAACTACAGGGGGCATTTAGGTAGGTAGGATGTAATTAACAAAACCTGGGGCTTGGGCATGATATTAAGGCATCACATCTTTTACTCTTGTAGAAAGGATTGTGAAATCGTTAATGTAAAAAACACTTCAGATTTCTGGTGTTATACCTCAGATGGATAGCCTTTTTGAGATATACGTGTTTTGTCTATTCTTGCATAATAATTTATCACACATAACAAAGAAGACACATTTTCCTTGGCTTCTAAAACAGAATTGTGAAAAAGAGGGCCGTTGAGGAGACTGACAAATAAAGGAGTAACAGGCCTTGACATTTTGACAATGATGTCTTTTAGAGAATTAGTCCCGTGAACTAGAGTTCATTAGATATAGTAAGTGATTAAGATATCTCTAATATTCTGAAACAGATTACAGTGGCAGTCATAAAACAACACTAAATTTTTACAATTAATGTGGTGTTATTTTAAGAATAATTGACTTTCCTCAAATTGTGTCCTGTCATGACGTTCCTTAAAGTGTTGTGAAAAGTGTGGCTTTTAAGAATATTTGTTCAAAATACTTTTGCCTCATATAGATTCAGTTTAATTTTGTTTTTTAAATTCTGAACCTGATAATTTTGTTTCATGCTATATTCTTTGTGGAAACACATTCATGGGCCAATTTTGTGTCTTGTATATCCTAAACACATCTTGCTTACAAGAACTCTGAAAATACCTTTATATAATAAGGAGAGAACTAGTAAACGGACTTTCAGTGAGTCATTACAGAGGCTCATTTGCAACTCTGGGCATGGCCTCTGTTAATGCATTCAAACTTGCAGGTAGGTACTGAAAATGACCCAAAAATAAGGAACCACGTTGTGAAGGTGCTTATTGTGGTAAACTACCCAGTAGCACTAGGCTCTTAATTTTTTAATAGAATAATTAATGCTTTTATAACCTAAAAGAAAAAGTGCAGAATATCTGTTGGAGAAACTTGAGGGTGATTTGGAACAGTGTTTATTGACAGCAGGAAGAGCCAGATCTTGTACACTACTGTGGTTGGTTGATGTATCAAATGGAAATATGGGGTTCCTTATAGAAATGGCACTAAAATGTAATTATTTTTTATTTGAGTAACTCCTGGAGCCATGTCAGGTGCTTTCTGTTGTCTTACTCTGTTCCATGGTAATGTCACAGGTTTTGTGAAATTCTTTTGGGACATGAGACACCATAGAGAATTGTGTAAATGACTATTTTCATTGAAGTGTATTTAATGTGATTCTCATTGAGTTAGCATTTTAAATTCCATGGCACTTCAGAGATTTAATAAGAAAACCCCATATACCTGATCTGAAGATCTTACAGCACTTATTGTCAAATACTTTGGTTAATATCCATTTAATACTTCTTTTAAAATTATTTTTATTGCGGTTATACTACAGTTCATAAGGTATGAACATTTCCCATAAGAAGATGGGAAGAACTGTATGTTGTGACATTAAATCGCCAGAAGAGTAAGATGTTAGGGAGCAATCTGAGTCAGTATGACAATATCTGATAGAAACATTCAATTAATATTCCCCGTGCAAGGTTTTAGAGAGGTTATTTTGAGGCAGTTTTTCAAACTGATGGAGCTATGAACAGCAAAACAGTGTGGGCAGACTTAAGATACTGTTACTTAAGAGATTACCAGACATCTGTTGTAGTGGTTTCTATGAACAAGTCTGGAGTGACTTGTTTTTTATAAAATGCTGTGCAAAGATCTTCCTGTTCTCCCACTCCTGTCTCCATCATAGTCTGTAATTAGCTCTTTTCAAGATCATTGGTGTGATCTGAGCAGAGCACTTTGAGGAAAGTGAAGAAGTTAGTTACTGAATGTAATTGTGGTCTGAAATGCAGTCTATTAATACTTTTCTTTTTTTTTCTTTTTTCTTTCTTTCTTTAAATGAAGACTCGTCTGTGCATCTTACCAAAAGTAATAGGACTTCCCTGGAACATACAGCAGGAAGTTGTTAAGGTTAGTTAGATTTTAAACTGATGTATTTTGGGTGGTAAATATAATTGAACATTTTGCTAGTACCTATGTGTTTTTGCACTGAGTTCTGCTGCATCTGCCTCCGCAGCACCAATTTCTCTGTTGACTGGAGTACACACCACTGAAACTTCAGAGAAATCAGTAACCTTCTTTGGAAGACAGTTTATGGTGCTGTTTTTCACTAGAACCATACAGCATTTAAATTTGGCTTCATAAAGAAGTATTAATTTACTTATGAAAATTTTTCTCTCTAATGTTATGTGTATTTGAGAGATACTAGGTTTCCCCTCCCATTTCTTCTATAATGCTACCTCAGACTTCTATGATTCTAAAACCTGCTTTCTTGTGGCGTCTCAGGTCTCTAGACATAAGGAGACCTTTTCTGGGAGTTTGACAGTTAAATTATCCTTTTTAATTTTGTGGGATTTTTTTTTCCCTGTTAATTCCAGCTGTCTTTTCAAATACGGAGATAGTTCATATACAATTTTAATGCCAATGAGCATTGAGACTGTGCATGCTCCGAGTTGTATGGTCTGTTCCTTCTTGTGTTACCAGCTGAGGGTAATTAGAGTGTTTGGAAATTGTGGTATGCCTGATCCTCCACAGTCTTCCTAGTAAAGAGGAAATGACCACTTAAAAACTGAAATGAGGCACACCATCCCTTAGCTTGGTGAGATGCAAGGTCTTTGGAGCTTCCTCCATTGTACCCACTTCAGAGAGCTGTTGTGGTGGTAAGGAAGAGCATCGGAAGCTGAGTTCAACTGCTTCCGATGCTGTAAGGATCTGGGCAATCGCCTCTTTACACTGCAGTCACTGGTGAAATAGGGATATTCACAGCAGAGTTTTATAAGCGTTATTGATGTCTCAGGATGAAGAGCAGATGTGGTAAAACCTTGTCTTGATGGCTGTCAGTTTGGGGTCTGCAGAGAGCCAAGTGCTCCATTCTCTGTCCTGAGCATTGTGGTCCTCCACTGCTCAGTACTTCATTGCTATTAGTCCTCAGCTTACTATCTCCTTAGTGACAAGGTCTAATATGGTTTTAGTATGGTATTTTGCAGTGTACAATTGCATCTCACTCTTGACAAACAGGAGATCATGCCATCTACTTTTACTCTTTTGTACCTGCTTCACTGGCCATCTCCCTGTGCCTTCTCAAGAAGCCTCCTGAATTCTGTGTTCCTTTAGAGCCTTAGGTGGATTTATTCTCCTGTCCTTTCATGCTTTCAGACGATTTTGAGGTTAGCTGTTTCATAAAGGAAGCTTAATCTTGTAATTTCTTTAAACCACTTAGATAGAATCAAATTCTTGGTGCAACAAGGTGATTCCTTTGAGAAGACTGAGAATTAGGTCCTGTTTTTTACAGGTACAATGCCCTTCATTGCATGAAGAAAAGGGAAACAGCTTCCTGCCAATCCTGTATGTGACATTTAAGAACACGGTGGTTTCCTAGCCTTGTGAAAAAAATGCTTTCAAAAATTCATTTGTATAGATGAAAAGTTAAGACATTGCTGTTATTACTTTCATATATAAATCTCTTGGAGGGAAAATTGTGGCCGTTAGAACAGTAATAAATTAGGTGGATTAGGCAAATGGTCAGTACCAGCAATTTTGATGAAACCCTCTGGGGAGGTAAAAGGCAAAGGCATCCAACAAGACTTTATTGCCTTGGCTAGAGGCGCACAGAACTACCAAGAGGGTACTTAAAAGCAGAAGTTCAGAGTTAAAAAAAAAATAAAAAAAATCCTCACAGTCTTGACTGCAGCATTTTCAGCAAATTTTGAAGGCTAGCTCTTGCCAAATTTGTTTTTGGATTGGGAGAGTTAGCTCTTAGTTTTCAAGCCTCTCGAGGAGGGGGAAGATGACTTGCCTGCCAGATTGTTATTTCATCTTCTTCCTCCAGGTCCACAATCGTGATTTTAGCAGATGTGGGAGGCAAGCTGGATTTCAAGGGCATCAAGATTAAACCATTAGCTGTTGCAAGCTTTTGTCTCAAGGGCTATGGAATCTTGACGAAACAGGAGAACATCTAAACATCCAGGGTTTTTTTGTTTTGTAGCATTAACTTCATAATACCCTTCTTTCTTACTTACCTCCTAAGATTGTTTTGGTTGTTGCATGGAAGATGCATAGGCAGTTACATCCTACAGCTTAGAGGACTTCTGGAGATGTGGCAAACCAGGGAGGATGGTGTGTGTGTGTACACATATATCAAAGAGAAAAGGACATGAATTGGAAATCCTGGTGTCTCATATCATAACGGGTCATAGAATTATTTTTCTTTAATGACTGTTTGGCTGAGATAGCTTTATGCTGATCTGAACTCTTAACATTGTGTTCACAGTTTCCCTTTACATGCATGTATGACTAGACCAGGAGTTCGAGTGTAGTAGATGCGCCACAAGTAATACCATTCAAAACAGCGTGCCTCAGAAGCTTTTAAACAAGAGCCACCACCAAAAAGCACTTTAATTTTGAACACCAGATGTGATCTTGTGGCAGAAAAGCCCGAGAGAAACACAAACAAACAAAACCCCATTCTTCTGGCTGTTGTCAGCTATCATGATGAACAGTGCTTGCTTGCTGATGGTCCAGCATGGTTGTTTTATTGAGAGATGTCAGGTGTCTGATGGCTGTGGAGATGGATGCTCAATTTTCATCTGCAGCACAGCTGGCTGGCTTTCTGTCGGGCCTGGCTTTGGGGTGATTCCAGTTGTGAGGTGGATGTGGTGTAGAAAGAGGGAGGTTGTGCTTGTGTTAGGGGTTAAGCACTCCCCTACACAGTGCAGTGTAGGTTTTCAGCTCCATTTGCTGTCACTGTAGTAAATACATTTCTGATTATGTGCTAAGGCCAGACAGATTAACTGCCAAGTTGAACTTGTGAAGTTGCATGTGTGTGTTGCCAGAGTTCTTCCTGCTCAAAAAGGCAAGTCTATATAACCTGTAGGTTCAGAACAGCTGAAAATTCATCCTAAAGTTGTTGCTTTGATGTCTGTGTAAAGGGTGAAAAAAACAGTTTGCTTTTGATTACCATGTTTAAAGGATGCTGTCCCAGCAGCATAATAAATGAGAATTGGGTCTGGGACTTACTTTCAGTAAAAGACAGTATTCTCCCAGATGCTTTTTAATTGAGTTGTCCTGTGGAAATGGCCTTAACTTTGAATTCAGTAATGTGCAGTTCAGGGTCTTAGGGGTGAAAAAGAGAGAAGAATGCAACAGATGCTGTGTAGTTTTGGTACTTCTGATGTCTGATGATACTGATATCTCTAAGCTTGTGTTCTTTCTTCTGATTCACTATATAAACAAGTACAGCATGAACCTCAATTTATAACCTTGACACATGACTGCATCTTTGCTTTGTAGTTCCTTAGTAGTTTGTCCAAATTGCAGAAACTGTATATTGGGAAACAGATAAAGTATTTGTATCAATAAAACAATTTCATTTTCTTTGAGAAAAACTGTATTTTTGTGCCTTGAACTTTTTAAGAAATGGACCTTCAGTTCTTGTTTCATTGTGGTCTAGCTGAAAATTACCTAGAACTTCACATTTAAATTTGACAGGTAAATAAGTCAAAGCTATTGATGCCAATCAGCCATGAACCAAAACGCATCAGAACAGTGTTTTATTTTCATAGACTTTCCAATGTGACCCTGCCTCGAGTGTGAAGTTGGACTGGTTGACCTTCAGAGGTCCCTTCCAACCCAAATTATTCTGTGATTCTGTTGTTTGTTGTAAAGTGGGGTAGTACAAAAACCATAAGACTGAGCAGTATTACCTATTGGTAAGATGCAGCTTCCTGAAACAATTCATCTGGCCCGAAAGCTTTGCAAACATACTCAAGGAATAGGCTATTGACAGCATGAACTGTTTTGGTAAGCTGCTTTCCACTGTCATCTTTTTTGCCATTTTTCTGCTGTGTGCTAGATGGCCTTTCTGTATGTCATGGGAAATACATGCTGATGGTATATCCAGTCGCACACATCAACAGAGAAACACACCGAGTCCTGTTACTGGTCTGCAGGTCTTGTTGTGTTACTGGTTGGCGACCCAGAAATGGTCTGTTGATTGAGGCATCGCTGGGCCTATGTTAATAGGAAGGCTGCAAAGTTCGAGTGACTCCCTAATAGGTGGTTTGGCCTGTCTGGGATGAAAGACTGAGCATCAAAGGGTAATAATGATGATATCCAATGGATTGACTTCGATGCATTGTTTAAAATCAGTCTTTCTAGATTAGTGGTCATAATCAAAATTTTACTCTAAGGACACTTAAAATAAGCCTAGTATTATTAATTTTAAACCTTTTTCAGAGCAAAAATAAAGCATGCGTTAAAAGGAGATACTTATTTATGTTATTCCAATCAATCACTTCTACTTACTATTTTGTTACTTAATTGGTGTGGTTTGGGAACTGCTGTTCTCAGTTGCATGCCCTTGTGCATCTTTCTGATTACTGAGTTGTATGTGTGCCCCTGTGTTTTATTTTTGTGGACATACTGATTGTTTGTGATGATTCAGTGTGTGGGTTGCAGTTTCCTTCTAGCTGCTATATTCTAGCTGAACTTACTCCATGTGTAGTGTAAAAACAGCCAAATGTGGAAAGAAGGGGGTTGTGCTTTTTAGTTCTGGTTGTGAAGAGGAATGGGGGCTGGATGACAACTTACTTTTTCCTGCTCCAAATGGTTATCTGAATGAACTGTGGGAAGTTGAGGGGTGGGTTTTTTTGTTTTTTTTTTGGCGGGGGGGAAGGGGAGGAAACAAACAAAACCCAAATGAGCAAAGGATAAAGAAGAACTAGAAATTGGCAAGTAGAGATTGGATGTTCTTTGAGAAACTCAGGAAGAAGTTGACTGGCAAGTTAACAAGGGCCAGTGAGCAGAGCTGTTTTATGATTCATAGCTAATCCTTTGCCCCGAGTGTATTTGAGGCCAGTGCCTGAAACGAGGCTGGTCTCCAGATGAATTCATTAAAACAATTCTGTTCTCCCTGTTCCAAAGCGCAGTTCATGCTGAGAGGGACTGATAAATTTCTCATTAAAAAATGCTGGTTGAAAATGAGGTCTATTCTTGTGCGTTGTCACAGTGCCTTTCTGATCTGGAATAAATCACATAAACTGTGTTTCAGCCAGCATGTGGAGATAAGAGAATACACTGGTGAATCTTCTTGTGTCCATACTGTCATTATGTGTGCCAGGTAAAACGGCCCCAAACTATGAATACATAAGGAGAAAATAGTTTAAGAGGCCTCGTTTGAAACGGGATGTTGTGAAGCTTGTGAGTAAACAGTTAAACACAATGCTGTGATTTAGCCATATGAAGGATAATATTCAGATTGTAATTTTCTTTGTTTTGGAAATGAGGCTTGAAATAATGTATCTGCAGTCGTTACTGGCTTACCTGTCCCTGATGTTTTGTAATTCTTTCTCTGTTTCTACAGCTAGACTTATTTTTGCTCACCAGAGCTCTTAAGTGATGATCACTGTTCTTTACCATTCAGTTCCTTTTCCCATCCTTTCTTGGAGGGAATATTATGATTTTAATAATATGTTTGTATTCAGTTGATCTTTGGGCTTCACTTCTGCTGCTACTGAATTACTTGCTATTGAGAAAATACGTTTTTGTAACTTTAGCTTAAGCTTAGTACATCTGGCCAGAGCAGGTCAGAGGTAACTGAGGAATGTTCTTGCGTTCTGAACATGGCCAGTTGCTATTATGTTCCATGGGAAAAAAGATGGGGATTTTTTTGGACCACTTACAGACGGTTTATTTTGCTGGAGAATGGCTCAGTTCAAGGTAGGGTGTCAAGTTAAACACCATGTAATAACAGATTGAGTTAGAAGACCTGGAGTTCTAAACTCGTAGTTTGAGAGCTAGAGAATCCAAAGAAAATCTGTTGTGATTTTTTTTTAATAGAGAGATGCTGGAGAGCAGGCTCCCCAGACCTCGTGTGAAAGGGATATTTGAGGTAAACTTGTATCCTTTTACATTTTGACCAAAAAAATGTGCAGTGTGTATGGGAATTGCACCTTGGCCAAGGAATATGGAAGTTTCTCTGGTTGCTGAAGAAAAACACAATGGCATGCTTATGAGGGGAAAAGGAAACGACCTTTGTTTCCCCTCTTATGTGGTTATCTCTCTCTTATCATGGCAGAGCAATGTAAAGAACATACACTTGTGAATGTAAGAGAAAAAGCCTGTTCTAAAACTATGATAAATGCATAGGCGAAACTACAGTGTAGGTTTTTCTCCATTTGATGGATTAGGTACTAGCATGTAAAGAGTATGGGGCTTCTGTTGCCATGGTGTATTTCACACCACTTACAGTGATGTTCCACAGAAACAAAATTCTCATAGTCCATAATCCATTTTGTATGCAATAACCAAATTACTAACATGCATTAGAGAAAAATTGTAGTTTTTCTGTGTCTTATTTAGCCAAATTCTGAATGTGTTAGAAAAACGGGTATATCCATACCTGAATAACTCTGGGGAAGTTATGATTGCCTGCCTGATCAGTGTAGTTTCAGTAAAGAATTGGGTTTCAGCTACAGGGCTCTCACGAAGCTGTGAAGAGGCAAGGAAAAACAACTGTAAAAATGATGATGTTGGCCATGAATTTACATAAATAACTTGCTTTCATTAGAATGCTCGGGGTGATATTGCAATGTGGACTTAGGTCTGCAGAAGATCTGGTTTTACTTCTGAATTCTGCCACTGAGAGAGGACATACATCTGCTCCACACCTCAGTTTCCCTGTCTCTAAAATGAGAAGGGTAGTTGTCTTGGGAGTTTTTTAAGCACTGTATTATAGTAACGATTAGCCATTATGGTCTTCTGTGGCTGAGCCTAGAGGGTCCTTAGTTCAAGTCTTCTGTCAGGACCTTAGGCTGCTGAGCTTCAGGCTTCTGTCAGTAAGCTTTAGACACTGTAGACCAAATTGTGGTTTTGGCATACATACAAACGGTTATTAATTTGGGTTTTGTGTTCAAACCTTCTGTTAAATTAAATTAATTGAAAATAAAATGCCTCAGGCTCCGGTTTCCCTATGAGATCTGGTTCCCATGTGGGGAGAGCCAGGGCAGTGTCTCCACCGAGATGGCTTTGTGGTGAAATGGATTGGAAAGTCCAAGGCCCTTCGTCTGCGAAGCAGCCGGGGCTCTGTTTACCCACCGTAGTGGTGTGGACCGGCATCTGCGTTGGTGTTACAGGAGTACATGAAATAACCAGTGAAAATAGGCTCGGCTGCGTCTTGCAGAAGCTCTTCAGCTGGCTAAAGCAAGGGGAGGGAGTAAATAAAGCGTGTTCAAACCACATGCTGTCACAACCTTTCCCCTCTGCCCATAGCCCCTCTTCTTTTTTTTTTATTTGGCCATATGTTTTAGTAGTCTAAGTATGTGTCAGTGGTAATCCAGGCTCCACGCTTTTAAAGGATGATTACCCAGTTTGTTGCACAAGTGAGACTTTTCCTTCCCCATTTAATTGTTTTGGGAATCATCATTATAAACCTTTTTTTTTTAAGATTTTACTGCAGATTATTCTTTTTATGGCTCAATTTAACTACATCTCATTTTGTGGCTTGCCAGCCTGTTTGTGTGATAGAGGATCCAACAAACCAGTTTGTTCTCTGGATGCTAATCTGAATTTCAGAGCCTCTGTCCTTCACCACCACCCCCTTCATCCCCCCTCGCTCCCCTCCCCCTGCTCTCCACCGACAAACACATCAGGTCTCTCTCACCCCCCCTCCCCTTCTCTCCTCCCCTGCCCTAGCAGAACAGTAAATGATGATTATCTTTTTTTTTATCTCTTCCTGCTCATCCCATACCCCGCATAGCTGATTCTTACTCAGGGTGGTTGATGTACTAGGGAATTAATGCTCAAAATATTCAAATGATTGGTAAATCTGCTGGTCTGTACATTATATTAAAGATACCACAGTGCTTTTTGAGGATTAAATTTTATGGATTTTTATGGGTTGAAGCAGGTACAGGGTTTTATGATAAATTCTTAAAAAAAAAAAAGTCACCTCTCTTGTCAGAGTGTGATCAGGGTCATGTTGGTTTTATATAAAACAGATTGCCAGGGGTTGCCCTCCTCAGGGGAGTAATTTCTCAGGTCTCTGGTGAACCTTGGCTGAACACGGAGGGGCTACTAACTAGCTTTGGACCCCTGCCTGGAACCCACCTTCACGGTAGCTCTCGTGGCATGGTTACAGTTAGCCACCTTCTTGTCCAAAAAGAAAAAAAAAAAAAAAGCTAGTGGGCACACAGAAACACGTTGTCATTGAGCAGAATAAACCTGTTACTTAAAGAATAAACAAACCCACAAACATACTGGCCTAGTAGATTGAAATGTATGTCTGTTGGGGAGGAGGGGAATAACACATAGGAAAAGATTTATGCCTTCCTTTGGGCTGTTGCCTGGTAACAGAAAATGCCTTTTAAGCCTATTTTTGGAGAGGGGAGGGGTGAAACTTGATTCAGTGACCATCTGTCCCGAGCTGGTTGATTTCCTGTTGAGCTCTCCTTTGTTTCTGTCAAACAATTGATTGTTACCCTTTACAGATAAGAATACTGTTGGTGACATTGCCCCGAATCAGCAGGTTGGCTTGTGGCAACCACAAAACAGACCTATTAATTTTAACTTATTTATTTTTTTAATGTTGAGTGTCTTTTGGTTTTTCTGAAGCTGCTAACTGTGGCTTTGCTGGGGTTTATTTATCTGTGTTGGGATTTTGCTTTGGGGTTATGGTTTTTTTTTCCTCTTGGGGAATGCCCATCAGTACAGTAGGTGAGTGTAATGAATGTAATTGAAACTTTTTTTTTAAGGGGATGTAATAATGTCCTTTCTTTAAGTCTGAAGTCATTTGGGAAAAAGCAGCCATGGTTCTGGGCACATTAAGCCTTTTGGCAGTGGGGGGGAGCAGAAGCTAATTGAAATCACTGTTGAAAAAATCCCTACTGTTTCTGTGAAAACAAACCCCAGATTCTTAATTGCAAACGGAATATTTGCTATTGTTCTTGCTTAACTGTCAGAAAATAATTTTCTGTTTGAGTACTTCACACAGTTACTTAGTAGTAGGGTCCTGGATAGGTTGGAACTCCAATTAGATTATTTTTAGGTAATCTGCTTTATTTATATTGCAGAAGCCTATATTTTTCCTTTAGTTCTATGCATGTGGGGTCCAAGGTGCATGTGCATACACATATGAGTGTGTCCTCTGTAGCTGCAATTTGTTAGGCATTCCAGTACTATTTCCTTCCCGGCCCTGAATTTGAGCATTCAGAGAAGAGGTTCATAGTTCCAAGTATCTGCTGAAGAAAAAGTAAGGGAGGTGTGTATAGAGGAGATAGGCAATATCCACAAAAAAGAGCCTGAGTTCCCTCAATGTACCAGGACAAAGATAGTTGCTGTTATTTCCTTCACTCAGTGAAACTCTTTCCTTTCGGTCCTGAAACTCTTTCCATGATGCTGTGTTGCAGAGGAGAGCAAGAAGGAAAGAGTTTCAATACAAACATCCTGGCATTTTACAGGTCTTTGCTTATTTGAGCTTAGGCTATTTATCACTCAGTAGATGAAATTTGGAGGCAATTCCCAAAAGTCACTTCAGAGAGTGGAAGGTGTTAGAAAAGTTAATTTCCCTTTCTCTTCTGTTTTTCCCACGTGCTCTTCAGGTTGATTTCTGCAGGTAGAAGAGCTGTGGTCTGCAGCTTTTTCACATGGTCCTAGGTGTATGTTGGATTCTGCAAGTTGCCTACCAAACGCTGATACAGCGGATGGTGGGCCAGGCATACTTGTGAGATTTCCTTACTTTATTTCTTTTTAAATTTGCACATGGTAATTAAAAATCTGTGATTTGGCCTAATAAGGAAAGGCCATACCATGTGAAGGAGCCTGTGTGACAGCACTGTGGCTTGCTGGTCCATTAGCCCTTGCATCCTCCTTGTGGGTTGCCCATTTCCTCACCTCGCCCTCAGCCTTCCCCCTTATTTTGCTGTTGTTTGGCATACGCTGGGATCTAGCAGAGGAACTGATCCACTTGAAAAAAAACTTTCTTTTTTTTTTTTTCAGGTTACTTCTGTGGTGGATTGATTCCTTGATCCAGTTCAGCATTGAGTGACCCACTGAGCTTGACTGCTGCAGTGGAACACGTGGGGGTGGAATCCATCAGTACTCAGTAGAATCTTTTTTTTTTTTCTCTTTTTTTAATCATTAATACCAAGCATACTGCGAGGTGTTTTTAAACATGCATCCTCTGTCAGGTAGAGAAACTCTACTTCGGGATTAATTTGGAAATTTTGTAAAGTGGATGGCTGTATAGACATTGCTTCTATAAAATTAATTGAACGTGCCTATGTGCTGCTTTTTTCCCTTTTTTGGTAGAAAGCTATGGGTACCACCAACACGCCTTTCAGACTCTTTCAGTCTATTTGAAATTACACTGAGGTCAAAAAAACACTGTAGAACAAGTGCCAACTAGGTTGATATTTGGGGTCCAGGAACTTTAAACTTGGCAGTGAAGGAACTGTTCTGAACTGGTTTGAGAACTGATTCAATTTTTTTCTTCCTGCAGAGCTGAGTTTCTGTGAGGGGAGGGAATGCAGAACTTTGGGGAATTTTGTTTCAGGCTTGAAAACCTTATTCTAGGTATTTGGAACACAGTTTTGTCTCTGGCATAGAAAAATTGATGAGTGGTTGTACTTACCCAGATTTTTGCTGTTCCCTTAAAAGAGTGTTACTAAGCTGTATAGCTCAAATTGCAGCGAACTGAGGAAAAGCCCAGTTCTCCCAGCATCTGGCATGAGCAGTCGAGTCCGTGGCCTGTGCAGATGACAGAGCAGTTAGAATACAGGACTACTCTTATCTTCGTGCTTTCTCGGGTCAGGTCATACTGCACCTCTCCTATTAAAAAAGACCTGATATGTCCCTTGTTCCCAGATAAAAGCAGCTACAGATCTGCCCATCAGAAGGCACAGCGCCTGTGGCTTACCTTACATACAGGAGGGCAGTAATTCTAGAAAGGGAAGTAGGTAGAAGACTGGCATCTGCTTGCATTCACCTTCTCCTGTTGCAACGATGGAATTATTTATGCATATATTTTTTTGTCTTCTCCTGAATGCAGTCAGCCAGTCTCTGAGCAATGCTATTCAATGTCAGGGTGGTCTGTAGGGGTTTTCTTTTGGGAGGGGGAGCACAGAGGTAGGGTCACAATCAACTGCTTTTCCATACCAGGCGAGTTCATGTGCACTCCTCATGTATGTCATTGTCATGGTGCTCCTACTGCAGCTCTGACTCAGCCTCTATTTATGGAGCTGATAATGATGCTGTCTTTGATACCAGTTTGAGAAGTCTTCGTCTCCTGTGATTGAAAAGGCCTGTTTGTGGTTTGCAGGAGAGCGTTTGGATGCTGTAGCAATGTTTCCCTGCTGTAAGAAGAATGGTGCTTATTCTTTCCTCCCAAGCTCCAGACCCTTGTGCATCAAAGGTGAAAGTGTCAAGGTTCCCTTCTCCTAAGAAGTTATGGCTGTCAGTACCACTTTCCAGAGAGGAAGCACAAAACGAAGGTTTTTAGGGAGCCTTTTGTTTCCCACAAGTGGCTTTCTGCTGAAGCTTAACTTTGGAGAGAAAAGCTACATGTTCTTAATGGAGCTATGTGGCCAACTACTTCATAGTCCGTCATAGTCCTCTTCTGTGTTAGAAGCTGTCCCTTGGGTAAATGCTTGCCTTTAGAAGAGGTCCTGGCCTTGGGCGTGCTGGACTGTGCTCCTGTCTTTACATTGTGTTAGTTACAGATCGAGCTGCCCCACTTAGACCACTTCTGGCAGCTTTATTTATTTTTAACTCTTTGAAAGTGCGTTTCAGGAGAACAGTCATGGTCAGTTCTACTCCGTGGTCTTCGTAGTCTTCTGGTCATCTAACATGCCTCTTGGGTGATAGCTATGAGTGGTGGGACTGGCAACAGTTACCATAAAAGATAGAGATTTCTGTGACTGCTTGTGACTGCTACTTTTGTCATAGAGAAGCTTCATGGGGGTTAGATGAAATCAACTGATTTAAGTTAACTTCAGTTGCTTTTCTGCATCTTCACAGTAGAGTCATTCTGGGTGTAGGTACCACTTGGGGGAGAATTTGGCTTCTTCCTTGCTAGAGGAACCTTTTCAAGGACTGGCCAAGTAGTGGCAAGCACGCTGACCCTGGTCAAGGCTACACCGGGCCAGGCAGAAATAGCGTGTGTGATACCACTCTGAAATTATGAAGCAACATGCAATAGATTAGAGAAAAGCTTGGAAAGGAAGAGACTTTCTGGTGACTTATGCACACCTATACCTGCTTTTGATAATGTGATCCTGAAAACAGTTTGTATGCTAAGGAAACTAATTTAAATATTTAAGGAAGCTTTTTTTTTCTCTCAAAACTTACGGTTTCCTCTGAAATCTTCTTCTCCTAAAAATATTTGTGATTGTGCTTGGTTTTTCCTTGTTTCCCTGGAGAACTGACTGAAAAAAAGAGGGACTGGTTGACCTGAAGCCTAAGCTTATGTCTCAAACCCTGAAATGTCTTTCCTCCTGATTATGGCTGGATAAAATACGCTTTTTTTTATAACCTGCTGGCTCATTGCTGTTGTGGATGTGCTTACTATTGTAGAGGTGAGCCTGTTTCTGGAGACCTGATTGCACTCAGCAGTAGGCAATGCCAACTCCTTTCTATATATATCTACAAAATGTGTGAATGGTTAAAGCAGGAAGTGTTCTTCCATACATAATGAGTAATTGAATTTAATTTAGTGGGGTTTTTTTGATTTAACTTGGAAGTTGCAGTTACCTGGAGAAATACTGCTGGTTTGCCCTATGAGCAAATGACCCAATCTTGTAAACCGGGCTTTGAGGGTGTAACTTTGGTTTTTATTAATGACACTTAATTTGATCCTGACATTCATACAGCACAGTGTAAAACAGAAGGTCTGCCCTACTGCACATGAAATGGGTGTTGCCACTGTGTGGTGCTGCTTTATGTATGTGTGTAAATGACTGCAGAAGGCTGCAAATAAATGGAGGCAGTAGCTCTTACAAATATCAATGATATCCTGAAATGGCAATTTTGTGAATGGAAACCAGTTGGAAGAGAAGTGAGTGAATGTAAGTTAAGACCACTGTCTCTGAACTACTGTTACCATCCAGGCTTTTTGATGCAAAGATTTTTTTTGTTATCACATGAGGACCAAGTAGGTGACCATTTCTACTTTTTATTTTTCTCTCTCACTGAGCAAAGATGTGTTGCTTCCTTTCCGCTCCCTTTTTTTCTCTCTCCAACACTATTATGCTTTATCATTGTATCTAGAAAGTGAATTGGCCTTTAAGAGAAAACTTAGTTGTGATTAATTGGCAGATGTTTTGGTTGGCTATATTGACTACAGAATTTGTGGGTGAGGAGAGTAGCTGACTTGTCTCTCGCTTTCTGAACAGGCCTGGTTTGTACTTGGGGGGAGGAAACTGGACATAAAGCTGTATGTGTAAAGTTCAAGGAGCATTTAGGTGTTCCAGGGGTTGGGTCTAACATAATCCAGATGGTGGTTGAGTTTCTTGCTCCTTTTTGCAATGTTTTTGCCTGGAGCTGGGGGGGGGGGGGGGGGGGGGGGGGGGGGGGGGGGGGGGGGGGGGGGGGGGGGGGGGGGGGGG
>JAOQGH010000012.1:104970743-104993802 GCA_025769975.1 Gallinago jamesoni
CCCCCCCCCCCCCCCCCCCCCCCCCCCCCCCCGAAATTGTTTTCCCAAGTGACCAGATAGCAGCAAGAGCAAGGGGATGGACCTGGAATTAAGCCGGCTAAAGCCAGCGGTTGGGAGATCTTTGTTCTGTCTTGCCCACAAGCTTCCCACCAGACCTCAGTGGGGGCAGGGGCATGGATCTCAAGTCTTTATTTTCTTTTCCCCCTCTGTGAGTAAAATGGAAATATAGCATTACTTAAATGAGCAGCTAAATTCTTCTTAGTGTTGGTGTTGAATTGACATACCCTGTAAAGCCCGTAAATAAACTCTGGGGTTACAGAAATGTCCTCTGTGGGTATGTCAGCTCTTTATTTTTCTTGCAGTACGTTTGTTTGAAGTGAATTATCTGTTAAGTCCCAGGAAAGTGGCTCTTCATTTTACTCTTGGAATGCGACTTATTAGTGATATCCAGGGGGGTCAGTGGCATAAATAATGTTTGTTTCGAGGCTTGTTGGGTGCAAAGGAGGGGGATTGCATTTCACAGTGAAGAGACATGTTTTGTTTGGTGTGGCTAATCAGGAGTGAGGCTGGAATTGCTCATAGCTGTCATTCGGGTTTTGTTTCAAAGTCCAAGGACCTACTGGGAAAAACAAAAAGCTAATGAAAGCTGACTGTATTTCAGCCCAAACCCTGTGGAATCCAAAATGATGTCCTGACACTCCATGTATTCTTATTCTCCTGCATTCCCATGGTTACTAAGGTAACAGCTTTTTAGAGGCTTTACATCTTCATTGTCAAGTATTTGCTACACTTATTGTTGCTGTTTGCAGATTAGGGCAATTTAAACAATGCCTTTTGAAATGGGGACCAAAAAATACAAAAAGAAATATAGTAGAAATAGATGTAATGAATCAATTACCCTCTCTTGTTTAAATTTTCAGTGCTATTTCTCAGAAGCTTCACACAAAATGTCACACTGGTTTAGTGTAGGGATTTAAGGCATTGAGAAATGCTTTTTTTTTTTTTTTAAGGCATGTTCATTACAGGACTCCTTAAATACAGATGTGAAGAGTACCACATGTGACTTAGTGCCTCTTCCAACCAACAGAATTGTCGCGGAGAAACTGAAGTTCGTATTTGCATCAGGGTGTTGCTTCTCCTCCTATAACACAGCTAAGACAGTTACCTGAACCTCCTAAGCTACGTTACTTTTGCCTTATTATGCCTGTGAAATTATACTTTAAAAACTAAGCAGCCGGGGAAAAATAGGAAGACACTTTTTTAGAAAAAGTCTGTCTACAAGCAGAACTCTGTAGCCAAACATTATTTATCTGTATCCATTTAGCTCAAGCAGAAATATGCCTGTTTGCATCTTCCCTGGAAAACTGGATTGTGGAGGAGGTGGTCAGGCTTGTAAATGCATATTGAAAACCATGACTTTTTAAATTGATTTAGTTCCTACTGGCTTCCTAAAATTTTGTGCATTGCCGCTGCAAGCATCTTCTGCATCTGTGGTAAAAGAGCTGTTCTTAAAAAAAATTGGTGCAAACTAGTAAGGACTTTATATCATATGGATTTGTGGGCTGACTGTTCGGTGAGTAATTTTAAACTTCTTAGATCATAGTTTTCTTTCTGTAAAATACAGATAACATCCAGATACAAGTTTAGAAGGAAAACCGTAGATCTCAATGGCTTTGATGCTGTATAAATAACAGTACATGCTTAGATCATAACAACTATATATGTGCTTTAATTAAAAAAAACATAGAATTCACTGCACTCATACGCAGCCAACTAGTGCTATGATTGTGTATCTATAGCAGTGTTTAAGTAATTGCTATTTTTGTAAAAAGGATGAAGTTTAAATCTTTATTTCATTGGTGGTTTTCAGTATGGATTCTTTTTTACCCCCCCTGCTCTCCTTGTCTCCTGAATGTTGTTTTGCTTTCTGCCTGGTGCAGTTTTACAGTATTTAAAACATCAGAGTTTGTTAGCACCTTGCTGTAGAGCTGCTCGTGGCTGATGTTGCTAGAAAGATAGCGTGAAGAGTTGGAAGAGCTGTTGTTATAGCTCTACTTAGATTAAAAAAAAAAAAAAACTTCAAACATATTAAATCATTCACATTTCTGGTCTTTCTCATTGCTAGTAACTGAGTTTGTTGCATCTTTTCGTTTAACAAACTGAGTTGCTTTTTGTATATTCACGTATGCAACCTGTGTTCATCTTTAATTATGTAGGTATCAGTAGCATTTCTGACCTTGCATAAAAGCCCTTATTTAAGTTTTGTTAAACCACAATCTCCTTTCAAACTGTATGACCTATATGCCAGAACTTCAGAATAAGTAATCCTACAAAGTAATTTTCTAGGAACAAACATCCTTTCTCCTGTGACTGAAACAGGGTTTTTTTTGTTTGCTGTCTCTTTTCCCTTTATAATAAAGCTGTGCCAGAGTAATCACCTGAAAAATTAGAGCTGCTGTGAGCCTGAACATGTGAAGTGGGCTTGCCATTGAGCTTGGGACGCAGTTTGTTTTGTAGCTTTCCATGCTGCCATCTCAGACATCGTGGCTGTTTTAATGCTGACTTTTGCTGCAGGGTCTGAAGCAGAACATACGCAGCTGAGGTACGGTATATAATGAGTCCTCTTTGCCTGGCAGAAATTAAATGCTTCTGGTTGAGAAGAATCCTACCAGACTAGGGAAGGTAGAGATGTTGTTCTCTCTGTGTGTCCTTGACATGAGGCTCTTGCTGTATGCTCTGGAGCCCTTCATTTGGGCAAACCCATGCGCTGGTACCAGTGGTGGGTGAGATCCCCGTACTGCTGGAATAAATCATCACCACCGCCTGTGCTGTCTTCATTCAGGCAAGATTCTCACTCTGAAAGTATGCCCTTAAATTGCATTTTTTTATAAAGGTAGGTTACATAAAACAACATTCCTGCTGCTTACTTAATATAGTTTCTTTGGAAGCTCAAACTGGAGAGGGCCTGTTGAGTGCCATTTTATTGCAGCTTTGCAGATGGTGCTGATGGTGGTTTGTGCTTAGCTAGGCAAGAAGTAGTTACCTGTGTGTGTTTGCCCCCAATATCAACAACAGGTAACTTTCTTGAGGTAGACGAGACTTAGGAGGCTACTGTGCAGATACTCTTAAGTATGGGGCAGATTACCGCAGAAACAGGGAGGTGACAGATGGGTGGCTGACACCAGAAGGGCGAAGCTGAATGCAGCTGAATTCCCTGCAACAAAGGACAGAAGGTGCTTGACATGCACCTCTTAAAAATTATCATTTTAAAGTGTTTGTAGGAAAGCAATTTGATTAGGTTATTTTCTGAATAGTTCTGTTCTTGTTGTTGTTATATTGCCCTGGACAGAGGTGTGATTTGACATCAAAATGTGAACATTTAGTTTTATAATAAGATGTTTATATTAGCTGTTTTTATAAGATTTATAGATCTTTCTGGTAAATATAAAAAGCTGAATGAAAGAATGCATCTGTATGTGTATGTATGGAAATATTTATACTTCTGTGAGGTTCCAGAAAGTATGGTCATCTTCCTTTCATCTCATTTGAAGGTATATACAGTACAGAAAAGAAATAAGATATGCAACGGAAAAATATTTTTTGCTGTGCACCATAGAGTTAGAATGGTTTATTAAAAAATTAATCTTTAATCTTTTTTCATTTTTTTTTAAACTTGTTTAAACCTGTTGTCACACTTGCAGGGGTTCTTTTATTTAAATTGCCTGCAAGTTTTATAACAAGAGGGGAAAACAAATTCTTTATATCTTGTGAAGCTTTTGAGACTCAAAACTACTAGTATTCAACGTGCGGCAGTTGCAATTGTATTAGGAGTGCTTGTAAATTCCTTAGTTTGAGGAGGGGGAAAAGTTACCGAAGTGTTAAGACTTCTAAGGACAGACTTGAATGCAGAAGGGTTCACAAGAACTTGTTTTTTTTAAAAGATAGAAAAGTCTTACTCTGCTGTATTACAAACTTGTAATAATCATTGGAAGTTAATGTGGCAGGAGACTGTAGTAACACCCCAATAGAAATTTTCCATTCTGTAATAAGTATCTTCCTTCCCTACTGGAGAAGAGATGAATGTTCACCCGTCTCCAGTGTACAGAGCCCCTCAGAGGAGACCAGAGGGGTGGTCTACCATAGGGAGTGGGGAGGGTGCCTGGGTGCTTTGTATATGTTCTGGCATTCCAAATATAACTAAATATAATATAAAAGCATTTGTGTGGACCTCAAGGGATCCTTTCACTTCACAAATGAAAATCAGCCTTCCTTCTTCTGTTCCCCCATCCAAAAAGCAGGAGCAAGTCTTAAGCAAAAATGGATATTTTGTTAACCCATTTTTTTTCAATTCTACATCTTGTTTTTTTTAAGCAAGATTTTTTTTTTATTTAACAGTGGACTTAATTTACTTTTTTTTGTTGTTTAACAGTAACTTTATGTTCTAATCAAACTGCATCATAATTGCTCATCAGGCAGAGGAAATAAGTGGAGAACTGTGGAACTGAAAGCTTGAAACTGTAATAGAACCAGAATTAGCAGCTGTTTCTTACTGAACCTCAGTGGGTACTTCAGGCTCAGGGGGTTAGATCAACATGTCTGGGCAGATATTGTTTGTTTCACATCTGGGAAATACGACCTTACCTGATGGTTTGTAATAGCTGTCAAAAAAAGTCTAGTAACAGTGAAACTAATCTTTATAAAATTGATGACTATAGAGAATCTGAGTTTAAGCAAGTAAGAGTAGGTAAACAGTGAGTGTGTGCTGTTTAAATTAGGCTGACAAAAGTACTGGGTTTATTTCTGGGAAAAAGAAGCAAATTTATGAATGAAATGCTTCTTGAAAATACGTAAAGAGAAGCTGAGCAGTTAAAACTCCTTATTCCTTACTCCATTGTCCTGGATGTTTTGTATGTTACCCTGTTTTGATTTGTTCAAGGGAGCAAGATGGTAGGTGACAGGCAGAGGGGATCCCATGGCTGAAGCTGAACTGTGACCTCCCTGCAGCACATGGCACCCTGTCTGAGGGTGCCCACCACACTTCTGCTGCTGCCTTACCATGGGACAACAGGGGAGCCCCCGGGGCAAGCAGGGTCTTCTCTTGCTGCCCCTGCTCTTTTGTTTGCTATAGGGAGCTACGTTTAGACTGAGGGTTTTGCTTGTTAGGCTTGATTCTGCCATGTACTAAAATGAAAGAGTTGTTGCCTGAGGAGATGTCATTAGTTTTTATGAAATGTATGCCACTTTACTTCTGGAGAAAACATAGTTGCCCAGAACCAGAACCTACAGGTTTACTTATGCTGTCAGTGCAGGAGTGCTGCCTTGGACCTTGTATACAAATGCTCTTGAAACACAGCATGAGAAAACACTCATTATGTGGAAGTTACAGTCTGAATAAAAAAAAAAAAAAGAAACCCTCTTTTGCTTCACAAATTCACAACAAATCTTACATGCAGTTGCATGGAAGAACTTTCCTTTATCTAGAAACCTGTGGCTTGTGTTTACAGCAAGTGACCTTGCCATCCTAACAAATAGAGCGTTAATCTCAACAAGAGACAAGGAGAATCACTATGTTAGAAAGGCGAATGTTACATATGTGGTGAGCATCTCATAATACATTGCAGGTACCAGATAAGCTTCAGCATGACATATTTCATTTGGGCATGGAACACAGAGTGTTTTGGAGGACGTCCTCAAATTCTGAGGACAGAATTCTTCACTTCTCCATGCTGTCCTGTTCTGCTCCCCAACTACATCATTCTCACACTTTAAAATGGTGCCAGTATCTTCTGTTAAGGTTCTCATAGCCAGGTTTATAAGCAGTTGGACGCAATAACTGGCTCTTCAGGCAGTCTCATTTGGAATGAGAAAGGATCGTTATGCTGAAAAAGGTGTTTAAATAACAAACAGACAAAAAGCTGCTTATTTCTGTTTGAGATTTTTCTTCGCTAAGCTTCAGCTTTTGATTTCATTCCATGTTAGATTGATGGGTTGGGTAATGCCCGCAAGTATTCCAGGCATGGGCTCTTGAAAGACACAATTTCCATTTCTGTTCATGAAAGTCGCAATAAACAATATACCAGCATATTTAATACAGAGTCTAAATGTGCTGCCTAAAAAATTTGTTCTGCTTTTCTTTCCATATAGGAATTACTTGACTAACTCTTGTGGAATACTGCTTTTCTGTCAACTTTTTAGTTACCATTTTAAATGCCTTCTGATAACTCTTTTGTGATAATCTTAAGAAAGGAGTCCATCCAACGGAAAACCTTTTTTTTGAAAATAAGCGTTTTGGGCAAACTGAAGTATGTTAACGTAATCATAAGAAACGTGCTTTTGCATGAGGCATTAAGTACATGTTCTTCCCTTCAACACGCTGATCAATGGTTAGATTGTAAGAGGTTCTACTGGGTGCTTCGTGTGTGTATATTTAGAAATGTATGTGTAGTGTTTCTGTATATATCTGTCTAGAGCCACGTAAGCAAGTGTGTCAACCTTGACTGAATTTGAGAAGAGAATTTTACAACTTTGAGGTTTGATTGTTGTGGGTTTTTTTTTTTGTTAAAAACATTGTGGGTTCTTTTAAAAGGAAGATGTTTGAATGCCTTCATTTTTAAATGGCAGTCAGAGTATTTATTTCTTCTGTGCCTCGTTCTATCTTTCAACAGTAAGGTATTACCCTTTGGTGGGGTAGACCATATTTACCTCAGTAAGATACAGGTGTGGTTGAGCACCAGAGAAAACAAGTTCAAATGCCAGCTCTCTTGAGTTGTTTGATTTTTTTTTTCCCTTTTTTTTTTTTTGCACATAGTTTGGCTACTTAAAAAAAATAAAGTTAAACTTTGTGGTGACTTAGGTGTTTGCATTCTTACACATTGTGTGCATTTCTGTAGTTCTCTTAAAAGACTTTGAAGACTGAAAGTATGGGTAAAACCAACAAGATGATTTAATTGCTGGAAAGTTTAGTGTGCTCCTGGTTCAAACAAGGGAATGACTTCTTTTTCGTTGCGAGTAAAACCAACCTAATGCTTTAGCAGATCTATAATTTCTAGAGAAACAGCACACTATGAAACCTATATGGATTATAAATTTGCATAATCTGAGGAAGATCTAAATTCTAGTAAATTCCTGTTTGTGACTCTTCAAAAGAACTACTCACATAAGAAAAGACTTCCCCTGAGCCGTTAGGCAGCCTAGCAATTTATTCCCATTGACAAAGGTGACTAATGAAGAGGCACAGACATTGCAGGATCAAGCTATAAACTTCATGCCTGGCACATTGGCAGTGCTTTGAAATTTCTTTTGTGGACAAACAAGATGTCTCTTGCAGCGTAAATAAGTGTTGTGTCTTGCAGCCTCCATTGAACAAAGATTAAATTAAATGTAATACTCTTTGGTTTTGATGAAGTGGTTTTCTCTAATGGGAGAACAGAAGATCGAAATGATTCAAGAACCATTTTGAGGCTGCACAGTTTTATTCACTTGATATGTTCTTAAAGCAGCTTGTGCTGAACACCATTTGCTATCAGAAACAGTGATTGAATAAGATGGGGGTTTCTCCTCAATAACAGTGCATTAATGAGGGATTGACAATGAACAGTGCAAAGCTGTTTTTCTGTTTCTCATCCTTTTTGATGACTTCATGGAATTTCCACACACAGTTCTGTAATGAGATGCTCTGGGGTTTGGCAAGCTGGGGAGCAGCTTTCCTTTTCACCCTGAACATAAGTAGACAGAGGCACAGGTTGCCCAAGGTGGCAGTGTAGTCTTCCTCCTTGGAGGTTTTCAAGGCTTGACTGGGCAAAGGCTTGGGCAGCCAGGTATGTTGTCACAGCTGACCCTGGAGGTTGGAATAAAAAACCTTCCAATGTCCATCCCTACCTGAATTATGCTGTGATTCTAAGAATAAGCAACAGATAAATCTGTTTGGCCTAATTAAATGCAAATCTTCCAACATAAAACACAGTTTTCCATATGGATTCAACAAGAGCAAAATTCTGGGGTTTTATATTTGTCTTCATTGACTCAATTAGTGTATGTTCTCCTACTTAAGCCACTTATACATTTTAGAAACAAATCAAGAGTACATAAAGCTGTGTGGGAAATTGTGCTTGGAGGGTGTTTGCTCTGCAGTTCTGCAAGCAATGGTCTCGGTCTTGGAAATGACTGTCACCTGTGGAACAGCATTTTTGTGGATTTTGAATCATCTTTGTAAACTGTTGAAGTTTTAGACGCTCTTCAAGAATTTTTCTATATTATCAACATGGCAGTTCTCAAATCTGGGTGGAGAAACTGTAGGCTGTGCAGTAGATCTAAAGTAAATTATTCATTGAGTAACCTATTCTTCGACATTCAGTGCCTTAATAGAAAAGTGATTATAACATGTCTCACTTATTCAGACTATCCCAACTGGATGTTCCTAATGATCATTAAATAGGCAATTTTTGTAGTATTTGCAGTAGCCTGTGAATCTCTCTCATCATTAATTATATGGAGTGCTACAGCCCATGGTTAGGCGTAGATACCATTGAAATCTCTTAAGGGAGAAAATTTGCTGGTTTTCAGCTCAGTAGTACTGTAGTAGCATGGAACAATGGCCAAACACGTACAAAAGATTGGTTGCAGCTAATTTTGGTTTGTAGCAAGGGATAGAGTAGAAACCAGCAAGCCAAAGGGGTTGTCTTCCATCTGTGCTGAAGATGCAAAGTCATGCTATCTAAAGGAAAAGAAAGATGACATTGCCCTTTAGCCTGGGTTTAATGTAGGTCAGTTGGGTCACCAGATGACATGACTTTAATGGCCAAACTGCTTTTAACAATTGCCTTGGGCAGTGTTTAATTTCACTGATCTTTGCCAGCCTTCAGGAGAAGAGAGACAAAAAAATCCACCTTATCTTCTGGTTTTCACACGGTGTGTGCTCTGCTGCTTCTGTGATCTTTTATGGCTGGTTGGTATAGAGCGACATGTGCCTATGTGATTATCCACATACAAGGAGTGTCTTTTACTTCCAGAATGCTCACAACCCATCAGACCAGTTTGGGTTTGTGGGGTTTTTTTACCTCTTTTTTTTGCTGCTGCTGATCTTAGGGACTGAGCAGGCAGTTAAGTTACAGTCACATCATCAGTTTAATTGCTTGTAATTTGCTCTTCCTTAAAGAGTTAAAGCTCAGTTACTTAATTCTTTATGTAGAGGTAGCACGCTCTCTGTGTTTTGATGACTTAATCCTCTTTTGTACTGAAATTTCTTTAAAGAAACTGATACCTAGTACACATTTTCTAGTATGGGATAAAGACACTGTATATTAAGTATAGCGTTGGTGTGTAATAAGTTTCAGGCTGGGTTCACAAAAAGGTTTGTCAGCATTCATGGGTTGTTTGACTACCATATGCAGAATTTGTAGTCAGCTTAAGTTGGCCTATGACTTATTGTGGCTTTCATGTGCAGTATCTTCCTTCTCATTGTGAAGCACTGTAACAGAAGAGGAAGGATAGAGCCAAATTCCGATTGTCCTTTTCTGCCCTTGTGAAGGACTGAAATAGTGCAAGGAATAGAAAATACTCTTTCAGAAATTTCTCAGTAAACATCTTGGAAAGTGCATGCATGTGTGTCAGTTTTGTACAGATGCTCTGAATGGACTGTTGCTCAGAAACAATGTCCTCAGGTTGTAACAGGGAGTGCTATTAACATGCTAGTTTAATGGTCTGTAATGGTGGGGGTAGAAAAGACAAAGAAAAGCAAATGTTAAGACTCATTAGGGAGAAATAAAAAAGAGACCAAAGCAAAAAAAAAAATCCACGATTCTGTCCTGTACGTATATCTTTAGTATATCTACATCTTGAAGGTCATGTGTAGTTTATCTCCTCCTCTTTTCTGCAATAACAGGTAGTAAAATTGGAAAAAATACAGAGAAAGCAGTAAGGGTGATCAAAGGTGTGGAACTACTATGTAAGGAGCAACTAACTTGGCTAGACTTCAGCTTGGGAGTAAGCCAGCTGAGGTCCATAAAATACTGTGGGGCAGAAGGTGATAGCTGGTCATGTCTTCTGTAGAAAAAGGACTGAGCAGCATCAAATGAAATTAGCAGGGGCCATGCTGAATGCAGACAAAAGGTGATAACCGCAAGTGTGATGTCGGTTGTGGCACTCCTTTCTCAGGACGCAGGCATGCTGAAAGCTTAGGTGGTTTCTCAAGCAGCTGGATAAATTTATGGTTACTGTTAAATGAGCCTTCAGCTGCAGATCACTGGAGGCTAGAAGAGTATTTTTGGATAATTACTATTACAGGAATGTCATGGGGTTTGTATTCTCCAAGTATCTGCCATTGGCCACTGTGTGACGTAAGGAAGAAGGCTCGAGCTCTGACATGCCATGTCAGTTTTTAGGTTGTTCTGACCACCCCTCATTCTTTGATGTGTGGGTCACTGGGTTGGATGAGGTGGGCTGACAAATGTGTTGCAGGTCTTAGTTGCTCGCAGTGCATTTTCTGCAGGCAATGAGCCAGATGAAAGCAGTGTACAGTTTTCTTCTCCTCACCATGTTGGTTTTGTAGGCAATAAAGCTAAGTATTACAAGCGATTCCAGGAGTGCCAGAACTAAAGCAGCCTGGTTTCCTAAAGATTTTGATTTCTTTGTTGATAAACCCTGGTTTAAAAAGTTTTCTGTAAGTAGGATGTGGTCCCTCCAATGGTTTCTTTTTGCATTGTCTTTACCTGTAGCCAAGACACAGTCAAATGTCCTGCCCAACTGGCTAGGTTTCTTTGTGAATATTGAGGGGATGAAATATCTTTCAGACCTCTTTACTGCTTTCTAATTTTTATGGAATTGCGGATTTAAAAGATACTTGACAAAAAATGTGGTGACACAAGCCACGTTTCCCTCAGACACTAGGCAAAGCCAAGTAGTACAAAACAAATAGTAAAGATAAACCAAAAAAATTCTTCATTTTATCCCATAATAGTAATAATATAGTCAAAGAAAGGACCTTGAATATTAAAAATAGATACATTTTAATCTTTCTAAAGTTTTAAGTGTAATGCAGCTTAGCTTCAATGAGTATGGCTGTGCGCAGGAACAGTGGGGTATGAGTGTGACATCCAATTTTTCTTACATTATTTAGTAACTGACACATGCTGTGTTCTTGCTGGTTGTTAACAGCATGTGAATTATGAGGCCAAAGAGGTCTTCCTCATGACAATAGCTAATGTTTGTAAAAATGCAAAGGTCATGATCATTTTTTTAATGCCAACTGGATACCAGTGTCAATTACTGAACTCGACAGATCTTAAAGGGTCAGTTTATTGACTTACCTTCCCTGCTTTGTGAGCAGTGATGGAATCAGTGCAACCCTCTGACTTCTGGGCTGTGGATAGTTTTTCATCATATTTCTGTGAAAAACAGGAGCACCTGGTTCACTAGCTCTTTTTCTGTGAGGTACTACTGGGTCATCAACATTAAGATGTTGATTTTCTTTTCTCTTTTAAAGATGGTAATAAAGTGCATTTTGTGCTTTTGGGTTAACTTTGTTTTCCTCCTAACCTGTAGTTTAAATTTCAGTGGAGCAAAAAACTTAGTAATTTTGTATACTTCCAGACCGTATGTGTGAATGTTGACAGGAGTGTATTTTTGATAGATAAACTTATTTTAATCAAATTTAAATAAAGATCTCTTGCGTTAAGCCTAGGCTGTACAAACTGTTCATTTGCCTTTGGCTGACAGTATGTATGTTTTGGTTTTTATTCAAGCGTAATGTGTCTGGAGGAAACAGCAGCTGTAGGAAGCGTGGTCATGGGTTGTAGCTTCTCTCCCCCGGCTCAAGTGTTCAAAACTGCATGTCCATGAACTTAGAACTGATTCTGAACCAATTACTCTATGGTACAATGATCTTGCATCTGAGTGTGTGTGTGCTGGACAGGATGGGATTTTGGGAGTCTGCATTTCACTATGTTTTAGCCACCGCTTACAAGGATTAAAAATTAGAAATGGAGAAGAGAAAGACGTTATTTGGCTCTTTGGAAACCATCATTTCCAATTACTGCACCAGGTGGTTTCTGGAGTAGTAAAATACTGGACTAATATTCTGAGAGAGGGAGTGCAGGTCACGCACATCAGGAAGCTGAGTCACAGCTGGAATGGATACAGCACTAGGCAATATCTTTTTTTAATAGCCTGAGAAGACAAGAGGCATTAGATGACCTCATCTTTTTCATCTGAAATTTTTGCTCTTGTGACTTTGTTTTCCTAGTTCTCGAGACTAAGTGTAGAGTCTGTCCTTTTGTTTTCTTTTATACAGGAAAGTTTAATCAGTGTAGAGCTGGTTTGTTGGAACCTTCCTGAATCTGCAGCCTTCTATTATGGGTATGGTAGGTAAGCTTAGTTTTTATCAATCTTTGTCTTAAAAGAGGCTGGAAATTACGCAGTAAATTACTTTGTGTTTGGTAATAGCAAATTTGTATGAACTTTTCCTTAAGGGAGTTGGTCTAAAGCCAGTTGTATCAATGCAATAGCTGAGTGTAAGTGGGAAGGTTCTTGTTTGAGTCCTCTTGGGAGCTGGGTGGAATGGTAGCAAGATGAAGGTTAAAAATCTTACGAAGGTTAAAATTGACAATGAAAGAAGAGTGACTTCTGGAAACAAATGAGAGGAGACATCAAACATTTTGGACAAAAACTTATTTTTTAAGAAGTAGCTATAGGGGAAACTGGCAATGTAATCTGCTGAGATTTGCATGTAGTTTCTGTCACACAATTTAGTGTTCCAGTGCTTTACCAGATTTCAGTCATTTGTGTGAAACCTGGGCTTGCTAAACAGCTGTTGCAGACGACACTGTCCTCTTGTCTCAGTCAAAGGAGTTGGCAGGTTTTGGCATCAGGCATACAGACAGAGCAATTGGTTTGTTTATAGAAGGGAAAATATTAGAAAAATATTGTTCTTGCCTTTTTTTTTTCTTCCTTTAACATCCTTGTGCTCTCATAACTTTGCTCTTGGCAGGACTAGTTTTAATCTTGCGTTTGCATCTTTGCTGTCCCTTCAGAAGTCAGCCAAAGCTATCTGAGTTAAAAGCCAAAACTTCCAGTTTATTCATGCTCGGAAATTTGCTGGTGCTGTGCTGCTAAAATCCAGCCTCTCCTAGGACTCTGTTACACCCCATGGCTGTACAACCTTTAGTTGTAACCCTGGCCCTTACAAGCTGTCTGAAGGTCAGGCACTGAAACTGAGGAGATTTGTAGAGTTGGTTTTGTGTGTGTGTGACTGTGACTTTACTGGTTGGGTTTGGGCAATAGGCCAGTGGAAGCTACTTGACTTTGGTGGTGAGGAAATGGAAATAATCATGGGGGTGGGAGTAAACCTCTAGTGGGAGGTGTCCCTGCCCATGGCAGGGCCGGGGGGAACTCGATGATCTTTAAGGTCCCTTCCAACCCAAACCGTTCTATGAACAGGGAGGCTGAGGAAGATAGGGGAGCTTGGAGTGAAGGCTGCAGAAAAAAATGAGAGATTGGACTGACCATACAAGAATATGAGGGCTTGGAAAGTAAAGAGGAAGCATGTGCTAGAAGAAGTCAAGATTGGCTTCTTGAAGAAGGGTATGGGAATCAATAAAAAATGGAAGTGAAGAGGTTGCTGAAGGCAAAGCTGGGAATTACACAGAATATGTTGGGAAGGAGCTTGCTGAGGTGAGAGGAAAAAAGACGTGATCAAGTGCTTCTGACAAATTCGTGTACAAACATGGAATCTGTTTTGTAAGGAGCCTTTGGATGGTGGGAGAGAGCTGCTGGGCTGGGATAAAATTTAGGGCTGGGATGAGGGATCTTATGGGATGACTGGTACTGGCTGCTGAAATGGACTGGATTGGAGTTGGACAAACCAGTTGGGACAGGAGGTAAGAAGGTTAGATGAGAATAATACGTTTCCACAGCAATTCATCCATTGTGATGCCTAAAATGGAATTGAAAGGGTTTTTTTTAGCCTTGTTCTTCTGCCGTCAGTGGATCTTTTAAATCTATAGACTGACAGTGTCTAGCCTCCTTGCTGGTGGTCCGCATGGAGCACCATGACTTAAGAGGAAGAACTCCAAAGACCTTTGCCACTTCCATTTGTGAAGCAGATGTGGGGGAACTGAGCCTCACAAGGCTCTTACTGATCAGTAGGAATACTGGCAGCGCTGCTTGACTTCGGCTTGTCTTCATGAAAAGAAACCATCAATCCAACCCCCTCTCTTCCCTCTGTCTGGGGCTTTAATATCCCTACCAGTACTCTATGATCACTGCTGTGGCTAGGACACTGGTGGGTTTAGCTTAGTGGTGTTGGGTCAGGCTGCTTCTGGGATAGAGACAGGTCATGGTCAGCAGCAGAAAGACCCAAGATCAGAGACCAGAAATGCATTAATTTTGAGGGTAGGGCAGGGGTGTGGATGCCAGGCTGTGATGTGGAACGTGGGAAGTGCTGCTGTGGCAGAAGCCTGTAGTCTGGGCTGAGGCAGAGGTGGGACTTAATCTTGGTACCAGAACACAGGAATGCTGGAAAAGGAGCCTGGTGAAATGGGATAGTTGGGAATGAGTTCTCCAATGTCAGAAAATAGGATCAGGGATAAAGGCTAGAAGTTGCAATGTGACACAAAATTTTAGGAGCATTGGCTCCCAGAAGCTCCCAGAAAATCTTCTGTAAAGACATACCCACTGCTTGCTGTTTATATGGCTGAATTTGGGGCTGATGCCTGGTTACACAGCGGAGTGTGGGGATCCTTTCAGTCATGCGTTTAAAAAAAAAGAGTTGAATCCCAGCATAGTTGTGTTAGTGTTTTTTTTCCAAACTTACTGCAGATGCTTAGGGCAGCGCGCTACAAATGTGCCCATACTCTGTGGTGGTACCCTTTGTGTTGTCCCAGGTACACTGGCACACGTGGAAAAAAATGTTACACTGAAATCACATTCTGAGCTCTGATTTCACAAAGTTTAATGACGAAGATCCTGATAGGACTGTTAGGAGAGTAAAATAGGTTCTCTGGGAGACAGCTAAGGCCCTAAATTATTACAATTACACACTCGATTATTTCAGAACATAAGAATTATTAACTTCTCATTGAGTAAAAGAAGAAAGTGTGTGTGATAAAGCTCGACTGAAATATTAAAAAAAAGTAATTAGTGAGCTTTCATCTAGGTGAAACCAATCTCACTTCTGAAGGCTAACTAGCCCCTCACTTCCATGACTGTAATAACATTCATTTGATCCTGTCTGCTGGCAGCAAAAAGTAGCTTAATAATGAGTGTGGAATGGGCTCATCTGTGGGTGGTGGCACATAGGTGATACCAGTTATCCCTGAGGGGAAAATTGATATCTAGCTATCTAGGCTTCCAGGTTTCTGCCACCACTGGCACAAGCAGTGGACCAGAGTCTTGGCTGGTAGATGCACCTGTGTCTCCAGTTCAGCTGTGATGGAGTGAGTACAGGATTTTGAATCTGGATTTCCATGGGACTTTGGCTCCAACAAGTCAAGTGACTTGCACTGTCTTGTATAAGTTGGAAGCTCAGGAAGAAGTAAGCATAAGTTTCTGAGCTGTGGCAAATTTCGTTGAAGTCACAGAATTGTTGGAGTTGGAAGGGACCTTCTAGAGATAATCTAGTCCAACTCCCCTACCGAGGCAGGATTGCCTGGAGCACATTACTCAGGACTGTTGAGTCAGTGTTAATGTTCAGTGTTAATTTGTGGTGGGTGTATGGAAGGGGAGGAAGCGGGAACAGAAGTGACTCAATGTTTCTTTAGACTGTCCTAATACATAACACATCAGAGGATTCTCCCAGTGGTTTGCACTCTGGACCTTGGGTCACAGAAGATGCATAATCATTTTATTTGATTTGTCTTTCCATCCCTTAAGCTTGGTTACTGTAATTGGGTGTTTGTTTGCCTGCTTGCTTTAATTTTGAGACACACATGAGGTGATTGCCTACAATTTGTTTCACAAGACTAGATGATGTTTTGGTGTATGGCCTTCAGAATCTTCTGGGTTTAGGGTGAGACTACCTTAAAAATGTAATCTCTCACTGGTATGTCAAATTGAATCTGAGAAGCATTTCTATGTTAAAATACAGTAAAAATTAATTGAAGGAATATTTGAAAATAGAACCATTTCTTCCCTTTTTTTACTTTTACTCTTTTTGAGTGTTCATCTATTTCCTAGATTGCTTCCTAACAAAATTTTCTACAGTCATAGGCAATGATAGCAAATTTTTTGGGCCTACACCCACACCACAATATAAAAAGGTTCTATTGATTGTAAAATTTGCTAAAATATTCAATATTACTTAGGATAACTGCCAGTCCACAAATTTCTTAAGTATGAAGCGGTGTAGTTGGTGGGGCTGTTACTTGTCTCCTCTCCCCTGCTTTGGTTTAATAACTCTGATTATCTTGAAAATTTTCTTCCTTCCCCACCCAACAACCGCTTTATAGCTGACAAAAGTAAGCTGTTTCCTAACCTTATGCTCTACCTACGGAGGTCATAAAAATTGCTAATGCAAAGGCTGTTGCCTTCTGTTGTGCGATTCTAATAGGAAACGGATCCCTGCAATTTATGGGGTACTTACCCTTTTCGGTCCATGATGAATGGCTCACTTCAAATGATGTTTCCTCATTGATTTCCTACTATTTGTCACCAGAAATGACAGAGCAGGAAGAACAGCATCTAAACATGAAGTTGATTTTGAAGATGACATCTTTTCACTGCGGTGTGAATTCATGGCAATATTGTGTTTGCTGTGGTAGAGAAGCAGCAGATGTGAAGTCAGTTCTTTAACTTTAAATTGGTCTTCAGATTAGGTATCTCTAATCTCACCTCTTGTTGCACCATGTTAATTTACTTTGCAATTCTTCAGTAGGGAGAGCGAGGGCCTTACTCTATGTAGGGTTTCCATCACACTTGGCCTACTTGTTGCCATATTCTTGAAACAAACACGTGATATTTATCTGTTGTTAATTGCTTTGTCTATGCTGTCAAGTTTTTTTTGGTATTTACATTTCATTCACAGAAGAATCTATGTGCAAGGAAATTCTGTATGATATTTAAACTAGTGACTTTGAAATAGTTGTATTTCTGTAGTGGTGTTTTATTTCACTACGTGGCAGTAAGGGAAGAATTAGAAAAATCCCTCTTAACCTCCTCGGTTTCTCTGTGGTTGGGCTGGATTGACTACAAAATGGAAACTGTCCCTTTAGTTTCCGCATTGTTCATACGGTCTCCTTCACTGTCTGTTGCTCTGTGACTCACTGGGCAAGACCACATATAAGCAAGGTCAATTAGGGGCAGATACAATCCTTCAAAATATAGTTGTTTTTGAATTGCAGTAGAAAATGAAGACATTCCCTTGCCAAGCAGGATAGCTTGTTTCAATTCGTAAGGATTTTGCAGTTTTGCTGTTTATAAGACTGTCTTAAATTTCATTGACTTGACAGTCTTTGAATACTTCAAACAGTTATAGCTCTGCAGGAAATAAAATTGTTTCATTTTCTTTAAAGATTAGTGTTAAAACTTGTTTGCATCCTTCATTTTCAGAGTCCAGTGTTAGCTAACCTGCTAGCAAAAATAAGACTATGCAGGTTAGAAAAAAGCATGGAGTTTCCAAAGTCACTGCTGCAATTAAGTTTACTTTTAAATGGATATAAACTGACTTTAAAAAAAAAAAGCAAACAACTATATGAAAGCATTGAGGTCAGGTGTACCTATTCCAGAGAACTTGTCGTATTTTTTTAACTTTTACTATGTAATGGCACAGCGGTCAATCATTTTCTTGCATTATTTAACTGCTTCTTGAGATTTGTGATTATAACTCTGCTCTTTTCTCTCTTGCTGTTACGTGCTTACAGATTTCTAGTTTCAAACCATGATGCAAAAAACGCAAGTGAAGAATCAAGTCTGCAGAGTTTCAAGTCTGTGTGGCTTCCATTTCTTTCTCTTTTTCTGAAGACCATTTTGCGTAAATCTGAATGATCTATCAGGCTGCATACAGATGACTGGAAGTAAATATTTCGTATTATGTACTTCTACTGCTAAGCCTTATAGAACTGGCCTTCAAATATCTCTAGCATAAATATACTGGATGTTGAATGAAAAAAGCAAATACTGTCATACCTCTCTGCTCATATTTGCTCTGAAAGGATCTTCATCTAAAGCATAAAAATCTTTCTTAATGAAAAAGCACTTCTCTGTAAAACCATCACTTTCAACTGTCCTTTCCAAAATTAGTATTACGAAGTGTTCCATACTTAACTTCACCCACTTTCTCCCATCGCTGCAGTTGCTTTCAAAAGTAGAATTCTGAACTTTGTTATTTTGTGCAAGGCATCTCACACAACAACAACAACAACAAAAATAGTTACCAGCCTTGCAGAAAGCTAGATTCTATGTTTAATTCATTTACTGGGGTAAAAGTTGTCCTATAAGGGGTTGCTTCAATTCCCATGGTGTTCAAGCAGAGCTGCCATGGTTAGGAAATAATCTGCGATCCCTTTGGAAGGGGATGTTAATTGGGTGGATGCAGAGTACTGAGTAATTGTGTGAAGAACATTGACAGCTTTAGACCTGGGTAATATTGGAACTCAGCAGATAATTGAAAACATAACTTCAATACCTAGAAATATTATTTGACTTGTTAGAAGGCAAGGAAAGAACTATATGTTTTTACCTTGGATATGTGTAAGGATATGGATAGAGAAAGAGAAGGAAAAA
Organism: Gallinago jamesoni; assembly: GCA_025769975.1. Lineage (NCBI taxonomy): Eukaryota > Metazoa > Chordata > Aves > Charadriiformes > Scolopacidae > Gallinago > Gallinago jamesoni. The sequence continues at coordinate 104,989,455 of JAOQGH010000012.1, forward strand.
TATAGCTGGTTTTCTCTACTGTACTTCATCTCTAGGAAAAACAACCATAATTCATCTCAACATACCTGCTTTTCTTCGTAACTTAGTGCTTGGTGTACATGCTTGAGTGGCAGAGAACAAAATGTACTTTTTGAAGATAAGAAATGTTCTAAATGTTCATGAAGAGAACAGCATGCACTGAACAAGCACAAATCATTCAGACACCTCTTAAGTTTCAGATGTTGAATTTAGGTGACTTAAAATTGGGCTAAAGTAATAATACAAAAATATACAGAACCTTTTTTTTCCTAAATCCAGCTTTTAGAATCTATGTTCTTATTGGACATCAAACAGCTGTTGATGGGAGGTCTCTAAGTGACTTGCCCAAATCTGAGCTTAATAGTATTTTGGGATGAACTTCTCCCAATCTTTGCTCTTCTAAACCAGCCTCGTCTCTGACAATGGTAGGAACATCTGTCTCTAGTCTTGGCTTTTACTCTTGCTGGTGGCATGGCCTGCATTGAAAACTCTCAGGTCTATAGACCCTAACATTCTGGTACAGTTAAATAAGAGCATCTGAATCCTGATGGTCACAGAGCTGTGACGGGGTGCGTTTGTAAGGCTGGAACAATATTTTAAATAGAGTGTGTTGTTGGAAGATCCATAAGTCAAATTGTAATAAAACTTTGACCAAATTTTAATAAAGTTGCAATTGCTACATGAGTGTTCAAACGTATTTCATTTGTTTCTTTACCTTTTTATTATCTGCCTCACATCGTTAATATGTGAACCTAAGAACTGATTACAAAAGATCTGATGTAGGTTCATGAAGTATTTTAGTGGTATTACCCAATTCTTTCATTTCCTTTGAAAAACATTTGATAGCTTCATGGAACTGTAGACCTCGGTGAAAAACATCTACCTGAATTATTAAAATTATGTATGACTAAGAGTAGTGGAAAAATTCTTATGGGAGCTTTGGATATGATGGATCCTTTTCTTTATTTAAATAATGTGTAATAGTAATCTTAAATTATGAATCAGTAGCTTGTAGAGAATTTTAAGAAACATTTATATTCTTTTGCTGTTCGTCTTTTAGAGGACATTTGAGACTCATGTTATTGAGAGGAATCATGTTTTCATCATCAGTAATTCTACTGGGCAGGGTGTTTGGGGTTTTTTTGGGGGTGGGGACGTTTTTGTAAGGAGAGAAAATAAATAGATGATTTAACATGGCTGCGTTACCTCTAAATACCATTATACTTTACTATTGGTTATGGTTTAAAGTCTTATGTTACTCAGTCTATAACTTGATTATTTTTTTCCTTGAAGCTGAACGTTTGAAGAGGTTTCTGTTGTAAGTGTTACTGCTTTGAGTTCCAAAAAAAGATACTATTTAATTCACTCTGGCTGTGTACCACAGAAGAGTACTCCACTAGGTTTCCTTTTGCAGGTGCCAAGTTCTGTGTTGCCAGAAGGTGCAGCTGTGTTTGTCAGCAAAAAGTCAGAGGAACTGTGGTAGAGAGTGCTACCCTCCAGTTTGTTCCTTGCTACCTAGTGCTGTTAAATAAATATCAAATGAAACTGTTGCATTTACTGAGTTTTTATCTGTTTATCCTATGCCTTGTGGATTTTTTTTTGTTGGTTTTTGCTGTATCTGAAGGAAGTGTTAGTTGTCAGCTGTTTAGTAACTTCTAGTTTCTAGTGGTTCTAGACTACTTCTAGTGGGTTTTTTTGTGGAAGGTCAAAACTTCTGACATCTAAGTGAGTTGGAAAAGAAGAAAAAAGTTGCACAGTGTGTCATGAAACTTCTTCATCACTGTCACTCACCTCCAGGACAGAAATACATGCTGTTTCCAAAAATGCGAACGAACAAGTGTTTGCATGTTTACTGTTTGCTCAAAGGCATGACTTATTTCTCTGCATCAAAACTGTAATCAAAAACTCTACAAAATTCTCTGCATGGATAAAGTTTGTAGCAGCTTCTTGTTCATCAGTGTAGTGATGGAAAGTCACTTCCTTTGCTCTAAGAAGGGAAACAATTTATAGTGTCCTACTAACAGCTAACTGGTAAAACCCCTCAGAGGGTCAGTGTAGTGAAAACATCAGTCAAAATACTCTTTTTCAGTACTCTAAGAAGTCATGTAACTTTGGGCTGGAGCTTTTCTCCTGGAGTCAGCTTTCCCTTTAATGCTCTTCCAGAGACCAACGTACTGTACAGCCTATAGCTTCTGCTGTAAATGGGACTAAGCCTATCTCTGTCTGCTACTCAGCCATCAGGAGTGGGAGAAGCACTTGATGTGGTTAAAACTTGTTGTGGTACGTAAATGATAACTTACCTAAAACCTTAAGCAGGCCAGAGAGTAAAGAGTTAGTAAAGAGAGAAGCAAATTTTCTGTCTGTAGGTTTTTTTTTCTTTACTGGTGTTACTTTATTGCCCAGCTGCCCTTTAGTCTCCTCTTGCATAGAATCATAGAATGGTCAGAGTTGGAACGGACCTTAAAGATCATGGAGTTCCAACCCCCCTGCCATGGGCAGGGACACCTCCCACTAGAGCAGGTTGCTCAAAGCCCCATCCAGCCTGGCCTTGAACACCTCCAGGGATGGGGCATCCACAGCTTCTCCGGGCAACCTGTTCCAGTGTCTCATCACCCTCACAGTAAAGGATTTCTTGCTAATATCTAATCTAAATCTCCCTTCTTTCAGTTTAAAACCATTACTCCTCGTCCTATCACTCCACTCCCTGATATGAAGTCCCTCCCCATCTCCCCTGTAGGCCCCCTTTAGGTGCTGGAAGGCCATTATAAGATCTCCCTGGAGCCTTCTCTTCCCCAGGCTGAACAACCCCAGCTCTCTCAGCCTGTCCTCATAGAAGAGGTGCTCCAGCCCTCTGACCAGTTCTAACAGGTCCGTGTGCTTCCTGTGTTGAGGACTCCAGAGCTGGACACAGTACTTCAGGTGTGGTCTCACGAGAGTAGAGTAGAGTGGTAGAATCACCTCCCTTTACTTCCTAGCCACACTTGTTTTGATGCAGCCCAGGATGCAGTTGGCTTTCTGGGCTTCCAGTGCTCATTGCCAGCTCATGTTGAGCTTCTCGCCCACCACGCGTGCTTTAATATATGAAGACTCTATCATGTTACAGGGAGATATTTTGTTTGGACCTGACCAGTTGTATAGCTGTTGGCGTGGCTTTCTGCTGGGCCTCATTACTTTGGCAGGTCCAAGCAGCAGCAGGGCACTGCCACAGTAGGTTACTCCTCTCTTGCTGGACTGTGCCTTGAAGACATCTCCATCTGGTAGCGGCTGTCATTCATTCAGCACTCTGTCATGGCAGCACTCATGCCATACGTAAATGCTTCTGCCTGTTAAAAATGCTTGTGCTATACCTTGGATGAGCTTCTACTAAGGAAGCCTGATGTAAACTGGGATCACGGGCATGAACATATTGGCAAATAATATTCTACTCACTGTGGAATACTTTCTATCAGTCCCAGAGATTAACTATTCCGCATACATCCCTAACATGGCCCTGAAATTTTTCTCGTATCAAATATCTTCTTTCTGAAGAGATTCATCATTTCTCATGAAGAACACCTTGCACCCAAACTCTGCTAGCTGATGACTAAGTGCCCAAGAGGTACTTAGCATGGAGAGAAAAATGTTTCGTACTCACTGTTGTGACAATAATTGCCAACAAAAAACCACCCACAGTTCTGTGCTCTGTGAACTTGCTCTAAATGAATGTGCGTATACTAACAGTCTTCTGTTTGACACATAAAGGGGGACGCTGTCAGTAACAAATGTACTGCCTTCTTTTAAAGTAGCAGTTCACTGTAAGGAATTTAATGTCCTGATCCATCCTACCATCAAACAGAAAAAGCATGAACGTGGTATTTCTTAAGATGTTTCTTCTGTAGTGCAGTGCACAGGTACCCAAGCTTGACTAGAGAGAGGTTGGACTTCTAAAGACACTGACCCAAGATAAAAGAAGCTCCACGTGAGCTATCCAGTCCCCTCTGCTCACTGCTGTGGTGGTCTCTTTCTGGTTCTCAAGCTGCCTCCTGCCTCCAGATATCTTTGCTCTGTGTGTGCTGGGAAGATACAGCCTAGTTTGGGCTGTAGGTCAGCTGTGTGCTCTGTTAACAACAGAAACACTCTCAAAGGCACCTCTTATCTTTGCGCAAGCTCCTGCAGGTCCCAGTGCTCTCCAGTTCTACCACTGGCGGGGAACTACTCCTTTGCTTCTAGCTATATAATGAAAACTCAGCAGTCGGATACTGAAACTGTCATAAACTGTTCACAAACAAAGAAGGGCTAGTGGGGGATGTGGAGGTCGGAGGCCGTCTTGGGTTTAGTGACCATGAAATGG
>JAOQGH010000012.1:105006993-105068307 GCA_025769975.1 Gallinago jamesoni
AGAATGTGCATTCAGGGAAATCTCAGGGTTTGTCAATAAATGCAGAAAAATAGTTGGCTACACAAATGCAGAAAAATTCTTCATTTCCATAAAAAAATCATATATAAAAATTGTTCATGGTACTACTGGATCTAGTAAGGAGAGACAAGCCTCTGGCCTCTGTGTCCATTTGTGAAAATTTTTTCTGTTAAAATAACAAATTTTGGAATACGTAGGGAAGATTAAGTGTTTTGCTAATGAGGCTGCAGCTGGAATCATAAAATTTTGCAAGCACACCAGAAGTTGATGGACGTTTAGAAATGCCTTCAGTGCAGTCTTACAATTTTGAGCCAGTGAAGGATATAGTCAAGTAAACATCCTATTACAGTTTTTGTGAAAGTACGCAGATAAGTAGTTATAGCGGAAACTATTATTATTTAATATGAAAAGAATATATCTACTCAAAAGAGAATACACGCTCAAAACATCTTGTATTCTTTATTCTAAAATAGAGGAGAGATTAAGACTCTGAAGAGTGGAGTAAAATGTCAGGTGCTGAGTAAGATGCCATTCCGCCTTATATCCACAACTTGTTACTTAAGGATCCTTGTGGATTTGAGTGGGGACTAATAGAGTGATTAGGGTTTTTCTCCGACTAGACTTCCAGTTTTGTTAGGGCCCGTATTTGGCTTGCACAAAAACAAGCGCAATGTCAATGTTGTTAAAGCTTCCCACTAGTCTAATTAAGACTCAACCTGCAGTGGCAGGATCTGCGGTTTTTTATCTACTCATAAAATATTTTCTATCCCTTTTATTGTTTTAGAATGGAAGATTCCAAATCTCTGATAAAAGCAAAATCTTTAAGGACTCTGGAAATAAATGGGCCCTTTCCATGCAAAAATGGATAATACTGAATCTATTCCTATTATCTTCTTATCTTGAGAACAAGTCTATCTGTTTATCCAAGTCTGAACAATGTAGACTGGTAAGACTTATGCCACTGATATGTGGTTTATAGGGATAAGTAGAAGAAAGCTTCAGAAAAACTGAAGTACGTAGTCGTGTTTCAGTGCCCTTGCTTTGTGCTGTTCTGAAATGTTGATGCTGTCGGGTTTATCTGTGATGTGTAGCGAGGGTGCACGTTTCATTTATATATGCATGTGCTTATATTTTTAACACATTAACTGAATATCAGAGAATTAACTTCTGTTCAAAGAATGTCGGTGAAGTTGTTGAGCTGGTGTTTTTACTTCAGGAAAAATCATGTAGAAATTCAGGTGCAGGGTTTTTAATAGTGGACATAGAAAGCAAGAGTATATTGATTGAGTTTTGCTAGGCTGACTGCAGCACTGAAGGTCCATATGACCCAGAAGTTTGTGACCCATGAAATCTCCATTTTCCTTGTATTGGTAATGTATTTTGAAGTACAGAAGACTGAAAAATGCATCCTGTGTGACCGAACACATTGATTACCTACAAATGGAAAATTATTTGAGGCTTATTGCTAAAAACATGTTTGATACTAGTAAATATAAGGAATAGGCTGAAATTATATTCTTTAACAAATGTCCTCTCTGCACAAATTCGCTAAGACAATAGCTGATACTTACAGGTATGAATAAGATCTGCTATATTTTTCTTTAGAATGGTGTTTTCAGGTGCTTGGCCATTTTGCTGATTCAGCTTCATCAGCTTGGATGCCAGTGAGCAGAAATCAGAATTTTTCTTTATAAATTGTACTTGCATCTGACAGAAGGAGGTAAATGACGGTGAGGAATTGGGCAGTTACTTCTAAAAATGGTAAATTTCAAAGGGTCCCGAAAACAAGCCTGTAACCCACACACACACCAGCAGGCAGATTTTACAGCTCTGTCCAGAGCACAGAAGGAAGATAAATCATGGCCATCCCCCTCTCATTTTTGAAATGGTTCAACCCTGGGGTTTAGCTGAAGGACTTAAGGAGTTTTTGAAGTGCAAATAGACTGGTGAAGGGTAAACCTTTTCAGAGTTTCATTTAGATGGGTTTTTTTTTTCTATGTGGATTTCTGGCACCAGCTGAGATCTGGAAGGCCACAGGATTTTTTTGTTTTTGATCAATCAAGCAAGCAGAACTTGCCATGGGGGTGTACATTCTCTGCATACATATTGATCCTATTGTGTTTAAAAGTAGTTAATTTAATCGGGGCTTTTTGAAACCTTCCCTGGTAAGACTTGCATTAATGGAGCTGTCATTTCAAGGTCATGTTTCAGTGTCAATAGCTTAATGGTAGTGACAGAAGTTACCTATAAGGTTAATATCAATTTTTCAGTTATTCCATGGTAAAATTGCATGGAATGGGAACTAATTTTACATACATGAATGTAAAAATATTGCTGTCACTAAATGAGAGATTTTCGAAGCAGTCTGGTCTTACTGAACGTGTTAACACCAACAGTTATGTTACTATTCACTGCTGTCTGGATCAGTACTCTTGGCCTGCCTGGTTGCATAGGGAGTTTGACTCCAAATACCTATTTTACACCTTGTCTCTTCTAGCAAAATGGTTGTAACGTCAGAGTTTTTATTCAGGGCTCTTTCTAGTAGTTTTGACCTTTTACCTCACACTTTGTCTTGTTTAAGAGCAGCAGCATGCAGAAGATGGATTGCATATTTAACTATAAACACTTCTCTCTACTGTGGTAAATATTTGGAGATACAGCATGTAAGGACTGTCTGTATGATAAGATGCCCATTTGAGTGCAGAGTATAGATTTTATAAGGCAAGATACAGTTTACTCCTTTATGGTCTGTATCTGATTCCAAGGTCTTCAAGTACTTCAGATGAAAACATTGCATATTTTCAAGATTTTTCCCTGTGGGGATGTTAACTGCACACTTTGTTATTTGCTTCTTTCATTTGACTGGCTTGGAAAGAGCTTCAGAAAGTTACCCTAGATATGGTGACACGGTACAATAGAGTCAGTGGTGAAAATTAAATTCAGATACCCTGGCAGAATGTGCCTATAAATCTGCTGCTTACCGAGGACTGGGGTTCTAGAGCAATGTGGACTGATCGGGCTGAGATGGAAAAGTAGAGTCTTGCATACAACTCTTTCAGTCATGTACCAATAATTATCTTATGTAGAGTTTCCTACATGTGTTTTCCCCAGTTGAATGGGATTTTATCAAAGATTTCAGCGCCAGATCACTCAGTGGCTCAGAATGCCAGAGGAACTCCAAAGGGGGTGTGGGGTCCAGAGCTGGGATCTTGTTCAGGAAGGACCAAACTTGACTGGTTGTGAGTTTAATTTCCATATATTGGATGTCCAAAATTGTACTGCATAGCATACTATGGGAAAATCACTTAATATTATCAAATAATGTATTTTATACCTTACCTTTGGTATCTGCAGTTTGGTGGTTTGATATTTTCTGTGCTGCAAGAGTGCAATAGAAAGATTCCAGATCATGACAGGGGCCTAAAATTGTAACTCATCACAAGTTAATAAATATGGCTAAAGAAGTGTATATTATGATTTCCCCCTGACTTTACACTGAATAGAAGACGTTTGGTTAATAGGCCCCCTATCTTGGTCTTTGTTTTGCAACCCTAGCTTTTATGCCATTAAACTCCCATGCTGTCAATCTCACGTACTGTAATGATGGTTATTTCCTGTAGCGTTTAAATTGCACCTCATGTTCAGTTTTCAAAGCTTTGCTGAGAGAGAAGGAACTTCTTTGCATCTTGCTGCAGAAAAGGGATTCCCAGCATTTGTGGCATCGCTTTTGCGAGTACATCATTGGGAGATGCTAATATGACCTTTCCTTTGTTAAGTAAGAGATTTCTAGCACCACTGAGGACTTTTCAACAAGTCCCGTTCCACTGGCAGGGTGGAGAATTTGGGCCATATTTTAAGTCAGCAGCTCTTGCTTCTGTCTCATTAGACATAGAGTGCTGGTCTTCTTTTGGAAATAGGCATTGTTCTGTAGATGGGTATATGGCTATTGGCTGGAAAATCTATCATTCTAATTCACAATTTTTTTTTTTCAATGGTGTGTGCTCAAATGTCATAACACTGGGGGGCTGTTACTTGCAAATTACAGATTTATCAAGCAGCTGCAACATTAATCTTACTGTGGTTACAGTATCCATTCGTCAAGGGCACAGGCTTGCATGATTGTTCTGAATTCCTGTAGAATTTAACTGAGCAACAGCTGGTCTGTAGGATGTGTAGATTTTAACAAGGTAATGTTTGTGTTTTGGCGAAGGACTTGAGTGACGGGCTGCTGAAACTGTTCCAAAGTGCTGTCTTCCTCCATTCAAGTCTGTAGGGATCCTGAGACAGTTTTTGTGTGAAATTTCTCCACTCTGTGCCTCTTGATTTTTATCATGGGTAAATTCTACAAAAGTCTTACATGGGGTGTTAGAAAGAAAAATAAAATTAAAAGGCCATCAACACCAACTAACTACAGGTACAACAGAAAGAATACCCTTTTTTTTTTTTAGCCTTTGTGTCAGATTCCTTTTCTCCCCAATTGTTTTTCTTTTTTTTCTTTTTTTTTTTCTCCACTTGGGAGAGGTTTATGGTGCTGTGTCCGTCAGGATAACCCTGGCTTGGGGTTGAAGTTGTATTTCTCCCTGAGTTCCTAGAGGTGATGTTATCTTTTGTTCACTCAGCAGTATGGTCATTCCTAAGAGCATCTGTCACTTGAGGCATTGTAAGATGGATGAGTCTCAAGTGGACTGCTGGTTGAAGCAAATGGTGAAAATAAGAAAGGACAAGGGGGTTGGGGGTCTTCAGAGGGGACAGACAACAAGGAAGCACTGTTAGAAATCAAAAGTAAGCCAGGCGGTAGTGGAAGAAAGAGCCAAGATGGATGACATGTTAGCAGATCCCACAGGTCTTGAAAACGAAGGTCGGTGGCTGATGAATTCTGAAGAGATCTTCTGTGTCTTGACTAAAATGCCACTGATTTGTTTCCTGTTTCATTTGCAAATAAAGGAGGATCAGGAGGAGATGATATGAACATCAGATGAAGAAATTGTATTTTTGTCACATTGTGTTGTAAGGTTAGGACAAATTAACGCTGCTTATGAATCAGAGAAAGGGTTAGTCGTATTTTGTGTGTCTTAAATATTATGTGAGAATCTGTCAGTACTGGGTGGATGCCTAACTGTAAAAAACCAAACCAGCATATCATCAGTTTAGCTTTTGGAAAACAAAGTAAACTTAAAATTTGTAGCTGTTTGTATTTCAGAAGGTACTTAATGCTTTTAGAAGAGGGAAGATTCGCTACGTTATCTCTGCTTTTGCTGGACTAATTGACTTAGACGCTTTTAACAGAAAGAAAATTCTGTTAAAAAAAAAAAAAAAAGCAAAACAAAACCACAACCCAAACCCAAGAAAACTCCACCCAAGCCACTGACAAGCAAATCCATACCCTCCCCTGTGCCCCCCCGAAGCTGAGCAAAGGTCTGTGTTTGCAAAAGCAGCTGGCTAAGGACAAAAGGCACTTACGGCCCAGTGTGTGTCAGGGTTTGGGAAGGGTCCAAGGAGGATCTTGGCTTGAAAAATTATTTTGTCATACTATTGGCATTGGTTCATAAGGGGAAGCACTGGCTGAAAGGCGAAGAAATTAAGATGATTAGAAGCTTTAAAGCTTCACAAATGGTAGAGTATCTCTCTTCACAATGGATGTAAATAATAGATGAAAGACCGAGAGTGACAACAAAGGATCAGGGCGTTTAAGAGAATGTGTGCAGCCTGAATAGAGGTCTGTGGCCTAGGGCCAAAGGTCTTAGCTTTGAGTGTAATTAGAAGAAAATACAAAAATGTCATTACTAGCAGGTGAAATGTTCAGCACGTGTCTGAAAAATAGCAATTTCGGAGCCAGGAGCTGTTGGAATTGGATTACAGATGTTCTGCAATCACTGAAGTCTCTGCAGAGCCCTACAGTTTGGTTGGGTGCTGCGTGCTAACCTCGTTGGCCATCGGCGATGGATTCACTGTTAGCATGGCGGTGATGCACAGCACAGGGCAACAGTGGTCCTCCCTGGGAATAGAGTTGTTTAATGCCCTTTCTCAGAATGCAGCAGTCCTACCTAAAATTTTTTGTGGGTGAGAGGTGTGGGTTACAGCTGCTCTCTTAAATAGGCTGATTTTTAAAAACAGGAGGAGGGGGAGGAAGCTTAAAGCTAGATTGCTTTTTGATTTTAAAACCTGGCTTTTGAATTCCAGGCGTACAGCTGAAAGAGTTGCGTTTTCTCTGGTTTTGACAGCGGGCCCAAGGCTGTGGTCCCAGCTTTAGATTTAAAATCCCTTTTGTGAGCAACAGGGAAAATTCCTTTAAATCTTTTGGCAAAATACTGTCCATTGAGAAACCAAACTATCTTGTCTGCCTAAGAAAGATTTGCCAAAGTCCTGTCAATGATAACTTAATTTAAATCTTCTCCTGATGTTAATTACTGTTCTGTACAGCCCTAGGTATTTTAGCAGTTACTCTTCTACCCCAATTCTTTGGGCTATTTCAGGTGTATTCTCTCTTCTAAACTGCAATTTCTATTAGAAATGTTTTCACTTAAATACCTTTATGGGATATCAGGAGAGCAAGCAGCTAATTCTGATTTCATTTTGAACATTGATCTCCAGTTATGCTAGATAACCACTCACCCATTTAGTTTGTTTCTTTTTAAACCAATAGTAAAATAATTACTTCTACACTATCATCTGTTTTTATGGTTCTATGACAGATAATTTACTTATATTGATGTGCTAAGTTCCTAATATTTCATATAGTGACTTCAGAGCCAAAAATGTGCAGATTCTCTGACAAACTTGTTCTTTACTTCTATTAGAATGCAAAGAAGCAGCCATGCAGCTTCAATCAAGTATTCCTATAAAGAAAAAGATGCTTTTTTAAGTGGTCAGCCCTCCTTTCCCCACCCCAGTTCACTTTTTGCCCTAGACAAGGTTTATATAGGCAGGTTTTATTGGCTTGTTATAAACTGATACGCTGGCACAGTCATTCTAATTTTTTTCTCCCTTCTTATTTTTCAGGTGTTCAGGAGTTTTAAACAACTTCACAGCAAGACTTCACAAACTCATAGCTGCATCCTTTAATCATGACTGCATTTCAAATAGGTTAAAAGGAAACTGAGAAGGTACCATACTTGCCTTTCCTAACAGACAATACATTGTATGTTTTGTGTTCAGCATCTGTGCCTTCTTTTCCATTGGCTGCATTTTAGGAACAATGTGGACTGTAAATAATGATTTTATTTTTGCTTTGGGCATGTACAACTTTTAAGTTCTTCAAAAATCTTGAAATCCAGTTAATCTAATTAAACAGCCTTTCAATAAAGAGGGCTGATATGTGCTTCCATTTTTTTCTTACATATCCACAATGACGTCAACTTCATTATTTATTGACAGTTCTTTTGAAGCTGTAGCAATTTTCTTCAGCTGTTTTACTTAGAAGCACTGCAAAATACCTAAGTGACTAGCTAAATATATGTTTTATGCACTTGGTGGGTGTGTGTTTGTTTGTTTGTCCTCTCAAAGGGTTTAAAACAAATGGGGAGAAGAATGCAGATCTTTGTAATGATGGGGATAGATTTGTGCTTCCAACCAAGATTCTCACAGGTCTTTTTTTTCTTTTTTTTCTTTTTCCTCTCCTGACTTCTTTTGGGGGGGGGGGGGGGTTGTCTCAGTATACAATATTGGGCTTGCATAGCTTCTTGTTGCATTTAAATAGCCAGCGTACCCAGAAGGCTGAAGATCTATTCCTGCTTTATGACCTGTTGTATCCCTGGGGCAAGGGCAGCCCTGAACAGAGCAAGGGGGTCATGGCCACAGCCCAGGTTCTGAGCAGCGCTTGCAGGTTCCCCAAACTTGCCTGCAGGAACATCTATTTTTTTTATTTTTATTTTTATTTTTTCCCTCAGCATCATCTGGAACACGGTAGAAGCCTGGAAGAGGGGGGAACCTCCAGGATTTTGCTTCCACCAGGTGCTAGGAGGAAGCAACATTAGCCTTTTTGATGGGGGGGGGCAGATTCTGTGGTCCTGAAGTTAGGCTAAACAATTGCTGAGGTCAAAGGACAGCTGAGTGCGGTCAATGAGACACCCTGGGGTGTATTTTGTTACTTAGTAAAAGGAGCAGCATCCTAAAACCCTAAAGGATTCTCTTGAAAATCTGTGTTGTGAAAAGGTTTTATGAGTCTGATGGCAAAAAGTGCTGATTTAGCTAAGGAATGCTTGCTTTTGTCTAAATGAAAGGCTAATCCTTACCAAATGTTGGCAGCTATTATAGTGCAGTCAATGCAGGTCTGAAAGGACAGTTAGAGTAGAAGCATACTTTGGGATCCCAAATGTTTATCATTTTAATGGTTCTGTAACTGCAAAGATTTCTGAACTTTCACCTTTGCTCCATTTTTATGTTCCAATTTATGCCATGAGCGAAATATTTGAAAAAGTAAAAACCTTCCCTTATAAATTAGACTTTGTTCCTTAGGGAGCTGAGTTTGCCCTCTGACAAATTCCCTTTAGATTACCAGGATACTGTCTAGTTTAAACTATAACTTCTTTTAATCCGCTAACATTGACTAATTGGTTGAAAAAATGTGGGTTTTTTCTAGTCTTGAGCAATTTTTGCTGTTCTGTGCTCACAAAAAATATAATTATAGTTTTTGATTAATTAATTCCTATAATTTGTTTAACATTATCTTTCTTTAAAGCGACAGCTTATTAACACTTAACATTTGTCATTGAAACAGATAAGAAATCAATGTCAGAGCCAAGACCTTGTAAATAACCCAAAAGGAAATGTAATAATGGCTGTCTTCACCAGAGAGGTGGTGGGGGAAGGACCAGGCATGTAGCAGAAAAGGTTCAGTGCTTTTTGTTTTCCTTTGGAAGGGGGAGTTGCTGCAAGATACAACCCGGGGGCCTCCGACTCTTTGGCCCTACTGTCTTACACAAACACTCATTGTCAAATTAAGCAGAAAAAGATACTTGGGAGCCAGTGGGAGCCATTTTTATAGTGACTAACCTGGTGTTTCATCTCATCTTTAAAAGAACACCATAAGAATACTGAAAAAAAAATAATTGCGTAATTTTCAAGGGGGAAAAAATGATGAAAGAAGTTGACAAGTAATTTTTAAAATTTTTTTTGAAAGAAACGTGCTTGCAAGATATAGCTCTCCAAAGAGCTTAATTTTTAAACTCTTTAGAAGTAGTCTGCACAGATACTTAGCATTGATTTATGTCAAGGTTAAGGCACCTTTAAACAAATAAAGTTGGAAATGGATAAACCTACTAAAATACAAATCGCCTATTAAACACAGATGATGTTTGTATAGCATTGAGGTTGCTACAAAACTGACACGTCTTGAAATTCTCCTGATAACCCCTTCTAAACTCATCAGGAAATGATAGCATGTGTGTTTGAGGGGTACATAAGGGAGCGGCCAGATAGGATAGAGATGGTAGGTCAGGCCCTAACTTTGACTTTCTAGGCTTCAGCTTCATGCTTTTGCAATAAGGCAATAATAAATGAAGAAAGGAATAAGGTGATTTATTTATCAGTGGGATTGGACTGGCTTTTGCTGTGAGAACTCAATAAGATGTCTGTTTGAATCTGTTTTCTGCTTTATCCCTATGAACAATGCACGTAAGACTACACATATATCTATATGGAATTAAGGGCTATATAAAATAAACTGTATAATAAAACTGCTTAGAGAAATACCTACCTGAGCTCTAATGCTGAATTTTGTTTGCAACCCTAGAATTTAATTACTCAAAGTATGTAAAATGGATATATATGGATTATTAAGACTTTTTCTCATCTCCTAGAGAAAATTGTTCTGTATCTATAAAGTATTTATCAGGGTTTTTTTCCAAGTGGATTTTAGCCCATAGTGAGAATTTTATACATAGTATTTGTATTCTGCTGTGGCAGCAGTCACAGAAAAATATCATGACCATTAGTTTGAGTGTCAGTACTTACTGTAAGTTTTATATGCATGCCTTCAAGAATGCATAGAACCTGTGAGTTTTCTGTGTTATTGACTCACTAAACCATAATAGCAGCTTTTGGCATCAATCTTGCCTCTTCTACCATGTTTATGTTGCAGGTAAATTAAGTCCAGGCTGTAAACATCATTAAGACTTTTATTTCTGAGAGAAAAACAAGTAGAAAATCACATCTAATGTCTCCAACAAATAATGTGGTTTATTGTAATTGTTTCTTTTTCTAAGACATAGTCACATTTTTTTAATAGTGGGTGATGGGTAGCATCACAGAACAAATATAGGCATTAGAAATAGAAAATTGTTTTCTTCTCCTATTAAGTGTTAGTAGTATGTAATTCTGAAGTTCTGCATTTCTCTTTTAAGTGAAGATAAAAATTTTTCTTGGCCCGACCTAAACGGCATTTTAAAAAATGCCATTTGTGGACATTTATCCTACAAATTACCTATTGGTATTCCTAAGTATCTAGGAAAGGTAGCTTGAATGTCAGAGTTCTTTTTAGATATATCCCTGGATGTGATGTTCATGTTATGTTCTGTTGATTGCCTGTTTGCTGCAAATTTTGTCTTAACTGAAATCTGGGATGTTAAGAAGGCCCAGTAGTGATGTGCATCTTTGATCTCAAGCAGGGGTTGCCTCTGGTAATTTCAGAGATTCTGGACAGGGCTTTGCTTATTTTACAGAAGAATTTGTGGTATTCTGGGGAGGGGAAAAAGTGGAGTCAGCTTTGACACATGATAAACACATGTTGGAAGAAAAAGAAGGAAAAGGAAGCACTCTATGAAGCACTCTGTGCTTCAAAGTTCATTTCCACTAAAATTCAATACAAGAAAGTTACTGTTTTTTTAAAACAGGAATTCTATAAGCAATTTCCCAGCAGCAGAAAAGTTGCAAAAAAAGTCTGAACGATATTAAACTTGACATTACTTGTAGATGTAAACTGATTGGTATGGTTTTGACCTATGCAGAGTTTTCTTGTCCATTCATGCATTGCTTTTTGCATAGAAATAGCCATGAAAGTAGCTGGCTTTTTGGGGTTTTTTGTCTCTCCATCACGGGCTAAAAGTGACTGCAGAAGAATGATGTTAGATATGCTTCTGCATCTAGAGACTGCATGGGAGCTTCTGATAAAAAAGGATTTGTTTGTTGCTTTCTGAAACATATTCTGAGTTCAGATGAGCAGAAACACAATCATTTTGACCTATTTGAAAATGGGATTTTCAGAAGAGCTGTGCAGGAACATGCTTTGTGTAGACTTGATAATCATTTTGACATAACCTCTCTGCAAAAGGAGAGGTGCTTGTTTCCTCCTTTGGTGGTTCCTTTTCAGGGATGTTAGTTTCCAAGCCTTGTAAAATCAAGGAGAACTCTTTTTCAGACTTGCCTTGTTTTTAGACAGGGCTCTAGAGAGGAAAACAGTCATTTTTTGGAGGAGGTGAGGAACCAACAAACCTACCTAACCTTCTTATATCCAAGTGTTTTAGTGAAGCAAAACTTCACTAAAACTTCACTTGGTTACTTAAGACTTTCTTTATTACTCTTTGATTTAATTATACTTTTTAATCTAGAAATCTGTGTTAGGGATTTGTTTAATAATCTTCCCAGAGAGGGAAAGGAACAAGACTTGATGGTGCTTTTTTGGCAGGATTATGCACTTTACGGATGAAGGAGATGTGGGAGATGCCGCTTGTGAGGCCCTTGGGTGCAGGGTGTTCTCCTTTGTACAGTGTCACAGACATGCTCTGGCTGCAGAGATCGTCCGTTTTTCAAGTGGGTAACCCTGAAATTACTTTCAGATTGCATAGTTGAAGAACTGCCATGCTACCTTTCCAACTCTGCCAACTTCGGGTAGGGGGGAAGGATTGTTACTGCAAAAGAAAGGTTGAAGTTTGCAAAGTCCTACTCCAGTGCTTCCTTTTTAGTCTGTTATAGCTGTCATAAACCAGAACGTGCATCAGATAAGATGAATACTGTGGAAAAAGAAAATGCTGAGTGGATGTTCCTGAAGAATTGGGTCATCTCTGTTTCGAAGGTTTTAAGAGCCAATGTAATCTCTATTACTACTATGCCTATTACTCAGAGATATTTTTTTAGTAGTGTCAGTATGTGCTGTTAGAAGTAAGAATTTTCAGAACAAGTAATGTCTCTGCAAGATGAGGAGCAACTACTTTATGTTGCTTGGCAATAAAAAAATCCTTTGTCTTTTTTTATTTAGTAGCACTTTCATATGAGGATACTTTAAAAAAAAAAGGAAAGAAAAGAACATGGGGGATAAACACTGCAGATGTAGGTCCCTAGGATGATTTTTGAGGATTTTTCTGTTTAATGCTTCTACTGTACAATCTGATGTTGAGATGTGTCAGAACGCATTACATTTTAGCTTCTATTTTCTGTATCTTAGTAGTGAATTTTTATGCTGCTTTTCTATCGAATAGTGTCATCTTGGTTAGCAGTCTTAGAAAATGTCAAGCAGTGTGTTATGTAGAAGTACCTATATAAATTGTACCTTGTGCATACAATAAATAAATAGAA
This sequence comes from Gallinago jamesoni, assembly GCA_025769975.1. NCBI lineage: Eukaryota > Metazoa > Chordata > Aves > Charadriiformes > Scolopacidae > Gallinago > Gallinago jamesoni. The sequence continues at coordinate 105,019,519 of JAOQGH010000012.1, forward strand.
TGAGCTGTGATGTTTTAAAAGTTAGATTTTTGCAGCCTAGTGGCCTAAGGATTTACAATAATTTACATACATGTTTTGCTAAGCCATAGTGCACAGTCCTACTCCATAGTCCTGTTGAAGACAATAAAACAATAGCAGGCAGGTGAATATGTACTCACATATGTACTCGCATCACAGTATTGAGGTCTAAAGGCAGATCACAAGAAGTGGTGTAGAGAGGATGCGCAGGAAAAAAACGAGTAAAAAAATTACAAACAAGTTGAGCAAACTCGATGGTTGGAAATGACATTAATATCATTAGCTTCATATGGTGGTCTTTGTTAGTCCAATTGAGTTTAAGAGTTGATAACAAACTTTATTGATAAGGCATTGAAAGCATGCTTGCAGTTGTAGGTGAAGTGATCAGCTTCTACGTAGCCAGACCATATACGCTTAATAGATCATCATCCCTCCCTTTCATTTTTATTATTAATGCTCCTTTTTATGTCATTATGTGGCTCTTTTGAAACGCAGGTAACTTTCCCTTTCACTTTCTCAGGATAGAAGCAAACCCTCAGAGAGAAAAAAATACATAATTTATAAAATAAGCCATTAGTGATACTTTCCAGCATTAAAATTGTTGACAAATATGGACTTGTGCTTCGTTTTTAGAAAAATATAACAAGACTGTTCACTGAGCTTCCCAGTCGTGGAAATTAAAGAAGTCTACATATAATTTTTAAAAAATGGTGTAATATTAGACTGTTCCATTGAGATAAACTTTAAATCTCCATTAAAAACACAGCTTTAAATTAATTAACTGATGTATCTGAGAAGATAGTTTGCATTATAGATTATTATAAACTACATAAATACATTTTATGTCTCTAAGTTCTGAATATTTTGTTGCAATTAGTAAATACTAATAACTTACAATAAGATTTGTGATTACTAGCAAAATATGTATTGTCAGTGAATGTACACTTATGTATATGAAAAGTGTATAGAAATAATGTAATAGAAATCTGTTAGCTTTGGAACAGGTATTGATTTTGAATACATTATTTTGGGAACAAATTTAAATTCAGAAAAACATTTCAGTAAGCAGCAAAATTCTACATGCATCTCCAGTTAGTTATGAATTTGATTAATTAATTACTTTGATACATTAGTTTTATCTGCAGTGTTATTAGTGCTGGTGGCCAGCGCTAAGGATTAAAACATGTAACTTGCCTGACTGCTAAATTGCTGAATTGTTAGGAGAATAAATCATAATTCATGTCTGCAACTAATAGCAAAATCAAAATTACGCAGCAAAAATACACCTTGATCCCAGAGCTGGGATTAAGCACCATTACTGATTTGGTTGTATTGCACTGGCATTAATAATGTGGTTAATAGTCCTATTGATTTAGAGCAGAGAACATAAATGGGGAAAGCTATGTATGAGCATGCTTGTTTTAAGGAAGCAGGTTGAGATTTTCAAAAGTGCTCCTTAGTGTTTTATTTGTGCTGTCTCTGCAATAAATGCATCACCATCCAAGCGTAAGCAGATACTCCATTTAAAATAATGAAGTCTTTTAACATTACCAAAACTTTAAAATTAAAAGCTAGGTTTGTAGGGTGATAACTCCTTTTTTTTCTTTCTTTCATTCCTTTTTTCTTTTTACCTGAAGGTTTTTCTGTTCAAAGAGAAAATGTACATCTTCTATTGAAGGTGCATAGTAACGTTCCATTTCCTATGTGCCTTATGAAACATCCCAGTAGCATAAAAGTATTTGCTCCGTCTCCTACAAATTAATTTAAAAAACCCTAGCAAACCTTCACAGTAATTTATCTGCTAATTTCATACATCATTTAAAAGGGGTCTAAAAGCCTTGCAGTCAGAATAAGTTAAATCAAGACAATTAACTCCTAGAAGCTTCTACGTCACAAAGGACATAGAGCTATTTATGTGATATTTGCACTCTACTATATTATCTTTTCATTCTTGGTTTTTATTACTGAGCATTTCTTTTTGTATTACTGGCAACTGAATTTTTATTAACCCTTCTGCACGTTTATAGCCTTTGTGGTCACATTTGTTGTCATCTGACTTCCTGTTATTGTCCATAACCCTGTATCATCAACATTTGCATGAAACACCAGGGGATGCAATGAGAGAAAACTGAAAAAGGACATACACATATCTTTAGTATTATAAACACAAAATATGGGGGTTTTATGGTTTATAATGAAGCTCCTTTTCCACAGTAGGAAGTCAGAGGAGGAATAATTAGGGAAATGATATATTTCCAAAAGCTTGGGGGGGTGTGGGGAAGAGGAGGTTGTGTGAACAACTGTGTGTGGGTGGATGAGTGTAAAAGAGACAGTAGAAGTGTATGGATGCATGCAACTGGTGACAGAACATAGTGCCTATTTGGATGGGAGCATTTGCATACATTAGACAGGCTTTGCCCATGAAAACAAGCTTTGCATTTAGAACAGTCATCAAAAGACATTCCTTGATTCTAGGTCCCCCACCAAGTTGTATCAGCTACAGTTTTGCTCCATTAATGTTCCAGTTTCTTTATACTACTTTTCCATATAGTTTTCCATATTCAGGTAGGCATATATTTCTTTAAATGCTTCTAGCATAGCATCATTTATTCACAGAAACTAGTCCTCCATAATTTTTACTTATTGTGTAATCACTGTAGGTGCGTTAACATAAATTAAGTCATGAGGTCAGATGCTTTCTTTTATCTGCTTGTTGAATCTGTTTACGGAGGAAATGGCACCAAATGAATTTGGCACATACTTAGTCCTTAAATCATCTCAGTCCTCACAAGAGGAACGTGTTGAGCATCTCCAGTGCACCAACTTACACCAGTTTTCCCCATGCTGTGCCGTAAGAGTTCAGCCTACCTGGAATGCAACATTTCTTTTCTGAGTTGGAGCCATAACCTGGAGAAAAGTCAGTCACAAAACTTCAGACGCAGAAATCTTGCAAAATGACTTCCAGCTCCAGTTTAGGGATAAGAAGAACAGCCTGTTATTGGGTTTATATAGTTTGAGTATAACTGCACAGACTTGACTCTAAAATAGTATTTTTAAACTTCAGACATACAGAAGATCACGTCTAAAGATTCTGGGAGAGTTAGAACATTTGAATGCTGAATCAAAAAGAGGAATGTTGGGCAATAAGCTCAAGTGCTGAACTCATAATTTAAACCTACTGAACTACCATTTTGTAAAACTTGAGTTTAATTTGCAGTGGCTTCTGTAACATTGCACCTCACAATATATTCTGTGTTTGATTGCAGTTTTTAACTCTTCTTTATGTGTACAGCTCAGTGAATAATACTGTTAAAAAGAATAAAAGAGACATTTTGAATTTTCAGTAAAAGATGAGATTGATTTTCAGTTCCTGTTTCTTGGTGATTTTCCTTTTTTGGCTTCACTGCTGGTTTATACTGTGAAGCTGAAAACTCCCAAATAACTGGATTTTTAAAAATGCAATTCAGACTTCATTTTTTCAGTATTTGAGGGTGATTTGAAGTTGATAGCTACGTGCATTTAAGTTGAACTTACTAACACCATCCTGAATTCAGGTGTGACTTTTACCCTTAGTATGTTTATTGTTTTGTGAACTGTGCCTGAAGATTGTGGGGATAGTCTTCGGGTGGAAGGATGGAGTAGTAAAGACATAGCAGCCCCCGTATAACCAGCACTTGTGATTTGCTTTCTGTTTCATGTTGGGGGAGGGAGAGGGGGGAAACAGCTGCTCTGTTCCACTATCCTGCATGTAGCTCTGTTGTATATGCATTTGCCTTTCTCTGTCCAAAGGATTGCCCAAATCCCAGGTAATCTGGTGCAATACTCCAAGTACAGATACTATTAATTAAGCAATAAGAGGAAGAACCTTGTCAGGAAAAAGCAGACGTTCTAGATCTTTCCCATTCCTCTGACACAGTAGTGGCAACATTGCACTGAAAGACCAGATTGTAAACAGTATTGAATGCTAGCAATATTTTCTTCAAAATAAAATGAAAAATAAAATTGAAAGGAAACTCCACTGTAAGCAGAGTCAATACAAACTAATAATTCATTTTTTCTGAAAGGCTTTGTGAATGAATTATTATCTATCACTTGCTACATAAGACTAAAAAGTTAATTACGAATATCCCTAACCAAGACAAAAGCAGGATGAGAGTTTCAGTATCTTAAAAGGATCACGGGAGGAGAAAAAAGATCCTACAAAGGTTATAAGATAGGGGATCTGTTAATGAGACTACTCTGCCTTGCACTCTTGTATTGACGCACATACAAGTCTTTCCCCACTGAATGCTGCAGTTAATGCTGGGTACATACTTATGACTTCGAAGTCTACACTTTTAATTAGTGTATATATTTGTTATTGTCATTATTAACTGTTGTCCTTTCTGCTGTATGCATGTTTATGACACATCCTAATGATGCTCTAATGGGAAAAAAAAATACTATTCCCAGAACATCAATAAGAATGACGTAGATAATAGAAAATGCTAGCTGTACCTGAAACAACCAGTTCCCAAACAATTCTACAGCATAAATAGATGCCTGGTCTCTCTTTGCCTAAGATAACCCTTTGAGATACAGAAGCTGTGCAGGGCCTGGCAGTGCCTTTGTGAAGGAACTTGCTTTCTTTTCCTTTGAAGAGAAACTTTCCTGTGGGGTTAGGCCAGATCAGAAGCCAGATTATGTGTTTCGGAGAACACAATTACATCATTAGGTTAAACACAAAGTAAGGACTTGATAGAGCTGACTTAATGGAGGGTGTTTGCTTCAGATTCATCATTCGCTATCAGGTAATTGTGAAATTGCTTTAAGCCATAACAACAACACTCACCCCCTCCCTCATCCTCCAGTTCAGTTCCTTTCCTTTAAAGTCTCTGGGGTCATGACCCACCTGGAGGCCAAATATGTGGTATCTGGTGTACTGAATGATCTAATTATATTTTTACTAGCAGAGCCTTCAACTAAATGTGCAGTTCTAGCTCCCAAGAGCTATTGGGTAACAGTCTGCTTTCCAGAGGTTACTTTTTTTTTTTGTATATGAAGGACCATAGTCACCTATTTTTCTAACTAAAAGTGGATACTGTTTACTGTACTTACACACTGCAGGTCTGCTAGACCTGGGATCTGGTTCTTCTTGAACATCCATTGTCATGTTTCTGCACAGATCTTTTGAAACCTGGATGACCACATAAGACAGGATTATTTGCTTGAATTAACAAGACTTTCTTGTAAGTTCAGCTTCTGGGGTTGAAAAGTAATCAGAATTTCCCTGGGTCCTTCACCACACAGTTAAATAATGCGGTGCTAAAATCAATCATCTTTGAAATTTTGCTTTTATTACTTCCGTTTCTGTCTGCTTTGATGGAAGCTCCCAGTAATTGTAGTTTTTCTTTCTGTAATGAATGCCCATATTTAATTTTTTATTAAAGCCTATGTCATTAATACTACTTCGCTCGGGGTCAGGTTAGTGGAATTTCATGATTGCCTTGTTCGTATGTCTTTGTAAGGACCCAGATTGAGATGTGAGGGCTGCCTTCTGGCTGTGCTGTGAGGCAGCTCTCAAACTCCAGCGAATGTCATAGCTAACCCTCCAGTTTAGTCGGTGATGGCCCACTGCAAAGAAGACTTGAAGCAGGATTAGGAAACCTGCTTTGAAGAAGCATAGCAGCAGTAGAGATGTGTTGGGTAGTGATCATCATGCCTTAGTATCCGGAGCTTTGCAGAGGAGTACCCCGAGAGGGATTGAGCCTGGAGGTGCAGGTGATCTGAATGTTAAGAAATTCTCCTCTTATTTCATGTTTTGCTGCAGATTTCATTTTTAAATTTGACGATTTTAAATGTGTCTTCTAGTTTCTCTGCAATAAGTTTTAAGGACGTGAAATAGAAATTGTCTGTCTGAGTAGCAAAGTTGGTGAGGTAAAGAGGGGAAGCCTGGAGAGCAGCTGTGGTCAAACTGAACCTTCTTCCTTAGGGGGAGGAGACCTTACAGCAGCAAATCTTACCGTGCGTACATGCTCTGCACAATGCACATATTAACATCCTGCAGAGTCCAATCCAAAACAGAGCTCCAAGGTCTACTGAGAGGAACAGGCACCTTACGAATTACACTGGTACCCAGTGGTGCAGGTAAAGGGGAGGGTGAGAGGTTGGAATACAGATGTATTACAGATGTGCAAATTGCTTGTCACTGGGAATTGAACCCGCTCTGTGCCAAGCTAGCCGCAATTAGTCTGCATGTAGGTATGGAAAGAATTATCTACCCCAAAATCAAACCTCCTGCCCATTAGAAACCTCGCGGTGCAGCCGGGCGGGCTGTGGCGTGGTTGGGTGCAGCGTGGCTGGATCGGGCACGGTGGGTGTGAGGGTGGGCACCGGTGTCGGCAGGAGGAAAACAGGGCTGTGAGATCAGAGAGGAGCTCCTCCTCCATCACCTCCAGCTCCCTGTTCTCTGAGGGTGTGTCAGGTTGTCTCAACAGCACTCAACCTGGGACCGTCTTTCCCACATCCCCCCAATGCCCACTGCATCTGAACATCCCAGTGTGCACAATTTCAGGGAACTCTCGTCTTAATTTCACTCTAGAAAGCAACAGGGCTTGTTTTGTTTTATTTTTACTAAAGAGCCTCATATAGGAATGTAGGACAGACATACCACTTGGGTACCTTCTTTTTTTAATAATGAGCGTTAATTTATTTACATTTAAATCTTTGGGTTTGGTGACATTGAAAGGCAGCTCTGGCAGGCACGTGGTGCCCTCACCGGGCAGCCCCTTGACGCTGGGAGGAGGAAAAGGAAGCGCTTCCTAATCCGAATTGCAGCAGGCATTTAGGTGTGTAGAATCAAAAGCAGAAGCATTAAGGGCATCAATACCTGGAAGCGGTGCTTTTGGGCAGGCTGGATGATGAGGATGGCTGAGGCACAGCCCGAAAGCGGCCAGCACCTCGCCTGGCGGAGGGTCTCGCCGGCTCCTCACCCCCTACCGGGGGGAGCGTCTCCTGCTCCTCCCGCCCCTGCTCTCCCCCCTCCAGCTCCCTTGAACTCCAAATGAGGCCTAGCTGCCCTAATGGCCTCGGGCGGTGTTAGGAAATCAGCTGCCTGGCGCTGGTCTCCGGGTCTCCCCGCTTCCCCCTCTCGCTCTCTGCCCTCTGGTACCTCCTCCTGCCCCCCGCATCGTGCACAAACGCATCCCCGACGAGCCTTCCTCCGCCGCCGCATCCATGCTGCAGAGAGCAGCGCTCCTACAAGTTGCTTTGCTTTACTTGGCGTTTCCAATTACAATCTTGTTTGTTTTCTCTCGGCAAGCTGGAAATGTCCTCCGGTAATATTAACCAACCTTCTCAGGTGAATCCACAACAATCGCCATCCGCAAGCAAGACTTTCTGTATAGATTCTAGGCAGGCAAATTAAATAGCCTTGGCTGGTCAACATTTATTTTTTTCCCTGTGTGCATACCATATTTTATCAAGAATTTCCCATCAAAATGAAAATAGTTCAAATAGATTGTATTCAACATACAGATTGTAGAAAACGTGGAGGATGAACAAGCTTCAGGCAGATGATGTGCTGTGGGAACTGCAATTTTTTGGATGCTTAAAGATTGTTTCATATTTATTATGGTATTTTAATGGAAGTCTTTTCGTTTGAATACATTTCTGAAATCCTACCTGAAGCATGTTGTACTTGACGTAAAATCCCATAGCACAGAAATTAAATTTTATAGTTTGCAATTTAAAGGTACAATAGTTTGTCATGATTTCACTAACATTTATGGAAACAACATCACTGATTTTAGTAACATCACCAGGATTTCACTCGCTTAGCCGCTCATCAATTCTTTGTTCAAAGGCGAAGGATTGCCTGGCAGGATTTAGTGTACTGCAACCTTAATACTGCTTCAGTGTAACTCTTTCCTCAACATGTTTTGTAGCTGTGTGTTTGTACACACTCCCAGCTGTTTCCAAATTTAATGAAAGCTTACAGAGTGAAAAAGAGAATCTGAAATATTTTATTGCTGAATGACTCACATTGAGAAATTGTGTTTATCTTTTGTTGTCTCTGGTTGGAGTAGGGAAAAGCTGTTGCCCTAAAATTTATTAAAAGCACGTCTAAGTCAAAGATGAGGAATTCTTTACCTAATGTTGTACAAAATCTCTGACTGAGCAGGGAACTGAGATTCTCTCTCAGGCTGGAGGTGAGTAATTAAATAAGCTTTCTTACCCACATGTTCCCAGTAGTATAGTAGTATTTAGCTCTTAGATATTTGTCTGAGTGGATCTCAAATGCTGCTTTAAGCAGCTGTCATCAATATTATCCTTTTACAGGTGGCCCTAAGGACCTTGAACAACCCAGTGATAAAGCAGGAGTGGAATTGTAGGTTCTCTAAATGCCAACTTATCTTTTTGGCCAAGGTCTCTTCCTGGTCATAGGGCTAGGTGACATCTAGTGAAGGGAAATACAAAGATAACATTAAAAGGTTTTGTACTTTTCTATCTATTGATTTAACTGGGGAAAAGCTATCTCTGTTGAAATAAAATTCTACGAAAATGCAGTCTTGTATTCAGAATATTGGAAAATGTTAGATTGCTGTTTCTTTGGAGCAAATGTCATTTGGTATAATGATCCAGTAAAGCGGAAAATTTCATGTTTCAGTGAGTCTCCCTCAGCGCATCCTAAAACCTCCCACGGCCATCCTGCTACTCAATGGGTACGCTTGAGAGTCTGTATCCTAATGCTGCAGGCACAATTGTAACAGGCTGTGGGCTGTCTGTCTAATGTCACCCAAGGAGTATTAATGATCTGCAGGTCTGTGCTTGAGTATTTCGTGAAGTTCCCAAATTTGTCATTAATATAAATGTAAATGTTAATTGTTAAAGCAGATATTTAAATGATTGTTATCACTATACTAGTATAAAACATAATTTAAAATTTAAAAAATCACAGCATTTGCTGTGTATGGCTTGGATGTTACTTATTTCTCTCTTTTTTGATTTGCAACTTTCTTTTATAAGAGTATGACTAGATCATTTGAGTTATACAGATCAGATTATGTGTAAATCTTAGTATTATATTGAAGACAAGAGGTGAAGATCCTAAAAAGACAGAGAACTGACCTTTCGTGTAATTTCAGTTAATATTAGCAAGAACAAAAATTCTAATTATTGGATGTCTCTGTGTATCATTTCTCTGCAAATGATGACTTACTGACAAGTAAAATAATGTAAACACATTATTAGACAAGTAGTAATGAAGCCAAATTGGATGTTTTTAATTTTCTGTGTTATGCACCCTTCTGCAGCCTACTCTGAAAATCCAAAAAAGACAATAGTAATGGTTTTTATCTACCATCCATTAAATTCTACACCAGGCAGGTTCTTGAGGCTGTTGAGAGGCTGTGTATGCAGAAGACAGAAAGCAGTGTGTTGGAAATGTGCTAAAAGCTGTTACTGAACCGAGAGGATACAGTCTGCCAGATTGAGAGAGAAATGTGGACATGTAGTTAAAGTGTTATTTTCATAGCATACTTTCTTATTACCTTTATATCACTGTCATGATGGACATTAATAAGACCTCAGTCTTCAATTGTAAATGGTGTGTATATGCATTTTCCCACCACCTTATCAGCTGTTTTCTTTATGTTTTTAGATCATGGGGAATTCATATGCAGGGCAACTAAAATCTGCCCGTTTTGAAGAAGCTCTTCATAACTCTATAGAAGCTTCTCTGAGATGTAGCAGTGTTGTTCCACGACCGATCTTCTCACAGCTGTACCTGGATCCTGACCAGCCTCCTTTCTTGCCGGAAGGTAACCATGAAAGTATGGCACATTTCAATTGTTGTTTTTTCTGTGAGACAAGGGTGGGATACATTTCATTAAAAAAACAGAAAGCCTCACAGTTCGTTGTGTGACATAAAATCTGAATCTTAGGCCTCATTAAGGAGAAGGGGTATCATGCTAGTTATGTTAAAAGGAGATGGATACAACTACTGTTGAAAAGTTTGTTGTTTCATTTTTATTCTTGCTCAGATGTGAAGCCAAAGGTAGAAGAGTTGGATAAAGAGTTAGTACATCGCTATTCACAAAATGGAAACCTGGACTTTTCTACTAACCAAACTGTTACTGAAATGGAAGATGAAGAGGAGGATGAAGACTTGTCAGATTCAAGTAGTCCACCAATCCCGTATTCACAAAAACCTGCCCCGGAAGGGTCTTGCACTACTGATGGTTGGTTTCTATTCTTTTACATGTGGGATCTTTACAACTAATTCTCAGTATAATTCATAGTCTCTAAAGTTAGAAACTCTTGAGCTAGGAAGCCTGGAATACATGCTATAGTCAAAGTCTTAAATATGAGAAAATGTGGATTAAGAGGACTTGTTTCAGGACTTCTGGACATAGGAGCTGTGTCCAGTTCCAGGCTCCCTGGTTGAAGAAGGACAGAGGACTACTGGAGAGAGTCCAGTGGAGGGCTACAAAGATGATCGGGGGATTGGAGCACCTCTCTTATGAGGAAAGGCCGAGAGACCTAGGTCTCTTTAGCCTGGAGAAGAGAAAACTGAGAAGGGGATGTTATCAATGCTTATAAATATCTAAAGGGTGGGTGCCAGATTCTTTTCAGTGGTGCTCAGCAACAGGACAAAGAGTAATAGGCACAAACTGGAACACAGGAAGTTCCGTCTGAACATGAGGAAAATCTTCTTTCCTTTGAGGGTGACAGAGCACTGGAGCAGGCTGCCTGGAGAGGTTGTGGAATCTCCTTCTCTGGAGACATTCAAAACCTGCCTGGACACAATCCTGTGCAACCTGCTCTGGGCAAACCTGCTTTGGTAGATGATCTCCAAAGGTCCCTTCCACCCCCTACCATTCTGTAATTCTGTGATAAAATATAGTGTATTACTTGAAAGCAGGGACTAAGACTTGCTGTGGCGTTCAGTTTCTGAAAGCTCCTAATTTTCCTTGGTCATCATCAAATGAAAATGTTTATGTTTTTGTCTTCATCCCTTCCTAATGCAGCTTACTTGAGCATGTTTACTCTCTGAAACAAGGTACCACTGGTTTCCCTGTAACACAAAGAATAGAAAGGCTGGCTGCTAGGGAAAGCTGGGGAATATTGTTGAGAGAATTCATTATTCACACAGAAGTGTGTTTGCTATCCTTTGGAGGCTTGTAAATTGGTAGGAGGAGAGACTAAGAAAGTATAAAATGTTGTATTCCTAGGAAGATATTCTCAGTTGAGGACAAGTATCAATAAAGGCTGCAAAATTTGTGGACAGCAGGAGCAGTTCTGATCCCTTCTGTTAAAGAAATGTAATATAAACTGGGAAGGGTGTAGAGGAGAACCAACAGGATGGTAAGATGAAGGAGTTCTCTGTAACAAGGCTCTTATCTCAGTTTTTGTCCTGGTATGCTAGCATATGCTCACACCTTCAAAATACATCAAGTGTAAAACACCAGGGAGGGAGAACAGCTGATCGTGCCAACAAGGCCCTGCAGAAGTGTGATGGATGCATAATATGGTTGTGAATGCGTTCCAGTTAAAGGTTTAGGATTCTGTAACTATTGGTGATGTGGTTGTGTACCAGCCTGCCAGTAGCAGGAATAGGGCTCAAAACCTTACCTGACTCCAAGGCCACCATTCATTCGATTGAGAAAGACCTTCTTATATGACATCAAGAGATCTTTCTCAGTCTGACTCACAGACTCGTGTTTTGGTGAGCCCTGGTTGTGCTTGCATGCCCAGACAAAAATGTTAGTTGTGAGTTTCCAGATAAAGGTCTATGTCTTTGCTTGAGAGGTGACCTTCCATCCAGGTGCCGTGTACTCCAGTGTACTCCAGTGCCTTTGCCTCTACTCAGCACTGCTTCATGAGGCTGCCCTGCCTGTTGTGGCACTGCAAGGAGGTGCTCAGCTGTGAAGCACTCACTGCAATGCAGGCCTCTGTGCTGTTGGCTGCATATTGCATGTCACAAGGTTATGCCTAGTTATGCTGTAGTTTCATAATATGCATAATACACATAATATATGCTCATGTATATATGTAATTTATGCTTTTTAGTATGTCCTGGAAAAAGATGACCTAACAGGGGCAGTTCTGTGTTTTGATTTTTATCTAGAAGTCTTTTATGATCAGAGCACCCTAGAAGAAAGTTCCTATTTTACATCCGCAGAATTTTAGGCTTGTTCATTACTTTTTGTCAAGTTTACCATTCTGAATTTACAAAATCTGTCTCACTCTTCAGTGCTGTTCTCAAGGAACTGATTTAAGAGAAGAGCATTTTTGTCTGTGGAAAAGGAAAGGAGAAGACTTTTTTGAAAGAACTGCTAATAATCAGTTAGGACAGTTTTACATAAGTGTTTAAAACACCCAGGTTCCCAAACTTTCATGCTGCAGACCGTATCTCAACAAGATATTAATCTGATAGCTCATCTTTCATCTCATGAATATGCCCTTCCAGAGATGTAAGGCAGGATCCCTGCCATTGTTTACATCCCTTATCTTAGTTATTTAATTACAAAGATAAATAACATTAGGAAAATCTTAAAGAATACTGATAGACTAATTGAAGTCTCTGTAATTGGACGCTTTAAGCTAAGCATGTATTTAATTGCTTATCCAAGAGCAAAGTAATAGTACTAGAACCTGCAGTCCTAGCTTCACTTGCTGTAAATCCTGTCTCCCGCTTTTAGCGTAGATGGGGTGAAACCTTTTTCCCTTTTCAAGTATTTGTGTTGTTTGCTGTTCCTTAATTCAGGTTTTATGCCATTACCAGTCTATTATTTTCTGTGTTCACTTGTTCTTCGAGGCAGATGGCAGAATTGTCAGTCACATGGGTGCAGAAAGTAGATCTTAATGCCATTACTTATCAGCTAAAAAAAATAAGTGCCTCACAAGTGACAGTTTGTTGGATGTTCATTCTCAGCTGGCCATAATATTAAATACCTTAACTCTCCTGTTAGCCCATTGCAAAGAGCAACTGCATTTGCCATTGTTCCTTACTATTAGTCATAAAAGTAAAGAACTTGAAATCAAGAAGAAGAATAATGGTATTTGGGGGATTCACTTATGTTCTGGGGCTTTTCTTTCTGCTCAGCACAAACTTTTATAACTGACTTAACACCTTCCATGAAAATAAGGTTTCAAGAAAAATACCTCTACATTTTCACACAGTCACCTCAAATATGCAAAAAAATAATACTTCTGAACCACTTATTTGCTGTAGTTTTGCAACAGGCTCTTTCTAATTTGTGGAGTAGCATTTTATGCAAGCTGTGGGAAACACAATAGTAGCACCTTTCTTTTGTTAGTAAATTCTCAATTTACCTGGTGCTTAAAGAAGAGCTAAGGTAGTTTCAGAGGCAATTAGGTAAGCAAGTACTTAACACCTGATCAGTTACTGTGAAGTTACAATAGCAAGTGACAGTGACCTGTAATTCATATGTAATTCTTGGAAGCTAATTCCTTATGCAAATACCCCATTTATTGCAGTACAACAAGAGGCCAGTAACCCACATTGAAACTGCATCTTGTTACTGGTAGGGAAAGGGAAAATATATAAAAATTTAATTTTTAAGAAGATTCCAGCACTTGTAGGTGTGAGGGTACGTTTTCATTTTCAGGATGATGAGACTGGATTAACTTAAATGAAGTGATGTTGGCGAATGCAAATGGGCTTCCCAGAAGCAAAGCCTAATGAATTTTCTTTCAAAGAAATGCAGATAATGTCTGTAAAAGCTATTCATTATTCTTTTTTTGACTGCTTTTGGTATTTGCAAATCTCTAATCAGAATATAAATGCCTGTTCTTTATTTAAAACAAAGCTGAGTTCCTTTGGGAAGATCATTTTTTTTAATGGAGCAGCTCAGCTGTGGGCTTTTACTTTTTATAATTAGACAGTGATAAATAATTTTATAAGGAGAAGCTGGTTTGTTTTAATGGCTCATGGCTTTTCCACTTTTTATACTTAGATGGCTGTAAAAGGTACACATGCAAGTGTGACACTGAAGTGTCATTCTTTTTTCTTAAGAGTTGTATGTGTTAGTGTTGCTTGACATAAAAATTTGGGTGCAAATTCAATTATAAGTGAGTAGCTGTGAAATGAAAATGGCTTTTGCATGTTCTAAATCTTAAACATGGGCAGCACAAGTTCTGTTTGTACAGAGACATCATGTCTTGTTTTTCCTAATGTGGAAATGGTTCTCTCTCACAGATAATTAAATATCAATGCAAAATCATGCAAAACAGAGAAACAAAAAGTTTGGGGTCAGTGTATTGCTTACTAGCTAGAAAAAGACAATGTAGTAGAGAAATGGGTTAATACCTCCTTCCTCTCCACATACTTAGATACTTGCTTCCAAATTAATGTTTCTTGGGGGGGATGTTCTCATTCAGTTTAAAAAAAGAAGCAGGAACTTAAAACTTGAAGGGTTGCAGCCCCAAAAGCCAAGAGAAAGAAGAATAATGAAGGGCTCTTGAGTATACCATCTGCTTGTCTTTGAAGGAAAATTCAAGACTTTTGCTGCACAGAAGCAGATTTGCATTCTCTCCAGATCTCCTGGTGGAAGCGAGCCCCAGCTGTACCTGGCCACACTCCACAGCTTGTTGCAAGAGAAGAGCCTCCGGAGGCTCTGAGGGTCTGTCTGTGCTGCCCCTTTCTTGCTGCTCAACTATCAGGATCCATCTCCCCTCTGCAGAAAGGCAGCCAGAGGAAACTACTTTTAGTGTCAGCCCCTGTTAGTTGTCTCACTCACTCAGAAAGTGAGGTTTCTGTAGTTGCCTGTGGGCTTTGCTGCCTTGTTTGTCAGGAAGCTGGTAGCTTTGGCATAGAGTTGGAGATCCTAAAGATACTGAATTACAGCAAGATTTGTGAACTTCAGGAGCTGGTTGGTTGACATCGGTGTCCCAAAACTAGTGTCCCCTGGGGCGGAAAAGTAATTATAGCTCTCCTCTTACACAGCCTGAACATTACAGAGGCATGTGCTGGCCAGCCAGTCTACACATACCTACCTCTGATCCAGAGATGTCGCCAACCAAAGCAGGGGAGATTGTGCAAGGAGGAAGGTGGACATGGAAGGGTTCTGAGAGCACTTTGGGTGGAGTAAGAGAAGATACAGAGGGTGTATCTTAGGTATTGTTTGCAGGTTAGGCAAGATGCAGAATTTCTACAGTATAGTCCTGCATATCTTAAATGGTGGGAAACATTAAATATATTCAGATCAATGGTCTCTCAGGTAAGAGGCTGCTGTTGCCTGTGATAGCAGGCTGAGATCCATCAGTTTGTTTCAATGGATACTGCTAAGATGTTACTGAGTAATGCTTATAAACATACTAAGATGTTATGATGGGTGTCTAAGGATTTCCTTACACCTTCTCCCCTGGGGACTCATGCAGAATGGTGATGCGCAGTTGCTCAAAGTGTAGCTGAAGTTCTTTTGCCTCCATCCTGGATGATAGCAGAGCCTTTCCTTCTGTCTCAGGTGTTGTGGACGGCTGGAGCATTGCTTCACCTCACTGAGACATCAAAACCCTCAAGCATCCAAAGAGGCTCTAAGTCTCTCATGATTTTCAGCCCTCTTGTGCTCTTTCGGAAAGCAAGTCTTTATCAAAACATACCTGCTAACAATGTTGGCAAACAAAATCTTGCTTTCTTTGATGTCCTAGTATTGCCATTGCTAACAGTTAATTCAAAAGTTTCTTTTTTAGTCCCTGTTTGTGCTTCTGGGCATTTCCTGAAAATTTTTAGGTAGAAACAAGGGTAAAGAGGAATGTGTAAAAGCATAGGTTTAAATCTGTCTTGAAATCTTGCCGCACTTGCTGTTTCATAATCCTTATCTACAGATTTCCTGTTTGCCCACATTGTCAATGGTGGGTAATTTTTCTAGTTTTAAATCTAGATGTAGAGTGGTATTTTCTAAGCATGTCAGCTACTCAGATTTCACTGAATGCCTAAATATTTAAGGCCAGTTTTGAAAATTCTGGGCATAGTACCCAAATGGCATAAATATTTGAATAAGCAAATTCTATTTTGAATGTCAGGGAGGATTGTTTCTATATTTGTCTGCAACTGTTTCTTTCTAAGTTACATTGAGAAGTCTAGATAATACTTAGGCTGGTACCTAGCCTTCCATTTGATTAGGATCAATATGTTTATAGGGAATATGCCTTTAAAAGTGTTTAACATACTAAACCCAAATTCCATCTAATCGGAAAAGAATAACTTTGCTTTAAATATGTAGTTTTAATGGTTTTCCCCTAAACCATTGGGGTCCCCTAAGTCATCCCCTAAGATGACTTCTTATTGGTAAGTTATGGTTGAAATCCACTGATTTGTAAATAAAATCTTTAGGCACTTCATTTTAATTCATTGGCTGGAAGAAGGCGTGTGCGAGCGGTAAATCCAAGCTAGCTTTCAGCACAAGTGAGCTGCTGATGGAACTGAGCTGACAGAATAACTGAAGAAACTATTCAGCCAATAACTGGTTCCACAGATCGTGGGTGTAGGCACAAGACTGAACCTGTGTAAGACCATGCTCACAGCAGCCTGCTGCTTGCTGGAGGGTTCCTGCTTGCTGACTCTGTGCATTCCACTTTGTGCATGTTCTTTGCCTGGTACAGTTCTGAGATAAAAACAAAAAATGTAAGTTTTCACCAGTTTTGCTGGAGTTTTAAAACGTGGGTTTTAGCACAATAGGTAAGAGTGCAGACACATGTATTAATAATGGTTGAGGTGACTCTTGTTTAAGCTGTGATCACGTGTTTCCAGATTCTTTCTTAGTGTCTTTTTCCAGTGGCTTGATTTTTTTTTCCTTACAGTTTCTGTAACAACTATGGACTACTTGAAAAATATTTTAAATTAAGCATAATTAATATACATTAATAGCTGAAGTCTTAACAGTTATTACAGTAATTTCAAATTTAGTTTGATGTGTTTACTTTTAACACTAATGTTGATTATTGTGATGATGATTTTCTTTATTTTGAAATATTGATTCATACAGATGCATGACACTGAGATATGTTGTCTCTGTTGTGATATTTCTATGGTTGTAGTGAAAGAATGATCATTGGACATCCTGAAATAGGGTGGGTTTCCACCAGCTGCTGCTGGGAGAGAGGTGAGGCCAGACTGTAGCACTGATATTGGAGCTGGAAAAGTGAGAATTGGAGGGGGAACACAAGAGTCTGGTTCTTCATAAAACTTGGTAGTTCTTTCATTGGCTTCTCCCAAAGGGAAATCGGAAAGCCTGCTGTGATCATATCCTTTCCTGTGGAGGAAGCCACACAACTGTTGCTTTCTGTTATACCTGTCATTTCCTTGCCTGAAAATAGAAATTACTTAATAAAAATAATACGATGGGCTGTACAGAAAAGCGATTTATATCCCTGTAAGCCCAGTGTTGAAGCAGATGGAAGTCTTGGAATGTTATTGTTAATTTGCTTCGTCAGTCTAACTTTGAAGTTGGCTTTGGTTTGACCAACAGATTGGATAAGCTGGACTTGCAGAGGTCCTGTAATTGCTGTAAAGTATCCCACCCAACCTTTCAAAAATCCCCACTGTGGCTGCTTGGTGGGTGGCTGCCAAGCTCACCCTGAGTCCTGAGCTCCCAAGGGTCCCGTTGTCATCCCCAACCACAGCTCTGGGATTCCCTGCTGTGCTTTTTTTGTGTGTCCCAGCCTACCACCTGCTTGCTGCAGGACATGGAACAGCAGAAGCTCCAGTCCCCAGTTTTGCCCACATCTGTCGCTGGCTTTACCCCTGTGTTGACCAGAAGCACAAGAACCAACATTATGTTATTTTGTGCACATTATGTATATTGGAGACTTAAGTCATGCAGTCCATTGAGACTTCAAGAGACTCAATTGGAGACTTAAAGAAAACATACTGTACATCTCTAAAACCAGGGAATTAATCTTTTGCTTGCTGGTATTCCTAAAATGTATAGACAAGGTAAAAATTAGATTTTTAAATGTTTTTCTTTTAGTAGTCAGTACTAAACTTCAGTCATCAATTTTTATTGTTCCTTTCTATTACTTAGTGATGTTTATGCCAGCCTGTTACAGGAAACAAAACCAAAATTGTTTCTTTTGACGAGACTGTAAACTAAAATTTGGCAAAGAAAAAATACTCTTTGGGATATTTTAGGAGCTGTTTTCCATTATAAAATCACAAACTTTCCTTCTTATTTTGAATTGATATTTTTTTTTAAATTGAGTTTCTGGGACATTTGATGTCTAGTCTTTAGAGACTTAGGTCTGTTCTCTGCCTGAATGTGTTCAGGATCTCTTTAAAATAACATTTCACTATTGTTTCTGAAATCCTGAGCTAGTGGATCTGATGAGATGCTATCTCCATTTCCTCTATTTCCCTTGAAAAGGATATACTTAAAAACTTCAGCTACAACATCAAGTTGTGAAACCTCCTTTGCTTTTGGAACTGATAAAAAGAAGAAAATTAAATTAAATCTTTTGAAGATTTATCATTTGTTTTGGTTTGGTTTTTAGGTTTTTGTCAAGCAGGCAAAGATTTACGGTTAGTATCTCTGTGCATGGAGCAAATTGATATCCCAGCAGGCTTCCTGTTGGTAGGAGCCAAATCTCCCAACCTTCCTGAGCACATTCTAGTCTGCGCTGTGGACAAGCGGTTTTTGCCAGATGATCATGGAAAAAATGCACTTTTAGGTAAGAGACTTTTTTTTTCTTCATACCATAATAACTCAGAGAAAAAGGTCAGTTCAAAATTATCTCTAGTCATTTCAAGTAATGATCCTCTATTAGAACTATGTTGAGGAGAGGCTTGTTTTTATTAAATTAAATCCGTAGCTGAACCTGCCTTAAAAGCCCATTTTAAAACAAGTCTCTGATTCCACAATTAACCACAATCAAAGCTTGGTGATTTCTGTGTGGGCAGAAGTCAATTGCAGCCCTGGCATTCTAAATGTGAACCATCCACATACTCTTTATCTCTACTGATGCTTACAGCATTTTCATTTAGGAAGAAATACGCTCATGCAACTGTAGGAGACAAGCTATCTATTTTCTGTGGATTAAGGAACAAATTCTGCCCTTGGCTCCACCAGGAACATTATTCTCAATAGTATCTCTGAGGGCAGTTTGGCTCTCAGAATCTAATACACAGGAAAAAAAACCACACATTTACATCATAATTGGTTACATTTATGAGCCTTAAAATTTTAATCCAAGGATGATTCTTTATGATTGAAGACAGGTGTATGTGCACCTAGATTTCCTGCCTGCCTCACAGTTGGTACACATTTTAACAGGCTAGTGGAAATGATTTGATGTATTTTGGCTTCTCCAGCCTATTTTGAATTTACTCTCTCATTTCTCCCTCCAGTCATTGTGCTGCCTAGAATATATACAGAAAGACCTTTCAGCAGGGAAGAAATTACAGTAAAGCATAAGTACCCTGATTTAACCACACAGCTCAAATTCTGGTCCAGACCAGCAATATTTTGCATAACTATTGGAATCACCTGCTTTTTTCACTTATGCACTTTAATGTTATTTCTCCCTTAAACCCATTTAATACGCTACTACACACTGTAAACCTTTGGCCCTAAGGCAGAAAACCCACTGGCCTGAGTTAGATGGGAGCTGTGGTGTGATGTGCCCTTGCTGGGTACGGCTGGGGACATGGGATCCTGGGGTAGCCTGATGTATACTGCCATCCTCGGAGGAGCCAAGGGGAGGTGTCAAGAGTTGATCAATAAGAGCTCTCTGATAGACAGACAGATGGTGTTTAGTCTGGTTAAATGGGGTGATATTTGTCTTTGTTGGTAAGCCTTCCTTTCCCCCTGCAGCTTTGTATCCATCTATCATCTCTGATATCATTTGATAATGAGCCCAGTCTCTCACAGCTCTGCTCTGGCATTGCTGATGTTACATATTTAAATGCCTTTAGGCCTGTGTAAGTGATACCTATGAACAAAGAATTGACTCAGTAACTCTCTGAGACCGTGATGACTGTTTTTGACAACTGTGGAGATGCACCAATAGTTGCTATGGGTTGCAAGGGAGAAGGGAAGGACTGATTGGCTTGCAGGAGAAACAGGATGGAGAAATATACTTCTTGACATCATCAGCAACGTGATGGTAAAAGATGATAATGAGGCAAGTAAGGCTAAAGACAATCACCTAATTAATAAGAGTTTTATGGAAAATGATTTTTTTTCAAAAAGACTGAGCATCTTTTTCATAAAACTATGAATTTAGCTGACAGGTGAGTATAGGGACCAGTGTTCTCCAAGGTGCTTGGCATTGTGGAACATAATGATAGGATGATAGTGAGGATGAAAAATTGGTTCTGTTACAGATCTTGAACTGATTAGTAAATGGAAAGAACCAAAAATAAAGTATTTCTATTAGTTGCTCTTCAGCCCAGCACTATTATAAATCATTATTGGTGTTCCAGAAAGAAGATAAAGTATTTTTTCATTAAGGGTCGACAGTGATTCAGAAGTGAGTGGAGTGGCAAATAAGCTTGAAGAGCTTAATTGTTAGCACTAGATAATAGAAGGCTTATTTGAAGAAGGATTTTAAGGCAGGATCATTTCAGAACATGCGCTGTGCTTCGTCCTAGGAGATGTTAAGACCACTGCTATCTGTGTGCAACATTGCCATTAACATAGTTGTGAATGGTGCTGGAAATAAAGGTTGCATATGATCTTTAGTCTGGACCCTGTCCTCCTGGATCTGGACTCAAAATTTCACCACCTTCTGTGAAACCATGTTGGAAACATTGCAAAAGAGCAGTCTTCTACTATTATTCCTAAATTTGTTACTTTCATGAGAAGTTTTAGAATTTTAAAAAACATTCTGAAGCACTCCTAACTTTTTCCATGAAAATCTTGACATTTAAGGTCTTTTCAGACCTTAATAAGATGTAAAGTTCAGCTTCCTTGACAAGCGCCTTCTTTAAGGAGTCTCAGAGGAAATGCACTAGTTATTAAGGTTAATTTTAGCCATATGAAGCTGTAGTGGCTCCTAGGGGTTAGCTACTGTTCTGAGAGAGGGGGAAGCATGCAGCTTGGATTCCATGTTTTTTAATGTAGAAATGCGGAAGTAGAATAGGAAACCTCATAGAAATATCCTAGCCTGGCATTATAGCTTCCCCTCACCAAGTAGTTGCTCCTCTCTGCACTGTGTAGAGTGGAAAATTGGTGGTAGGATTTTGGCATAAGTTAGTGTGACTTAGATAGAAGAGCTTCAAAAAAGCTAAGACTAAAATCTGCCTGTGTTTGTCTGCTTCCTGACACGTGTGTGTTGAACAGGCATCTACAATAGCTGACTGGCTGGAGTCCTCCAGTCGCTCTGATCTGGACGTGCAGGTTAAAATGGCCTTATTCCTTGCAGATAGCACAAGTAATTTAATCTGTGTGTATATCTTCTGCTTCCTTCTTCCAGGATTTTCTGGGAATTGTATAGGTTGTGGAGAAAGAGGATTTCGATACTTCACAGAATTTTCCAATCATATCAACCTGAAATTAACCACTCAGCCAAAGAAGCAGAAGCACTTAAAGTACTACCTAGTAAGAAGCTCCCAAGGTGTACTGTCAAAGGGACCCCTTATTTGCTGGAAAGGTAATTAAGGTGCCCATTCACTTAGGGGTTCTTTATTTTATTAGTGTGGTGGCGAATGAAAAACCAAAAGTTGCTGTTGAAAAAATATGCATTCGAAAGTAACTGTACAAGATGAATGTCTTTACTGCTTGAAGGAAAAATTACCATTGATTTCAATGAAGTCTGGATTTTGCCAACAGGTCCTAATAGTAACCATGCAATTGTAAATGGTCTTCCTCCATCTCCTTGTGCTTTCAGTGGGAGCCCTAAATCTACCCTCTTGGGGTGCGCAACCATCTTGGAAGAAACAAGGTTGCTCAATCTGCCGATTCTTTTCTGTGCCTGAAGTAAGATGACTTACAGCCAGGGCTCCAGCACTGGCTTTCCACTGATACTCAGCAGGTGCAATTCAATCTGTCTAATGCCTGAGGACAGCTAGCGTGCCATAACAGTAACAAAGCCCAGGTCACTGATTTCAGGGAAAGAGGAGAAATCTTGCATACTCTTGCTATTTACAGTGTGGTTTACACTTGGGCTTACCTTCTACTGGAGCAGCCTGTGCAATGTTCTTCTATGCTAAAGAGATGACATTTGTCACCCCAAGGCAAGGTAGCCACAGGGACTGTTACTGGAGGATGCAGGTTTTTGGAGCTAGAGCCATGCAAAGACTCAAGGAGAGGATGGTTAACCTACTCCCTGTCTGCTAAGTTGATATATATGCAGGCTCCTGGTCTTCCTCAGCTGTGGTTTCTCTCCATAAAGACAGAGTTCAGTCTGGTACCTGTTACCAAAAAGGATGATATGAGGAGAGGAGAAGGTCCACAGGAGGACTGACCCACATCTCAAGAGTCATATCCTCATGTGAATGGCAGCGTGACACCAGAACTGTATGAGTGATTATAGTATTGTATCAGTTAGTGGTTCAAACTGATCCTGGCTTCAGCTGCTTTTCTCAGTTATGAGCTTTAGGGTAGATGTGTTTTTCAGAGCATTTTTCACAAAAACTACAGAAAGATTTAATGTGGCAGTCTCTTTTTGAAGTTCCAATTGCAAAAAAAGGAAACCTTATTTTAATGTTGAAATCCTTTTTCTGAAACCCCTCCCTGATGCTCATGCCATTGGGGTTGTTGTGTGTCCTGGTAAATGCTGTCAGGGGCAACACACATGAAAAACTAAAATGTTCTTCTGATCACCAATGTAAAGGTGTGGAAGAGGCAGATACTGGGCTTGTTTTGGTTATATGGTGATTGCAAGTGTTTTGGGCACCCATGAAAGTTTAGAAAATAAACCAAGAATTGTCCTTATGACCATTATTTTGATAGACTCTATCTCCGTGTTGCTACCTTCCATCTGGCAACCATTCATCCTTTACGTACATTAAAGGTCTAATTAGAAGAAGATAAATGCTCTTAAACATCCTTTTTTCTTTAAACAAAACCTGGTTAGATCTCCATTTAAAAAATGTATTAACGTGCAATTTTTAAGGTGACTTTGTCCTCCCTCAACTTGGTTTTCATCCAGAAACTGACAGTGTTGAGATTTCCCTGAAGGTTTTGTAGAGGCATATTAAGAATCTGAGTTTCAGCACAATTTCCCCTTTTTAAAGGGCAACATATGATGGTTTGTGTCAAGGTCGTACCACAGAAGTCGCTGAGTGTGTCCTGGGATATGTCCAATACCTCCAAATCTCTTGGAAGCTGCAAACTGAGGGCTCCTCCCAGTTTGCAGCATCTGGTCTGTGTTTGCCTGGCCCTCTGAGTGGTCCTCAGGGAGGTTTTCTTAATTAGAAGACAAAGTTGACTAAACTGCTCGAGCCGTATTTTCGTTGAATGCTGCCATTTGCCGCTGTTTGTTGTACGTGCTGTATGTATGCTTTTAACATTTTGTCACCTTTCACCACCGTGTTGCTGAACTTTCGCTACTGGAAGGCAGGCCGTGTTAATATGTACTGTAGCTGCTTCATTTGCAGAATGTAGAAGCAGGCAATCATCTGCTGCTAGCCTCTCTGCTAAACCAAATTCTTCGGTGTCACCGTCCGCGACCCCAGAGGGTGGATCAGCTAATGGATACAAATCAGGGTTCACTCAGACAGGTAGGAGCTGAAAGTGCTATAAAGATAACCATTGGGGGTGGTAAGTTATCTCAGATACCGGTGGTTCAGGGATGCCGTAAACAACTGGGTGTTTACCTCAAGCCATGTATAGATTACAGCGGGGAGGACACCTTTCAAAATTTGCTTTGTGAAAGATTAAGGCCCAGGTGAGGCTGAAGGTTAGCTTTAGTCCTCATAAGAATAGCCAGTTAAAAGATCTTATGATTCGTTTATTTGATTCTGTGTCTCCCTGTGTTAATTTTTTGTGTGTCTTAAAAAAACTTTTTTTTTTACACATTTATAGAGAGGTGTTTGTCTAATGTGTAGACTAGGCTACTTGTCTTGAAAATAGTCTCCTTTTGAGGCTACGGGGGCAACTTTTATTTATTTGCTTGCTTCTTTCTTTATTTCAATTTTATTTCACACAAGGGTGTGCTTAGAATAGCCATTTCCCCATATGCATACAGTGGTTTTGTGTTATATGAGCTAGTGTGCATCTCATAGCCAATCTAGAAAGCTGTTAATGACATACTTATAGAAGGAGAAACTAGAAATTCAAATGCACATTGGCTGACAAAGAAGCAGCACCTTTATTTCATTTATTTATTTATTTATTGCAAATAGGGTGATTTTCTTTGAGCTTTTTTTCTCATGGCTTTATTGCAGCTTTATCTATGCTGTTAATACGCTTTTCTGTCTGTTTCTTGAAAAACTAAGAACAGGAGAGAACTTTCTATTAGTTGTTGTAGTTGGCTGATATGTGTGTACCAGAACATATATTTTTCTAGAGGAGTATAAAATGCAAATGAAAAACCAAGATTGTTAAAATAATTCTTCCACTTACAAAATATGTTAGAAAGGAAAAACAAACAAAAGCTGAACATATGCATTTTCATTAAATTGTAATCACTGATCAGTATGTTCAGAGACACTTTCTCCAGGTGGTCACCCCTGTCTCTGTTTAGAAGTTGTATGCTTTAGGCTTTAGTGAAAATTAAATTGGAACATTGTTTAAACATCTGCATTTCATTGCATGATCCCTTGGCTTCCAGATCCTGGCATGAGAACTGTTCAGATGCATGAGAACCTATTTATTTCAAACAACAAGCGATACAATATTTGCACAGATTTGTCTTCTATTGTACCTGTCAAGTTAATAGATACACCTTTTATGTACTGCTTTCTCCTTATCACTGACTGTGATTTTCAGTCTGCTTGGTGTTTCTGTGTGTCACTGTTTGTACTCTTAGGTCACGGTTGTCAAAACCTTTTCATCTCCTTCTGCTGTTATCTTCTAGTGAAGATAATGCTACATACATACATATGAATCCCCTGTGACCCGGAGGAGGGGGGAGGGCACCTTTTTTCAGTGACATGAATTCTGACATGTGTCACCTGTGATGGAGGTCTGACTTTTTCTCTCCTAGGCTCTGCACAACTGTTTGAGTTGAATTCTCAGTTATTTTAAACCAGGAGTGCTTATTAGCAAGTTGCTTTCTGAAATTGTTTTCAGTTTATTGTCGACTCATACCCATTTTTTGCTTTTAAAGTTGTGTAAATATTTCTCCTTTCTGCCCTTGTAAGTGAGCACTTCAGTTTCCAACTTGTAGAAGACACCTGTAGGTAGACAGTTGTGAGCACACTCAGAGTACTGTGTTGAAATGCTAATTTCGTGACAGAAATTAGAGCACAAGAGAGTTTTGAAATACTGTAGCTAAAGCTGATAGTACGGTGTGGCCGTGACATTGCAGTCAGGTGTTGGGGCCCCCTTTCAAAATGACACGGGAAGATGCAGCTCTATGGCAGAGGAGAGGCAACTGGCAATGCAAAAATGGCTGAAACCTTGAACTGAAACAAATATTCAGTTTTAGGCAGATACACAACAGGGAAAACTTCGATTCATGTGTTAAAAGGATGTTAAGCAAGTGAAAACCAGGGTTTTACAATAGAAAGGTGAACAATTTTAATAACTGGTAGTACTACAAGTTCTGCTTAGGTACCAGTGTGATGTTTAAACATAATACCGGCCACATCTGTGTTCACAGATAAAATTTCAAGAAAATATATTAGAACTAGGGAAAAGGAAAAAAAATCCCAAAGCTACCAGACAGTTTACTTTGAGGAAAGCTTTAATCCTACATATATTGCTACATCATGTTTAATGAGAAGCTAGCATTTTCCGCCAAAGCCCCTGACCTGGTGGTCTGTTTTGTTAGCTGTTCGGCATATTTTCTGTGAACATGGACAAGGTTTTCTGGTGGAGCAACAGCAGCAGAGGCTTCTGTGTTCATTCCCCATCCCAGTTACTCCGTCTGGCAAAGCAGACTCCTCCCCACCCTCTTTGGCCAAATGGTGTGTGACCCGAGGGTGAATGTATTTGGCAGATCAAGTTTGGTGTTTGCCTTCTGTTTTCTTTCCCTGGCTGTTTTACTAGGACATCTGTAGGTGAACTTAGCCTACTTTGCCTACTTTCTGCAAACTGCTTTCTGGACAAACACTGAGTTTTTTCGCCCTAGTTACAAGAATTTGGATTTTTCAGTGTATCAGCATCTGAATGTCACATTTTTGTTGAAGTAAATTGCAGATAATTAAACACCTGCTGTTAAAGTAGGGGCTTACATGCTGAGATGTTTGGGATCAGTTCTGATGTACATTGTTATACTGGGCAAGTATGAGAATTTATTTGTTCTTCATTTTGTCCATCTATAAAATACAACTAGTATATTTCAGCCCCCAGTAAAGCGCTCTAAGGAGTTGCTAGTTTTTAATTAATGCAAAGAATTTGGGCTCAGATACCTTTCATTTCTTACCCATACTTACAAGTGGACATACACTTTTCATAGTCTTAGAGATAGACAGTAGTTCAGTAAGGAGATTATGTATTTGATACTTTTCTTCTGCACAGGGGCAAGCTCAGCTGCGTCTGACAGAGGTTCAATAACTTGTTCTTGAAAATCTCAGTTGGTGGAGATTCTACGTGCTTTTTAGCCAACTTAATCCAGTGCTTATTCCCTGTGCTTGCTGTGGGCAAGCCACATAAGCTCTTTGCCTTAGCTTTCTCATCTGTAACATGGCATAGCTATGTTTACTTGCCTATTCCACTGGGGTATTTTGAGGAGCAATGAGATAGCCCTCTCTACAGTTAGAATACGTTTTGAGTGTCTGCCAATACAAAATATTGTGAAAGGTCAAATGGTAGATTGTGAGATTCTATAGAAATGCCTGGTCAAGTGTTTTTTACAACTCCTAAAAGATACCAATACATAATGATTTCTTAGGAGTGTAAAAAAATTGTTTGTATTGTATGCAGAGATGTGTTTAGATAAATGTGTATGACTGTTCATGTGTCTATAATACAAATGATATGTGCACATACGTATACATTATTTTTAATCATCATTTAATTAAACCACTTGTTTTCTCAGATTCTTCAGTATTCAGTCCAGCAAAATCATCTTCTGCTGTTAACTTAAGTGGAACTCAAGACCCACCTCGGAACAAAAACATTGTGAAACCTCTGGCTCTGTCAGTACAACTCATAGGAAAGGCATGTGCCTCAGGTATGGCTTTGCTCTCCAAAATAGCTGAAAGCCAAGGGAATTACCAGTTTAACAGCCAAGAATTAAGGTAGTCATCTTTTTGGTGGAAAAATGAAAGGAAAATATTCACTAGCGTTCTCCAAAACTGTCGTGTTCTTGTAGTCCTCCACACAGAAATTTTCCATGGCCGTTACTGTCCCCAATGTGAGCCACACTTTGGCTTTCAGATTTGACGTTCTGGTAAAAGTGCATGTCATATCCCTCTTTGCATTTCCTAAGATATTTAAGAGAGCATAAAAGACACCTCTTGATATGACACTGATTCTTGCCTCAGCAGCTGAGAGCTGTGTTGTGTTCTGCATTTGTAACAGGTGTAGTTCCTCCAGAACATTTAATGGAATTTAGTCTCATTTAAAGGATTTGTAATATCTGTGCTGTTTTAATTATTTCTCTCTAGATTGTGTGTTTAATAAATTGGAACCCCCAGCTGTGGCATCTAAATCCCACACTGGTACTCTGTTGTGATATTCTGATTGTTTATTACTTTAGCTGGTTAGTCCTCTAAGCAATGAAAAAGAATTATCACACAAGGGAAACATGCTTGAATAAGAAAAAATATAAATGTATTTCGTTTATATATGCACATAAGCATTATGTTTTATACATGGTATATTATATCTGCTATTTCATACAATATATATTGTTATATATACATAATATTATGTTGCATCTAATGAATCATTAACAGTTCTTTCTGTAAAATACTCTTTTCCCCTTCATACTTCTGTAAGAGAATTTATCATGCACTGAAATTACTTTCCACCATTTCAGCCACTTTTGTAACTGACCCATATCCACCTTATCTGTTCAGACCAAATCATTGACTCAGAGTACAAATGGGGACCTTCCAACAGAAAGTGATATTATTCAAATTTTGCTAATTGGCAACCTGAGAATCTTGTGCCTGAATTTATTTGGATGACTGTGGCTGGAGAGTTCCATGTTATGTTACTTTAAGCCAAATACCCACATCTTAAACTTTTTCTGTTGCAGCTTGTATCAGCAAGCTGCTACACCATCTCCTGCTGTTGCTCCTGGAATGTGTTCCTGGAAGCTAAATCCTTGTGGAGCTGGCAGATACTGCAAGGAGCTATTGCCTGCACTGGGCTCTCTGTCTGCTTTATGCAGTTTATGCCTTTTTTTTTTTCTCCTGCAAAAATTAGGCTCTGAAAAAGAATATGAAGGCTCGGAAGTGTGAGGATAACTTCTGGTGATCCTCCATTAGTTGTAGTTTCATTTTGTGATCTGGATATAGTGAGTCCTGTCAGGGTGTCAGGCTTGCTGGGAGGATTGTCTTATGCAAAGGTAGCAAAATTAAACATGGTTTGCCTCAGTAATGCTCAGACCATGTATACTTCACAGCAGACCGCCCCGTCTTCCCTGCCTAGACTCCTTTGCTAAGACTTTACAAACCCTGTACTGAATTACTGTGTATGGCACACAGATGACGGGGGGAAATATATAGATGCACCAAAGTGGCTTAGAAATCCTTATGAACTGAATTCATGATGTGCATTTTTTATTTATTTTCAGTGTCTAAAAAAGTGTGTCACAAACTAACCAGTAATTCTTTTTGTGTGTAATTTTTAATTGTATTTTGGTGTGGTTTGTTTGGGATTTTTTCTTCCACCTAATCTCCCCACCCTGAAATCTGGAGACCCAGTTTCAAGGTTTGGATTTTGCTGCCCTTGGCCAAATTATTCTCTGACAAGCACACTTCATGCTTTCCCTGGAGTATGTTTCTTTCAGTCACGCATCTTGCTCTGTTCTTTTGATTCTTTTGTGTCTGCATGCAGCACTATTATTTTGTTTTTTTATTTTCAAGACTATCTTAAGCCACACACTCTGTATTTTATTATACTCAGCTCCTCTTTCACTGCGTACCACTGATGTTGCTAATGAAAATGCTAATGGAGGGAGAAATAATGTATTGAGTTCTACAGTCTCTCGGCCAGTGCCTCACTCAACATCTCCAAGCCCTGGCTGTGCAGCTGGAGACCAAGGTAAAGAAAACCTCTCTGTTCTTTTATTTTAAGCTGCACTGGCTGTTGAGCATGAAATCCGTGATTCTGGGTTTATTTCCCATCATAGCTGTTTTTGCAATTCAGTCTATACTGAGCCAGTTGGGGTTTGGCATCACCATTAGTGATAATGCTGTACTTTTTTAACATGGGTAACAACATATTTCACATCGTAGTCTGGCTTCGTGCAAATCTAGGTGTAAACCTCTGGCACTGCGTGGCGTGATACCAGCTCAGCACCAATGTGAAATAGGAATGTGGGCTGAAATCTGGTCATTTGGGTGGATGGGGTTTAGAATTAGTATTTACTTTTCTTCTCAGCATCAATGTCCAGTTCTGGACCACCAAAGAAACGTCACCGGGGATGGTCTCCTGGGTCCCCAGTCCCTCCTCCTGGTTTAGCAGTGCCTGTTCCTACGGTTCGGCCTTCAGCAAGAACAGGTAAAACTTGGATAATATGGAGATGTCATTTGTAACAAGCTGTACTCAGCCAGACCAGTGGGCCCATGCTGCTTCTCTTAAGTAGTGCACAGAAAACGTAACTGAACTTGTTGAAATAGTGAAGGACACCGTGGAAAGTTTTTCAGATGCCTCAGGAAAGCACACGATTGCCTTGTGCTTGTTGCCATAATCTAGGATGGAACACAGGGAAAAGTGAAAGTGTTGGGGGAGAGAGAGGAAAGTAAGATGTGAACAATATTAATAAATATATTATAAATATAAATAAATATTAATATTAATAAAAATCCAAAGCTAACCCAGTTCTTCTAAAATTGTGCAGGCATATGGATAATGTGGACATACTTGAAGGATTTTCATTAGCCCTCACCTTGAATGTTGTATCTCAGTCTGGTGTGGCATACTACAGAAACCTTACCCTCCATTCCTGCACAGGGAAAATGCCTGTATGTAATTTTGGCCTAACAAAGGACACTAGGATGTCCACTAGGTCCTGTTTAGTTAGAAACATAAAGTTTGTGAGACCAAATGTCTGTTGTGCATGGAAAAGCTGTAGGAGGGATATGTAACAGCATGATATGAAATATGACTAATTATGAATATGTGTGAATGCTGATTAATATCCATGTAGGTATCTCTTTATACTATTAATAAAACTGTTCACTATTTAAGCATTTTTCAGTTGTGAGATTCATACTTTGTACTTTGTAAAGGCAAATAAAACAGTTACTTATTCCTGTCTCTATAGAGTGACAGAATAAATATAAAAGGAAGGAAAAAGCCATTTTTCAACATGTACAATGTGGTTTTTAACTCTGCTTTGCAAGACTTGATTTTGAGATATTTTGAAATTAATTTTCAGATATATTCATCATAGGAAGAAGGGTTACATGTTAATGCAGGCCTGCCTACTAGAGCACATCAAATCAATCACAGCTTTTGTAGGTTTCTAGCTTGAGGGACCTGCTGAAGATACATGATATAATGCAGTCTTCCCCTTTTTGTTGAGTTTTCTCCATCAGTCTACTACCTCTGCTGTGCGCTCGGTTTTCCATGAGTCTTTCATAGTGTTTTTTTCTATTGAATAAACAATTTCCACTACTAAAACTTATGCATTCATTCATGCTGCCTTTGATGCTTTTCTGTTGAGGGCATTGTTTGAATAACCTGTTACAAACCACCAAATGAAGCCCGAGAAACTTCTGAAGCAGACCTCACACTGAAACCTGATTACAGATTACAAACTTCTTGCACTTTGTTTCTTTTAACTTGTGAAATCTGTTCTTGCTCTTTCACGAGTAAAACCTAATTTTTATCCTTGTAGCAACTGTCTAAGGAGAGCTTTGACATTCTGGCCTATATTTGTTTTTCTTATCTATGTATATTCTAGGTCAGAAGTCAGAGCAGCCTCTTCCCTTGTGTTGAGAGACAGTATTGAGAGGTACCCTCCCTCTTAGAGGTGGCCTTTTGGCTTAGTACTTGGCTTTGTTTAAAGATGCATATTCAAACCTGTGTGACAATACAGTGGTCAGAAAAAGTTTTATTTTAGGGGTGGGGTTACAGGAGGATATAGGCTCTTAATTTAAATTACTTAAAACTATAGCAGGAAATGCAGAGGCCTTTTGAATTTTATTACAGTTAGTGATCTGCAGTAATTTTTTTTTATTTGTTCATACGGCCAAATCACAGTATGAGCCTTTTAGTAATGGAAACTTCTCTTTATTTTATAGAGCCTCTTTTGTCAGTCCCAGTTCCTCAATCCATGCTAACTGGAATTTTACAGCCTCAACCCATCCCAGCAGGGGAGACTGTAATAGTTCCTGAAAACCTGCTGAATAACTCGGGAGTCAGACCAGTGATTCTGATAGGTAAGTCTTATACTGGGGAATCAAATACTGCATTTTAAAAAAATGTATGCTCCTCTGGGAGAAAGGAGGGATTTATTTCTTCTTGTTGGTTCTGGCATTCAATACAAGACCAAGTCAGTTTGTCATGGATAGTTTACTTTAGTTGCTCAACATTTAAAATTGGAAGTTAGGCAATTTCTGGAGAACCTGATTTGTGAACCACGTGAACCACCATGTGAGGCCATGACTATGTCAGATTTGTACAAAACCTCTGTCCAAATTTTAATTTTGTACAAATAAGATTTTTGTAAAATCCAAGAATAGAAATATTTCCATGCAATGGAAATAGCTTTCCAGTGTAAACAACTTAGAAAACAAGCAGATATTTCCTGCAGCATTTATAGTCCAGATCTTGAAGCCCAGGGATTCTGCATGAGAACAAGAAAATTGATTTGAACTGACTAATCAGAAGTGAATCATACTAACTCTTTGCTTTTATAGTCCATACTTCTTGTAAGCAACTGAGATAACAGATCAGGCTTTTAAAATCCTTTAGCTGTATAAAGTACATCAACAATCCTTAGAAAGACATTGTTTTTGCTTTAAAAGTATGAGTCATAATGTGAGTATCCCTTTCAACCTGACATATTTGGGCATACTATATAACAAAAGATTGGCCAGCTAGTACTGCCAAGATTTTGATGAGTGGTTTCTTGACTCTAAATCTCTTCTCAGTCCACCATAGTACAGATGGCTGTATAAAGTAGCTTCAGTGTTAACAGAAGATACTTAATCGATACAATCCATGGAATAATTTATCATTCCTGAAGAAATGGAGAAGTTCTCCAAGTCCTTGCACAGATAATCCTAGTACACACAATTCCCAAAGAATTTACAGGGCCGTCTACACTAGTAAATCCATCAAGGATAGGGTTACACTTCTTCTCATTTGTTTTGCTTAGTGTTGTTTTCTGCAAGCGTATTCTAAAGCTCTAGCATGGTGCTCTAGATGAGGTGATTTCAGAGGAACACTTCCTTATTAAAGATGGTGGTGCCTCCAATCATCAGTTTAAGAGCAAATTGAATGCAGCCCTCGGGCTCTTGGAGAGTTGCCAGTGAAGTCCTCACTTAGGCTACATGTTAGTGGCCCTGAGAAACAGTGTCCTATTAATAGCGCGGAACCAGATGTACCCAAATGGATGGGTTTGGCAAAATATGTGTGGAAACTTTTTTAGAATGAAAACATTCTCAAGGAAAAGAGGAGTTAGCCTGTGCTCACGTGCTTTACCTTACAGAACAGCATGTTTAGTTGTTGGTGTTTATTTAATCTGTTTATGAAAACAGAATGGAAACGTGGCAAAAAAGTGAAATCAATCACAACAATACCACAGTGGTTGAATCAATGCTAATGTGACTTATGCAGCTTTTATAATGTTAAGATCAATGTACTTTTGCCTCCATTGATTTTTCTTTTTCGTACACTGTATTATGGAGAATCTGTATTTAAAGGTCAGAGTAATACCCAAATAGATAATATTCTCATTTGTATTTGGATAACAGTAATTATTATCCTGCTGGTATGCAGTTATTGTTAGTTTTTGAAAATCTGTGCGGTCATTTCTTTTGTAAGCAATTATAATGGCAAGAACAGTCACTGATACAGTATATTTGGGTATGTTTAGTTTGGAGAAGAGGAGGCTGAGGGGAGACCTCACTGCCCTCTACAGCTACCTGAAAGGAGGCTGTAGAGAGGTGGGTGTTGGCCTCTTCTCCCAAGTGAATAATGACAGGACCAGAGGAAATGGTCTAAAGTTGCAGCAGGGGAGGTTTAGATTAGATATTAGGAAGAATTACTTTACTGAGAGGGTGGTCAGGCACTGGAACAGCCTGCCCAGGGAGGTGGTGGAGTCACCATCCCTGGAGGTATTTAAGAAACATGTAGACATGGCACTTCAGGGCATGCTCTAGTGCCTGGGATTGTTGGTTTGTGTCTCTTTGTGGGTGACTGTGGTGGGGTTTTGTGTGGTTTTTGTTTTGTTTTGTTTTTTGTGGTTGAACTTGATGATCTCAAAGGTCTCTTCCAACCATGAATATTCTGTGATTCTGTGATTTTGCAAGGTAACATTAAGAAGTTTGGAAATGTGTACATTGTGCAAGGTTTCATGTAGTGGCATATTTTGTGATTTTCTGGAGGAGTTTTTTTTGTTTCTTTTATCGAAGGTTATGGCACTTTACCTTACTTCTATGGAAATGTCGGTGATATTGTTGTAAGTCCCTTGCTGGTGAATTGCTACAAGATTCCACAACTGGACAACAAGGATTTGGATCTCCTGGGTTTGACCAGCAGTCAGCTGCTAAGTGTGGAGAATATGATACTTCTAACTATTCAGTATCTTGTCCAACTAGGTAAGCAATTTGTCATAAGCACTTTTTTTTTTAACTTGTGACTGTCCTTTTTTCTCCCCACTCTCTGTCCCAGAGCCAATTTTCTGGCTATTTTTGTGCCTGGAAGAGGTAAGTGGCTCCATCTAGTGTGTGTGACTTTGTTCATCAGAATGAAGAAGTGAGTGAATTTAAAGGCTGGTAGTTTTATTCAGTTTTGTGACAAATGCTAGCAGATGTGTGATGGTCATCATTGTTTTGGTGACAGCACCGTTTACATGAAAACCACATTTGTTATTCAGCCTAAGGCAAGTTATTCACTGAATATCTCATTCTCGTAAATGTTTTTGAAACAGACCCTTTGCAAGTTTGAGAGCAAACCAGCCAACCACATTTTCTTTCTCTTACTGAAGGTCCAGGCATTTTTCCCTGCCTTAGAGTGAAATGCAGCAGATTTAACAGTAAGGTTTTAGAAGTTAAAGAATATTGCAGGACAGCGTTTGGAAACTTCTTACAGCAATCTCAATCTTAACTTCTGTATTTGAAAAGATGCTGCTTACAGAGAAGTGTGAAGTGACTTTTGTGAAGAGCGTGCTGCTTTTGCTGTACTGGGCTTCCGCTGGGCCATCTGTAATGCGCAATGGTATGAAACAGGCAAACATTTCAAAAGAAGCAGAGCTGGTGACAACCTTATGATTTGGGGAGTAGATGGAGTCTGTGCAAGTTTAGCCCATGTGTTCTTACGATTTGCTGTTCTCTGGTGCTGCAGTACTGTTAGAGACAGGAGGGAGGCCATCTTTGGTGTTGTAGTGCTGTCTGAATGACCTGTTTGCTTTATTTGTCATTCTCGGCCTTGGTAGTCCATTGGATGCCAGGTTAGAACTAACCAAGGGTTTATTTATTTTTTATGGGCTGAGTGTTTTTTCTGCTGCCCTCCTCTCAGTGGGTTTAAATTTGTTATTTGAGGTTCTCAGCTTCGTTGGAAAGTTCGTGGAGTCTGCATGTTACAACCAGCTGCCTCACGGTTCTGGATTGATAAAGGCAGCTTGGAAATTTCCTTCAGAGAATCATACAGCCAGCTGATAAGGAATTTCCAATTAAAATAAATTATTTATTGAAACCTGTGAGTCAGGAAACCCCACCCCATGAGCAAATCTGACCTCAGAATGGGTGCAGCAGGTCTATACATGCTGCGAACTTAGAGGAGACTTATCATGCAAAGCTTCTGGAGCTGAGCTGAGTCTAGCGAGCCCCATGCCTTCAGCATAAAGAAGTTCCCTTATTAGCAAGTGTTTGGTTTGGCTGTTGTTCTTAGCTGTGCAAAGCTGAATAGTTTTCCATTTGGCCTTATGTGGAGATGGGCGCCAGTGCTGTGAGATGAGAGAGCCTAATGAGGAGAAAAGTAAAAACATTCTGCAGAGCATGAGGATCAAAACATGTGGCTGGTTTGAATATTGCTACAAACTTAAAACTGTTGGAATTGTGACAGTTGTGCTGAACTGGAGCCTCAACGCCATTTTGTAAAATCAAAGGAGATGAAAGGTGATTGGAGGGCAGCCAGCTTCAAAAGTTTTTGACAAGGAGAAGAGACAAATACACACATAAATTAACAGTTTGTTCATGTTAGCCTTTTTTTTCTTGAGAAAGTAGGACTAAAAAGTTGTTCTTTCTTCCAGAGTACATTGTGAAAGAGTAAGATAAAAAGACAGAAGAATGAAATAGATAGTGAGACTTGCCTAGTTTTTTCAGATCTTACTACTTGTACAAAATATGTTTGCAGATGTCTGTGATCACAGATCCTAAGAGTATTATTTATGAAAATGCTCCTTTTTTGAAAAAAGATGTCTGAGAATTCCTTTCAGTTTTTCTGTAAGATTATGACAACATTATTAATTGTAGGATAATGCTGTTGTCTCTTCAGAAATCAGCTGAGCAATCTCACAGTGATATTACAAAGCAAAGCAAACAAAATACAAACATTTCTGACACTTTCATTTCAAATCTACTATGCAGACTATACACAGTTAAAGCTGTGATTATGAGCCATAGCACTGCTATAAATAAAATCCACTTGTGATAAAGGAATTAGTGAAAAAAGATCAAGAGGTGTGTTTGATTTCAGTGTTTTTTTACAGTCTGTAAAACTGTACTCACTCAATTTTGACATTTGTTATCTTTGGCAGCATTCATAGTAAAGTATTTTCAAGCTTTGTTTTTATACCTCAGAATGACCATATTTGCAGGGTGGGTTACATTCTATCATTAGTATTCATCTGCCTTTTTACTATTTTACTACCCTTTCTGCAAACACTATCTCATCCTACGCAGTGCTAAGGTCTGTGTTTTGGTTATTCAGCTGGAGGACATTTATGGACCCTCTGTTAATTACCTGTCTAGACTTACAGAATCGTTCTCCCTTCTCTCTTGTTGTAGTACACTTGAATCGCTTTGACTATGTTTATGTTGAGACTCCCAGAGGTGTTTTGTAGCATCCGTATCTGAATGCACATCCAAACACAAGGCAGGAACAAGCCCTTGTCTTCAGTGGAAGGGATATTCAGATACCCAAAGCAAAAAGCTATTCTGGCAGTTCCTCAGGTCTTGGGTGGTTGAAAGGGTAGTTCTCCTGGGGTACACCATGAAGGATTCCTACCAGAAATGGATGGTATTTGAATATGTTATCTTAAACTGTAGGTACTTTTGGAAGGGTAACTATGTTAATAAGGATTTTCTCAGCTATGAATTTTACAAGGTATTAAATTTTTTGCAGTTTCATTTTATAAAGTCAAGGTGGTTCTTTGCCTACTCATTTCTGTAGAGAAGTTTCCAAATACTCTGTTCTAACTTTGACAGATTTCTGTATGTGTGTTTATGAAACTGTTCACAATCAAAATCAATATAATTTTGTCTTCCATCTCATCTGATGTTCCTTTGTTTTTCTGGATAGTTGTTGTGAAGCAAGATTGCCATAAGCCGACTGTGATATTAAACAATTCAATAATTTCAGAACATTTCTTTATCAGCGCCTTTCTTATAACTAACTTTATTTTTTAAAGCTTTTGTTTTAGAAGTAATTTGTTTTTAGAAAACCTGCGTGTTGTCATACAGAAGTTTTTCCATTTGTACACTAGTTTTGATTTTCTTGGATTCATGATGATCCACGTGTCTTAGAGCCTCCCTCGATCATCAAAAGCTTGCTTTTATTTCTTTTAGTGTATAACATCTTTTTTGTTGTGTTTGATATGTTATAGAGTTTATTTCTGCAGAAGATGATTTGTCTCTTTATCAATAGAATGTCTATTTTTTCTGTTTCAAGATCTTCAAAGATCTAGAATACGTGGTGCTGTCTTAGAAGGGAAAAGAAAATATATTTCCAGAAAAGAGAACTATAGAGATTTATGCCTATGTTGCATTAAATGAAACTCATGAGAACTTTTTGGTTTGCATCAAAAATGAAAACAGCCTTGCATTTATTAGGCTACAGTTGTCCTGCCATCCTGTGGTAATTGGGTGGTGACACCCTCCATGTGTTACTTCTCAAAAAGACAAAATGACAACAGGGAGCAGTTTTTACAGATTCTGTACTATAGGTTATTTACTCACTCCCTGCCCTGCTTCTCACACAACCTTTCCTGTTTCCTCTTTTTCAGTGCTCATTTTGCTTGTTTTCTTTGGCCCTGAAAGAAAACATAAAACCAAAACCTAGCATTTCACATATCTCTGGTATTTAAGTCTCCCCTTTTTGTCATAGAAACCCAAGCTGCTGAAGCGTGAAGCCGACTCCTTTGGCACTGATGTGGGATCTTGGAAATTTAAATTATGGCTCCTTTTTACTCCGCATTTATGAATATTTTTCATCTGTTCCCGAGTATCTTTGGCAATGAGAAAAAAGTTAATTGAAGCTGAGCTAGGGGACTTGACGCTAAATTAGGATAGCTTATGTTTCTGTTTTCCAATTGAAGTTTGAAATACAGTTTACAAAGTCTGGGGAATGTAGATCTAGAGTTGCAGATACATATTAATGTTAGGAGTTTGAAGAATGGCTAAATTTAATGAATTGAAAGAAAAAGAAGAGGTTAAACATGTTTATTTACATCATGCTTAGTTTACCAATATGCATGATGAGAAAAAGCAAAACAAAGACTTTTGTCATACTGCATGGCTGCAATTAGACTGCAAGGATAAGCATTTAGGTTTCTGCTATAAAAACATATGGAGGCTACTTGATTAATCCTTCTGTTCCAGGCAAGAGGCACATGTTTTTCCACTCCCTTGTTTGTCCCACCAGTTTCTGAAGGTAGAAAAGCTAGGAGTGAGATGGTATCATTTAAAAAAAAAAAAAAAAAAAGAAGAAAAGAAGAAAAAGATGGTGGGAGAGACAGGCTTCTAACATGAAAAAGCAGTAATATGCCATGTGGGTAGATATCCCCAGCGGGTTTTGTAAATGTAAAAAATACAGTGAAGGAGCTTTTCAGATCAAGAAAGATGTGATTATTCCTGGTTCAATAACATTTTGATATGAGGTACTGTTCTTCTGTTCATTTGTTTTCAATGTAGGTCCTGACCAGATACCCCTGAGGGAAGAATTTGAGCAGATCATGTTGAAAGCTATGCAGGAGTTCACTCTGAGAGAGCGGTCCTTGCAAATGAGTGCACAGTGTGTCTCTGTGTCACCAGGTCAACTCCCTTGGCTTGCTAGGTTAATCGCCAGTGTGTCCCGGGACCTCGTGCATGTAGTTGTTACCCAGAACTCACTGGCAGAGGGCATCTCGGAGACCTTGAGGTCTCTCAATGAAATGAAACATCAGCAAAAGCTGCCAGATTATGTTGTTGCCATTTGTGCATCGAAGATAAGAGGAAATGAATTCTGCGTGGTAGTCCTAGGTGAGTATATTTTCGGTATGCTTCAAATACCAGTGTAATTTTTCTGAATTAATTTTCTCCAGTCATTTTTCCAGTTTTTAAATCCCTTTTTCTTCTTTTTATTCTCCTTTGTATTGTTACACTGCAGTGTCACAGTTCACTATTCCTCTGTCAAGATTTGGAGTACTGATGTCATGAGGATCTAGAAAAATAGCTGTATGCTAGTCATTGCTACTCCTTGAGAGGCCTGAAACATTATTGTTTTTGTGGCAATCTTAGAAAATATCTGAAGGGACCTAGGGACAAAATAGTCAGTTTTAGTCTTTTTCTGTTTTCTGTAACAGCTGTGCTATCTCACATGGCAATACTGGATTGACCAGTCTTCTACAGACCATTATAAAACAGAACATGCTTTTTTTATCCTTTTTACCATGTTAATTTTCAAATTCCACATGGGTGACTGGCTGAGACATTGGTGTGTGCATCAGTGTGTCTGGATGGAAGTGAATTTTGACTATTCATCTTTCCTTTGTAGGCGGATGAATCATTATTGTCAATCGTTTACTTTCTTCACACTAGGGATAATCAATTTTTCACATTTAACCAGAATCCTCCATTCTATCTAAGGTACAAATACTTATTTTGCATATCATTTCTCAGCCAAGTGTGCAAAACTTCAGGCAACAGCTTGCAAAGAATGTGCTACACCAATATAACTAATTCTTTCATGAGTAGCAAAATAGACTTGAGACTCCTCTCCCAGTCTACTGGGTAAAGGCAGTGGAGATCCACAACTGAAGATCACTGTGCGTCACACCTCTAGGATGAAAAGGTTGTGTTGGTAGTGCAGTATATTAAAGATTGCTCTTGCTTTTTTTCCCCCCCTCTTCTCCAGGTCAGTATCAATCCAGGGCACTTGCAGAAAGCATGCTTACCACCAGTGAATTTTTAAAAGAGATCAGTTACGAGCTCATCACAGGGAAAGTTAGTTTCCTGGCATCGCATTTCAAAAATACATCTTTAGGTGAGTGATCCTGAGAAACAGAAGCTCTAGCCAGGACAGTAATTTCTTTAGGGTTGGTGTGTGTCCTGTTCAGCAGTTAAAGCACACCTGAATACAGCTCTGCCCTCTCCGCTGAGAGGCATTCTTTCCTTCTCTCCATTCGCTGCACGTAAAGGAATGAATGCTCATCTCCTTCACCCGTGCAGTTTGAGTTACTCATCCTGTGACAAAGCATTTTTAATCCTGTTTATACCATTGAATGCGACAGCGGGACACCCCTAAGTGCATGAGTCTTTTCTTGTTTGTGCTTTTAGCACAGGTTTTAGAGGTGGTTTTATAGGGCGTGTTTATTTGTAGTCATCAGATGTCACTGCTAGCTGCAAAGGTACAGAGCTGAAATTATTCAGCTGTGATCTGGTTTTTTTTGGAATTCATTCAACTGACAAATCAGTAAATAAAAGAGCAAAATATTCTCTCTCCCTCTCTTCCCTGTATCTCCAGTCCCCTGCCTCTCCTCAGATTCAACATCAGTTATGTGAGGACATGCGTGTATGTAATATTCTGTGTCATTTATCTGAAATGACTTCAAGATAATTTGGTGTTGCTAATTCTTGTCTAGGTGATGATTTGGACAAGCTGCTGGAGAAAATGCTACAGCAGCGAGGTGAAAGTGTCATAATTCCTTTTAATGGAGATGTTAGTGAGTGTGTGTCATCTCAGGAGGCCATTGCCATGGTTTCTACGCAAGAACCAGGTACTTTTTTTACGTGAAAAGTGTGAAATAAGTGAGTAGTTTGTCAAAATGCGTGTGTCCCAGAAGAGCCTGAGGACACAGTTGCAGTCAGCGTGTCAACCTTCAAATATTAATACTGACAGGTGAATGTAGAAATACAGCAGTATCTCAGACAGAAAATCTCTATAGTAATCTTCAGCAACTTTTCCCTTGATGTTTTATAACTCCTAAGATGAAATATGTGATCTTTGTTATGCGCAAGGCAAAGCAGAGATGTTCCTTTGGCAGTGTGGACTCATCTCACTCTTTTGCACCTAGAAAAGGAATGTAACCTTGGTCTTAAGGCAAAGGGGAACTGTGCTCTCCTTCTGATCTCCCCAGGTGTCCCCCCTTTTC
This sequence comes from Gallinago jamesoni, assembly GCA_025769975.1. Taxonomy (NCBI): domain Eukaryota; kingdom Metazoa; phylum Chordata; class Aves; order Charadriiformes; family Scolopacidae; genus Gallinago; species Gallinago jamesoni. Next base: position 105,060,505 of record JAOQGH010000012.1, read on the forward strand.
TTTATTTTTGATATTCCTCACTTTCTACATGTAAAATGGTAATAATGTGTACTGCAGACTTGAGTTCTGAGGCTTATACCTTTAGGGAACGTGTTTTAAGCTCTTGGTCTGAAAGTGCTAGGCAAGTGTAATCTATAATTTGCTTATTTGAGATGTGTCTTATTCGGCTTGATATGATGAGATACTTTGGTGCAAAAGATGATGACCTAGGATTGCCTGTCTAAAAATGCTAATTATAATTTTTCCATTTTGGAAATCTGTCATTATTGAGTTTTAATCATACTTTCCTTTTCATATGACGGTAATGGTAAAAGATACATTGAGCTTTTGTGAACACTGAGATTCTTTTACGTCTAGTGACAAAGCAAATTGAACCTCCAGTAAAGGTTTTGCTGTGAAAGAAAGGTATGCTCTTGATTGACATTAGTTACCTTAAATTAATCAGCTCAGTGATAGATCCAAATGGGTCATAGTCTTCTCATGGATCCAGAGATCCCATTAGGAAGGCTGCCAGGTACTTCACTGTGGCACCCCCAGAAAGCTTCCTTGCAGGATTATTTTGAAGGGAGAATGATCTTTATATTCTGTTATTATTTTGTTTTAACTATTTAATAATGTGCAGTGTTGCTTTTTTTTAAAACCTTCAAGTTTTCTCTAACAATTATTTTGAGCTATTTTTGTCTTTAAAATATGGCTGTACAGTGGCTGAAGCTGCTCAGAATCTGCCTGAATTAAAAAAAAAAAAGGGGGGGGGAGGTAAGTCTCCTAGGCAGTCAGAGGGATCTTTCTCCCACAGCAGTTCTACTGAAATGAACAGTGAGGTGGGTTTGAACATAAGTGTACGCACACGAACACACGTGTGTCTATATAAAACTAACATGCCAGGTTTTTGCCCCAGACACTTTCCAATTTTCATGTAAGCTGCAAGATTTTATAAAGTCACTTATTACTTTAAAAAGCAACAATAGTTATTTTGTGTTAAATTTGCAGTAGTTTTTGATTTTTTTTATTTTTTTTTAAATTTGCCATAGGTCATTTTTATGACAAGCCGTCCATTAATCAGAATTTAATCGGAAGTAGAAAAACAGACATAAAAATTGTAGTGGCATTATAGGACTTAATTTGGTAATCTGCAAGTTGAAAATATTCAGAGGCTAGTGAAACATGGATTGTTTGGCATAGAATTTAGCTACTGGTGATACTGAAATACAGGAATGTGCTTTTTCTTCAAGGAAACATGAATACTCTGGTATGTGTCTGTAGGGGGCAAAGCTCCAGTCCTCCAATCCTCTGAAGCTAGTGTTATATTGACATTAATTAAGTTCAAATAAATCTGAGACTAAAATTTGTTAACAGTCAAGAAAACTCCAAAGAAATAAATATTCAGCTCCCCCCAGTGATTGAGATTTATTGCTTGGGCAAATTGCTCATCTTCCCTTTACAGGATGTTTTACCATCAGTCTGTATATAGACATACGGCTATCTCAATCATGACAGAGTGGGGCTCAGAGCTTCAGAGCAGAGATGGTGTATAAACAAACTCCCAGCTGACCTGCTGTCCTGTTAGAATCTTTTTTTTTGGCAGAATTATCAACGCAGGCTCAGTTTCCTCAGATTAATAGGTGTGCTGGCCTATTAGACCTCTGTGTGTATATATATGTTTTTATATATGTACACATGCACATGTTTTATATATGTATGCATGGATATTATGTTTGTGATAGTTCATTTAATGATACGTGTTTCACTATATTGGTATTGAGGTTTCCTTGGGTTGCACTGTTAAAAATCTCTAAAACACATGGGGCATATAAAAATGGGCAGTATTGTACATGAGGTCATCTGATAGATTATCACATTTTGATCAAAAAAAGAAAGTTGACATTTGTGATCTGGACCCAGCTCTCCAGAGTGATGAAATTCATTCTGGTGAGTGATTTATTTTTTTCTGATAATAGAGGGCAGGCTGTTTGGAGGGTCATGTTTGTTGGGGGGGTGGGAAAGTAACCATGTTTCTTGTTGTGTTTTGTTTTCTTTTTCAAACAAACACACTCTAGATTTGGATGTTGATACGTTCCAAATTTACCAGCCACAGCTTACAGTTGCCAGAAAGCTCTTGTCCCAGGTTTGTGCCATAGCAGACAGTGGCAATCAGAGCCTGGATCTGGGCCACTTCAGCAAAGTAGACTTCATCGTTATAGTCCCCCGTTCAGAAGTCCTGGTGCAGCAGACCCTTCAACGGATTCGACAATCAGGTAAAAGGGAGGGAAAAGAGACTGTTAAACCAAAGTATGTGATGTTATTTCGTTATATTTGGTATAAATGGAGAAGTACGTTGCTCCAGCATGTATTTTGCATGTCTGGTATTAGCTCTGTTAGTTGGTATAATTGATGAATTCTGAATACCTTCCATTCATAAACTGGGCCCAAGCTGTACCATTTGAGCGTCAAAAGGAGTTGCCATATTCATGCAGGTCTGAGGAATGTGTGACCTGGAGAAGCATTCTCCTGTCAAAACAGGGAGGGGATGAGCAAATACCAATGCTCAGGTTTTTTATCCCTTAGAGCTGGTAGTGCCATTTTGTTCTCTGTACGTACTTGTGCATATGCTCTCATATTAGCACAGATGTATGTGCAGGAAGCTCTCTTATTAGGTCGTTAAAATGACTGAGTAATACATGCACATTGGCACATGGTCATTGCCATGCTGGTTCAGATGGCAGGTTGGTGGTGAGGTTTCTCATCTGGAGTACTGTGTCTGACCATGGCTGGTATCAAATGCTTCAGGAGGAATAAAAAAGCCTTTAGTGGACACTCTGTAAGTGACTGATGTGTCCAGGAAAGCATAAGAGTTTCTCCATAGAGAGAATTACTGTCTAATAGAACTAGGGACTACTTGTGTAAGTGCTTTAGCTCTTGATCTCTGGTATCTGGGCATAATGAAGTCCTTAGGATATTTGTACATTTAGGATTTTTTTTATCAGCCAAACATTATTTTTTTCTGCCTTCAGCTTTATCTAATAATACCTTGCATTTGCATTTGAAAAACATGAATATGAGCTTCTGGTGTAACTCGTCTATTAGTGGTTTAGGGTAGCTGTTAGCTTTTTTCCCTCTTACTTTCTACTCTGAGCTAAACAGTCCAACAGTTTTTGCTTGTGCAGATATGCTGAGACTGCTTAATATTGTGTTCCATCTCTGCATTTTTTTTTCTTCTTTGTGCTATTTTACTAGTTAAATGAAAAGAATAAAACAGTTTACTTGAAGTATGGGTTTCTTTTCCTTTATGACATAACTTTTTTGTTCCATTCCTTGTTTATTCCGACATTTTATTTATTTAATTTGTTGCTGCACACTGAACCAGAGTTTTCCTGGTATGTGTTAACAGGGTTTCACATTTATTTTATTTTACTTTTTTAAAATGAATGGTTTTTACTTTACTTCTTAAAAACATTTTTTAAAAATCATTAAGACCCTGGCAAATACGTAGTTGACACACATTTCATAGTAGCTTATTGCTACTTCTTTAATTCAAATGGTGTTCAAAGCCATATACATTATGTCATGCCTACTTTATGAATATGATACAAATCTATCATTATGAAGACTGCTAGAGAGCAGCTGTATTGACACAAATGTTGAAGCAGGGCATGAAAAAAGTGACATTATATTACTGAGAGTCAATTTTACATAAATGTATGATTTTTGCAAAGGCAAGGTCAGGATAACTTTTTCTGACTCAGGCAGGATTAATATATTAGCTAAATGTGGGCAAGTTTGGCCTAGGATCATGGAGCATAACCAACTGATTGCTGCTCTAGAAATTTTTATGAAGGCCTGATTTTTTTTTATTTTTTTTTTTTCCCTTTTTGGTAACGTGAGAAGTCTTTGAAAGGTCTTCAGGCACTTTTTGGAGGAAATCTAGAAGCCAAGATGTACATTCCAGTCCCCATTTTGAGAGAAAACGCATTTGGATAATCTTCTTCTTACTCGGGCATATTAGCGATGTGGCTAAATGATACTGGTGGACAAGTGGCAACCTACCATTGAAGCTTCATTTTTAGATGCACTGAAAAGAAAATATTTTTGTTACATTCTACTTTCTGACAGGTGTCCTTGTGGACTTGGGCCTAGAAGACAATGGAACGGCATATCAGAGAGCTGAGAAATACGTGGTTCGGCTGGACAATGAGATTCAAGCAAAATTTGAAGTTTTCATGAGACGAGTGAAGCAGAATCCCTATACACTGTTTGTGCTGGTTCATGACAATGCCCACGTGGATTTAACAAGGTAGTTGCTTCAATCTACCAAAGGAAAACCGTCCTCTCCCGGTATCTTTTAGTTAGGTTTTTCAAAAGACTTACCATCCTAGACACATGATGCTTCCTCCAGACCTAAGGTATTTTGTGCCTTATAATCAGAAATCATCTTTTTTTGCTTGCTTTGCTTATTTGTTAACTAATTCTGATTCAGTTGGAGATACATGAGACTAGTTTCCAATTTTTGGGTCCCTAACAAAACTGTTTTTAGGCCTAAGGTGCTATGGTTCTGAAGTCCAGGAAAAAGGGATGAATTTTGCAACTTTCTTTGCTCTTCTCGTCTTTTTTCTTATTCCACTCCTTTTTCTCTACTCAAACCCAAATCTCTCCCACATTCCCAATACACTCATGTTTTAATTCATGTTTTTATCCTTGATAATAATGTTGTTTTTAATATAAGAATACTTACAGACATTTAATTCTGTATTATCTGAAAAATGCCCTAGCTACTGTAAGAACAGGATTTAAAAAACAGCTGTGTTGAGTTTGTGTTTTGTCTAAACAGATGAATAAATACACACATGTGCAGTAACATTTCTTCACACTGAATCACAACTTTACTTATTTTTCTCTTTTTCCATAGTAAAGCTAACTATTCTGCTCTTGTTCTGTGAGTAAACTGAGGAGAATGATCTTAACCATGATTTAGACATGGTGCGTGAGGCTGTGGGATTAATTTGAATATCAGAGTTATAATAAAAAAAACACTTTCCTTAAAGGACAGCTGAAAAAGAGTAAACAAAAATTTCTTCCTACCTTATCCTCCCCCATCACGTTTTTGTTGCACACTGAATTTGGAATTCCTGAATATTCTGGAGGCAAAGGTAATTCCAGGAAATGAAAAACAGAACGTTGTTAGACTTTCAGGTTTCCCAGTTTTTTCGGAGAATGTTTCACGCTGGCAAATCCACTGGATTTTGTAAAATTTTTGCTGTATCCTAACCCCACAACTCATGGAACAGTTTCTCAGTGAGAGGGATTTCTTTAGCTTTGGCTTATTTTTGGTTTCCTCTACCTGATGCTCTTTTAAATTGGCCAACTAATTCACCTTCTCACTGTCAGCAGATTTTGTTTCTCTATTTAGGTTTTTTCCCCTCATTGCGTGAGACTAGTCATAGAATACACTCAAATGGTTTTGACATCTTTCACCCTTCCAAAGAGTTTTTTGAGCTGCAATTCTCAGTGCCACGGTCATTTGGAAATTTTTCTGCAGGAAGAGAGTAATCCGAATCTCAGGATGTCAGTAAGGCAATTCTTTGCATTCTTATCTCTGCAGTGCCATTTCAAGTTCCCTGTCACATGGTGAGCCTAGTCATGGTCTGGCTGATAGAGTTATTAATTGCAGGGAGGTTCTTGAAGCATTCAACCTCCTTGTTCTTCAGGTCAGCTCTTTTCCTTATGCCTTGCAAACGCAGCAGTCAAGGATCAGCTCTAGCAATGAGGTACATTGGATACAATTTGACACAGTGGTAAGTGTTTAATTCTTAATTTTAACTGTGAATTTTATGTGGAGTTCACACCTAAGAGTCCAGCAGTTATGTATTAAAGAAAAATGTTAGGAGGGAGCTCTTTCTCTGCTGGATTTTGTTCTCTCAGGCTCCAGATGCACAACCCTGGGATGCTGATGGTAGAAGTAGCATTGATATTTAGGCCCAGGAACTACACAGTTTTCTTTGTCCAGTCACATAGTATGAGAAATTACTTTCTACACTCTGGTTAGAGAAAGCTATGTAGACATGCCATAAACCTCTAGAGCTGACCTTCCATTTCCAAGCAGTCTGACTTTTGACTGGAAGTTACATGTCACACATCCTGTCAAGTCTGGTCGTTACTTCTCTGTTACTAATAAAAATTGTGTGCTAGGTTAATGAGTTATGGTGTATCAGGTGCCATCATTATGCAGAGAAGAGGTAGGAAAGGTCTGTTGGACAGTCTGCACCTTTAGCTTTTTTTGCCATTTCAGCCAGCTGATTCTGAGAATGTTTTGGCAAAATCTGCTTTAAAAATAGCCTTTTCTCCTATTCTTTGTTTGGTATATTTATATCAAGTTTGACTTTATTGTATTGAGTGGACCATTGGTTTCTGTAAAGTGTCTTAAAGTGGTCGCTGTAAAAAAAAAAGTTTAAATCAAAGAGAATAGTGGAAATGAGAGGGTGAATGATTATTTGGAGCTTTCTTTTTGTTTGATTGTTAGTATAAGCCATTGTGGTTACCTTTTGTAAAATGTTCTAGACAATTTTTTGTTTACCAAAAGTAAAAAATCAACAACTTTCAGTCTTATGACTAAAAAAAATAACCCAGAGAAAAAGGGGAAAATGTATGTGATTAATTACATTCCTACTGATTACTGGAGATTATGTTGTGCTTCCAGCAAAAGACTCATGAAATGTGAGGCTTTCTGATTGCTGTCTGCAGATTTACATTCCAGCAAAGAAAGAATCAGTTTCTGATTGTGATTAGAGAGGTGTAGAATGTGACAGTCAAGAAGAATTTTGGAAAGGAATACGTCTGTTTTCAGGTTCTGCTTTAAATAGAAATGAAATAGCAGTTGTTAGTAGATATTAAGCCAGAGACAGGAAGTCAGAAAATAATTAGGAGGATTCTTGAAAACTCCTGCAATCATAGGTAAGAGATATATTGAAAAATTTGCAAGGACCAACACCTGTCTTTCCTAGCTGTCGATAAATAATAAGTTAGGTTAAAAAAAATTTACATATTATTATTTTCTTTGAAAGAAACAGCATCACTGAGGGAGAATGAATGAAAATAAAGGATACTTTGGTTCAGAAAATTCTTCCCACTTATTTTTTAAATGACAAAAGAACTTAAATTGGTTCCAGTTTTCCTTATGTTTTTGCTATCTTTATGGAACAGGAGGATGCAGCAAGTGAAGACAAGCTGTACTTTGGCTTGAATGAATACAGCAAATCCCTCCAATGGGGGGTCACAAGTCCCCTTTTGAGATGTGATGAAACCTTTGAAAAAATGGTCAACACACTTTTAGAAAGGTAAATAGTAACATGGGAGCTTGGGATTCTGCTTAATTGGTATCTTAAAGATACGGATACATTTATGAGCCATGTCACAGGGGTATGAAGACATCATGACCTTAGGTGTTGTTCTTGGAATCTGTGAAATATGTGCATTTTTGCTTTTTGTAATGAATTTAGTGCTGTTGAAGAAGGAGGGCATATCTTTATAGAAGAAATTAGGCCCATTCAGCAGCAGTCTGGGCTCAGCTGTTCCGCTCTCTTCTTTTGATTCAGCCCTCACTAAGCTAAGAAGGTACCAGGAGTTTCATACCTCACCGCTTCTGGTGTCTCTCTTGATGAGACTTCCAACAGGCTTTTGGCTGTGGATGTTGTTTATCTGGACTTCAGCAAAGCCTTTGATACAGTCTCCCACAGTATCCTTCTGGTGAAACTGGCTGCCCATGGCTTGGATGGGAATACCCTCTGCTGGGTTAAAAACTGGCTGGAGGGC
>JAOQGH010000012.1:105068407-105105301 GCA_025769975.1 Gallinago jamesoni
AGTTAGGTTGACGGTTGGACAAGATGATCTTTAAGGTCCCTTCCAACCTAGAAGATTCTGTGATTCTGTGATTCTGATTCTGTCATTGGTGACCTAGGTGAATGACATTATTGCAAAAATGTCATTTCTGTTATTTCATTAGCTGGCCATGATTTTGGTTTCTGCAGCTCAGTGTCTGAAAGTGGCTTGTCAGTACCCTGCAGCTGTCGAACAAGCTACTGTCATAGTAGATATCCAAGATGTAATTAAATGTGCCATGACAGGAATGAAGGCAACACTGTTTCCAGTGATGTGGAAATCTGTTCTGTGTATCAGATAGATCCATTAGAACAGTTCAAGATATAGTTCTCATTGTATTTTAATATTTACTAGAACGGGATTGTTCTGTCTTGAGAACTTTTATTTAAGACGATTAATTAATTAATAATTAATAATTGTAACTGTATCTATATTTATTGAGTAAAATGCAATATCAAATATGTTAAGTTAGCAACATAAATGAATTGCTAAGTACATAATAGTTAATATGTATTATTATCTACAAACATGCAAATAATGAATGGGATAAATAATAATAATGTCAGTTAATAAGTTGGTTCTTTAAGCTTCTCATAGTGTTCCTGGCCAAGTCCAAAGGGAGAGATAGTGGTCACTGTTGCTCTCTTTCTGTTCATAAAACATGGATGGGGAAAGGGATGAATGAGGACTAAAGCATGTGCAAATGCTGCCCTGATATGGCGTTAGGATATGACTAGAAATTAACGGGAAGTGAACCTGTACCTTGGAGCCAGGATATGCTTTTGCTTCACAGTTTATTGATTTAACCTTTCTTTTCAAGAAGTTGCGTTATTCCGTCTGGGTGCGTGAGTCATACAAGCTTAGAAGTCTGAAAATATTTCTGACATTTTGGTATTATAAGAAAGGGTACATTTGTTTTACTAGCAAAAATGCAGTGAGTGTTTTTATTGGAGGAGGAGTAAAAAGTGTTTTAAAAGTGTATTGATTTAATGACTGGCTTATGGTATACAGAGTGAGCTACTGTACCTGCTGGTTAAAGACAAACACAAAACTTTATTCAAATGGATCCCAGTTAATCTATTAAATTAGAAAGAGGCCATAGAAAGTTGGAACTTTTAGTTGTTTTAGCCATTTGGACTTCTGTGGCACAAGACTAGCACTCAAAGCATAGTAGCGTAGGGTTTTTTCTGTGCTATGGTGGTGAGTGAACTCAGGGGGAATGTCTAGAAATGGAGTGGTTTTTTGCTTGAGTAGGTTTTAATCTTTTTTTTTCTTCTTAGCATTTTACTGTGTGAGTTTATATCTGTTTATATACTTTGTATAGCTGTAATGGGAGGGAAAAAAACATTGGCTATGAAAATTAAAAGGCAAAGTGGAAGTTCAGATTTGGCTCAGAGGCAGCAATCCCCATTGGTAAGTCTCAACTTTCTGGTGAGAGGGTGTGATATGTGAAATGATTAAGTACTTCACCCACAAGCCACATGAAGCAGTGATGGCCCGTCAAGTTTGTAGAAGAAAAAAAAGCTTCTGGACAGCAAAGCAATTATTAGCCTGCGCTGTGGATCTGAGATGATCTGTATCTCCATCAAGTTATACATATTTAGCAGAAATTTTGGCCCAAATGAAGATAACAGAAGTTTATAATTCCTGCTACTTGCATGTAGGACTTGGCTTTATCTTCCACATTTGTACCATGTTATATTCATTTACTTAAAATGCGGTTAGATTTTTTACAAAATTATTTTCCATAAAAATCAAAGGCTACAGGAAAAAATGGGCACTTCTTTACCATGTAGGCCTGTTTTTTTGCTAATTTTCAGGCATTGCTGTGATTTTGCATGTGCTAACGTAGAACTGTATCTCCTCAAAGGTACCCCCGGCTGCACAGCATGGTGATTCGCTGCTACCTTCTCATTCAGCAGTATTCCCAAGCTCTGATGGCTCTCACGACCATGGCCTCACTAAGAGATCACAGCACACCTGAAACACTCAGCATAATGGATGACCTTATCACTTCTCCAGGAAAGGACAAGAATGGCTGTGGCCACATGCTTGTCATTAGGGTGCCGTCTGTGCAGCTAGCCATGCTGGCCAAGGAGAGGTTACAAGAAGTAAGAGACAAGTTAGGTCTGCAGTATCGTTTTGAGATCCTCCTTGGGAACCCTGCTTCAGAGCTTACTGTCGCAAAACACTTTGTGACACGGTTGAAGGTTAGCAGAAACTAAATATTTCTTTTTATGGCCATTGTCATCTGACTGTCATACACCTTTTGCATTCATTTCCACATGTCTATAGGTTAATTATTATATAGGAAAAGTGTGCATGTTCTGTGTCTGTCTCCATGGGAGTCTGCTGTACTTTTGATGAGCATAAGTGATTTAGAAACTTTGAAGAAAATTGAATTGTTACTTGTCCATGAAGTCAAACACTGTATGTTATCTCTCTTGTTAAATAATAGCATGAGTCAGGTAGGTTTCATCTCTGAACCTCAGAAAGTAGAGCTCAGACCTCCTTAGGCAAACTAATTCTTTCCACCAACTTACCTGTCTGCCTAGTGTATCTGTTGTCTGCTCTGTTCATCCATCTTCTGCTCTTCTGATAACTGGTAAAGTGTTCTGTTTGTCAGACGTCTTTCCTTAAACCGCTGCATGCTGAAAGCCTCTTCTGCACAGCATATATGCACCAAGCTAAAACTTTGCATGGATTTATAAGAGCATGGTTCAATTAGCCAAAACCACTTCCTCAATTAACCTCACTAAAAAGGGAAACAGATTGCCTGCCTTAGGTACCAGCCTGAAAGTCATACTGGTTATCTGTCCTGGTCCTTGCTCTGAGTCTCAGATTAATTTTCTGTTTCTACTATGAGTTATACAGTGTATTCAAAACTACAGAGAAAAGGAATGAGTTTTGTAAGCCTTTCTTAAAGAGCTCGCCTACCACCAAAAGCAGATAAAATGTCCTTTAGAGAAGCTACCACCTCTGAGTCTCAAATCTTGTCTGCAGCAGGACTTGGAAGAGAGTAAAGTAGAAGTTGTGGAGAAAAACACGGCAGATAGCAGCTCTATACTGCTGTTTTGTGGTGGGGTTTTTTTGGCTAGGCATTAATTCCAACCTTAAATCATTCTGGACTGTGAGTCCTGTGAGGGCTTCTATATGGCCCTTTGCCATAAAGGGTTGCAGCCCTTACACATTGCTGGAGCAGCCTGTGAGGCTTTCAGTGCAGATCAAGATTGAGGCTGAAGGTGTTGCAGGTGAATATCCGTGTAGCCGTTAATCTGGAATAGAGGAATTTGATCAGGCAGAAAATGAAAAAACTTCTAAATAATTGTACTTATTCTTCTCCCCCGCAACATAAGATGCTTTATTGGAATAAACAAAGATGCAGGATTCTGAACTTGTTTCTTTCCTTGTAGCTGACTAGAAAAAACCCAGTTAGTTATGAAGCGTGCATATGAAGGGAGTGAGGAGAGGAATTCAGTTGCCCAAAGATAAGCCCTATAGAGTGTCGTTTTAGGTGGCTTATCCCAGTGGCGTTCCAGAATGATGAAGGTCTCCTGTGAGCCTGGTGCAAGGCTGCTCTGCTGTACCTGCTAGTCTGGTGCCTGGGATAACATGGGGTATCTGATATGGTTGTAACCATGTGTCCATTATACCATTGAGTGTAGTTTATTACAGGCAATTCTGATTTAGTCTCTGTGCTGCTTGGCTTTTCTCCTGATTTTAGACAGAGTACTGAAGCTGGAGAGCTAGAGCAAGGGGGGAACTGATTGCTGCCTGCTTCCACTATGAGCTCCCAGAGAGAGCAGTATGAGACTACTGAGTGCTTTCTGGTGAGGCTAAGGCTTGAAATGTCCCACTGGTAACCAGCTCCCTTTTGGTTGCAGGGAGGATAATAGTTCATCCTGAACCTTTCCCGGGACAGGGAGAGAAACTTCATAGCTGTTAGTGGTCACAATTGAAAAGTTTGACTTAGACTCTTCCTAAGAGGGCGTTAGCAGTGTGTGTGGTGCCACAGCAGGGCAGGTAGGGTGGGCAGTTGTCTGTGCAGTGCTGGTGACCAGACTGTTCCCCGCTCTGTCAGACTGGCCCTCTGACTGGCCAGACAGGTCAGTCCTCTCCATCAGGGACCCAGGCTTCAAGGGGGATGACATACACAGAGCTACAGAATCAAATAGATGGAAAAGAATTTAAGTAACTATTTTGTTGACCCAGGCATGCTGTCATGGCATACCCTTTAAGTGTAACTTGAATCAAACTGTTTGGGAGGCATTCAGAAGTAAGGAGCCCAGAGTGCTTACAGCTCTTTGGCCCTCCTGAGTAAGATTAGGTGATTCTACCCCTCTACTCTGCACTCGTGAGACCCCACCTGGAGTCCACCTTTGGAGTCCTCAACACAGGAAGGACATGGACCTGTTGGAATGGGTCCAGTGGAGGGCCACAAAGATGATCAGAGGGATGGAGCACCTCTCCTATGAAGAAAGGCTGAGAGTTGGGGTTGTTCAGCCTGGAGAAGAGAAGGCTCTGGGGAGACCTTATAACTGCCTTCCAGTACCTGAAGGTACAGGAGAGATGGGGAGGGACTCTTTATCAGGGAGTGGAGCAATAGGATGAGGGTGTAATGGTTTTAAATTGAAAGATGGGTGATTTAGATTAGATCCTAGAAAGAAATTCTTCACTGTGAGTGTGGTGAGACACTGGAACAGGTTGCCTAGAGAAGTGGTGGAGACCCCATCCCTGGAAGTGTTCAAGGCCAGGCTAGATGGGGCTTTGAGCAACCTGGTCTGGTGGGAGGTGTCCCTGCCCATGGCAGGGGGGTTGGAACTCAATGATCTTCAAGGTCCCTTCCAACTTACCATTCTATGATTCTATGATTATTTTTAATGGGCAGTTGGAGTGGTTGTGCTTGCTGTCATGATTCAGCAAAGTAGATTCTGTGCCTCAGGTAAATAAAAGTCTTCTCCAGAACTGATTTTGTCCGTTATTAATAAGAAAGAAGGAAAAACTTTCCAGCAGCGTGACATGCTGTAGCTCAAAAGCTTGATCATTCTGCAACCATTAGGACTTAATTTCTAACGTATGAGCAGCATGGAAATATGACATCTCTGGGTTATATGGAAAGAGCTTCACTGCTGATCCCCTGTGTTGACTGGTCAGTGATCTAAGAGGCTGTATTGGCAGTTTTCCTGGCAGTACCTATAATGTATTGACAGGAATGGCTGGGTATGAACCTGCATTTTTGCATTTCAGCTTTATAATACAATTTCACTATTTGTAGAGATAGAATGGCTCGTTTCCTTTCTAAGTGAGAGTCTCTGAGTCTTTCAGGTTTACTTCCTTTTAACAGTTGCTGTAGGGTGCTCATGCCTTTCGATCAAATACTGACTGTATCATCTGGACGTCTGGGCACTGTGGTACACAGCAAGAAAGATCTTGTTGCTCAAGATAGAGCTGTGTTTTTAGCAGACTTCAACACAGAGAACAGAAATGAGCTCAGCCAAATTCAGTAAGCTCCACTGAACAAAGGGACCTGAAGAGTGTAAGGAACATAGGACTGACACTGTTAGCCTATTTGAGGATCATGGAATCATTTTCATGCTCCACTTGAAGGTCTTACTTCAGCTTTACGTTAATATCAAAGAACTTTTTTCTGTGCCGGCTTGAAATTGAAGGCATCAACTACATTTTTCTCAGACAGACTATACTAATACCACACCAGGTGTATGTTTCTAGAAGGGAATAACACATGCTATGCATCCTTTTTCTGTGCATTTAATGCTTGGCTAACACTTCGCTACCAGAAAAAAATGCATGCCTATGCCTAAGGTCTCCTGCCTGTTGGCTGTTGGGTAAGTGAACTCTGTATACAGCAGGAAGTGAAAAAAACAAACGGGTGGAGGTTTAGAAGGTGTCATTTAAATGTGACTGGAAGTTTCTCCATTCACAGGCTTGGAGGGGAAATGAGCAGGACGACTGGATCCCTCGCACCTATCAGGATTTGGAAGGCCTGCCTTGCATTGTTATTCTAACTGGCAAGGACCCTCTGGGAGAAACTTTCCCCAGGTGCTGATATTACTCTCGCAATGTGGTTGTTCCCTAATGTGTTCAGATAAGTTGGGAGTTGGATAAGTGGTTTGATACCATCTGGCTGTTTTTTTCATTAAAAAAAAAAAAAAAGAAGTGTATTTTAGACTCTGTTTGGGAACAGTTTAAAATTTTGGAAATAGTGGTTTGTGAAAAGTAAAGCTACCGTAGTGTGGGGGTCAATAAATGGCTGTGCAAAGTACCAAGGAGCATAACTTATGTGCTGAATATTGAAAAATCGTTTTATATTTACTGGGTAATAAAACTGTTCAGGAATATTTAATAAGCAATTAAAGATAGGGAGTATTCTTCAAAGTCAGAACAAAACTTTCTTTATTCTTGGGTTGGGTTTTCTAGGTCGTTGAAATACTGTGACCTTCGACTAATTGACTCCAGCTACTTAACTCGGACTGCATTAGAGCAAGAAGTAGGCCTGGCATGCTGCTATGTCTCGAAGGAGGCAATTCGAGGGCCTATTGTAGCTCTTGACCTTAGTGAGAAGGAGCATGAGAAGACTAATGGTAGTGAGAATGACTCTGATGAGCTGCTGATAGACTTGGACCGACCCCAGAGTAATAGCAGCGCTGTCACTGGAACCTCAGGTCAGTTTTTCTGCTGTTGCTCTGAAAAACAAGTCTTCGTTCCATGATCACTGGAAGTTGAATGCAAACATTGAGACGTTTAGTCAAATGTGGGTTGCTTAGTTGTACACTGCTGCAAGCTATGCAATGAAATGTTAGCAGCAGATTCTTTGCACATTGAGCAATTTTCCTGTGTACAGCTAAAAGGGGATGGTGTTGCAGTGGGGGGATGGTTATGCCATAGCTAAGGATCCCTTGTGAATTTTATTTTTGAACTTACATTTTACAGCTATTGCTAATTTCTTCTATCTAGTGGATCCTGAAAAGATCTTAAAAATCAGAGTAGAAATGGATAGTATAAAATTTTAGGAATAGAAAAATGCTCTGTAACTGTAAGGGCAGCTGTGGGTGAGGATGGATATTTGCCTCCTTGCCAAGACCAACAGAATGGCCGGGTTTTGCCCTACCTCTTCAGGCATCAATGGAGCATTGTCTCTCACCAGGCCTTCCCTTCCTTGCATTCCTCTGGCAATTCTGGGTCCTTCCCTTCATTCCCCTATGAGTTTGAGGTATTAAGACAGCTGAGCTGGAACTTTGCCATTCGCCAGATCTTCCCATACACCAGCTAAACCTAACTGGTATGGAGGAGGGAGCACAGCCCAGTTCACATTAAAGTTGCAATGAAATGAATGCCATAGAAAAGAAGGTCAAATTGATCTATGTATACAGCGATGTGTTAGACTTAAATTTCAGAAGGCTGTACCATCAAATTCCAAATTCCAGGTGGGAAATGATAGTTAATAGAGGTTGGGATTGGGACACTTGTTTTGGCCTCTGAACCCTAGCAGAAGTGCTATTGCTTCTTCAGCAAGAGGGGAAGATGGATATCAATGGGTGAAACACTGATCTAAGCCACAGCAGCACTCGTTGAACGGAAGTATTTGTATGTTAGGATTGTCCCCTTAGATCAAGTGAGTTTATGATTTTGTTATATCGGCCAGTGTCTGTTCATTGCCTGCTCTATGTTTCCCCAGGTTCCCTGGCTGACAACGGCGTGAGCTCCTCAAGCGCTGCAGACAAGTCTCAGAAGCAAGCGTCATCACTAAACTTTCAGACAGTGGCTCACAGCTCAGTAGATGAGGGAACTTACCCCAGTTTTACAGCCGGAGAGACCCTGAAACAAGAATGCGACTCCCTGGGTAACCAGATGGCGAGCAGCACCACTTTGAAACTATCGTCTCTGTCTTCGGTCTCCCACACGTTTCGGTGGCCTGCCCATTCGGCCAAAGACAGCAAGGCCCTGCGTGCGGCGCTGCCACGCATCGTCATCCTGTCAAAAGCTGCCTACTGTCTCCTGAGCTCGCAGAAGAGTGGGAATTTGCCTTCCTCCTCTTCCCTCCTGCCTCACGCTGACGTGGCTTGGCTGAGCTCTCTGAGGCCACTGCTTCACAAGGACATGAGCAGTGAAGAGCAGTCCCTCTACTACAGGCAGTGGACGACAGCCCGGCAGCACCATGCAGACTTCAGCAACCAGGGTGAGGCGTCCGGCTCGAGGAGTTTTCACCCCAGGCGGCTGCTTTTGACAGGACCACCACAAGTAAGAGAACAGTTCCTTCCTCTTGCCTTCTTAGCAGGATGCCAGGACCAATGATGAGGACTGCAGAACATATTGTAATGGCCCCCTGCAAGGCTGCACGCAGTCATGTGTTTCAAGGTCAAATTTTAAGGTTAAGTCCATGCTGGAAGTGGTAAGGAGAGGAAGGGAGATGCTGTATGTGTTATGTTTTGACCCAAGTGAAATATGTGTGGATGGCACTGGGTGTAAAATTGCCATGACCATATCCGTAGAGAAGCAGTTAATCACTGATCTTCTCCCTGCAATACAAAAGTCATACAGGGTGTCAGCCAGATTTTGCTCACAGATCAATTTTTTAATACCATTTAGCATAATGGCGAATACGGCATCTTGTTATGGTTTCAGACAGAACTAGAATGGCAAAATAACAGGGGTAAGCCCAAAGGCATTTATTTGAAATTTATCCTTCCTTCGTATTAGTCTGAGTTGGGATTTGGACTTTTTTCCGTCTCTGGCTCAGGTGGGAAAGACTGGCTCATACTTGCAGTTCCTAAGGATTCTCTTCCGCATGCTGATCCGGCTGCTAGAAGTAGATGTATACGATGAAGAAGAGATTAATGCCAGTAAGTATTCAGTCGTCATTCTTAATATGCATTATAAAGAGCCTCTGTTAGGTATTATTCAGCAGTGACAAATTTTTAGGCTCAGGGAAAGACTATAAGTTACATCTACCACTTGTCCTGTCCATTGTGTGTAGCTAGACTCACTATAGTTGTCAGCATATATTTAAATATAGATTGATAAAAATGTAAATTTTATATTGGGCTTAGCTGAGAACTATTAAATGTATTTTGGATTGATATATTTGGATAGCGTTAAAGTGAGCATAAAACTGTAAATGGGCAACATCTGCCCATGTTATCTCTCCTTGCTGGTTTTTAAGCACTGGCTGCTTTTAAGCAGACAAGACATTTAAGAACGTTGTGGTTTTGGCCAAAACATTGCTATTATTTATGCTTAATTATAAATTAGATACCAATTTTCGGTAAGTGTCTTCTGTCTGCAGTTCACAGATTTTAGGCTAAGGAAAAAGGGGAGGGGGAGCCTCTTTGGATTTGCGCTCATTTGTCAGATCTCACAGATCCATTAACTGCTGTGGCAGGACTTCGCTTTGACTTGCACAAACCCTTTTAAAAATCAGTCCTCTTCAGGATGTTCTTTACATAACTGTGGTTTCATGGTGATGATAACTCCATGATGCATAAATGTCATGACCACTAGACTAGCATCTGAAAATGTAGTTGTCGTCAAAACATTTGAAAAGACTAATTTGTATTTCTGCTCAGGAAGTGCTATTAAATTTAAAAAAATGTATTTTCCTTTGATTTGAAGCTTTGGAGGCTATTATTCTCTCATTATTTGAACTGAAGTACCCCAGAAATTTAGAATGAAATATCAGAATGTAAGAGAAGTTCTGTGTTATGCCATCCAGCCTGTTGTGATCACAGCAATTGCCACACCCCTGCCAGGAACGCATGGAACTCCATCAGAGGGGCAGTTTGGGTTTGTTTGGGGTTTTTAGTTGTGGCTTTTTTGCTCCCACTACTTCTATTGGTATGCTTTTCCAGAGCCCTAATGTTCTGATGATTGAAAATACAATTTTATTTTCCAACTCAAAGATGTTCCTGTCCCAATTGTAAACATTCTTTTTGAGATCAAACTATAATATAAATTAAAGTACTTTTTCTCTTCTTTGAAGTTTGCTTTTATGGTGTAGTCAGGCAGCAACCTTACCCCCTCTCAGCATTCAGTTGGTAGCCTGGATCTTCTTACAGGATTCTGACAAATGACAGGCTCTTTATTCTCCTTATCGGTTTAATAGCTCTTGCGTGCACATCTATTTTCAATTTATCTGTCTGCTACATGGGTGACTAGAACTGAATGTGGTATTCTGTGGGATGTTTAACCAACCCAGTGTATAACAGCTCATGTACTCCCTTGTCCCCGCTGAAAGCCCCATGATTGATGAAACCTGTGATTGCTCTGGCCTTTTCCATTCTCCCATTTCACTGGCACCAATACGTGGGTTGTACTTGTGGGTTCCTCTGCAACTCAGTCATTTCCAACTGAGGTGCTCCTAACCTGCTGCAAAAATGCTTGTTATTACTCCTTGATTGTTCATATGACTTATTTTTTTTCTGTTAAATATCATCCAGTTTCTGTTGTTACAGTTTTTGAGGGCATTGAATTCTTTCTCAGGTGATCTTTGATTCCTTCTCCATATTGACAATGACTCTTAGAGTGTCAGCAAACTTAAGCCATTTTTTTTGAGTTGGTGTTGTTAGTGAAAATACTAAACACTGTGCCCTGCTACTGATCTTTTAACTTCACTGGTAATCTCCATCTGCCTTAATGCTTATGGTATTACATGCTGCCATCTTCTGTTTAATCAATTTGCTCAATTTACAGACGATTCACTGTCTCCATTTTCTTCAGCTGTATTAATAATTTGTCATATAGTATCATATCAAATCCTTAAGTTCAGAAGGATATGATGCATTGCATTTCCTGTGTTCAGGGAAATAGATATATCATAGCTGTATAATGAAAGTAGCACAGGATTTCTTTGGTCAACCCGTGTTGCATTGTATTACATTTTTCATTTACTTCAACATCTTTAATTATTTCATTCACCTGCTCCAAATTTTGAATATCACCAAGATAAAGAGGCCCTGAGCTCTGTAGATTGCATAGATTCTTCTCTTAAATGGTGATAATATATGCCTACGATTGCACTGAAATCAGGCTCCTGCTGTATTTCACATACCTGTTTGTTCAGAAAACTGGCACAGGGATTATTCTTTCTCTCTGTTTTGAGTACGTATCAAGCTTTCAGAGTTTTGTTTACAACTTGGCTGATAGTAAACCTTTTATTCCTTAGAAAATGTAATTGTCAAAGTAAAAAGAGAAGAAAAAAAATATAATTTATATAGTTGAGGTGCTATAGCAAAGAAAATTGTTACTTGTTTTCACGCATATTTCTGAAGTCTACCTCAGCTTGACATTTGGCAAAGCTTATTTTATCTTACACTTGTTGACATTTAAGACAAAACTTCATTCACTGGTGAGCTTTTACCATTCCTCATGGACTTTGTTCACTCTTAGTGTCCTTTTTGATGTAATCCCTCTCAATCCTCTTCCTCCTGGTGTTTTGTTTTGCTTGGTGTGCTGATTACTGGTTGGTTGGCAACTGTGATTCCAAGAAGTCCAAGCCTCATTCACAGGCAAGTTCCTGGTTTTCTCAGGCTGGCTCAGAGAGCGAGCTTCCTCGGGATTTGTCTGTATGGACACTCTAATACACTTCACCTGACCAGTAGCATATGTTCATTTGAGCGTACACGGTGCCAGTGAGGTTAATGGCCTCTAAGCAGCTGCTGGCTGACATCCCATTGGATCAGTCAGGGTTAGGGTCTGTAGACCCAACCTTTGTTTCATCTGAATTTGTTTTTCTAAAATCAGTAATCTCTATTACACACCTACTTCTGTGTATTCTTCCATCTCATTTTAAACTGGATTGACTCATGTTCAAGCTGCAGTCCAAGGTTGTTTTCTTTGGCCAGTGCTTTCTAATATTCCTATTACTTTACACTCTATTTTCTACTTTAGACTTATCTCTGTTGGATCAAAGCAAAGAAGTTCATTGATCCTTTCTGGCCACATCCCATTCTCTAACAGGAATGTGTCTTTTACTGCCTTTTATTGTGTACCACCAGCTAATAGTTCATAAAGTTATACAGCCTCTTTCTCCTTGCTTACATCCTTCTGCCTTTTCCCTGTCGTTTACCCACCACAGAGAGACTCGAGAGTGCACCTGTATGTTCCGCACAGATAGGACCATTCATTTGAGCATTTTATGCTTAAACCAGAGTGAATACCTCAGTAGCTTGATGAGAAACAGAGCAGAAGGATACCTCTGAGTCTTCTTTGCCTGCATTCAGTTTCCACGCAATTGCCATTTCTTTGAAATAGCTTTGTGTGAATTATAATTCAATTTGGGTAATATTTATGATGTTCAGAGATGTCTGTCTGTCTGTGTGTGTGCCCCTGTGTGAGTTCCTGTGCAATTGTAAATTAGGAAATATCGTGTAAACACCATTCAGTGGGTATCTGATACTGCTTGCCTGACGTGTGTTATTGCAGACCATACAGAAAACACTGAAATTACTCAGTCTAGCAATGACCACTGGCCGGATATTGAGATCTTCAGCAAAATGTCTTTTGACCTGAAGGTACATGACCCCAAGTACAGAACTATAAGTCCTGTATACACTGAACAACTGTCAAGAGTGAAACAAGGTGAGTAGAGTTTCCATACGACTTCTTTCGTACAAAGAATAAGGTTTTATTGGTTTGATTGAACACATGAGTTCACAAGAGCCTTTAATCTCCAAAATCAAATCAAACAAAACAATTTGTGTTTACAGTTGTTACTGGGATCATAGAGTTTGTAAAATTTCTGTTTTCTTTGTGCACAGAAACAAGCAAAGAAACAAAATCCGAGGAATCTAAGAAAAGGGAAACTGTGTCCATGATGTTGACTAAATATGCAGCTTACAATACATTCCATCACTGTGAGCAGTGCCATCAGTATATGGACATTAATCCTGCCGCACAGGTTGGTGTGAAGGTCCAGGGGTAAACTGCATCCTTGATTTCATTGTGGTCTGTCCAGGCATGCTGCTCTGGTCTCGGGGCTCATGCTTTTGCCTGCCCTGAGATGGAATTAATTCTTCCAATCTCAGGGGAGACATATTGAGCTACAGACCTTGGAGCATCAGCTGTGTCTGCTGTGTTCTGCGTGAGCAGTTCTCTCCAGCTGCCTCTGACAAAGGGTGGGTACTGGGATTAGCTGTCTCAGGCCAAAGCATTATTCAGCCTGCCTGGAGGGTTTGCAGGGGAGAGGACTGTAAAATTGAGAGTACTTGTCTTACCTAAATGCCAGCCATCCACGCCTGTGACGGGAGACTGGAAGGTCTACTTCTTCCTCTCTTTGAATGTAACTGCTCATGCTTCTCAGCAGTAGCTTGTGAGTCACTCGACAGAAGTGATCATTTTTAACCGTTCAATTAAAAAAATTTTGGTCTCTTGCTTGCTGATCTTTTCCAACGGCTTGCTGTTAACCTAACACAGCACAGACACACTGACCTGGCAACGTACAATGTCAGTTACCTCGGAGCAGCACCAGCAGGTCTGACTTAAACCTCATACTTCATTAAGTGTTGTGACACAAGTAAATCCTCCCAAAGGACATCTGTTGTTCCTTCCACTTATCTTTGTGCAGGTGGTCAAACATAATGACTAGTAATAAATGTAGATACCTACTTCTGTGTGCAAGTTGTGTGTATAGAATTATGATAGTTGAACTTGGAGAAATTACGCATCCAAAGGGGAGTCACTGGATAGTGGGCATTGGGAAGGGAGAGAGATTCTTCAGTGCTTTAACAGAACCTAAATAAAGCCTCTTTCATTTTTCATCTTTACTTAGGCTAATTTACTAATTTCAACTCATTAGTAAAGATTATAGAAAGATGACT
This sequence comes from Gallinago jamesoni, assembly GCA_025769975.1. Lineage (NCBI taxonomy): Eukaryota > Metazoa > Chordata > Aves > Charadriiformes > Scolopacidae > Gallinago > Gallinago jamesoni. The sequence goes on from JAOQGH010000012.1 coordinate 105,082,258, forward strand.
GCTAAGAGTAAATTATTTGACCTTGCAGCAAGGCAGATGCTTCTGTAGGATGAAATCTTATCATATACACAGTACTCTGTATACACTTACAGGGTTCAGTGAAGCATTGTGCAAACCTAAGCTCACCCAAGTTCTTCATGGCTTTGTTAATGGCCTGGTCTGCCTTTGTTACCCAGCTGCTTAGAAGAGTATTGCCACAGGAAAAATACCGTACTGATGCAGCCACGCTGCACAGCTGAGGTGTCTGAAGGGCAATGCATTCTGCTGTGGAGGGGCACCCGCACGCTACCCTGCTCTTTCAACCTGTCAGAAAAATTTATTTGGACAGTCTGTTTCCTAGTATATATATATTCCTCACTTCTCCTTGTAAATATTGATAAAAAAAAATCCAGCTCAAGCAAACTTCAGAAGAGTCCAGTTTGGCCAAAGATCATTACTGGTGCAGAAAGCTTATTGTTTTAATAGCAAGGCCACTTACATGCCTAAGTGGCTTATGGTAGAGGAAAATGAGAATATAATAGAATTATCTTCAGTTACTGAAAGAGCGCTTTGGGTGTTCTTCTCTGATGGCTTCCAGTATTGTGACTGTAAGAGCAGGTTGCCCTATACTTCTTGTATGTTACTTGCTTGCAAATCTTTCTTCTACCTTTTTTGTTGTATACAGATATCTGACTCCACTCTTCATGCATTCACATTTTCATCCTCGATGCTAGGAGAAGAGGTTCAACTGCATTTTATAATCCCCAAGTCCAAAGAGAACCATTTTGTCTTCAGCAAGCAGGGAAAACATCTAGAAAGCATGCGTCTCCCACTCGTTTCTGACAAGGTACGTGTGCTGCTCTTACCCATCTGCTGGCTATATGTGCTGAATGCAGTCAACCTGACATACCGTCGCAAATTAATGGTAGTTGGCTGAGGTGGACAGTCTGTTTTATTTTTGTTTTGAGGTGCTTTGCATAATTTTTGCCTGACTGCCCTTAGAACTGGAGTTTTTGAGGACAGTCATCCCTTTCTGCATTCCTAGTTTCCAGATCATATTTATTGCAATGATCAATAATCTTAAAATCCAGTATAAACAATAAAGAAATAAAAATCCATATCAGAAATAACCTGCTTTTTGCCTAATGTTGCCAAAATATCTCCTGTTCCAGCAGAATCTGAATGCAGTCAAGAGTCCTATCTTCACTCCATCAAGTGGACGTCATGAACATGGCCTCTTGAACCTCTACCATGCCATGGAAGGCATCAGCCACCTTCACCTCCTTGTAGTCAAGGAGTACGAAATGCCGCTCTACCGTAAATACTGGCCCAACCACATCATGCTTGTCCTGCCGGGCATGTTCAACAATGCTGGCGTTGGTAAGAAACACCATCAGTTGCTGTGAAGGTACCAAAATCCATGTTGGACAATGTGGGTCAAGTTGAAGGAAACATTGCAACAGCTCCTCACATTCGTGCTGTGATAATAGCAGCAATATCTGTGCAAAATGCAATGGTGTATAAGAACTGCTGTTGGGGACGCGGAATATGTGTGTGTATTGATCACTGCCTTCTCAGATTAAAATCTGATGTTTTGTAGGCCATACTCCCTCAATGTTACTCAGCCCTGTTGTGAGAATGTTCATTCTAGACATTTTACAGATGATTTTTTTAATTGGAGCTTTTTTAGTTAGCTGAAGCTAAATATTATCTGCAGCTGAGCTCTGGAGGCTTGAACTTTGGACTTCATTTTCATCAGTGCTGAGTATTTCCTGCAAAAAGTTTTAAGTGGCTTCAGTTTTAGAATTTCAGCCCCTTTTTGTTTCAAGTTACTTTATTGATTCCCACAAAATCATGTTCTGCAGAGTCTCTTAAAAGGTCCGGTCTTCTTATTATCTGCCTTTTAGATTTACTCACACTGAAAAAGGGACATAATGTTTTCTTTTAAACCAAGATGTTATGAGCACTGAATTCATAAAGGGTAATGACTGCAGATGTTCATGTAACCTTTCTTCTGGGAGGAGAGAGTGATAAAGTCTAAGAGAGATCTCTGTATGTCTTCTTTGTGGTAATTTCTCAGGTGCTGCCAGGTTTCTTATTAAGGAGCTTTCCTACCACAACCTAGAACTGGAGCGAAACCGCTTGGAGGAACTGGGAGTCAAGCGCCAGTGTGTGTGGCCATTCATCGTGGTCATGGATGACTCCTGCGTCCTGTGGAACATGCACAGTGTCCACGAACAGTCGAGGTAAGTGACCACCCAGCACTGGTGGCAGCACACTTGTGACTTAGGCTCAGCTCTAGCATCACAGGGTATGAAAGACCAGGTGGCTGGAAGAGTTGGGCAACTGGAGCTGCTGGTAACATACTCAAAATATTGCTAAGCAAAAGCAACTTTTGGCTTTGGTGTAATAACACCAGGCTGCCTGTGCAAAGGGCCTCATAGAGGTCATTATTCACCCAATTATCATTCAGATAGCCCAGGAACTGTACACTTGGACGTTAGATATGTTGTCTAAAATGCAAAAAAAAATCAGCTTTTTCACTCAGAGCAGTAGGAAGGCTGTAGATTTGTCCTGTTGACCACCACCATCCAACCTCCTACTGTTGAACACTTCTACCTGGCTCTGCCCTTACATCCACAGTCAGTACCATCAACAAACCTCTGCTTGTGCTTGTTCTTTGCCTAAAGACACTCTTGCTTTTAGTGACTGAATGATTTCTCAGTATGTTACTTCCCTGATTTATTTATTTTTTATTCAATTTATGTTCCTCAATGAAAACGTTTTATTTCGGGAACTTCAGCTTTTCAGAAGGCATTAAGCTCTGGCCCTTCTCAGCACTTATGCTGTCCATTATGGAGAAAATAGCCTTCCAGAAAACAGCTATTCCAGAATAGCTTTCCTTAGTGCACGAGGTCATTCCTTTTCCCTTTCTAATTTGCTGTGTAAGACCTTATTCTGCTGAAAGGCTTTTTTTCTTATAAATTGATGGGGTAAGATTAGGTGGCTGTTGTTTAAGAAGTCTGTGTTTATGTGTATGTTTTTACAGCATCTAAAGTAAATACTCTCAATTCTTAATGGAATTTCTTGGTGGTATACACATATATCTATATATATGCAGTGTATGTTATATGAAAATAATAAGCTATGTCTGTATGTTGTGTATGCCCATGTTTTGCAGCCAGTCTCTGGAGCCTGGGGGTTCCAGCAAGAATGTGTCCCTGAAGAGTGTCCTCCAACACATTGAAGCCACCCCCAAAATTGTTCATTATGCAATACTGGGTGTTCAGAAATGGAACAGCAAGCTGAATGCCAGGAAAGCAAAGGCTCCGTTCTCCAGGTGCCATGTGCATGATTTTATACTGCTCAACATAGACCTGACCCAGAATGTGCAATATGATCTAAACAGGTAGGCAATGTATATGTGTGTGTGTGTGGTAAAATAATGTGCTGTCATGATAAGAATTTTGTCACCATTTTTCTAAATGCCATTGAGATAAACAGAAAGATTCTGTATAAGATAACACGCGCACAGTCACAAAAATAGAACACAGTGATGTATGTTGTATCTGAGTGAATAAGGCATCAAAATAAACTTACCATCAGCCAAAAGAAGTGGGAGAGACAGACTGCAAGTCAAGAGCAAGAGAGGACTACAGAGGATTGAAAAGGCAGGGGGGAAGAAGAAACTTCAGGAGAAATAAGTAACCATGAGACCAAAAATCGAGGTTACATCAGTCACAGAAACAGCGTGGAGCTTCCAGAGTGCCTCTGTAAGAGGCAGGAGCCTCTTGCGTGACTAAGAACTATAGGTAATGGCTGAGCCATTGCTATGTCAAATGCTGTGAGGAGGGATTCCTTGTACTTCCTTCAGAGTCGGCTGTCCTCCCTATTGCCACTTGGCTTTGCATTAAAAACAGATGCATAAATAACTTTCTGCTGTTTCCTTCCTCATTTTCCCCTCCTCTTCACCTAACTCCATCCTAAAGCATTTGCAATGAAACACTGTTATTGTGGGGCTTTTAACTCTAGTTTTTGTCACAGACTGCAGCAATACCCAATTCCCTGGCCAAGTGAGTTTACAATAAGCCCTGTTCCTGGTAGCCACAGACGGCCCTAGGGCATCTCACCCTGGTCTCCTGCTGCTGTTTTCAGGGATCCTGTATATTTGAGTGAGGAATTGCAGCCTGTCAGTGCAAGCCGGGGTCTGGTGTGGCTTCCAGAGCTCTTGGTTTCATGTTCTCTGGCTGGTTGAATCATGAGGTTGGAATCAGCCCACAGAAGTGAGCAATTACATCATAAATAGTGCCGGCTAAACATTACTTCTCAGCTGCTTTGTCTCCCTTTAGCCAGGTATTTGTCAAACCCACATTTGTCCCCCGATTCCAGTTTATCAAAAAAAATACCATAGAGAACTGGGTTGTTCAGAAATGGAGGTTGGTCACTGCAGAGCTTCTCTCAGTTCTAAAAATGTATATAAAAAAAGAACTGAAAAGAAGAAAGGAAAGGAAATGGTGGGGAAGAAATGATTGATGCCAAGACATGATGAGGATGAGAGGGCTCGCCAGACCTGGGATGGGGCAGGAGCATACAGATGCACTGAGAGGTGAAGACTTTTTTTGTCTTAGGATGACCAGAAGTTGCTTTCCTACACTGGGTGCATATTGAAGGAACAAGTCCAGAACTGTGTAGACAATTTGTACAGGCACCCTATCAGATGGTCTCCAAAACCCTCTGCTGAGCCTGTTCCAGGGCATTTCAGCAGCAGCCACACAGCTGGTTTCATGATCTTGTGTTCTGATGTCCAGGTATTTCTGCGAAGATGTAGATTTTAATCTGCGGACGAACAGCAGCGGCCTGCTCATCTGCCGCTTCAACAACTTCAGTGTCATGAAGAAACATATTCAGGTGGGAGGACAAAAGGACTTTGTCGTTAAGCCAAAAATCATGGTAAGTGTAGAGGTATGCTCTATCATATGTAAAGGGTAAATTTGGGACTTGTTTTCCCTAGAAATAATGAATTCTCTAACCTTTTAGATTTATTTCGTGCTTATTTGACATCTGACATCCATGGCCTACTCTGTGGTAGGGCTGCCACATCAGAAATAGAAAATAATAAATATTTTCCTAATTATAAATAACTAACAATAATCAAATGACTAACAATAATCCTCCTAACCTGTTAGAAGATGGACTGGGATTGGAAAGAGTTTGGTTTAGCTATTCAGTGGTATCTCTGACAGAGCAGGAATTTGCAGACACATGCTCTGATCAAACGCAGGCGAGTTGTACTGGACCTTGTTTTAGAAATTTTAGCATGGCCACTGGTTTCCAGTGTCCACTGGTCTGTGACGACTTTCAGTCCTTGCACTTGCTGACAAAAAGAGACCCGAGGAAAGGCACTGAGAATTGAAACCTTCTGAAATCCACCCGGGAAATCCAAGTACTTTTAAAAATGATGTGGGGATACCAGATATTTTATATAGAGTATGTTAGGCCAGTGCCAGCTTTACATGGAGGTATATTTCAGAGGGTTGGTTTTAATCTGGGAATCTTAACAGTTTGCATTGTGTGTGGTTTTAAACACATCCCATACCACCACTCTTAAAACAATCACCTCAATATTTCAGATTTAGCTGACTAAACCCTGGATTTGAGTATTTTGGGAGGTTATTTGCTGAATTTTCCTTTTCTTGTGGTTGCAGTGGAGTCTGTAGAGATGACTGGCCTGTGAAAAAACTCCACAGAAAGCGTTTTCTGTGGATGACTCCACACAAGGAGGATGTCATTTCCTATACTGTCCAGGACTAAGGCAGGATGAAGGGCGTTGTGACAATTTGAACTCCCAATTTTATGTCCCTTCTTCAGGCAAGCAGATATGCAGAGAAGTACTTAGCAACCACAGAACAATTAATTCATTTATTTCCATGCTGTGGTGCTTTGTCAAAATCGAGCAAGGAGTTTTGATTCTTTCCCCCAGCTTTCTCTCTCTTTCTGCCCTCTCATGGTGATCCCTTCCCCAACTAGAGGAACTCCTGCAGATCAGATACACCGAGTAGGTAGGTTAAAAGGGGCTCCCCTTGGTTTCATTGCAGGTTTCAGACAGCCTGGCACCAATAATGCCTCTTCAGTACATCTGTGCCCCGGACAGTGAGCATACCTTGTTGGCAGCCCCGTCTCAGTTCCTCCTGGAGAAATTCCTTCAACACGCAACGTACAAACTCTTCCCAAAGGCCGTTCATAACTTCAAGAACCCGGTGTTGGCCGTTGACTGCTACCTGAACATCGGGCTCGAGGTACAAAATATTTGTAGGGATAATGGGGATGAGTAAATCTTTACTTCCACATCTTCCTTGTCTTGAAACCCCCTTCTTTTAGGAGCCCTCAGCATCAAGGGTAGTGTTGGAAGACTGGTCTCAAACAGTGAGACTATAGTTGGAGGTAAAGGATCAACTTCTCTGGAAAAGCTGGTGGTAAAGCCTCCTAGCTGGCTGGTGGGGGTGGAGACCAGAGGTCTGTGATGGGCTGATGTGATTTGCAAAGAAATTGGGTGTCTGTAATACTTTGTATGAAGCAAAAACTCAAAAGTGATACCATTCTTGACAGAGCTTGGTGTGCTGCATAGTCTGTACAAAATCTACCCACAAAATTTTTTAGATCACTGTCCTATCATACAGGTTTTTATTATCTGTGTTTGATTTGTCCTTGCAAAAAACTTGCTTTGACTGAGAGTTTCTGACATGACCCTTGTCTGGTGGCTTCCTTCGCTGGTGAACAAAGCTCATCCTTTGTAATGCACTCTCCTTTTATATGCTTGTCCTTTTGTGAGCCTCAGTTTCTAGGGAAACCAGGTTTTTGCAAGTATGTCTTGGGTGTCTGTAGGTAGGGAGATCAGAATTTTTGAATGTATTGGTCACTTTGAACTGGCTCTGAAGCAGGGCAAAAGTCTAACATGGCTTTTGTTCTGACTTCATTCTGAGTTCTGTGGCAAGATAGAGAAGAAACCCTTTGATACAAAAGAGCCATCACAACAGTGAAACACAGGGGACCTCTGGTGCTGGGAACCTCTTAGCTGATGCTTGTTGTCAGCAAGAAAAGACATGCTCCAGCGCAGAGGAGCTCAAGCTTCAGCAGTTTCAGTACTCATGGAATTGCTTACTGTGTGAGACAGATGTATCCTTATTAGAGCAACCTGAATAATCTCAACAGTTTTTATAAGCAGGTAATTCATAAAGAAACAGAAAATCAAACTGAATTATGGAGAGCCCTGAAATAACATATTACAGGCTTGGTGACCAAATCTCGATCTAGAAGTTTGTCCTGGTGTTGTTTCCTTGGGGAAGTCTTGATACTGCTTCCTTGCTGGATCTTATTTTCCCCAGCACCAGCTGACTCGCCAGTTACAGCAAAGTTATCTTCTATTCCACTTAAAGTCTTACTTCAGCATCTTCTTACGTGGAAGTGCTTCCTTTCTCTTTTCCCCTTGTGTTTCAGGTGGCCATATGCTATATCAGCTCCCGCCCACACTCGGTCAACGTCAACTGCGAAGGGGTGTTCTTCAGCGGGCTCCTGCTCTATCTCTGCGACTCCTTCGTTGGTGCAGACCTTCTCAAGCGGTTCAGGTTTCTGAAAGGTAATCTCCTTGCTCTGCTGGGCATCCCAACTGCTCTCGTGCCAACTAACAGCACAGAGGGAAAGGGAAAAGTAGAGGAATAACCAGCTTCATTAACCAGCTCCATTATTTGTACAGTTAGTGCTGCCATTGTTTTCAAAAGAAATAGATGGAGTGTTTCTTTGGGGAGTGTATAAAAGCTGTGTTCCTGTTGGGAAAAGGCGCAAGTAATCGACCTTTTGCTAAGGGTCATTCATTCCATTTCATTCACTAAATTCCATTTCCATTCATTAAATTATTTTCAAGTGACATCAAAAGGAAATAGGTGCAGAAAAACAAGGATGCGTGGAAATCAGTCAGCGAATCATGCAGTCAACAACTTGAGAGTTCAGAGCAGAGGTGTTACTGAGGAAGAGAGAAATTCTGCTCTGGGAATTTGTCTGTAGGGGGGCAATAAATATTCTGTAGATGGGGGCAGCTCTTAACTGGAGGATGATGGGGTCTACCCCCTCACTAGAGCTTTATAAACCTCCTGGAAGTCTTTCTTTATAATTTTATCTTAATACTAACAAATTGCAAATTGCCATTGGTATTCAGGAATGCTAAAGAGCGTTACGGAGCTCTTTGTGGTGGCCTGGCTGAGCCACTTCCCTCTCGTGCTGGGCGAGGAGGGGGGGGGGCGGAATTAAAAAGTAAGTAGGCTTTATTCTTTCGGCATAACTATCAGTAGTGATTGGATTCAACTTAACATTCTCTCTGCTATGGCTGATGATACTCATACCAGTCAGGCAGCAACACTGTGCGATACAGAGCGGACCCCAGGGCACGCTGTCCCTGCTGTCCTGGAAAAGGACACATGTGGCCCTGTCCCATGGGACTGATCTGAGCCTGGGCTTGGCCCGTTGTTGATGCACCCTCCTAATACACCTAGCAGCAGAGATTTCTTTGAAATATCTTAGTGACATGGTTTAACGATGGTTTTTTTTTTATCAGTTAGGTTGATAGTTGGACTAGATGATCTTAAAGGTCCCTTCCAACCTGGACAATTCTGTGATTATATAACCTTAGGACAATGACTGAAGGAAATAAAGTTGTTATTGTACCCCGAGAATCTAACCCACTTTTCAATTGAAGGTGCCACCCTGTGTGTCATATGTCAAGACAGAAGCTCGTTACGGCAGACCATAGTCCGGTTGGAGTTGGAGGATGAGTGGCAATTCCGGCTTCGGGATGAGTTCCAAACTGCTAACAGCAGTGATGACAAACCACTCTATTTTCTGACTGGACGCCATATATAAGCTTCGCTGAGACATCGCTAACAAAAAGAAAAAAGAACTTTTTTTTTTTTAAAAAAAAAGTACAATCACTGTGGAGTAAAGTGCAACCAATATTTAACTAGACTGCTCTAAAGGATTCCCCACAATTCTGCAGTAGGCTTTATTCCTAGGGATAAAATTACCGCATCGGTTACAATTTAAAGGATCCTGGGTTCCAGTTGTTTTCCCGTCAGTCACACCCGCCGACAGTCATCGCGCAGCCAGCCAGGCTGTAGGATCTAGGAAGGGGACGCAATCTGAAAAAGAAGCCTTTTTCTCTTGAGCTGAGCTAGGGGAAGAGGCTGCTCTCGGCAGCTGCTCGCTTGAATGTCTTACATGAAATGCAACCTGGCACGTGGAATTTATTGAAGATCGGTGGAGGAGAGCCCCACCGCGTCTCTTCAGCGCTGTACTCCGGTACAGGAATACTCAGGGGTTTGAAACTTACAATATGTAACGTAGATATTTGTATTAAAAAGGAATAGTCTCGTTCTCTGTGCAGTGTTAGTTTAAAATTTGTAGCTGTGTATGTGTTGAGACTGTCTTTGGCAAAATTTCCACAGGTGTTCAAAGTTTACTCCTTAAACCTGAACAAACCGGCAGAGGGGCGGCGGGCACAGCGCGCCCCAGCTCTCCCGTCAGGCACCTCCTCCTCCACTCCAGGGGCAAAGCCAAAGGCTTCTGGCGGGTGCTCTCTCCTCCATTAGAGGCCAGAATCAGTTGCCAGTCTCCTCAAGAGTTCTGAAAACCTGTGGTCCATCCTCCTACCCATATGAAAATGAGTCCTGCTGTCCCCCCGGATGACTTTGTGGTGGGCCCTATGCAGCTTGCTCTCCGTGTCCTTCCCGCTCAGCTGCGGAGCTGAGGTTCCATCGGTCCCGTCATGCCTGTCTGTGAGGTGACATCCCAAAAAAAAAAACGTGCAGGAGGAGGGCAGCACTGCCCCAGCTGGAGCGGAGAGAAACAGGAGGAATTTTCCAGTGACGCCAGGGGGAAGTCCCGGTGGCAGCAGCACGGTGTTCCCCGTATGAGCCTGTCACTCATCCTTGTTAAGCTGCTCCGGGACGAACGCGGTGCAGCAGGTTTGGGCTGTGAGAGGGTAGCGCTGCTCTGGTCTGCTCCCGCCATCACCATGGGTCACCCCCCCGAGGCTCCCAGGCACAAAAATAAGCATCTCTCCGCACCCCTTTACTAAAAAGGTTCTTAAAAGCGATTCAGGAATATCAGTTTACTCCCCAAAAAAGCAATGGAATTAACACATCTTTATACTTGACCCTCACTCGTTGGAGAAGGACCTGCCAAAGCTGCATTATTTTTTTTTTATGCGTAGTGTTAATTGAGCAACTTTTTTTTTTATCTTGTGAAAAGAGATGTTTACAGATGAAAAGACATAATATATTCAGCAGAGGCTAAAGAAAAATGGTTGGCATTTGTCTGCGTTAATGTAGCTTAACTCTGATGCTGTAAGTTTAGCAAATTTCAGACGAACAACCCATTTCGGTAAATGTATTTTTTATTTTCCTTCAGATACAACCTGCCTTATCTATTTTAACCCTTGGAAGAAGAAGTAGGGATATAAAAGATGCCTCTTAAAGCCTTTGATATGCACCTGAATGTATCCCTGTAGTTCTGGTTCTGCCCGAGTCTTAGCGCGGGGTGGACAAGTTTCAGGTGTCCAAAAAAAACGGTTTCCTTTTTTTGTTTGTGTGTTTGACATTTGCACTAAGTTCTTAAAATCCCAGGTGCTGAGACTGCCCCGAGGCGTCAGCCCTGCGGGGAGGTGGCGGGGAATTGTCCCGAAGGTGGAGAAGGCAGGCGGGAAGCCAGCGGGTACTTCCCTGCCTTTCCCAAACAAGAGCAAACCCATTTCCTGAAGGCTCTGGAGGTGCCGGGGTTGGGCTGGGGCCGGAGCGTGATGAGCCCCCGCCAGGGCCGGGACTACAGGCCTGCTGTCCCCCTGGGAAGGAGACCGGTACTTGGCATCTCAGTTATTGCCGTTTTTGGTTGTAAGCCTCACTGCCCAGGCCACGCTGATGAATGTAGCCAACTGGCCAGCATTACATTTCTTACCTGTAGCTGTTCTTGCCTATTCACAGGTTAAATTTGAATGTAAACTAAGATTTAAAGAATCATATGCAGATGCTTTTTGCTTAACTTATGTAATTGCTTTTATTTTTTGTGACTTTTTGGAAGAGGGTTAAAAACGTTGCTTTCCTAGTGTAAAGTTTTCTTAACCAAAAACTTGGTGAATTTAGCTTCACTAGTCAGTCTACCTCATGTTACTGTTTATGAACTGAAACTGTCTGAAGTTGTGACTCTGGTATGTTTATAATGTGCTTTCATTAAATTTGAATATATTAAGTTACCATTTCAGTCTGCTTTCTCCTCACCCCTCCTCTCTCTTTTTACACACAACAGCGCTTGCCCCCGAGGAACCCACCTCCTACTGCTAACGGGAGTCCCACCCATCCCTGTTATGGAGTTAATGGGGGGGGCATTGCCAATACGAGCAACTGGGCACTTGTGATGTGGGAGAGCGGCTCTGCCTCGGGCTGGAAGTACCTACTTGTAACCCCGTTGAAAAATGTGCTTTAAAAACACACTCGAGTGTTGCTCGAGCATGAACTCAAGAGCACTAGAAGCACCTCAACATTTTCTTTTTTTTTTTTGCTTTCAGAGCCCACCAGAGAGCAGTCCCTTTAGATTCCCTGTGAACCCACACTGCTTTTATACCAAAAGCCTTTAGGGTTTGCTCATGGTCCCCTTGAAAATGACCACTCACAGCTTGGCAACAGCAGCTGCTACAGCCCATCGCCCACCATTGGTCTGCTACTGCAGTTTTGTCTCTGAACACTGTTTCAGAGGTGGTGTGAGTTCTTTGCTTTAGCTCTAGGCCAAGGTCAAAGACAGCACAATGTAAAGAAGCGTATCCTAACCCCACCTCAGTTCCAAAATTAAACCATAAGACAGGAAAGATTTAATGTAATTTAAACTTACATTAGGATTTTAAGCTATTAGTCAAGGCTGGAGCCATCACTGCTCGCTGTACCATAAACCCTGTAGAAGGCTGGTATTGACCCGGAGCTCCTGGGGAGCAGATCCTTGGGGTGTGACACAAGCGCCTCATCACAAAGGGAGTTCTGGCCCTGAGGAGGTACAAATTCAGTGACTTTGATCTCCAGAAACTGCTTCAAAACACAACGCTGCCACGAAATTCGCATTTCACACACAGAAGTATGAAATAACACTAAAGATTCATTCACGCTTCGTATTGATACAGAGTAACTTTAAAAAAAGCTATCAAGTATTTTATTTTTAATCTATCTACATTATGTACAGATCAAGAAAGGCCACAGCAGTTTTTTTCAACATACAAACCCTTTAAAAGAGAAGAGATTTATGAAGGAGTGACAAGTATCAAAGCGAAGTCCCCTAACCCAGGTTTATACTCAGCACAGTACTGGAAGAACAGGGACGAGTAACCCCCTCCTTGGGGTTCACCTTCCACCTTTTACTCTACAGCTCGTCTGGGGGAGGAGGGGACAGGGACACAACTGGTTTCCACCCAGTGGGCTCCCTCACACCTACCAGGGCCCACAATGCACTCGGGAAGCCACCAGGCAGTCCGTGAGTTGTCACCACGACTGCACCGCAAGGCTTCTCGCCCGGCTGCGATCTAGCGGAGCCTTGACCTCTGTCAGGCAGGGAAGGGGACGGGGCCTCCCCCGGCTGCTGGAGGCGCTGGTCTACCACCAGGTGAAGGACTCTGGCGCGCACTCGTCAGGGAGAGGGGGAGTCTTTGCATTAGTTTACAGTCCACTATGAACAATTTGCTGCTGCATTGTAAACATGACTAACTAGATAAAATACAATCAAACTTCTGTAAAAGTTAATAAAATAGCTTTCTTTTAGAAAAACAAAAGTTAGCCTATTACTGCATTGTTTACAATTTTTAATAAAATAGTACAACCGTGTGGTTGTTACCAGTCCTGAGTTCGCTTGTAAGAAAAATGGCCCTGGCTTCTGCTGAAGGTCTGCACCCGCGCCGTGCGTCCCGGCAGAAGTGTCCTGCTAGGAAGGGCATTCCCTGGGGAGCAGTCAGGCCTGGTGCTGGCCGTTGAGGAAGTTGTACACCAGGAACTGGCCGGTGCCGCAGTACTGCGTCGCAAAGAGCTTGCCGTCGGGAGTGGGGTCAGAGAAAGCGATTTCTTCTTTACTTAAGTATGAGCCGTAGATAAAATTGCTCCTGTTAAAAGGAAATTAAAAAGAAAAAAAGAGAGACAGTTACCTTCAAGGGATAATGCAAGAAGATTTACGCTATTAGGCCACAAAGCATTAATTAAGTGTCACGGACATTCAAAAGGAAGAAGCTCCATTAGTTCATATGAATACAGCCAGCTCCTCCTCTCTCCTCCCAAATGGCAAGGAGAATCACTGCTTCTGGGACAGTTTTTATAAAGTTTTGGTATTTTAGAGGAAATGTTCATACAGAGCAATTACTTGCGAGCTGCATCAAGAGCTCAATTTCAGGGTTTCAGAAAAAGTTTGAATTCATTCCAACTATTTTTTCATAGAAAAGAGACTGCTCGCACGATGACTACAGTCACAGGAGTGGGGACATCAGCTACAAACAAGTTCGGGTGCTTCTAGAGTGAGCTGAAAGGACCTGAGGAAATTGTAAAGTTCCTGGTTTGAAAAAAAGAAAAAACATTTGACATTTGGATGAGAGCACATCTTGGATTAATTTAGAACATCTAAGAACACACCCTGAAGGCATAACTCATAAGTGAAACACTTTCAGTATTAACTATACGGAAAGATTCAATTTGCTTAACTGCTTCATGAAAGTGTTTTATTTATGTTTTATTTTTATTTGAAGAAAGAGGAGAGACTGAAGGGATACCATCGCACGTTTTTGGATGGCTACAAGTACAAATTTAGAAAACTGATCTCAGGCTTTAAGACCTTGACCAGGAGGAAGAGGTAATGTTTATCCTTGAAAAAAGAAGAAACAGCCATTAAAGTAAAGTTTTTTAATTCCTATAAAGTAAACTTACGTGTACTTGCAGAGTAAGTATGAACTTCAATTGTATATGGACATCTCCATTAAGTCTTGAGGAAAAGACAATAGGAACAAAATCTTTCTTTAATTACTACCAGCTTTATTCTCTTCTCTTCAGTGTACGTAGGAAGATGATTTTGCAAGACCCCCGTCTGACGGGGTTTTTGTGACTACAGGTCGGTTCTGAAAGCTGACGTGAAACAGGGCAGATAGGTGGACTCAAGTTTACACCCAGCTCTGGTGGATATAAGACTTTCTACAAACCAACCAAGCAGAAGGCTCTTTTAGGTGACCCTGTTTTCTGCTAAGGTAGCAAGGAGCTAACAGAAGGCCAAAGAAGCACCAGAGCACAGTGGAAGGTAAGATGCAGCGCACAGCTCAGAGCAAAACTGAGACCTCTCCTTGCTAACTGCAACAGACCATTAAAGTGGATTCTAAAGACCCTTTAGAGCTGTAGCTGAGGGAACAACTCCAGGAGCACTTTGGGAAAGAAATCTTTCCTTTACAAGTAGTTTCTAGGAAGCTACTGAATACACAATTAAAAATCAGCCAAAAAACCTCCCAAATCACTAAGTTAATATGCTTCTCTGGATACAGCTTTACAGTCGAAAGCTCAAACAGACGCGATCTGGTAAAAACTTTCTAGTTGCTCCAGCAGCCACACAAGACGTGTTCCACAGAGCAGAGTAGCTTTGCCAGGCTCTCCAAATACCCAAGAGGGCGAGGACTGGCAGAAACAGGAGTAGCTGTGCCTCAAACTCCAGCAAGATGGGGCCAGCCAGGCACCTCACACAAACCTAACAGCCCAGCAGTAACTGGGTAGTTCTTGGCTTTACTCAGAACAGGTGTTTAAACTTCTAGGAGATGTCACTGGAAGAAACCTAAGGTCTGGAGATCAACACATTTAACATTTATCTGAACTGCAGCACGGATGTTTGAGTCCTTTTAAGGATCTAGCACTTAGCATTCAGCTGAATAATACACATCACTAAAGCTTCACAGAAATTGAAAATATCTCCTAAGGCTCAGTGAACCTGAGTAAAAAAAAAAAAAAAAAAGTAGAGTTGGAAACAAGCAGATGACATCATACCATTCAGTGCACTCGTCTCTGTTCCTTCCCCCTTTCTACCTCTAAGGAATGGATATTGGGCCAATGACTGGGTCACAGTCTTTAACACTTGGGTAATCTCCCGCTGTGACCAAGGACAGTCTCATTTCCTTGACTCAGAATTACCTGGGAGGGATTAACCCGAGCTCACTGGCGTTCCACTCGGCTGACTCACTGCAACTGCGATGGCAGGACACTGGCCTCGCTTACTGAACTCCACACAGCACCGGAACTGTCAACTGTGCTCAAATCTACATTCCCAGTATCCCCAGCGGCTTAAAAATACAAGCTTGTGACACACAAAGCAATAAATGTCTTAGACTGTGTTTTATCTAAAACACGTGTAACCAAGGAACGAACTTTATATTACCTAAGACACTCTATCATCCGAGAAGCAATCTTCTTTCGGCGCATCATGCTGAACACCCATATTCGACTAATCCCACAAATAGCAGGTTCTGGAGAAGTTGAACAGCACCACGCTTTCTGTCTTTCGAATATGACTTTCTCATTTTCTGAACTGACTTCTGGAACTTTCTCTTCTATAACTCTATAGCCCTGCAGGTGATGTAAAAAAAAAAATAATTGTCACTTTATAAAAGCATTGCTATTGACTGAACAAAGTAACTCTTATGTAATTTATTTCAGTTAAACATACTTACATGCTAAAATGCCTTACCAAAAAAGACTGTATATTTGTGTCTTACTTAATTTCTCTTAGCAGTTTCAAAATTGGAACAGATGAGAAAAGATTAACCAAAAAAACCCTCAAAAGCTTATCCAATTTAAAATAACAGCAACAAGTAATTCAATTCTTTTACCACCTGTATCAAAGTGTTTTCATCAAATTCTCCAACTTTGACTAAGATTGTTTTGCTTCTTGTAAACTGGTGTTTTCTACCATCCCTTGGGAGTAGCAGACAAGAGAACCCACAGAATATGCCACAAAGTTCTGACATCAGTTTTCAGTACTGCAAGTGGCAGCACGACTTCTTGTCCTGCTCTGCACTGCACAGTTCTACCCTCTGCTTTTGGTCACTGTGGAGCTGTTTGACCCCTCAGTGGTTCAGCTCAATCCTACAGAGTACTCACTTCTCCAGCTGCCTTGGATTTCTGCCGGGCAGGGATCTGGGTCTGCTTGTCAACAAGGAAGAGGAGGACCAAGCTATAACAGCAGAGGAAGCAAAATTCCACCCTTCACCTGTAGATGAGCAGGTCTGAGCCAAGTACGGCTCCATACACACGTCTCAGCTCAGTGTCAAAACTAACGGCTACATTTCAGAATGAGCTACCACCCAAAGTCTCCTTTCTGGAAAAGGCATATATGGAATACTTATTTGCTAAATGGCTAAATTTAAACTCTTAGGTAATTCTATACCTTCAGAATGTCTGAAGAACACAGTCACTAAGCACTGACACAGGGTGCCTTTCTCCAATTCAATCACTTACCCATTGGATATGTTCTGCAATTAAACAGCCGATAACTTTTTTGTCATTAGAAATAAAAAGAAGAGTTTTAGTTCTAGAGTAACACATGAGCGGAGCTTGCTGGAATCCCAAGTCATTGTCTACCATTTCTCTAATTTCTTCAACCTGTCAAAATAAGTTTAAATGCTGTTTAAGAAACACATGTAAATATGTATTTGTATAAATATATATATTTGCAAAAATCCACTAAGGTATCTAGAACACTGAAAACTCTTCTAAAAGTTAAGGATTTGCCTAAGTAACCTGCAACACATTGGTCCACACAAGTGTTCCTTAAATAATACTCAGCTGGAAATAGGAAGAGTAGAGACCTTTAAGTCATCTTCCATTAAGTCCAAACTTCAGTTAGTCAAAGGCTAATAGGGAGAATGCAAATAATCAGAGTATTGACACCGATATTCTAGAAGTAAATGAGATCTATGTCAAAAATAACTAGCTTAGTTGAAGGCTTTCTGTCTGTTATTTTTCAAGTTCTGAAAGAAGTAATCCATGAAGGGTTCTGAGCAGATGACAGCAAGCACGGTGACACGGCAGCTAGAAAATATATGCATTTCTTGTAAAGGACGGGATAGCTGTCATCTCTTTCCTCAAGCTTTCTCTTCTTCCATTAGCTTTGCAAGGAGTAACTGAATCAAAAAATACAGTTTTGTTTAACATTAGTAAGTTTAGAAGAAATACATAAACTCCGGCATGAATGTCAACAAAAGCTTATGCAGGAGCTGATGTTTTGCTGTGGGTTTCTTGTACCTAGAACCAAGCATTGAAACAGCCTCTATCATCCCTCTGCCACAGTTTGGGCTGGGCCGGCCACTAAAGCAGACAGAAATAAGGTGGCCTTGCCTATGTGGTGCATTAAATGGCAGAAGCTTCTTTAATCCATGTTGTACTTATATCAGTAAAGCAAAACTGGTATTACTGATATGAAACTAGTGCTCATCAAATAAAAATGGTGTTAAAAAATGCTTTTAAAGTAACTTTCAGTTACTCTCTACTTTTTCATCTAACCTCCAGGTACCCGTCTTTTAATGACAGGTGCATTCAACCAATTTGAAACAGTAAGTAACCATTCTTGGCCAGTCATCCACAGCGGTGACAGTTGTAGATTCTCTCAAATTTACCCACACAGGACAGAAAGCTCTACCCTAAATTAGTATAATTTAAGTAATTCTTTCTTCAGCTATTTTAGTAAAAAATGAATGTACTAAGATTAAGGTAATACCACCAAAGAAACAAGACTTAAAAAATAAATTTATCTGCATTAAATAATGTAAAAAGAAAATCTGTAGTTTCTTTTCAAATCAATAAATTTTAAAAAGTCTATGTTAGTCTAAAGAAAACCCGCTACAGTCACGCCAGAGCAAACTGTCTTGGGCATCAATTCAGCCTCCAGAGGTCCCTTCCAACCTCAACCATTCTGTGATCCTGGGCTGGTGGTACTGTAAAAAAGTACCTGTTAGTCACAGCAAATCCCCAGCAGAACAGAATCAATGGCATGCTACTGACAAAACAGATGTAACGACATATTAAGATGTATGAACACAGGCCAGCCAGCAAGACACCAAAGCACTCAGTGCTCTAAGTCTCTACTAGTACACTGTGCCATGCCCAGTTTTAGATAAAGAGGTTCAAAACAGACATGAGACATGGCACAAATGGAAATCGTCTACAGGAGAGTATAACAATGGTCAGAGCTCTATCAAACATTATTTAGGGTATAAACTAAAAAAAAAAAAAAAAAGCATAACCCATCAATCTCTTTAAATGATCAGAGCTTGTTCAGGCACAAAAAAAAAGCTGCTGCAAAGAGGAAAGGAAGGATGTTTTCTACAACTATGGCAGTGTGATGAGCATTAATGAGCTTACATTGCAGTAAAATATTCTGTTGGATGCATAGGGGAAATTTCCTAATGGTATGGCTAGTGGAGCACTGTAACAAAGTCTGGAGAGGTCAGCAAAACCTCCAGGGGTAGAAGTTTTAGAAAGCTGTCAGATGCATCATAAACCAGAGCTGATCCTGCTTTGGATATGGGAATGGACTAGATGACTTTGAGGCCACTTTCCACCTAAATCTGGTTTTGTCCAAAAATCATTTAGAGAATGGTGCCATATTCATACTGTATAATAAAGTCATGGAACCATAGAATGGTTAGAGTTGGAAGGGACCTTAAAGATCATGGAGTTCCAACCCCACTGCCATGGGCAGGGACACCTCCCACCAGACCAGGTTGCTCAAAGCCCCATCTAGCCTGGCCTTGAACACTTCCAGGGATGGGGTCTCCACCACTTCTCTAGGCAACCTGTTCCAGTGTCTCACCACACTCACAGTGAAGAATTTCTTTCTCGGATCTAATCTAAATCACCCATCTTTCAATTAAAAACCATTACACCCTCATCCTATTGCTCCACTCCCTGATCAAGAGTCCCTCCCCATCTCTCCTGTAGGCCCCCCTTCAGGTACTGGAAGGCAGTTATAAGGTCTCCCCAGAGCCTTCTCTTCTCCAGGCTGAACAACCCCAGCTCTCTCAGCCTGTCCTCATAGGAGAGGTGCTCCATCCCCCTGATCATCTTCATGACCCTCCTCTGGACCCGTTCCAACAGGTCCATGTCCTTCCTGTGTCCATGACCTCAGCACAGGAGGTCTCGCAAGAGCAGGGTAGAGGGGCAGAATCACCTCCCTTGACCTGCTGGCCATGATTCTTTTGATGCAGCCCAGGATGCAATTGGCTTTATGGTCAACACATTTCGGTTTGTTTAAATATAGTAGGAAGCTTATATTACATAAAATATCTGGCACACATGCAGCAAGTACATTAAAAAAAAGAAAAGATGAGTTGGTTGATGCTGTTCCTGTCCCTGCCTTCCACCCCTGCTCAGACCCAGCCTCTCGATGAAGAGGGTAGCAGTATCCAGGAGTGTGACATCTGACCTGTTTGTGGAAAAAGGTACAGAACCACTGCAGTGTTGAGTCCAACTTCAACAGCTCACATATAAATTATACAAACTGTACTATGAACTTTGTCATTACTTACATGAAAACATCAAACAAGGTAAGATATACAAGTCCAGTCCTTTTCACCATACCTTTTTAAGTGCATACTTTGGGTCATCAGGTAGAACCATTATTATCTTTCCATCAGGATATTCAGCCAAAATTCTCTCCTTTTTCCAACCCTAAATAAAACAAACACTTATCTAAACCATACACGAGCTGTACTTTTAAAAACAGAAAATGCATATTATTGGTCTAGAGACTGAATTTATGCAGAGGCTTCACACGATTTAGCAGTTGCTTTGCTAGAGAAGGAAACTTCAGCTAGCTTTTTAAAATGAGTACAACAGATATAATACAATCTTATTTATACAAAAATTTATACAATAGCCTAACTACATCTAGAAACAATTTGTGAAAGTGTCTCATAATTTCCCAACTAGATTTTTTTTCCCCCAGCACTGAAGTGCAAACTGAATTTTAAAACAGAAGTAGCAAACTCAGCTCAAATAACTGATTTCCAAACCTATGTAATACTTATTTTCCAAAGTCCAGTGAATGGGAAAAACCCTAAATTTTATTAAAAGATTTCTTTTTAACATAGTTACCTCCACAAATACACACTCAGTTTTAAAGTTTGGCATGCGAAAGACCTCCAGGAGGTTCTAAGTGAACTGATTGGCATGCAGTTGCCCAGAATGTAAGGAATAGTTTATTTTGTTACTGATCATAACTGTTAAAGCCACAAGAAGGATACTAGAAAAAATTTTATAACTACCTTCTAAGAATCTAATGGGGAAGGAGGCTACGTTGTGTGTATCTGAAGTATAAACATACTCAAAAAAATAGAGGTAATTAACTCTTCTTCAGATCCACACTCGTGGTGAATAATGAGCAGTACCTGCATGGAAAAAAACAAAACAAAAAAGCCACTTAAATCTAGTAAGATGGGACTGGTAGATATTAGAACTCATGTTGCTTTGATGGGACCTAAAAATACTGAATGCAGAAAGAAATTCAGCCACTAAAAAGGCTGATCTACAAGTCTTACTCAAAGCAACTTTAAATAAAAAAGCCTTTGAAGAAACAATATTGATGGAATAATTCTCATTGAAATCTGTACCTTCCCATAAAATAACGTTCAACTAAAGACCAAACAATGGAATTTGGCACTGAATGAATGCCATGTACACTACCACAAAAAGTGACAAACTTAAGTGTTGTAATACTTGCTCTAGTATCTCATTTTAATCATGCTGATTTTACTCCTTTACTCCAAACAAAGCACGAAGAGGATAATTTTAGAAATTTATCTACTTGCTGGCAGCCCTGGAACTATTTAAGTGTAAGCTGAGCACCCAGCATGGCAATGGTAGCACCACAGACACCATTTTAATCCTGCCTGCTTTTCTTTCAGCAGTAGTTGCACTAAATACCAACACAAATGAAGATCCTATTTGAATTTTTATACATTATGGTCTGAACACAAAGGGCAGTAAACAGCAGTGTCACAACATTCAGGTAAGCAGAAGAGGGCATTTGTGGGATTGTGACATGCTTTTTGAGACTGTTAAAAAAGGTGTCAAAAGACTTGGGCAAGGATTACTACTCTCCAACTCAAATACCATCCTCTCATTTTTTTTTGTCCTTTGCTGCCTTCTGGCTACCCATTTGCCCTGAAAAAGCTCTCTATAGCTTACTTTAAACCAGCTGTGATCACCACTCAGCAGACAAATGCAGTGTGTTTGATAATCCTGCCATTACAGCACCCAGAACGTTGCAGTCCAGACACTAAACTCTAAATTTTAGGTTGCAGACCTAATGCAGAAGATTCAACCCTAAATTTTAGGTTAAAGTATCCTGTTAAAATTATAGCCAGCTATTTCCAACAAAATTAAATCCAATGGAAGAAAACATTTCTGAATATCATACTGCTGTCATGTTTAAACAAGAGTATATTAGCAGAAGTCTAAAAAAATTCTGTAAAAGTGCAATAATTGACTATTTAATACTTAGAACTTCTTATTTTCATTATTGTCCAGCTGTTCATTTTCTTAAGTGATTAGTATAATACAGTGACCGATCATATTCACAGGAGGGACAGTTTCTAAACTGAAGTATTTTGGAATTGACTCAGAAATATTCAGATGAAACTTTCCAAGAAGTTTCTGCAAACATCCAAGATTTTTAGTGAAGACATTTTAAAGTCATATTCCCTTGTTATTTATGCAGCTCTAAGAATTTCTAAACCAAAACCCAACACTTCATATAAGCATCTGCATCTTCAGTATCTTTATTATTCATTCTTAGTAAGGAATGAACTGTGCTTCATTTAAACCAGAGAAATGGAAGTAATGCACGGGACTGGTCACAGCTCTGTCATATTCTGACACGAAAGCCTTTAAGGAAAATGTGCTATAACTTCAACTGGAACTCATCCTATTAGACACCTACAACACACAAAATATGCTGTAGTACCAGTACTTTGCATGTGGTCTAAAGATTACTTCCCTTAACATACCTATTAACATTTTTTCTAAACAAACCCCCACTGTTTAAACACTATTAAAACAAAATACAACAGCCTGCAAGGTATTGCAATCTCTGAGAACTCAAGTAGGACTCCTTCACCCAGGCACATGGCAAGAACACCTTACTGTAGCAAGAAACAAAAGCATTATGACTGCAATATACTTTATAATATTCTACTGCAAAAAATGCCTTTCCTTTCCTTTTAATTGACATTACTTTAGGGCATTAAGACTTTGTTGTTGAATCAGATGTCCAAGCATTGATACACATTGCTTGTGATGACAAAAGAAGTCAAAAGAAAAGCTATTGTTCCCACCAGAACACATGTTCTGCAAGGCCTGGGGTAAAAGAATATGGTTATACCACTCATCCCTGATACTGGAAGTCTGTGTTCAACAACAGATTAGCTATAGCCAGCAGTAGCAAGGCACATATAGCCAAACACCACAGCTGAGCAGACTGGTGTTGTACGGAGCCTCACTGGTGTGTAATAACTGTTGCAATACCCTCCTCCTCTCCATGTTACAGCTATTTATCCTAGAGATATTTACAATCGTTCGAGAACATACATCAACTCTGAAACGCACAGTTAACTCCTTTTCAATCTACCTCCAACTTTTCCTCCCAAAGCAAACAAGACTGAAGATTGCACCTGCTTGTTTATTAAGATGCAATGGCAATAGACTTACAAAAGAAAGAAATAATTCAAAAAAGAGCAATACAGATAAGCAGCAGCTGCCACATTAGGAAACAGTCCAGATAGCAATTACCACTACACAGTGTAGAATCATAGAATCATCTTGGCCAGAAGGGACCTTCAAAGGTCATCTAGTCTTACCCCCCCGCAGACAGCGGGGACACCCCCAACTAGACCAAGGTTACCCAGGGCCTTGTCAAGCCTCACCTGGAGACATTCAAGGTGAGGCTCAACAAGGCCCTGGGTAACCTGGTCTAGTTG
>JAOQGH010000012.1:105112996-105144153 GCA_025769975.1 Gallinago jamesoni
TTGTTTGTTTGTTTGTTTTTAATGTGGTTGGACTCGATGATCTCAAAGGTCCCTTCCAACCACTAAGATTCTGTGATATCTGTGATATCTGTGATAAGCGAAAGTGGAAAGAGCATGCATCAAGAGAGAAAAAGTGCTCCCAAACAGTAATATTGTATTGAAGTTTGCCAGTCCTTCATAATGGGGAGGGAGGAACAAAAAAAAAAAAAAAACAACCCCAAGAAACACACCTCCAAAAAAAACCACAACCAAGAACACCTTATGTACCACATATGAGCATAAACAAAAACTTAAAACTGGGATTTGGGGGAAAAAAACCCATTCTTCTCAGCAAACATCAGATGCTGAGTGCTGGAGAATAAACTGTCAACTTGTCACAACTAGAAAAAGATGTAAGAGGTTTGTCTCTCAGAACTTAGAGAAATGTTTTTAAGAGCAATATTTAAGAAAATGTGGGGTTGCAGGCAGAAAAATGTGTTACTATCTAAAACTTAATTTTCTAAGCAGTAACAATAAAGAGCAAGGATTCTTTTATTTCCTAAGCAAATTCTGTATGTGTAGATGGCAATTAAGCATTCCTGACAGCTCAGACAATCCTCATTAATATAAGCACAGGATATATGTGATCCACTGTTGCAAGGCTCGGTGTAATTGAACATTGTGACAATGTTGCCTATATCTCCATCTCTTAATTCTGTGTTAGACAGAAAGAAAAGTCTTACCAATATCTTCTCTGAGAAGGTGCATGTCTGCTGATCCTCCATATGTGGAATAAGGAGCCCTGCAAGCAAAAAAGGCATTTGGTGCCTCTGTAGGAGATGAAAAGGGGCCCCCTTTTTTTTTTTTCCTTTCTCTCTCTCTTCAGGCACATATTAGGTCACCTCCTTCTTGATTACCTAGTATTAGTTAGAGGAAGATGGTTTTTTCCTCTAGTCTTTTCACAGAACAAAGAATAAAACCCAGCCATAGAAACGGGCAGGCTGGAAAGGAAATACAAGAGCAGGAAGAAACAACACAAAGATTTTTGAACTCTCCATGGAAAATAAAAAGGTTAAAGAATGCTGTTTTAATGAAAGATGCATTCAAGACTGATGGGTAGATCCCCTTGCTGACCAGGAGGACCAGAAGACATGACCCAACTCAGAAGCAAGTTTCACTTCAAAATGAATACTGGGGAATTTAAAAAACCACGAACCAACCAACAACAAAAAAAAAAAAAAAAAGAGGAAGAAAGCCCTCATCACCAGTACCCATCTTTCTGAAAAGCTATTTTATCCAAAGGATATAAATCAATTTCAAAGTTTCATAAGTGATGTATCTAATTTTATTTAGCATATTTGAAGAGTGAAAATGGAGGGTCATTATCCATCATGAAATGATACCCTCACTGGTCATTAGCTAAAACAATATGAAAAAAAAACAACAAGTCAAACAAATTTGCACACTACAACAGACAATCCCTTCTTGAGTCACATAAAAACATCATTCAAGAATGTTACAGAGAGTGCTTCAATGTGTACTGGGTTTGCCTGGGATAAGGTTAATTTCCTTCACAGCAGCTGCTACAGTGCTATGTTTTAGATATGTGACCCAAACATCATTAATAACACAGGGATGTTTTAGCTATTGTTGATTAGTGCTTGCACAGCATCAAGGACTTTCCTGCTTCTCACACCACACCATTAGCAAGGAATCTGGGGGTGCACAAGAAGTTGGGAGGGGACACAGCTAGGACAGCTGACCCCAAGTGACCAGAGTGGTACCCCATACCACATGGCACAGCATCATGCTGGGAAATAAAAGCAGGACAAAGGCCATCAAACACAACCCACCTGAATTCACTAGAGAAAGCTGGGATTCTGCAGTGAAGCAGAAATGGGAAGGAGTGATAACAAGAAAGCATGGCCATTGCTGCGCCCCCAAAGGGTAAGTCCCAAAGGGTAAAGCAGAGCTGTCCCAAAGGGTAAAGCTTGTGCAGGAAGAATGCAAGAGTGACTGTTCTCAACTACCAAACTCCCTCCCCAGTCACTTATGCAGTAACCACTGCCTTGTTTTTACTGGGATTACAGAAAAGAAAATAGGTAGTAGTTAAGTAATGTGAACAACAAAACATTGTCCAAAAGCCGTTCTTCAGAGAAACTGCCAACCAGACCATACCAATTTAAGGAAGAAAACAGCAACTTGAAATGATCATTATGCAAACTTCTTCAGGCTCATAAGAGATCACTTTTACATTTACTATTTCAACTGAGAATTGTGTTTTCATCTTAAATCAAAATATTTCTCTCTTATTACCTGTCTCAGTCAAACAGGAAACTAGGTTCAAGCTTAACCAAAATATATGCAAAGAAAAATTCAAATATGATACCCAAATATGTAAGTTGAATTAGCCTGCAAACTACTTCCACATATAGCATCAATTCAAACCTCAGAATCAAAAGCCCCTTCTATCAAGAAATCCTGATTCATGCATTTGCAGCTATTTATAAAGATCATCTCCATTTAATCATGTTTGCTTGCATCCAGACATTAACTCAGATCTTTAGAAAGGCCAAAAAGTCTGTAACTCTATACTATATTTTTATCACCCCAGTGACTTGTTTTTGCTATTCATTCTTTTTACATGTCCTTTCCTAAAATTGATGAGTATCTTTTTCAAAAGACTAGCTTAGTTTTCAAAAGAACATATGTCCCTAGTGGCATAAAATGGAAGCAGTATCCCTGTACTTCATAGGTCATCATATAGAACATTTCTTTGTAGCATTAATGCTTTTATCAGTTCTTATTCTTATGGTCAAAATTTTGTCCTAGATCTGGCAGGCAAGCAAGCAGAATATCTACGAGAAGCAAACAACTGACTTTCCTTGTCTTGGATGTACAGCATATCTCATTTTATGAAAATTGAAAACATATGCTTTGCACACTTATTATTTCTTCCTATTTCAGAAGTTAAAGGAACAGATGATTTCATATTCAGGTTCTCATATTTGCACATCAGATTAAGAGGGTAAAAGTACTGTGAAAGTAAAGAACAATTTTAGTGCATTACTCTATAAGACTTCCAATATGGAGCTTCATGTAACCCATCAACCTACCAAGTGAGCATTTAAATGCAGTGTAACAGGGTACAGTTCACAAACGTTCAGAACAGACTACTTGTCTAACCACCAAGTAGATTTGGAACATAACTTCTTTTTAGCCTCAATCTTAACTTCTTTCCTCCAAAAAAACAGATTATACTCTTCTCAGTCTGAACCTATATCTTTGTACATCACTTCAAACACCACCGTTTCCTGTCATTGTTTGTTTTAAGAAGTTTGTTGCTGTATTAGATTCCTTGCTGTTTTCAGCTGAAGATCTATGCTCTGAAGAGACTTGCTTTTAAGATGTGTGACAGCAAGCAAGTCTGAAGAAAACAGAAACAAGTAATCTTTTGTCTTAGTTGTACCTGTACAAAATGAAGATAATTTTATCTCAGAAAGCTGCTCAGCAGCTTGGTACACGATGTGTACCAAAAAAGAGAATAGTGCAAGTTCAGCTACTAAATATTTCTTCTACAAACTGAAGTTGTATTAATTTTACAGTTCTGTTACAGTCAAGTAGCCTTAAAGCTTGTTAAAGATTATTTAGGAAAAATAGCAAATTAATCTATTTGTTACAGCAATCACATGGTAGAAGGAAGGTAAAATACATCTTTAAGGATTAAATATAAAAAAAATAAAGCATAACGTGAAAAACAAAGACTAGTTTTACCATAACATCTCTCTAGACACAGTTCAGGAAATTAAAAGGTTAGAATACACAGACAGTATTGTAACATCCCAGACTCTGAGCCTCAGATAGGCAATTAAAAGGACAGATGTCAAACTTAAACTCAAAAGACTAGGAAAATTCAATAGGAAAAAAACCCCAGCAAAACAAAGATAACGTATCATATGGTGAGTCAAACTAAGCCCAAGTGATTTTTCCACTTAAGCTACAAGAGAGAAAAAAAGGATTCGGTACATACATTAAGATGGGCTGGCTTCAAAGATCTCTGAAAGAATCAGATCTCATGGTAGAGAGCCCAAAATTACACCTTTCAGGCATTTCGGTTTTTTTAGAAAGTGTAACAAAGTGCAAGTTAAACATTCCTTGCTAAGAACAAGAGCATGACTTCCCATCTTTGCTCAAAGTAAAGAAGAATAATGAAGCTACTTCTCTTAATGCAATATGCCAGAACCTTGAAAAAATGATTTCTAGCTATTAACTATAAAATTTTTTACAGATATTATAAGTGCTAATTTAAATGATTTGGCTGTGTGCAGTAAGTTTTCCCTCTGTACAGGAGAAATTTCAACCTGAACAGCTTTTAAACCAAATGAATCTTTCCTCTGTTCTCAAAGGATCATTACAGAACCACATAAACTCCTTTGAAACTTTTGGAAACAAAGCTATTAATTACAAAACGTACCTTATTTTATTACATGTATTTAATCCCCAATCTTTTGGGTGTTTGTGTGAGCAAAGTCTGGTACTTTAGAAGTCAATTTAGTGATTTTTCCCTTCCAGATGCTAACACAAGCTATTCTAGACATAACTGTGTCTCGTCTCCACAGTAACTAATGTCAAGGATAGTATTTTACAAATTGGATTAACAAATGTTTGGGTTCCTCTATATGTTTTGACAATGCTAAAAGCAGTTTTCCCCCAGGTAAAAGAATAACAGAGCAATACCTTACCTAATGCTTTCTTTGTAAAGAGAGCCAGAGGCACTACCAAAATGCCCTTTCAAAACAATAAAAAGCCTACTCTCAACACAATGAAATCAAAGTGAAATAGATCTGTATGAAGTGCTGAAACACATTAGGTATTATTAAGCTGTTACTTTCACAATTAAAAATTAAATAGTGCTCACTTCCATTTTCCAGAAATACACACAGAAGATAAGAAACTAGGTCTCTTCCATTTTTCCCAGTTTTATTCACTGATGACCCATTCTTTATATTCTATAATTTTGCTAGGCAAACAACTGAAAATTTTTACTGTTGAATACTTAGAGAAAAAACAATATCACTCTCTTAATTTGGGCTGAAAATAAGAGTACTACCAGCGTAGTCAATATGGTGGAAAATTTTTTTTTTGTATGAATACTGTAGAGGAGAGCTACAGAGCCTCTATTCAATAGCTAAGCAGAAAGTTATGTATTTCTTGTCAAAGATTATAGCATCTCTTCAGTCAAGTTCTATTACTGTATGAGCAAAAATTAAATTAGCTTTACTGAAATGAAAAGGAATATCCTCATAGTTCCTTTAATATAGTTAAGATATTTAATCATGCATTTTAACTGTTGGTAAAATGAGTTTCAAAGAGGCAACAGCTGAAATACCTCATAAATGTTAGATACAGTTCACTTACCCTTTGACAAGGCATTCAAGTGCCTAGATCTGTATTACTTTAGACAAATTAGGATATGTTTATTAATTTAGTTCTCAGAAGCTTCGATTTTAAAGTATTTCAGTATGGATATAAGACAGTGTTCAGAATTCACCTGGTTCTATTTCGGTTAATATTTTTATGTGTATAATCCATGTATTACATGAAAAAATTGCAATTTAGCTAGACTAAAAGTTATATATGTGAAATTTTTTAATTTTATAAGAAGCTTACTACAGAGTCCTCCCTCCTAATGGCCCGAATTCCTCTTCCTCTGTAGCTTCCCAGCTCCAGCCTTTCATTTCTCAAGGATTATCTGATGTGTGGATTATTAAAAACACAAAACTAAACACAACCAAAACCTCAAATTGTTTCACTATAAAGTTGTGTGATTCTACAGGATAGAAAAATGACTGTGCATCACACTCTTCTCATTTTGCCTTTTATTATTTTAAAAGGGATACTAGCATTTGGTAGTCAATAGCAAAAAAGAGTAAGAACAAATAAGCAAACTAGCATTCCTGCTTGAATATCATGGTGAAAATGAGTGCATCCACAGGAAAGTCTTTAAGCTTGTCTCAGAACAACAGACATTTGAATGACACAGGAATAAATCTGCTGATATTAATTTTGCACACAATCTTCCAGATGCACGTCCCTCTAGAATTCTGAAATTTTAAGAAACTGAAATTTTGCACATAAAGCAAGCTCATTCTCCCTAAAACTGTATTTTTACTGAACAGCCATTCTATTAAAAATGCAAAAACTTATTTTAACAGAAATCACCTTTAAATATTAAGTCTGTCTGCCACCATTTTTTCTACAAATACCAATCAACAATCTAGTACAGGTTCTACGTTCAGAAATCATTTACAATGGCAATAATAGTATGCATAAGTATGATTTTTAGACAAGTTCATAAAAACACAACACTGAAAATTCAAAAGTAATTTATTTGAGAAGGTTTAAGCCTTACTAAAAGGGTATTACTTACTATGATCAGCTGCTTATCGCCATCTTTTCCTGCTTCTTTTAGCTTCTGAATATGTTCCTCAGATGGTAAGACGTTACTGCATTTTGATGCTAATGAAGGATTTGACAATGGAACCCTTGAAATATAAATAAATTTAATGTTAAAACTGCTTATACATGTCATCCTAAATATGTAACGCCATTGTGATTAGTATAACTAAACTTTAACGAGATGCAAATTCAAGTTAATTACTGAAAACACAGTCCTATATGTTTTAATTTGTAATTCAAATGGAAAAATAATAGATGGATTAACCAAAAACTACAGTTTGTGACTAGTCTAACTGCAAGATTTTTTTTTAATGAAAAAAATGAAAATATTAAATTTATAATCAACCGGGATAGGTTAGTCACAACCATTAACATAAGCATTTAACTAAGGTATTTTCAGAGCATGACTGCCGGTGCCCAGTGCTATGTGTTTCCTATGTAAGGTTTAGGTTTCTAGTTTTAGGTATAATACATCAGTCTGCCAAGGCAGACCATACAGATATAAACACAAATATAAGCTTGCAATATGAAACAGATGCCCTGAATCTCTCAAATTCAATTCAAACATATTCTCTTCTAATGGCTGGCAGTGAAGGGAGGGAGAAGAGTACCTAAGGAATAAATGGATGGGTATCAGCAGCATCTCTCTCATTCAGTTTATGTCTCCCTTTGACGTGACTGAAACAAACACTGGAAAGTACTATAATATTTCAAATACAAAGTTATTCTATGAACTTGCTACTATATTCAGGGGAAAAATAACATTAATTCCAGGTTTGAATAAAACTTGTGGAGATCACCAAAGCAAAACACGCAAAAAAATAGTTGTATTTCAACTAGGTATTTACATATTTTCTGTTTCTCAGCGAAGTAAGGATATAGGGACAAACAATTAACTGTAGCAGCTGCTGTAGTACATGTAGCGGGTTAATTCAGTGAGCTTTTTCTAAAATAAAAACTCTTGCCAGACATTTTTAAAACAACATTTTTTGTGCTAAATCAGAGCTTATTTTTTTATTCCCGTCATGTGTCCGGAAATTTGCATTAGGTACCTACTTCAGGGTTTGCCTTTTCCCACTGCAACTGTTTCTTACAAAGCCCTAAACAGAGCTACACTGTAGATATGGACATTCCTCTACGTTCCGGCAAGAGTATCACAGAAACAATGATGGTGTAAAGCTTGGACAGCATACGGAAAGCAGGGTAAGAAAGGTCTCAAGAAAAATATATGCCCAAATAATAGTAAAGCAATATTGCCTTGTTCAGCTAATAAAGTTAATGAATCTGAGTAGATACTATAAAGCTGTTTGGCAGTTGAGAATAAAATATATGAAAAAATCAAATATTACTGTAATATTTAGTGAAAAATCTAAAAATATTAATTTAGGTAGTTTCACATCTACCTTACCACCCATCATCTATGGAATTCCATAGTAGTAGAGTTTTTCAACATGTACAAAAGGGCTGGTTAGTCAGAATTGTTAATCTGGACTCACACAGATGTACTGAAAGTGTACTGCATCACTTCTTCTTGTCTCCATTATGAATATAGAAAACAGTATGAATGTACTAAACACTGTGCCAACTACACTGCTGCTTAAGGTATCAGGTAAAAAAAAATACTGTATTTATCTTGTAACTGGCTAAAAGCAGAGACTATGTCAGGATTGTTCAAAAACTACAACAGACAACACCATCAGGGATAAAACATAAATTTCAACTGATAGTAATAAGAACAAGAATCATTTTTTATACGGCAGCTGACAACTTCACTTCACAGCAATCACAAAACAATCCCAAATTAAATCTTCTCTTCCTCAAGAAATAATTCAGTAAGTGAAAACCACATGGTAAATCCTTCCCATACCCTCTGGTTATCATCCGATTTGAAGAAGAGACCATTAGAAATGTTTTTCCAACTCCCTTAAACTCTACTTTTAAAATAAATGTGCAGTTACAAGTATCCTGCTTAATAGTTTTCTTAACAAAATAAGAACACCCCTTAGTAACTGGGTAAGATGAAAGTTATTTTTATTAAGGACAAATCACTTATCTGAAACTGGAAGTTGAGGCTGGGAAACAACAGAACAGTTAGTCTTATAATAAAACTTCTCAAAATTCTATGGAAGGTTACTTTAATTTCATAATGTATTAATTACTATACCTGTTCTCAGTTTCAGAAGTTTGATTTGTAAATGAAGCTTGTGTCAACTGCTTGGGAGCCAAGCCTACAATTAATCAAAGAAAGATTATAACTTCATTATAAAGTTTTCAGTTGCAAAGGAAATTTGAGCTACACAAATAGTGATTTGCAAAAACATATTCAAGACAATGTTACAATTTGTTCATGGCCAGTAAAAAAAAAAAAGATACAACCTTGAGGCAGTATTCAGATGTTTCTACATATATACTTTAAAAAATATGCAATTTTCTTCAGCATTTCCACAGCAGTTCTACAGAGCAGTTTGCCAGCGGCTAAACAAGGCCAGTAGCGAAACTATGTAAGAGTTTAAATCTGTTTATACCAACCCCAATATAAACAGCTCTATGTATAGTATTAGAATCATAAATGTGTAGCATGCCCCCATCCAAGGTGTGTTTTATGACACTTAAGGAAAAGAAACAATCAAGAACAGCAAGAGAAAAGAAAAAAACCCTTTTTTTACATTCTCTTAACAGTGCACTCAAAATCAGGTTTAGATTTTAAAAAAAAACAAACAAAACATCCAAAAAAAACCCTCAAAACCAAATGCAAAACAATGAAATATTAAGAGGAAGTTAATGAAGAGCTATGTTAGTGATCCTTCAAAACTATTTTTCAGTCAAATGTACTTGAGTCAAAATATTCACATCACTTATCTAAGATTTAACGAACTGCATTCACAGTCTGATAAAGACTTGATAATAAAAACAGGAGAGTGATTACTCAATTAATAATTTGGTCAAGATCAAGTAAAACAATTTAGGAGAAGGAAATGCAGATACTTATTCAAAGGAATCAGTGACCAACAGAGAATGCTCAACAGAAACTGATCCAAAAGAAGATCCCAACTGAAATCTGGAAGTTTTACTACTTTATTACATGGAAAAAGAAAGGATTTGTTTGTTGTTTTTTCTGGTCTTTTGGTTAGGTTTTTTTAAAATTGCCACTTCACTTTTACTCAAATTGAGAATATTTGAGCATTAAAATATTCACACATAAAGATGCACTAAAAGCAGAGCTGGGTAGAAAAACAGACGTGTCTCTCTCCCACTGCACAGCCCAGAGATAAAAGGACATTTGTTGCTACTAAGTGGCCACGCGTGTGACACACAAAGAAGTATGAAAACCCTGGTGAACAGTTCCAAACCCAGAAGTTTAGTTTTGAAACAAGCGTACCTTACTCTGTGAAGCATTCCTCTGAAAGGAAGACTTACACTTCCCGTATAACTAGTCAGAGGAAAAATTAGCAGTAGATAGTTACCTTGAGGTTCACTTTCTCCAGGCTCTTTTTTCAATTGTTTTGGTGGTTTAGGAGCTGTAACACACTTTACTGGAGAACTTTCTGGACTTGATTCCAAATGTAATCGGAAGTTCTAAACAAAACAGGAAACATTAAACAAAACCCCAAATTATTTAATGCCTCTAACCTATTCACAAAAATCACTGAGTTCACTAAGTTTTACCATCTTGAATGCAGCACCAGTTTTCTGATCCCTGTATTATTTTAGGCAAACAAAATACAACTGATTAGTTTGTCCCTACTGAAGCTCATGGTATTAATTTTGCAAAAAATCAGTTTTCTTCTATGTACAAGCTCATAAAATACGTCCTATACCAGTATTTTGTCCTTAAGATCTTAAATTTTAATAAAAGTCCATTCACGTAGAGAACACTTTTTTCCTCTCTCATTTCCTTTAAGAAAGAACAGCTATGCAAGCTTAAGTCATCAAAAAGTGTCCACAGTCTCCTGCTCGAGCAGGAAACATATTGATCAAGATTTAGTTAACTACAGAACTTAGGAGGGTGTAACAGATTCATTTTCCAGCTTACTATCATCCCACCTATGACAACACACTAGTAAAGGATCCTTAATACATTTGAAAATTTTGAGGCACTGTAAAATAAAGTCATTGTTACAACAGGCTTTCTCAGGATGGCACTCTCAGAAAACAACAGATTTAGAACACCCTCCCACCATACACGGTAATTAAAATGACTTACCTCATCTGGTCTTGGCTCACATAAATGTTTTGTCAAATTACACAACAAACCATTTTCTGCACCTCTCTTTGTGGACTGCTTCATTTCTAATGTCACTTCTTTAGCTCCAGCTCTTTCAGATGAAGGATCTGATTTCTCCTGCACACAAGTTGCACTTTCATTCTCAGAGAGTCCTGTTATTGACAGCTTGCCTTGTGCCTTTGAAAGTTCTGCTTCTGTAGATATTTGACTTGCCTCTGAAACTTCAGCATAATCTTTTAACAAAGAAAGCTTGGGGGCATTTGCAGAATTTAAGTTACTTTGCTTTATGTTACTAGCTTTCAGTAATTTAATTTTGGTCCATTTAGAGCTTTTATTTGAAGAATTATTTCTACCATTCAGAGTGCATTTGACAGGCATTGCTTTTTTGCTAGGGAAAAAACGTTTGCATTGAGTACTTTGAGTAGGTTCTTTCTGAGTAAGCGTTTCACTTTGCTGAAGCTGTACATCGGCATGTTTTTCTTCTGTTTTGCCATCCTCAGCATTAGGGGAATCCTTTTTTACCTCTACTGTATCTGACTCAATCTCACCTGCAATTTCTTCACAAAGTTCAAGGATGCTTACCCTTTTGGATTTTGCATCATTCTCTGGTTGCTCAGCCACGTTTGTTTCACTTACAGATGGCTGTGAAATCTTTTTTGGTTTTGTACTGGTTTTTACATTCTGATGCATTTGTTGCTTTTCTTTATTTACCGTCTTAGAATTTGGCTTTAGAGAATCTGTTTCTGCCTTCTTTGTGTTCTTAGGTATAGGATTCACAGGGCCTGTTTGGTCTTTCTTAATTTCCTGAAGACTCTTATCAGGACATAATGATGACCCTTGGAGAGTGTGTTGCAAGCTGCTGGAATTATCATTTTTATTATCTGCTTTACATTTTTTCTCTTTCAGAGAGCTGGTCACTTCTACATGTATTTCTTTATCCTCATTTGTATTGTTTGGCTTTATTTTTGTGGTTTTCTGTTCTGTTTTTTCTCCAGCAGATTTAAGAACTTTTGCTGCAGCACTCTGAGCAGGTCTTTTTGCTTGGCTACTCTGCTTAACTTCTGAAACTTTTGCTTCTTTAACTTCTCTGTTGCGCAGGGATCTTGCTGGTACATGTATATGTGTTAACTGCTGCAGCCTCTGTGATCTCCTCATTACTGGCTCATTTGGCGCAGTTGCACATTTTGACTTAGGAATTTCTTGCACACATTTTTTCTGGCAGGCCTCCTTATTTTTTGTAGATTTAGACTGCTGTTGGACCTTTTTTTCAGGTACTGTTTTATTATTTGAGTGGAACGCTGATGATCTTGTAGTCATGCGCATTCCTAGTTCAGGTTCATTGGTGTTGTCACTGAAAGATTCAAATAATTATTTTTTTCAGCATCCAGAAAGCAGAATTTGTCATAAGACTCTTCTCATTCCTACTAGCCTCTTCCTCTAACTTTTTTTTTTTTCTCTTTTTTTTACATCCTTGATACTTTTGGAAGAATTTTCTCTAGAATCATTCTAAAAAGACTTCACTTCCACCTGGTTACTCTTTAAGTGTAGTACTTAATTATTTTTATGCATGGCAAGACTGAATTATGAACCCTAGATGAATGCTTTTTAACATCTCTAGAAGTATTTAATTGTGGACATTTCGTGGAATCATGGAATTGTCAGAGTTGGAAGGGACCTCTAGAGATCATCTAGTCCAATTCCCCTGCTAAAACAGGATTGCCGAGAGCACATCACTGAGGACGGCATCCAGGCGGGTCTTGAAGATCTCCAGAGAAAGGGACTCTACGACCTCCCTGGGCAGCCTGTTCCAGGGCTCCATCACTCTCACCTTGAAGAAGTTTTTCCTTATATTTGAATGGAACTTCCTATGTTCCAGCTTGAGACCGTTGCCCCTTGTCCTATCGCTGGAAACCACTGAAAAGAGTCCAGCTCCAACATCCTTTAACCCACCCTTTAGATACTTATAAATTAGGTCTCCCCTCAGCCTTCGCTTGTCCATGCTAAAGAGTCCCAGCTCCTTGAGCCCTTCCTCGTAAGGAGGTGCTCCAATCCTTTAATCATCTTCCTTGCCTTACACTGGACTCTCTGTGGCTTTAAATGAAGTACTAGCTTATATAGATTATTTTTGCTTCAGAATCTTTTTTGGAGGAAGTCTTCCTGGATTTCGAGACACTAGCATAATGCCAGAGTAAGATCACGTAGCAGATATATACTTAATGACTTCAGGCTGATCTTCCCACTAGTACTATTTAAACATGTAGCCACATATTTAATTCAAATTACTCTGTTTAGATTGTTTCTGCACTAATTTAGTTTAGGAAGATAACCTAGAACAATCACTTGGTTTTTTATCACTGACCTGTTTGATTTGACAGAGGTTTTGAGCACAGTTTTTTCCTGTACTGCACACTGATTAGGCTTTGATTTATTTGAGACATGTTTTGTATCTGACACCTCTTTTTCCTTCTTCGCTGATGATGGTTTGCTGTTCTTGTCCAGCTTTGGACGTTTAGCAGAAGGCTCCACTAACATAGACTTCCTCTTCTGAGCTGCCATTTCTGTAAAACACAATAATTGATTCAGCTTTTAGAGCTTCTGTTAACTGCTGTTACTGTGTCAGTTAGTATAAGCAAGGATTTGCCCATTTTACGAAGTAAGGTAACTGATATTTGCTTTTCCTCTTAGAGGCAGATCAGAAAGCAAATCATCAAAGCAACCTCAAATCAAATTATGTTTATTTTACTTACAGGTTTTTACAAGGGGCAATCGATGTTTAGGCCAAAGCAACTTATCAAGGTGTGCCAAGAGCATTCCTTATGCATATGCTTACGAACAGGATGTTTCATTCCACCTATGAAAAATAAAAAATGTTCATGCAGTAAGCACTTCACTAACTTCCTTGTCAGACTCTGAATCTGGCATTCCCACCCTCTTCCACCTCTTCAAACAGTCCTTAGCTTTAAAGTTTCTTTGATAATAAATTAAAAAAAACCACTACACATTTTATTTCCACATCAAATCATTTTTGGCATTTTGCTATCTTAAGCATTACCCTTTTACCTTTCAAAAGGTGGCAGATATAGTACAATTTGAAAGGAAGTTTCTCAGCATTTTGCATTTTTCCAGAAAATAGTACGCTGTTCTCTTTCACAGTCGGCAAAAAATTGGACCTGCTGTCAATCCTGTCCCTCACAGCAACAGTGAATAAATCCATTAGACTCTACCAAGTTTTGTGGCTGCTACTACAGAACTTCATAGACATCAGCAACTGCCTGTAATTATACCTTCTTGTATGACTTAAGCTAGAAATCAGAGACAGAAAGCCTAGAAAGCACCATTATTTGAGACGTTTGCCTTGGGCAGTTAATGATGTCTTCATGAGAACCAAAATGATGTTAATGATGCAGAAGTTAATGTGCACAAGAGTCTAAAAACTTGCAGAGATCCTCAGAAAAGAGTCTTCACAGATTCTGTTGATCATACCTTTCACATCTATTTGTGGATTCTGAAACTTTAAAGTTATCTTATTCAGAGACACTGTTTTTGCATCATGGCACAAGCAGTAGTTCTTCAGCCAGGTTTCCCTAATATATTTTTTTAATTAAATGTACTGGAAGACTCAGTGCCCAGAACTTCCATATCACCTTTTTAGGTCAAGGTTTTTATCTATTACATTTGGCTATTGACGGACTGACAAAGAAGTATTTCGGAACAAAATTAAATTACTTTTCAAACCTTAACTAATATGATGTTAAATTTGACAGATTTTAAGGTCAAACAGGAACTTTAAGCAACCAGTTGAGTAACACAGACCAGATACTTTCATTTCAACTACAGGAAGCCTTCCAGTATTAACAAATGCATATCTTTCTCTAACAATTTGAAAGATGCTTACATTAAGCTCCTTTTAATAATTAATTATCCAAAAGGAAAAAGTGAAGAGCTGTACTTTTTCTTTCAGACTTTAAATTGTCTTTAAACCCATTTTCATTTACCCACCCTTTTACGAAGACACTTCTAACCACACAGGACTGATAATGCTTAAATTCCAGACCTTAATGCTGTCTTCTTATTTTCTCCTTTAAAGAAGCTGCATGACCAGCAACTCGTATTTGAGATTGAATTAAAGAACACATCCAGGGAAGAAATCTCTAATCGCACTTTTCATAGTGCTATTTCCATGTCTCTCTCTGAGCAGTAGGTAACAGAATTTGCATGCCTTACTTCTAATGGCTTGTGAGCTCCATGGCACTCCGCAAGCCTACGGGTTTCCATTAGTCAAAGATTATCTGTCAGAACCGCAGTACAACCACTCACACTGAAAATAACAGCTCTAATTGCTGAGTCTTCAGTCATATATTCTCTTACTTTAGAGTACACCATTAACTCTCACAATTTGAGAGCATCACGACACACACTGAACACACCTAGACCTTCTTGGTTTTTTTTCCAGACATACACAGACATCACTCTCAGCATGGCATACTCAAGAAAGACTTTCAAGTACAAAACAAAAAAATATAATCCTTCCCTCACTGGTATTTCTTCTCGGAACACTGACATTCTCCTCCTACAAAGAGAACTACCTCTTTAAGAGTCATTTCTTTCCTACTAATACCTCGCACAGCAGAGCAAGGACTTTTCCAGCCATTCAAGAACTGGCAGTTTCTGCCCTGAAAAAGTCCCCTTTAGTAAAAGGCAGATTACGGAAATAAGGGAAGACACAGAAGTGCAGGCACAAAACTACACACCAACCAAAGGTTTTGGTGCAATAAATAGAGTAAAAAGAGAAGCACGTAACTCCCACACCCTCAATTCCTTAAAGCAGGGGCAAGTGCTTGGTCTCTGCTGAGGCCGGGGGCCCACCTGCTTGACAGGGCGCTGGGGTCTCACACAGGGGGAGCCTGTCACGACAGAACGCCCCGCAGCCCCCGGGCTCTCAACTGCCGACAGAGACCCCCACGACGGAATTCAAGAGGAAGGAAGAAAAAGGAAGGGCCTCCGAGCATGGCCCGGTGTCATCCGCCTCAGCGCCCCGCCGTGACAGCCCTCCCGGAGCGGGGCCTGGCCGGGAGCCCCTAAACCCGGCCCAGCCTTCCTCAGGCCCAAGCCAGCGTCAGGCGGGGTCGCGGAGAAGACACCCCCAGCTCCCCACACCCGAAGTGTCGGCCCCGACAGAGCATCGCCCGCTCTACCCCCCCCACCATCAGCAGCGAGGCGGCGGCCGGCAGGCCCGTGCACGGGCGGCGGCCGGGGCGGGCAAGGCCAGAGGAGGGAAACGCCGGCCTTTCGGCCCCGGCGGCGGGGGCAGACGGGCAGCGCTCCGCGCCCGGCTACGGGTCGGGGAGCGGGGCGGAGAGGTGGGGGTGGGCGAAGGGCTGAGGGAGCCGCTGGCACACGGAGGGGGACGGACAGACGGACACAAACTTCCTCTCCCCCCCCGGCTCCCCCCTCCGGCCTGAGGCAGCAGCCTACCTCGCGCGAGTGTCAGCGACGTGCCGGCAGCTTGAGCTGCCCTCCTCCTCCTGCCCGGCTCGCCAGCTGCGCGGGGGGGGGGGGAGGGGGGGGGGAAGGGGGAGGAGGAGGAGGGGGCGGAGCGTAGGCGCGCGCAGGCTGCGGCGGCAAAGGGGCGGGGCCTTCCTGTCCCCATGTGAAGCGGCACGGAGGGCCCTGAACCTGCCCACATCCGGGCACCAGGGCAGCCCCGCCCCGCCCCGCCCCGCCCCGCCCCGCCCCGCCCCGCCCGGCGGAAGGACACGTACGGTGTTGTGTGCGCGTTGGCGGCCGCTGCTTCGCGCTCGCCTTCAGGGCCTGTGGGTGGGGTGGGGGCCTGGTGCTCCCCTCCCGTCCCACCTGGCGTTACCCCGGTGGCTCAAGCCGTTGGCAGCGGCTGGGGCCCGGGTTGGACGGGAAGCCCCTTCGGGTGGCATCGGGCTCCTCACCTGGCAGAAACAAGGGGCAAGGCAGCGCCGTGCGCTGATAGGCAGGTGGCTTCGTGACAGGACGAGGGGACACGGATTTAAACTGAAAGAAGGCAGGTTTAGATGAGATATCAGGAAGAAGTTCTTTACTGTGAGGGTGATGAGGCACCGGAACAGGTTGCCCAGAGAAGCTGTGGGTGCCCCATCCCTGGGGGTGTTCAAGGCCAGGCTGGATGGGGCTTTGAGCAACCTGGTCTAGTGCGAGGTGTCCCTGCCCATGGCAGGGGGGTTGGAACTCCATGATCTTTAAGGTCCCTTCCAACCCAAACCATTCTATGATTCTATGACTCACGTGGTGGCCTGCAGTGTGTCAGTGGCACTCCGTGACTGGCACAGCTAAATGCAAATTGAAAAACCTCCCCAAGGCACCCGCTTAGTGGCAATGGTGGTGTTCCTGCCGCATTTCCCAAGTGTAAGTGGGCAATTTACCGCAAGGATGTGTAGAAATCCCTCCAAAGATGGCTTTTGGTGCTGTGCTGTAAGTGATCTCCGCTCTCCCTTTTGAAAGCTTCTCTGAGGGTGCATTTTGTGGTTACTGGAGATTTCCTGCCAATCAGTTTTGCTTTAGGTGCAGTCGGCCTAAATGTGGGTGCAATGTTGTGTCTGTGTGTGCAGGCTTGACTGTAAAAGCAGGAGAGATGCTTGTCTGCGTCTTGGAGACTGAAGCACCTCACCGGATGTGTCCTGGTCCTGTGCAGTGTCCAAGCAATGAGTTTACTCAGTGAGCTGCCTTTTTGCTTTC
This sequence comes from Gallinago jamesoni, assembly GCA_025769975.1. NCBI lineage: Eukaryota > Metazoa > Chordata > Aves > Charadriiformes > Scolopacidae > Gallinago > Gallinago jamesoni. Next base: position 105,130,383 of record JAOQGH010000012.1, read on the forward strand.
CCAAGCTGGCTAGTAACCCTGTGGGTGCCAGCTAGCTGTTTTAAAAGTTGCATTCTGCCTTGTGTTTCAGAACTTGTTCTGTAGCATAACCATGTATTTGTTGGGTTTGGGGGTTTTTTTCCCCATTTTCTGGAATGTTTCAGCCCTTAGTACACTGGGTAATGAGTTTGTACCTCATTTAACCTTATGTTGTGGCTTTATTGCCTCGGGATATTTCCAGGTTAGAACCTATGTCTTAATTGGCAAGGAATAAGATAAGTTCAGAGGGAGAGAAGCGGATCTGAGGGTCTGACAACCGCACTGTTGCTGTGCCAGTCCAGGCCAGCTTTAGTCTAGTCCTGTGGCTGCAGTGACCGCTAGGGCTGGAGCACGTTGGGTACGTTCTGGAGAGGTATCTGTGGGCTTGGTTTCCTTCAAAAGGAATCTGTTACCCACACTCCAAGACCCTGCATGACAAGTGGGAACAATCAGAAGGTTTCCTTCAAAAGCGTGCTCCTGATTCTAACTAGAATACTAATGTAGAGGTACCTCAGGTGTACCTAGTGTATTCCAGCCATATTACCAGGCTGGGACCAACCTGAAGTACATCCTACCTGAAATGCGTAAGTATGTGCATCAGGATCTCAGCATTGAGTAACTTTGCTGTGCCTACCCACTCCTATTAGTAAGTCCTATTTCCTCATACAGATACATTCTTAGCTTATTTCAGTATGAATTTGCATAGTGATGTATATACATCACTGCATCGCAATGACTGGAGAACAATGTGATGAACCTTGGCATTAGCCAACCAATAAATGATGTGAAATTTTTTTGAATGGCACTATGTGACAGGGTTTGTACCAGAGATTTCTGATTTCCTGTACATATTTCTCATTACAGTTTGCTAATCTAACAGACAGACTGCACAAATAATTTAGTACCTGGAAGCTACACAGCATATATGTTCTGCAAATATTCTTTTGTTAATTATGAAGTATTTTAAAAGTGTTCATCTTGATTTGTATAATAAAATTTTTAGGCCTTTTTCTGTAATCTTCCAAACATTTTATTGATTTCTATAGCTATTACATGTATGGGATTAATTGTTGGAAATCACAGCCAAGTTGCTGAATAGCGTAAAAAAAAAAAAAAAATTTTGTATAGATCAAATTACCTGGAGATATTTTATCTGTATCTTTTTTTGTTTCTTTATTAACCGAAACAAGGAACTGCCTTCCTTGATAAATCCTTTTTCTGGATGCACTTCATTGAAGCACAGTTTGTCCTAGACAAATGGAAATTTTCAGCAGCTGCAGTTTTTGAAAAAGCTGATATAGAGAGTTATAAATAACATTTCCTCCTATCAGCTCCTCTTTAATGCTTGATAATCTGCTGTGACTTTACAATGAACGCGGCAACATGTGGTCTCCTGCTCTCCTACAGTAATCTACAGAATACTGCCCAGATGAAGGATACTTTGATCACTGGGTTGCCTGTAAATTTTCTGGAGAATGATAAAAGCATTTCTTTATGTTATTGCTAACTTTGTAAATTTAACATAATGTTTTCCCATCCCTCTTTCTTAGGAACATGAAGCAAGTAAAGCTAGATTTTCTCACATCCTTCTGTAGAAGAGTAATTTACTGTACATCAGGGAAGTAGTAAAGAAACAGACATTCTTATAAAGCATTACATTCCAAAACTTGGAAAAACTCAGTTCGTGGGCTAGAAGAACATGGGTAAATTTCCAGTTTTCCACAGAAGGTGGCAGCATTTTGAAGCACTGAGGTCAGTGTGAACTTGCTGGCAGATGCCAGTTTGCTGAAAGAACACAAACCTTAAAACCTTACAGAAATTTACCCTCCTCAGAAGTTGTGGTGACTAAGAAACAGGAGTGCTCAGGCACAGGTGTGATGTAGAACCAGGGGACCTGGGGAGGGAGGAGGAACCGCATTCACATAAGGGGAGTATGTGGATGGGACAGATTTCATCCCCAAAGGATTTTAATGTTAATTGAGGCTTTTTTTGCCCGTGCTGTAATACTGCTGCAGTGCCTCTTGGCTGCAGCAAGGTGAAAAATGACATGCTTCTAGGTTACCCTCTTTTTCACAGGAGCAGTAACTCAGCCCATATACGGATCACAGCACTAATTGTAGAGAGTGCCCTGTTGGAGCTACATCTTTGGGAGATGTGGTGACCCTGTGTAACGGCTGACTGACACCAGAAAGGGGAAGCCTCTCCAACTAGTTTCATCACTTTCTTTCCCCACTCAGCAGCGTGCTCCAGCTCCTTACCTCATGCCACCGCCCTGCCAGTGCCTGAGGGACCCCTATGGGCAAGCAAATTTAACTCAGAGCTAGCAAAAAATTAACCCAGTGGAAAAAGTGGATCATAGAATGCCGGGGCAAGAAAAGCTGAGGACCATATGACTGGAATTGGGCGGGGAGGATGAAGAGAAAGCCTTTCCCTTTTGGCATGAGTGAGCTGTTAACTTTGGCAGCTGCTTGTGAGACTGCAGCCTTAGGGCGGGCTACATAGAGTTTTGAGCTCTTGATCCCAAGCTCAATCGCAGCAGCCCTGCCAGCACCCAGACCTTGCAGCCCTGTTTGACGTGCTCACACACTCCCTGCCTGCCTTACTGCTTATCAGACATCTCACATGATTGAGGAGGCAAGCAAGAGACAGGAGCTGCTTCAAATCTCTCATCTGTAATCAAACCCTGCAAGCACCCCTAGCCCATCAGAAGAATGCCTTACACAGGGTAACTAAGGCCGTGTGAAGCTGATTTAAACTAGTGGTTTTCTAATCACTGAATCTATAGATTGTTAAAGGACTGGAAATGCAGCTGAGGCAGCATGGGGACTTGATTTCCGTCCATTCAGCAGATTCAAAAAGTCCTTCTACCCTCATCTGGGAAGAACGGAGAGGCTGTTTTTTGTGACTCCAGTAGAAAGAAAGAGACAGGAAAATTGGATCCCTCAGAGGAGGAGGTGTTTGCCCATGAAGAACCACTGGCTGTTGTGGCTGCTAGTGCATTTGGCACATTTTTACTTTTCTTCTGTTGGAATGAAAATTAAAACAAAAACCCCCCAAACCAATAAAAAACAAGCCACAACATGGTTGGGATATTCTATGGTAGATTGGCTGCAGGAGTTATTTTGCTGGTTAGTAAGAAACACCACAAGCCTGTTGTGGGGAGGGGATCCAGCATGTGGGAAAGAGATTCTCCTGGGATTTTTTTATACCTTCGTCTTCCTTCTTCATTGCCTTGAGCATTATAGGGCCCTTTTTGACCAGCTGGCACCCTGAGTTCAGAACCGCAGCACGTGGCACGGGCTGGAGGGTGCCCGTGCATGACGGTACCTCGGTGACTCAGGAGAGTGAATGTTTTCTCTTTATTTTTTTTTTTTTTTCAGGGCAATGGTGCATTGAGCTGAAGCGGCCTGAAGACAGTGTGGTGTGCTTCTTCAGGAGAACCACACCTGGGGCTAAAAGTCCTCTTCCTGGCAGGTCTGAGTCACCGGCAAGAGGTAGCTGTAGGAGTTGTAGGCAGTTCCCCCATGAAATTCCTGTGTGGGTGGCACTTGGGGCAACGGGGATTAGAGGGTGCCCTGACTGCCTGGAGTTAAAAGACCTTTACAGGGGACCTGGCTAAGAAAGCAGGGGGGGCATGTTGAAAATGAGGGGTGGGCAATCAGAGTTGGGCATTTTGTTTTGGTGTTTTCTTTTTGCAGGGAGGCAGAAAAACAACCTGGGCTGGGTCTTGCCCATTTTTCTCACATGTGAGAATGTTTTCTGGGGGGTGGTGTGTCTGTGCAGGGATAGAAAGGCTTGTAAATACATACATCTGGAGGGAAGGCAAGAGGTTTGCAGAGATTTGGGGCCAGGCCAGACAGTGGATATATATGTATGCAAGTGGTGCATAGGGGTCCAGAGAATTACAGAAGAAGGGAAGGGGGCTGTTGGCTGATATATTTGGGAACTGCTGAGATAAGCAAACCATTCCATTCTGTTGGCTTGAAGGGTAGAAACAGTTGACTGCTGGATCTCAGTTGGAAATGGCAATTTGCAGCAGGGAGAAGGTAAGGAGAAGCTTCCTAAACCACATCTGGGGTTTAATTCTTTAAAATGGAACCCTTTTCCAACCTCTGTAATGGTCAGTCTAGTCTTCAGAGTGTTGTACTCTGCCACAGTCAGCATGTTGATGTCTGAACCGTGATACTCGGTGCCATACTGACACGACAATGATGACCTGCCTGGAACCACCAGGGCTTTATTTGCATTTTTCTCAACACCAGCTCCTCTGGAGTTATTGACTGTTCTCCATAGCCCATTGTACTAAGCCTTGTAAACGGTGCTGTTACACGTCCTGGTTTCTAAAAAGAGCATTAATCCTTCTTCTGTTCAATATGAAATATATACCACAGGGTTAGTTTCTCTGCCTTCATAGAACCGTATTTTTCTATTTGAAAGTTTTGGGTTTTTCCTAAGATCATTTGCCATGAGTGGATGTAATAAATCACATCTTAAAATCTTAATCTTTATGGTCTGGTAGTTAAGGCAGCTACGGTCACAGGATGGTTCTGGGGTGACTGAAGGCTTCACAGATAAAAAGAACAGCACCCTGCACTGATTCCAAGAGTAAATTGAGAACAGGTGGATGTTCTGGAGCACAGATGTAACGTGTACTGTTCTGAGCAGGGGGACTGGACAAGACAATCTCTAGAGGTCCCCTCCAGCTTCAACTACTATGCGATTCTGAACTTGGAAGAAAAGTTTTATTTAAGAGGTGTCTGCAAGCTTTGTGACTTGGAATTTCATTGTCATTTTAATCCACCTTTCCAGTAATGAGTACACTGATAATGAATGATTATCTCCCACCTCCAACATTTCATATCCCTGTTACTGTCTGGATACTCAGATCACATAAAAAGCCAATTAAAGGCCCCATGAATTCACATTGAACAGAGGAATCAAATTGAATTCTGGAGTCTGTATTTCATCTGACTGGTGAAACTGTGTACAAGGTACAAAGATAATACATACCAAGAAGTGCCATAAACTTTTTTGCTAGCTTGTGCGTCCCCTGCAAGAACGGAGGTGTCTACATTGTATGTTTCAGAAAATCTGACTGGGAAAGCTTGAAGATATCTCTAGTAAAATTTGATTGTTCCCACTTTGCACATGGTGCTTTTAACAATGCATTTGCCCCAGTGGGGTGTAAGGAAAAACGCTCTATATTTGGGGGAAAATCCCAACTTTATAGACATCTGCTAGACATAGCTTTAAAGAGAAATGTCTCATGTGGGTATGTATATGGGATAAATGAAATAAGAGAGTGCGAAGAGACAGAAATTCTGCCGTTAACCGTGTTACTTTCATTTCAACAGTAAGGTGTGCTTTTAATGTAAGTGGCTTTATTTTTACGAATACTTGATGCTGAGTTGTAAACAGTACTGTACCCAGACAATTTTACAAATATAATGTTCAATATAATGTTTATTGCTCACCTTTTTTGTATGAACATAAAACCTGGAAATGGATGTAAGAATAAATAAATAAATTTTGCTTTTAAAACTCACTTTTCTCATTTTCCTTATTAGAGAAAAATAAGTTAGATATTATTATTTGGGCAAGAGCCAATGCTTGTCTCAAAAGTCACAACTTGAAAGCACTTACTCATTTTTTAATTTAACCTTCCACCTTACTAAACTAGCTTTCTTATAGCATGTCCCAATTTCTTTTTCTAAAGAAAAAGAGTATTTTTGTTCCTCCTTTGCTGTTACTAGGAAACATGCCTTGCAAGCAGACTGTTCACGTACTGCTTGAGACAAAAGACCTGGCTTGCTTTTTTATCCATGTTTTCTTCTTGTACTGACCCCACTCAAAAGATAGAAATAAAAATACAAAGGCATCCTTAGTGCCTTATCTTGTGTGGCTGGGCCCAAATCATTGATCAGCATGAGGTGGGAGCTCCACAGAAGCTGGTTAAAGGCCTTTTTTTTTTTTTTTTAATGTCAGTATGCCCTAAATTAGGGCTTCCCAACAGTTTCAAAATGCATTCTGTCCAAGTGTTCTTTTTCCTCAGAGGTCCACACTGGCTCTCGCTCTGTTTGAGAAGAACAGCGAGGGCAGAAATCTGTCTGCAAAGGCTTCAGTGATTTGACAACCTATTGCCAAAGCACTGACAAATGATCAAACCAGAGAGACGGGGCTCCCACCCCCCGCCCCAGCTCCCAGCTTTCCTTACGCAGTTTGTTAACATTCTTTTTAGAAATTATGTGAAACAACAGCCGACACAAAAGGTTCGGATAATTATTATTTTTTTTAATTTAAAGCAGATTATATCATAATTTCCTGATGTTCTAAAGTTTATTCTTTAAAACTGAAATGTTCTTGCAGGGTAATACAAACATAACAGATAGAATCATTGAGTTTACTGGTTACATGAAGTACGTATTACGTATATGACAACACCCAGCTTTACATGAACTTTGAAATGCAAGATGTCTTTTAATTACATGTTATTACAGTACTGTTTTAAATGAATCTTTTGGTTATATGTTAACACTATAAATTAGCTGTTTAAAAAACAATCATGTAAGACAAGTATGGCATTGACATAGTTTAAAAAACAACAACTAGCCCTAGATCTGAATACTGTCAGGGTAGAACACCAAAAGCAGGTATCAATCTAATGCTATGGAATAACATGCTGAAATTTTGACCTATTTGAATAAACAGTGCTTCTTTTTGTTCCCTCCCCCTTTTGTTTTCATATTTTCAGATTTTCACCATCTGTGCCCTAAAGAATGGGCCAACTTGTACTATGTGTGACAGGATAATATATGCTATTTTGAGTGTTGCCATTCTAATATAAGCAATCTAAATTAAGTCTCCTAAATATGTACTGGTTTAAACTAAAATCCTGAGGAATTATAATCTGTTTACTTGATGGTTTTGGTTAAGTGCAATTTGATGTATGCAGAATGCTGTTTCATTTAAGGTCATTCTTAGTAAGGCATATTAAAAATAAATATAAAAGTGACAACGTAATATTTAGTTTCTTGCTACAAAATCTTAGGCAAAAAATATTTTTGCATGTAGTAATGGACTTCATCCATTTGCTGGCTTACAGGAGTTAAAATTTGTGCATTAAGCTTAACTGCCCTTGTCACGATGTGCCACTGTGCTATAATAGTGGTCCAAAGCTACATGCTAAAGATTTTGTTTCCATGCTCAAACATAGCTTGCACAAACTGCTTGAAGACTCTGTCCATGTAAGTGCACTTCCTTGGCCATATTCCTTCCAGAAAACCGATATGGCCTCCGCACGAAGTCAGAACCAAAGCCACGTTGGCATTTTGTTTGGCAGTTTCTACTGGTATAGCTAAAAAACAGGGGGAAAAGTTTTAAGTCCTTCTCCTTCTATGAAATGCCAACCACTGAATAATTCCTCTTGAACATTTCCCATGTTCTATACGAATAAATATGCACAACATCATTAACATACGCTTAAACGTACCACAGGACATAGAACCATAGCTATATTAAAAGCCATTTTTCTCTTCATCATTATCTCACCTTATCTGACTGATTTTTCTGGCTGTCATATAAGTTTCAGAAATGACTGGGCTTCATCTTTCTTTCAGTCCCACTGATGGAACAGCACCCACATTAATGCATACTTACAATCTGGTATAAATAGTGAAAGTGAAAGGGTAATCAAGCATATAGTTTTTAACCTGCAACAATCAACTTTAGAAAAAAATGAGGAACTGGGACCTTAATTGTGAATCCTTCTTTTTGTAGGAGACCCCAAACACAAAACCTTTAATGCCACGATAAGATTTTGTCTGTAAGATATCCTACCAGCTAATATTAAAGATTATCCTGGGTTATCATCATTATACCTGATTTGCCATACATTTGCACCTGCACATCTAGACCACACCATGCAAATACACTGGGAGGTGGTTCTGGCCCTGAGGAGCTCATAATCTAAATACAGGTGGTAAATGGGAAAAGAGTAAGGGTGAACAACTGCACAAAGACATACAAAGCTGCTCCGTGTCCGTGGTTAGTGGTTCTCTCCTGAATAGTGACTGCTAGAAAATGATTTCATTTGGAATCTAGATTATTAGACCAGTTACTACAAGGATTTTTCTTTTGCTGGGTTAGTGTTCAGCTGTATCAGCTTCCTGATCTGAGTCCCCATGTTAATACCAGTAAAGGAATGGTGGCAGGCACAGTCAGAGGAGGGCTGTGGTGAAGTAGCCCTTGCAGTGACAGCCCACAATTAGCTTAAAGTCATCAGTGAACTACACCTGAGACATGCGCTGATCTTGAAATGCGCAGATAGGGAGACTTCAATGCATCTTAATTCGAATACACCTAGATGTGTGGCTTAATCAGTGCTATCACCTGGGCAGTTCTCTTTGTGGAAGAAAGTAAAGGTCAGTTAGTGCAGCCTGATGCGCTTATGACTTTACAAATGGTGAGATGACACCGTCATAGGAACTGGTTACCACAACAGTGGAGCTTTATGGAGCTGTGATGTTTGTGCTGATGATATGAGTTATTTGAGTTAATAACTTGAAATAAGTTATTAAATTATTTGAGCAACTTCCTCAGGAGTTTTAAATATGCTTATTTAAGTATGCAAATATAATCCTGAACAAGCAGAAATCCCAATACATTTCAGTGTGCCTTTTAAAGTTCCAGTTTTCAAATAAATTTCATAGGAGGGAAAAAAAATCATACCAATTTTTTGGTTGTTCAGATCTGACAGAAAAAACAACAGCAAAAGATGACATACTTTGTCCAGAGCAAAGGGAGTAGTAGTAATTTCACTATATTGTCCAAAAAGGGGTTATAATTCCACAAGAAAATAAATCTGATTTTAGGTCATACATTGCGAAAGTAAAAATGTCTTAGTACTACAACACAAAGCAGAGAGTCATTTGCAGGATTCCTATTGCTGCCTCATTTACTTTAAAGTATTTTTGCAGAGAGATTTTTAATCAGGTTCACTTTTTGGGGGTTTCAGTTGTCCAATCACTTTCTGACTGAACTTCCTTCAGAGACACCTCCAATCACTTCTATTTCTAGGAGTCTGCTTTCCTTTACCTTTTTATACATTTGTTATTTCAAAGGTCATTATCCTTGAAGAGTCATTATCCCTGCCTATCACTACCTTCTTTATAGCTGAGTTCCTGACTTCCATTTTTCATGAGACTCCACCTGCAGTACTGTGTCCAGCTTTGGAGTCCTCAACACAGGAAAGACATGGACCTGTTGGAACGGGTCCAGAGGAGGGCCACGAAGATGATAAAAGGGCTGGAGCACTCCTCCTGTGAGGACAGGCTGAGAGAGCTGGGGTTGTTCACTTGGAGAAGAGAAGGCTCCAGGGAGACCTTCCAGTACCTAAAGGGGGCCTACAAGAGAGATGGGTAGGACTCTTTAACAAGGAGTGGAGCAATAAGACACAGGATAATGATTTTAAACTGAAGGAGGGGAGATTTAGATTAGATACTAGAAAGAAATTCTTTCCTGTGAGTTTGGTGAGCACCGGAACAGGTTGCCCAGGGAAGTTGTGGATGCCGCATCCCTGGAGGTGTTCAAGACCAGGCTGGATGGGGCTTTGAGCAACCTGGTCTAGTGGGAGGTGTCCCTGCCCATGGCAGGGGGGTTGGAACTACATGATCTTTAAGGTCCCTTCCAACTCTAACCATTCCGTGATTTGGATGCTGACAGATTCATTGCTGTGTACTTCAGATGCCGATTTGCCGTCGTTTTCAGCAACTAGAGTAAGAGCAGGTTACTCTAAAGCTAGGTCCCTTAGCTAAAGAAGGACCCCCAGAGTACGTCACTCAAGATCTTGAATACGACGACTGTGGTGAACAGATGCATAACTTAAAATAGATCATAGGGCAGAAGCACTGGACCTAGAGAGTCAGGGGAGCAGTCAGTGCCTCAGAGGCCCTTGCTAGCAGTGCCTGGAACGACACGCTCTGTTCCACTCCAGGAGCTCAGCACGGATGCTAAACCGAGCGTAGCCATAGAAGGGTTAGTGTCTGTTATGAATGTTGTGTTTTATATAAGAGTACTGCCCATAAAATAAGGTGCTTGATTGTGCCTTGAATGGAGCATAGAAAGCTCCAGAGAGCAATGGGGATTCTCTTGCAGGGTACGTGAGGTTCTTTGCTACTCAGGGCCATTCATTTCTTTCGCTCTTTTCCTCCTTTTGAAGTTGCCTGCATCTAAGCAGTTTATAGATTCCAGCATTTAGTAATGCATTTAGTGTTTAGATTTTGATTCTTTACTAGGTGGAAGAAACCATGCTTTTCACTGTCTCTACCAGAAGTCCTTGGCTTTTCCTTTGTTCAGCTGGAAAACTGAAAATACGATATGTAGTACCTGGTCTTTTCAAAGCAATACTGAGGCAAGACTAAAAAGAAAAGTCAATGAAATAAAAGCCTAGGGCCTGCTGGTCTTGATGGGGAAACAGCACAGGCTGAAAACAAGAGTTGCAGAAAACAATGGTTGTTTCTTGCAAACCACCACACACATAATTTTCAGACTCCAGACTCAACAAGAGGTCATCTGGAGTTTTGCCTGAGTTAATCTGCCCAGCAATCTCTGATCTGGCCCCCTTGCATTCTCTGGATGAACACATTACTGCGTACAAAGACAGCAGCTACGATTCATATCAGCTTCCGCCAACTGCATAGGAATTTGCCCACTTTTCTCTACCAAGCCATCTGTTCCTCTTCCCTCTAGTAGCACGTGGGCCTTCTTGAACAGAATCCCAAGAGTGAAGTGGGGCTCAGACTCAAGCCTGAGCCCCCCATTCCTGCTTCAGGCAGTGCATCACACTTTCCACAGCCCTTCTGCAGCTGTCTCTCTGGTCACTGAGGGGATTAATAGGCTTATGTGGAAGGGTATGGGGAGGAGTGCGTGAGGAGAGACAGACTTAACCTCTAAGAATCAGAGATAACATGAGAACTCCATTGATCCTAATGGATTCAGAATCAGCTGCATATTGGCCTGAACAAACCTCTTGACTAGCTCAGATTGCGCGAAAACACGATGGCCATACATTTTGTCAGACTGGTGTCAAAGGATAGAGAGAAATATCCTTTCTTCCTATCAGGAAGAAATTTTTCACTCTGAGGGTGGTGAGACACTGGAACAGGTTGCCCAGAGAAACACTGGAAGTGTTCAAGGCCAGGCTGGATGGGGCTTTGAGCAACCTGGAGTAGTGGGAGGTGTCCCTGCCCACAGCAGGGGGGATGGAACTGGATTATCTTTAAGATCCCTTCCAACCCAAACCATTCCATGATTCTATTATTCTTGCTGAAAAAGTGCTTTGTTGGAGGTGTGGAAGGAAGATGACAGCATATGTCTCCTCTGCTATGCCAACCCAGCTGGAGAAGCACTTAGAGGCAAAGCTCACTGTGATCTCTGCACACCTGTCATTCAGAGGTTGCCAGCTTAATGATACCTCCCAAATCAGTTTGCTGGTGGTTAATTATTCATTCCAAAACTGACTGGCAATAATGTAGTGGGTGCCGCATGCTGCCTGCCTCCAAACAGCTACAGCAGCTCTCTCCTGGAAGCCTACCAGCACTAGGATGCTGGTTATCTTCTGTGCCAGGTAATGCACGAGCCATGCACAGGTCTTCACAAATGTCATCTTCCCCATGCTGAAATTCTCTCTGTTCTAACTAACATGCGGTTAACAGCAGAATTCTGCCACAGATGATCACTCTCACCACAAGCTGCAGCGCTGTGCTGAAGGTGCACTCATTTGCTCCAATCTGCAGTGAAGACTTTCAGTAGGTGCCAAGTTTCACCTGCTGTTACCCCTCTGCTCTTACCTCCCCTGCGGTGAACAGGAGAGCCTGCCCTTGGCATAGTCAGTCTTGGTAGGGTTGAGCCACCGTTTGTATGACTCCTCCCCAGCAGAGTTTCTCGCTCTGCAGCTTCTCAGGAGAGAATTGAAAATGTTGTGCTGCTCTCCAGTGCCAAAATGCAAATGATGCTTGGCAGTGGTGTGGTACTTTTCTCAAGGCTGTTTCTAGGGGCTCTTAGCCATCCACAAATAAACCCACAATACAACAGAGCAAATTCTGCAATGTAAAGGGCAGATGAATGGAGCACTTGATGTGATGCACTCTAGGATAGAGGATGGTATGCCAAAAGATACTATGGATCATTTTTATCCACATGTAACCTTGTACTTATGTTTCTACTGACCAGAACTGCTGTTTGATCTAGCAGGCACAGATCTGATATTTGTGATCACAGAACCATAGTGTAAATACATAAGTATTACCTTGTTCAAAATCAATTTGTTTTATGTTCTTTGCAAAAAGTATTTTTTAAAAAATGACAATAGAAAAACATATATGTGAAGCAGCATCGGCTTAAATAAGTCAGACTTCTTTAAGTCAGACTCCTGTTACACTTTCTGTTCCATTGTTTGGTTGATTTCTCCCTGTTTCTTAAACTCTTACCCTAATTATTATCCATCTGGCCATTCCTTGGCCATTTGGTATCTCCAGACAACTTCACTCAACTGTGCTGTTTGCATAATAGGATGCAAATCAACATCTAAGAGCAATTACTCCAAGTCTGGATTCAGAAGGACAGAAAAGGATCAGAGAGTTCAATAAAAAGTATAGATGAGCTTCAGACATGACTTATTCGGCACAATGGATCAGGAGGGAGCTGGCATGGTACCTTCAAGGGCAGGCTTTCAGCAGCAGTTCACCAGCGGCAATTAGCTAAGCATTAGTATAGTGAAATTTAAGTTGGGTGCCTAATACGCTGTTTAAAGTCTCTGAGGAGAAAAATGCCACTTCCTATGAAAAGTTAAATGTGACACTGATAATGAATTCTATCATTCCATTTATTTTTCACACTAACAAAATAAAAGGGCTTGACTTGGTTATATTACATACTTCCTGAAGCAATGGCTTGTTTAAATTAGTTATGGTGAGAGAAGTGTCATGCGATGAAGAAAACATTTTTCATTACTTAGTATTATGCAATATGAGAACTGTGTTCCAGAATTAAACTACAGATACATCAGCTGCCAAGCTTTATGAACTTTAAACAGCAACGTTAAGGAAGGACTGCAAATTAATTGTTTCTTCCTAGTACTGGACTGAGATCAAAGGGCACATTTTCACAATATATTAAAAAATAATTGCTTGGAAGTACAAAGTGTACCAAAAAGCTACATAAGCAGAAATGATCAAGGAGTAAGAGGCAGTAAGTACAGCATCTGCACTTATTAAGGGAAGTCTCTTTAGGTCCACGTTGTGTAGTGACAAAGCAGACTTGGGTTTGTATCCCCCAAGTTCTGTTATAGGGAAGATAGATGTGACTGGCTTTATATATTTTATATATTTATATATTTAAACACAAAAGAATTCTGGCACAGCTTTTTCCCTCATGAGTTTTCTAGGCCTGTTTCCCAACTGTCGGAAACTGCAGCTATCTACAGCAGAGGTGGAAGGTAGCTTAAAGGATGGTAGGTATTACTGGGAGTGATGAGGCATCAAATAACCAGTCCACTGAATTTCACTGAATTGTTAGAGTTGGAAGGGACCATAGAGATGATCTAGTCCAACTCCCCTGCTGAAGCAGGATTGCCTAGAGCATGTTAGAGCATGTTAGAGCATGTTACTCAGGACTGCATGCAGGCAGGTCTTGAAAATCTCCAAAGAAGGGGACTCCACAACCTCCCTGGGCAGCCTGTTCCAGGGCTCTGTCACCC
>JAOQGH010000012.1:105144253-105164028 GCA_025769975.1 Gallinago jamesoni
CCCGTTGCCCCTCATCCTCTCACTGGCAACCACTGAAAAGAGTCTGGCTCCCTCCTCCTTCAAACCACCCTTTAGATCCTTTAGGCGTTAACAAGGTCTCCTCTCAGCCTTTTCTTCTCCAGGCTAAAGAGTCCCAGCTCTCTCAGCCGTTCTTCATAAGGGAGGTGCTCCAATCCTTGAATCATCCGTGTTGCCCTTCACTGGACTCCTTCTAGTAGCTCCTTGTCTCTCTTGAACTGGGGAGCCCAGAACTGGATGCAGTATTCCAGTTGTGGCTCACCAGTGCAGAGTAGAGGGGGAGAATGACTTCCCTCGACCTACTGGCCACACTCTTCCCTAGGCAGCCCAGGATTTCGTTGGCCTTCCTGGCCACAACAGCACAAAGTCAATAAAACGCTGGGGTCTGGCTGAGAAGAAATTCTGTGGCTTTGAATTCATTATACAGTTGTGAGTGGAAACTGCCTCTGGTTGCCACAGGCTTACACGTGTCCACATGCTTTAAAGTCAGAAGAAACAAGGCAGTTTCCAGAAAAAAAGTCACCTTCCAGAGTAACACCAGCCCTTTATGTTTTCTAACATAAAACAGCTTGCAGAAGTGTCAAGATGACTGAACTCCAGTAATTGATGGGAGCAGCCATAATTTCTAGGCTCATAATCAGGGTACCCTGTGTCTCCTGCCAGTGCAACTTTTCACATTAAGGGTGCATACCACAAACAATAAAGGAGCCAAGGACAGACACACATAACAGAGTCATGCTCTTGGCTGTAAATCAACATTGTCCTGGTGGCCCTTTCTAAAGTAAACTTGTCACCACAAGGACAACGGTTTACAGCCAACAGCATTAACTCTGTGAACAAGGAATAAATGAATGCCTAACCACCCAAACATTTTCAAGGAGAAAGGCTGATTAGGGTTAGAGTTTAAGAGAGGACAGACAGTCATTACAACACCCTAACACTTCTTGTTTCGGAAGTGCTGGTGCTCTACCTCACCACCTCTACCCCGCAAGACTTCTAAGGCATTCTCACTATAGGTTTGATACTTAATCTTACACAAGAGACATCCCTATAATCCACTGTTCACCAAGAGTCAAGTTTCCTTTAAAAAACAGCTTCAAAGGAGGAGAGAGCTGTTACAGCTGTACTCTAGGGGAATCTTTTGGCTAGTCAAACTACGCAATCACAGAACTGTTGAGGCTGTAAGAGACCTCTTGAGATCATCTAGTCCAACACCCCTGCTCAAGCAGGGTTACACAGAGCAGGTTCCCCAGGACTGTGTCCAATCAGGTTTTGAGTATCTCCATAGATGGAGGCTGACCCCACCACCTCTCTTTGCCAGTGTTAGACAACTCTCACACTAAAAAAGTGTTTCCTTGTGTTCAGATTGAACTTCATGGGGTCAAGGCCAATGGCTAGCCCTTGAGAGCTGGAGTTTATATTCTAAAATGAAGAGACAAAGGGGACAGAATATCTGCACTACCTTTATTTTAGCTAATAGAGGTCCCAGTCCTAGCGATAACAGGCTGGAAAAAGTTAACAAATCCTCCAGGGACAGAGGCACACTATCTGGTTCACTGCTGTTGTTACTTGTACTAACAAGCTATCATACTCCTGCTATAGTTACTACTTCACTTTAGAACAAAAACCACAAACTGAGCTAGAACTAAGCATAGAGGTGAAGCCAGTGTTCTCTAAGATACTTAATGGCAGAAACACGGCACAGCAGATCACCCACCTTGCAATACTCTGGGGAAAGTCTTCCCCAGGGTAATAAGACCCACAAAAATTGATCTTCAGAATCACTAGCCCAATTTTATATTTGGACACAGATTTTTAGGGCCACACCCCCATCCATTCTCATTTCCAGGACATTATATGCTTATAACAGAAACAGCAACTGGCTAATTTCAAGAGCAAAAAAAAAAAATCCCACAGAGGGTAGTTTATACACAGGGACTAACTCTGTCTCAGAAAGTCCCTGAACCACAAATTGTTAGGGGCAGATGCAGCGTTCTTGCTATGTTTGACCAGATCTTACTGTTTTTTTAAGCCCCTGTTTTGGCCAATGTAAGGGATAGGTGGTTTCGCTAATTCAGCCTCACCTTTTTTTTCCTCACATGAGGTGGCTGTTACCTCTCTATATAGTTCATGCATAGCATGGATGATTTTTGTTCAAGGAAAAGAAATCAGGCTGTCTTTTTCTAGTGCACTCTACTGGAGCAGCCTTTTCCATGCTCACTAAGCCACCTGGTCTAATGGTTGCCCATGGCAGGGGGGTTGGAACTTGATGATCTTTAAGGTCCCTTCCAACTCTAACCATTCTATGATTTGTCTCTAACAGGTCTTTGAACTATAAATAGTAATGTAAGTGTGTGCATGTTTCTGTATGTGTTGTACATTTGTGCACAGATGAACAGTACACACACACACAGAATCTCTTGCAGTTCCTTCAGTTTCTCCAATTCCAATTCCTTCTGTTTGTTGTTCTAATCTGTTTGCCTACTCACTTCGGTTTTATGACTCATTCTACAAGAATTTCACTTGACTTGTGGTGGCAAGAAGAAAACTTTCCTGAAATAAATCAAGTGTATAAACTTTGTATTTGAGGGTGCCAGGTGTTCACTGCTGAAAACTGTCCCCTCAACCAGCTGTTCATTATAGTCATTTTCCTCTACATGAGCTTTTGTTCTCCCTCTCTTCTCACTATAACCAACACACAGACTGGAAGCACAAGCATATCTTTTAAGACAGTTAGCAACAGGGTTTTGATCTTCAGATCAAAAGCAAGATGTTCATAATGATCACATGTTTAGCAGAAGATAGGAAGAAAAGGGAAAACAGTTTTCAGCCTATATGTTACTAGCTGATATTGCTGCCTCATCTTCTAGTTAGATTCTTTTTAATTTCAACATGCCTCTTTCTAGGAGCTCACCTTGTCTATATCTCTTCCCTTACCCTAGATTTTGGCCTACATGCTAACTTACATTTTTTCTTAATTTTAATTTTCAGGCACTGGAGGTGGCACTGAGATCAACAGCTGAGGATTTCAAATCATCTGAAACATAAGCAACTCCCAGACATTCTTGTAGGGACTGGATTGAAAAATGGCAATAAAAAAAAATACTTTTCACTTTCAATGAACTCTGAATGTCTGCAATCCAGACATCTGGATCAGAGCTCCTCATTATACTTGGTGAGTAGAAATGGGTGCTTCTGAAAGGGCAACACATTTGATATCTTCCTCACAGTGAGATAACTCACACTCTAAATGTGCCTATTTCTTTCTTTTGACTGTAAAGAGTCTAATGGTTTCCACTCCATATGCTTCTTCATTCTGTACTAGTCAGGTCTCTCTATCATCAGCAGTTTTATATGTGTCTTACACTGTAAATAAATTGCAAGACAGATCCAACCCTGGATGTTTTGATCCTATGTACAAGTAACGTGTAAATACACCTCCACACACAGGTCTGACTTCATTCTCAGACCTATGTAGTTTGTCTTAATGATAGCATATACAGACAAATATATTTTAAAAATCCTAAACTTACCATGACCTGGTGAGAAAACATCATCCACAGAGTTTAGACATAACACTGGAATTCCTACTGACTTCAGCTTGCGACATGGGCTAGCATCTTCATAGTAATCATCAATTGTACGGTAGCCAAACATGACTGAAGTGAACTGCTTATCAAATTCTCTAACAGTTCTAGCCTGAAGTACAGAATTCAAATAGGGAACCATGTCAGCATTTGGAAAACAGCATCCAGCTAAAGCAGAAGTAACATTTTCACATACCTTCATCACAAGATCCATATCAAATAATTTCTCCAACATTTGTCGATGCCTAAAAAGAAAGAGGGAAAAAGTGGAGGGCTTGTTTTTTGTTATGCAAACAGATGTAGAAGTCCTATACTTTACAAATACATTTATAAAAATAATTCCTGAACAAGAACCTGCTTGTTTTTAATTTTCCACCATATTAAAAATCTGTCTGGAATCCTAAAGCAGAATTGTTCATTCATATGCAGACACATCCATCAACATAGTAAAAATCTGTATTACCCATGAGAAAGATACCATAGATAAGATAACTAAATATTTGGGAATACAAAATACACCCTAATTTTATAAAGCAAAGGATGAACTAGTCCTTCCCATGCTTTTGCAGCCAATGCTGATTTAAAAGAATTAGTATGTATACATATGTAGTGCAAGTAAATATATGCATGTCTAAAAAAATCAAAAAATCCATTCACTTAATCCATAAATATAGAAGTACATTGGTTTTGTGCTGAGTCCCTTGAGGAGCAGAGAAATTTTGTCACATTGATGACACTCTGTCTTGCAAAGATCCTTTTGATTTCAAAACTTACAGAAGAATATACACACAGAACAGCTACATGAAGTGTTATTACAGCATTAATTTGGCCAATATTATTATACCTGCTGTAGATCTCATGCTAAAGTCCTTCCACCTTGCTAAATAGTTCAGAAGGCAACTCACCTGCTGATAGAGGATTGTAGACAAGTAGTCAAGTAATAGTTGAAAAGAAGCCAGTTTAGTGGCTTCTCCAGAGATTCTACAGATTCAAAAACATTCCAACCCGCAGAGAAAATTGCAGCTGCCATTAAAGGAGTGTCTCTGCCAGTTTTGCCCAGGTAATTTAAAAGAAGCATGCTACAAACAGAAATGAAAAACAGAAACATATATACTATCAAATTGTTTGCTTCAATTCAAAGCAAATATAACAATCAGCCACCTTTTTGTCTGTTTTTCAATAGTTTCTTTTATTAGCCCTACGGTTGTGCCTAATATTTCTAAAAGACAGTTAATGTAATCAACATATGACTCATGAAGTTTGCTTTCTCTCTCTACTGTCAGAGAGGAACTAAGTGCACTATGTAGGATGTGGGTAGGAGCGCATTTAGAAATAAATAGAGTTGTACTAGTCTTATTTATATCACTAAAAGGGAGGAAAAGGTCAAATAAATGTATCTTACTCATGGAACAGGTATTCCTAAGTTGTTAGTAAGTTTTACCATTTTACAAGCTCTTGGTCTTCCTGATCTGATAAATATCATCAGCGAGCCTGACAAACGCAAGCTGCCCCTGGGTGTGTTTTGAGCTGAAGGTAATACCTTTACCCCACCTCACACATATGAGAAAACACAGCTGTTCTTTAACACAAAGTACGTACAGAAACAAGTGTTGGATAACAAATAAAACTAGCAAAACAAAATTATGAGCCAAATAAATGGCTTAAATCTTGCCTTTCTGACCAGTTGCAACTTAGAATCTTTACTGCCAATGCATAGTTGAGTTAAAAAAAGGGGAGAGTTCACCACTACCCCACCCCTCAAATGTAGAAAAATTAAAATTGCAGGAAGACAGCAAAAGAAAAATACTAACGAAAAAGCTGTAAGACTTAATTTACTGCCTGAAGCCCCAAAGTTTACATCATAGGACATAGATCATAGGACAGCAGTGCAAAAGGGAAACTTTGGTATTACCGAAGACTTGCCAGTTGTTAGGAACCAGCAGGAAAAGAACAGCAAACAGAACTTGGGAGTGGGCTCCTGCCATCAGCTCATGCAGTTACACCCAATGAGGAAAGTCTCCTGTGGCACATATAGGAGTTAGGTGCCATATGTTCCCTCTCACCCACAGAAGAGGAGGAACCTGAGTCACCAGTCTATGCACTGTAAGAACATTGAGCCATAAATCAATTAAAAAAAAAGTTGCATAGCAGAATAAGCCCCTTCTCTAACAAAATTCACAGAATACAAATGGTTAGAAAACGAAGCCCCTTTCCGAAATAATACATAGTGAAGATCAGTAGAACAAGTGGGCTTTCATTTACACCTTTGTGAAGCAATGTTTATTTTTCTTAATTGGTCATAGGCGTCTTATATAGATTAACTGGCTCTTCAGAAAATTTTGAAAAGGGATAAATAATAAAAACTATTGTACGATTGAGACAAGTGGATATTTTCCACAATAAGCCCCAAGTGAGATCTCTGCTCCCGCTTAACTTTAAATATGCAAGTGCTCCAATTAATTTTGAAACATGGAAATAGTCCTCATGTGGATGATTAAAGACTCTTTCAGTTTTCTGTACAATAAAGGATATGTTTTCTCTGTGTGGTCCATGACTTTAAAAACATATTGGAGGTGGAAGGTGGAACACCTTGCCTAAAATCACCCAATGATGGTGAGGTAAAAGGCACAAACACTACACAGATCCGTAACTAGGTTAAGCCAAGGACAGACAGGACACTAAGGGCTAAACTGGTCTTTTGCATCTGCATTTTGCAGAATGGCCAGGTTCTACTGCACCTTCAGCCCTGAAAATCCAGTTCTTCACCTACTACACCCCAACCCTCTTAGTTCTAGTGCAATGTTGCATCACACGTTAAGTTACCCACAAAGAACTGCAGTGTTTTAAATCTGTATCTCATCATTGTAACAAGTCTCTACTGCAGATGCTTCTTTAGCTTTCACCATTTCCAGTGAAACATGTTTTTGCAATACATCGTGTTATTTCATGTTTTGCATGCAAAAAAGTCTGAGCTGGGGAGAGATAGATAGCATGCCAAGTGAGATAAGAGCCAACCGGCTTGCTAACCTTGTGACGACCAGTTCTAAACTAGGCTTGTCAAGGGATGGGGTACAGAGCCTGAAGACAAGCAAAGGCTTGGAAGGCCCTGATGGAACACACAAGGGATAGCATAATGGGAGAGGCTCTCACACTTCCCTGAGAAAGCAGCATGACTGTACCCATCTCACATGCCAGCACATGCGCAAACATACAGCATGGGGGGAAAAAAAGGAGGAATTAGATGTCTGTATGTAATCACAGAACAAGTTTCTTGGATCATGAAAATGTGGAGGACTCACATGATTGATGACCCAAATAGAGGCAATGTTCTATGGATCTGCTACTCACAGGTAAGGAAGAACCTGTCAGGTGTGGAAAGGTACAGCACAGTCTTGGCCATTGAGATTATTCAATGGTCGATTTTGTGACTGGGGAAGGTAAGCAGCAGAATTACAATACTGGACTTGAAGAGAGTTGATTTTAATTTGGCATCTGGTTGGCAGGATCCCATGTGAGATAGCCTTGATGGAGAACTGCTTGACCTTAAGGATAACTGAACATAAAGTGCAAGTATTGTACATTTGGATGTGCAGGAACTTGAGAAAGAATGGCAGAAGACCACCGGGAGGAACAAAAGCCTCCTGACTGAGTTCAAGAAGGAAGTATCCCAAAGGTGGAAGGGGAGTGGGCTGCCTGGGAGAAACAATCATTGCCCAAGCATGCAGAGATGCAGTTAGGAAAACTAAAGTTCAGATGGAGATGGAATTAGCAAGGGATATGCAGGACAAGAAGAAAAAGGCTTCTGCAACAAGAAGGGCTTCTGTAAGTACATAGGTACAAAGAAAAACTTGGAACAAAAAACATCCGCACTTTTCCCCTCATCTGTAAAGCCAGTCATCTTATCACAGAAGACGATCAGATCACTTGGACATCTTTTGTCTTTGGTGAATCCAGTCACCTTCTTATCCTTCATATGCTTGGAAATAGCTTCCAGAGGATCTTCCCAAAGAACTGAGGTTAGCCATTATTCCCTCCTAGGACCACTATTCAACAGAGCAGGGAACTGAGCAACAACAGATTTGTAAAAGGCCAAGGCTACCTGTCTTCCCTGTCGTTACTGCTGAGGTCTGTTCTCAGGCCTCCTAGGTCCCTGCGCCTAGTGGTGGAGAGCATGAAGTATTACTCATGGCAGAGGAAGACTGAGTTAGAGCCCAGTTATGCAAACTGGACATAGACATATCAATGGAACCAGATGAGGTGCACCAAAGCTCCAGAGGGAGAGAGACAATGTCATTTTGAGACTACTTTCTTTGACTTTTGAAAGATTTCAGCAACTGTGGGATATTCCTGATTCTTGGGAAAAAAGGCACCCATCTACAAGAGTGTCAAGGAGGAGGCCATACAGGCTGGTCAGCCTAACCATAGCACTTTGGGAATAACCTCTGGAAGCCATTTCCAAGCATGTAAAAGGTAAAGAAGGTGACTGATAAAGCCAGGGTGGATTTACTAAGAACAAAGCATTCCTGAGCAAGCTGATGGCTTTCTATGATGAGCTGACTGCCTCTGTTGTTTAGGGGAAAGAAGTGGATGTTCCTTATTTTGACTTTAGCAAGGCTTTTGACAGTCTTCCATGGTCTCCATGTAAACAAATTGGAGGAACATACTTTGAACAGGTGACCTACAACATGAGTCAGGCTAGACCACTAGGCTCAGAGAAGTACAACTGGAGCAGCTGGACCAGATACTAGTAGTGTTCCTCAGGGGTTACTACACAGGCCAACACTGTGTAATGTCTTCACTAACTAGATGATGAGATGGAATACATTCTTAGTAAGCTTGCAGGTCAAGTGGCTGCAAGCTTGTGAAGCTGGTGGAAGACAGGGCCGCCATTCTGAGGGACCTCAACAGGAAAAACGGGCTGGCAGAAACCTCATGAAGTTCAACAAAGGCAAATGCAAAGTCCTGCATGTAGGGCAGATTAATGACTGGATAGAGAGCAGCTGAAAAAGACCTGGGCAAATGGTACATGACTCAGCAATGCACCCTTGCAGCAATGAAGATGAATAATGACATGCTGTGCTTTGTTAGGAAAAGCAAAACAAGCAGGTCTAGAAAAATGATTATTTCCCTGTATTTGGCACTTATGAGATTGTATCTGGAGCACTGTGTCAAATTCTAGGCTTCTCAGCAAGATAAACGCTGATATACTGGAGAGATTCATGTCTTCATATTGAAGACACTGGGAAATTCCCATCAACATGAATGGAAAAAGATTGACCTGATTTAAAAGGCTTCCACGTTAATTATTTATTTGATTATCAATAACTATATTGCTTGAACAAATCTGTATTTATCTCAAAGCTCCTACAAGTCGTTAGTAGATTAATGTCAATATAAAGGGCTGTATCTGCCCATCCGCCATAAAATTTATCAGAGAGAAGGGAAGTCTCAGGAAGTTACCCCTGTGTCCACAGTATTTCCAATGGAAGTTCTCTCCTACACATTTCCTTAAAGAGGTTTTCTGAACACTTCTCCTAGCTTCTAGCAGTGATTTTTCTAAGCAACTGTGCTTTCATTGTCTGTTTGAGCTGAGACTCCTGGAGAGAAGCCAGGACACAGCAAGTCTTAATACCACATGCTATATCAGCCTGTACTGGTTTCAGGAACAATACCACCTCTTGCTTCTGAGCCAGACAGAGCAAATACTCACATCTCTTCCAGCTTAACCTACCCACACACTGCAGAACCCAAATAGAGTGAAGATAAATTTTGTAGTTCCCAGAGGTTGCTAAGAAACATGGTATGTTAGCTCTAGTTCCTATTTTTTGTCCCTCTGTTCCAAAGACAGCCTCCATAGTTTCCAAAGATTGTGTTGCCCACCTGTTTGGCTGTTAATCTGGCTGTCAGTGTTTCCTGTCTTGCTCCCCCCCCACCCCCCCACCTCAACTTTCGAATGTTGGCCAATTTCAACCTTCCCTGACGCAGAGATAAAAGCCTCAAAGACACAAAATTTCTAAAAGTCTCCTGAACGTTGACTGTTGGGAGACAGACCCAAGTTAGTTGCAGTTCAGCAAGTAGTGCAAGTATTGCAGAGTAAGCATTTACCATCAGGCTATGACAGCCTTACGATCATTTTAAGCTGAGACTTGTGCTATGTAATACCTTACCCTCCCATAGAAACACCGGCTGCCATGAAGGGAGCGGAGGGGTGCAGGCTGTGTACGTGATGAATAACGGCCTCCAAATCCTCCGTGTTAGCGGCACAGTAAGTCCTCGGTGTCTGTAAGGAGTCAGGGGGAAAAATGCCATCCTAAGCTTTTGTATTATCCTTTAAGGACAAAGCAAACCGAACAGTGGATCATTTATGTAACAAGATAAATTTAGCATTTCTCGTGAAACTGCGCTAAATGGCAAATATAAACCCAGAGCATTTCAAGAGGAGGTGGAGGTACTTGATATCATTACAAAATAAAACAGGTGACAAATATCTTCAGTGTCTGCAACCTCCAGGTCACTGGACAAAATCTGAACACAGAGCAACGAGCTAAACAAGATAGAACTAGATAGGCTTTGATATTTTTAAAATACCTTGAGGAAATGGAAACATCATAAAGGCTGCAATTTACAGAAAATAAAATTATAATGACAATTTTACCATCTTTACCCACATTCAAATGCAAAAGAAAAGACTAGATTTTGAGTTCTGTAAGCTAGTTCAAATAAATAAAGTTCAATAAATAAGTTCACCAGTGCTATTTACCTGATGTACTAAAATATCCTATTAACTAAAGAAATGAAACACATACATTATCCCTTCTCTATCTACCATCAGCATCTCTTCAAATCTTGAATTAAGACTTGGAAGGACTTCCACTGGCATCACAGATTTGGGTAACCCCCTCCCTGCTTTCACAGAAAAGCCCAGCTTTTCAGCCTCACTTGCACAGGCAACTGCTACAGGCTACAGCCCGGGCGACTATCCAGAGCAGTTTAAGTGAGATAAGTCCTTTTAGGTACAATAAGAATCAGAGTAAAATTAGGGGCTTCTTTGTTATATAACAATGTTCTCTAGATTTCATCCACAGCAAAAGAGAGCTTTCAACTATAGCGTTGCTATTAATGTGTTAGTGACCTTGACTTAACTATAGGTAGTGGCTGACCTGCCAAAACCCAGTATGAACATTAAAACTAAATATAAAAGTACTTAATTATGACTTAATTGAACTTATTTGCTGCCTGAAGCAACAATGTATTTTAAGGTAGCTTTTTTAAAAACTGCTTTCAGTTGAGCAGCCTGGATATTTGTGGGCAATTTTTACAAGTTTAATTAGATGAAACTAATTACTTAAAAAACATTTAACACAAATATTGAAAAGTTGAAGTCAAAGATTAAAAAAAAGGAAAAGAAAATCTAAATCTGGATAATTAAATCTGAAGACTTTTAATTTCCATTTATATTGCATTTCCAGTTCTCATCCACATGAATCACTCTTCACTGTTTTATACCCTATTAATGACAAACAGTGTGAAGGTGTTTTATTTTAATTAAATTGTCAAGTTTACAAGGAAAAATAAATTATTTTTAGTAACTATGGTCTAATGTATTCTAAGTGAAAGTGTATTTGATTAAAAGTTTATAAAACTAGAGAGATGTTGCATTTTAATTTTCGTTAATTCCTGACACTTTAACATCTGTCATTGTATGAAGATATTTTAAAACACCATCTTAGCTGACATTAACTGTGGTAAATCTAATATTTAATTATTCCATAACAATAATTCACAGTAACTTTCAATAACAAATTTGTTATTTGTTCAATAACAAATGAGAACAGCATATAAGAACTGATTTTTTAAATAGCTATTATTTGGTGTAAATTTGAACCTATCTTTAAAGAGACTAGAAAAAGAACTACTTGCATGACTAATTTCTACTCTGGTGCTCAACTATGCTTAAAACTCATTAACTAGGGATTTTATATTAAAATGTAGAAACCCCTTTGCAGAAAATGTGATGATTTCAGCTGGTTTGCTTCACAGTAAGATCTTATAAAGCTTAAAGCTGTAAATCCGATTACAGTAAAATACACACAATGCATCCAAACAAGAGATCTTTTCTCTTAACAATTCAGAAATTCATCAATAAGGACTTTGTGTGTCACAAAACTGCTTTGTAGATCCATCTCTAAAAGTATGCAGAGAACTACTCTTAACATGGCAATATTTGCATTGAAATGCTTTATCTGATTATGGGAAAACATTCTGAGCTTTTTAAAGTTTGAAACCAGGGGATTATAAAATGCAAAACAATACCAAGTATTATGCACATTCATTCCAGCTGCAGAACTGTCAACAACATGCATATGAAGAAACAAAGCTTATTCAGCAATATTTCATCATGCCTTGTCCCTAGCTGCAGAAAACATTTAGCTTCAAGACTTTGTCATTTGGGGAATTGCCAGTTATTTCTAAGTAAACATGATATGTCTGTCCTGAAGACAAAAAAAAATGTCTTTTGCAGCTGAGCTTGTGTCATAATTGTTGAGAATTTAGGATATGGCTATCCATATAAATCTGGTTCATTAATTCAATAACACATAATGTGGATCAATTTTAATGGCAAAACCTTTCAACCATATCAAAATCTATTTTAAACTCAACCATATCAAAACCTATTTTAAACTCATATTGACAACTGGGAAAGTAATTACAATTGCTTATATCTGGATTTGTATGTTAAAACAATGGGAGGAAATTGCATTGATTGAACAGAATTTCTTGGATGTGTGCATTTTAGATACTGTTGTATTTTCGGAAAGAAAAGTATAAGGATTGTTCATTTAAATGTTACAGAGATTAACAATTTAAGTTATTTCCTAAAATGAAATGTTCACATAAATTGTATGTTGACCAGTTGGCCTCTTTGAGTTTTAAAATAAAAGATGAATATTGGCACATGATTGTTCTATAAGATTCTCTTCTCTGCATTTTCAACATATTACATGTGAGTTTCTCTCATTTAAATCCAGCTGTACAAATAGAGACGAGTATACATATATACTGCTTATACACGACACATTTATCTTAAAAGACATCCTTACCAAAAGATCCTCACCAGCAATTCCACGATTGTTAAAAACCACGCATCTAAAAATTGAGAAAGTAAATTAAATTATACATGTTGTTCATTCAACTAAAAAGGATAACCTAAAAACACGACAAAAATTAAAATGAATGAAGAAAAACGAGCCAGTTTTATGAATAAGTTCAGCACATAAATATTTACAGTCCTACAGATCCTGAAGTCTGAACTGTGTGGAACAACCTTTATACCAAAATGGAGTTTGCTGAAGTCAGTGGGGCTCTGCATGAGCTCTGTGATTTGCCAGTTGAGGTCAGGTTGCAGGATGACACCCACAGGGGTTACCTGAAGTTGGTGCATGCATTTTGTTCTGCCTGCACTCTCAGCTGCCCAAATATGAGCAATAAGCTCTGCCTGTGCAGGGCTGAGCCTGAAGCAGTGCTCTGACAGAGAACGCCAGAGATCCATGTGTAGACATCCTCCAAATCTACATCATGTTATTAAATAGCCAGTAAAAATAAGCCAAATCAAAATTATGACAGCTGCATCTAAGGTTTGAGCAGGGTCTTGGGAGTGGGAATTTTTTTTGGTATGGTATAGCACAAGTTTCTGTTCTCTCTATACTTAATGGGAATCACTGAATTTTCTAGAAGTACTACCTTGATTTAAGAATCTATACTTTCTTAATAAATCTTACTTTTCTATTACTCTTCTACCATCTCACTGTGATTTTTTTAAAATAAAATATACATATTTTAGGTGGGTTACAGGAATGAAAAATTACTTACTTCAGTATTTCTCAAATGTTGCTGTTTAAGAACAAAATTATAGCATTCTGTTGAAATCTGTCCTAAAGCTCTCCTTTTTAATGCTATACCTTCTTTTCTTAGGTGACCAAATGCAGATATTTCTTTCAGGAATATTTAAAAAAATAATATTAAGAAATTGTTAATTGGAGGGCTTTCCTCCTCTGATTTTTTTTTTTTTTACTGGTAAGTTTTAAAGTGTTTATTTAAAGTAATTTGAACAGTTAAAGTGCTATTTTACTTTCATAATTTAGTAAAGCAGTTATCCAAACCTCCAAACAGAGTGGAGGTAGCCAGACATGTAGGTAAAAACTCATATATACATATTTGAAGAACTTATTATAGTCAGTACCAGAAGTCAATCTGCAAAGACAAAATGTAATATTCCAAATACAGATCCTGGAACAATGACAACTTATTTTAAAGCACAGAAGCAGCAGGATGATTACATAAAGGAATCTACTCATTGACTAATCAACTTATTTTACCCAACTAAATAATAAAACTAAATGAAGCAGTGACAATTAAGAGATAACAAACCTCTTCCCTCACCAGTAAGAGTAGTGCCATTTGCACTCACAAATTTGAGGCTGCTGAATCGAGCAATTTTGGCATTCAGAAGCTGACCTCTTCTGAATCCTGCTGCCAGCAGCCCATCCACACAAGTCTTCCTGGAGCTGAATACAAACCCCTTCTCTAGAAAGTGTAAAGGTAACACAAGTATTGCTATTATAATTTAAGAAGCAGCCACACATGCCTATGCAGACTTAGCTCGCTCTCACTGCAATCTCTGGGGCACGTCCGTAGATACTAAAGCTGCCCTTCCGAATGTGCAGCCCGTTACATAATTCTACTATTATTATTATTACTAATAATACTTTCTTACATAAACTAATGTCTTTAGATCTCAGGTGCCTCAGGAAGGCATCTTATGCATGCACATACTTATATTTGATCTTACTAGAAGAAGAGAAATACTGGCAACGAAATGCAACAGCACCTATATCCCAGCGTTTCACTTTGATGGATCATGTGAAGAATGTAGGATTCCTTGCTCGTTCCTGTCAGGCCAGGCAATAACAGGACAGTGGGTCTTGTGCTGGCGTCCGGATAATATAAGCTGTCATTATTATCAAACCAATCCAACGAAATCTGTCCTCCATCTGCTGTTTTAATGAGCTCACTGAAAGGCACATTTCAAGACAACACTGATTAGACTGAGAAATACAGGCATACTATTAAGACTGCTTACAGGGTACAAATTACCAGGTATGAATTCTGCATTTTTAATTACGTTTTAATACTCAAAGTGCCACTTAACTAGCTATGTTCACATGTTTACCATCCAGAAAGAGCCACGCCTCCAGCTGATATGAGTTAGCACAGTTTGTGGAGCAATTCCTGTTAACAGTAAATGAAGAGCTGGCCTTTCATGAATTGCTGCTGATGGACTGGAAGCTTGTATCATCTAATGGGATTTTTTGCATTGCCTTCCATTTTATATAAGCTTGTGTACTGCAGTTTTCCTTCAGATCATCTGAGAATCTTTCGATAGTGCACTGGGCAACGTGTTAAACATCTATCACATTTTTCTTCTCTCCATCCAAAGGAGCAGCAGGTATAATGGAAGGCACTTTGTTATGTTTTAAATGCACAGAACACGGACACACAGTACTATATCTTTCACCCTGTATCTCCACAAACTTTGCTAGAATGCACTCTAGAACCATGTATCTTAAGAATGCAGCAAATGTGATAATATCCCAAGAAGCTAAGCATGCATTAAACAATGAAAAGAAGTTTTCAGTCTTTTTTCAGAAACAGAGCATCTTCCCTTTTCTCTGGCAATGAAGACATTGTACAAGAGAGTTGGTATAAGAACTGCCAAAATTTAAGCCTACCTTGTATTTGATTTTTCATTTGAAAGTCTTGATAGCACCTACTCCAGATTTTAAAGCTCGTCAGCCTTGTTGGACTCATTAGCTCAGCTTTGCCCTTTTTCAGTAATGGGAAGTAGATGCTGGTGTGTACTGCCAACACAATCTCAAATGGTGCAAAATAAGCATTGCCCCATGGAACTATGTTTCTTCCCTCACAAACCTTGAAATAGAGAGTATACAAGAAAGGCTAGAAAAAGTGGACATGGCCATACCACTGAAATGTTTCCTAGTTACTAAAACTAAGGGAAGCTGCTAAAGTGCTAAATCTATTCTACCATGCAAACAGAGCTGAAACAACTTGTGCTGCATCCAGGTTCCGGCGCATAAAAGTACTTCTCCTTAGGTCTTGTGCCAAATGCCTCATTTGCCAGAGTAAGTCTCATTTCTGTGTGAGAGATCAGCTGAGGACAAACAATAAATATAAGTTTTTTTCCCCTCTTAGAATTTAGGCATCAAAGAACACAACGCAAACCCCGCAGGTAAAAGTTACTCTAAAAATCCCAGAAGTTTTATATTATCGAAACAAGGTTGAATGTGGCCATGTTATGGTTAAGGAAGAACTTGTTGTTCCAATAGACAGATACAGTGATTCTGTGACCTTTGCAAAATGATTGGCATTCAAACAGCAGAATATGCACCAGCTGGGTGTGCTGCCATCCAGAGGGACCTCAACAGGTTGGAGAAATGGGTTGATAGGAACTTCATGAAGTTCAACAAGGGGAAATGCGGTCCTGCACCTGGGGAGGACTGGCCCCATGCGCCAGTACAGGCTGGGGGCTGACCAGCTGGAAAGCAGCTTGGCAGAAAAGGATATGGGGGCCCTGGTGGACACCATGTTGAACACAAGCCAACAATGCACCCTCCCAGGAAAGAAGGCCAACAGCCTTCTGGGCCGCATCAGGAGGAGCACTGCCAGCAGGTTGAAGGAGGTGATCCTTCCCCTCTATTTATTACTGGTGAGGCTACAGCTGGAGTGGTGTGTCTAGCTCTGAGCTCCCCAGTACAAGGGAGACATGGACATACTGGAGCATATCTCCTATGAGGAAAGGCTGAGAGAGCTGGGACTGCTCAGCTTGAGAAGAAAAAACTCAAGGGGATCTTATCAATGTACGTAAATACCTGAAGGGAGGGTGCAGAGAGGACAGAGATAGGCTTTTGTCGGCGGTGCCTAGTGACAGGACAAGAAGCAATGGGAACTACCTGAATCCCAGGAGGTTCCCTCTGAACATCACGAAACCCCTTTTCACTGTGAGGGTGACCAAGCACTGACACAGGCTGTTGAGGGAGGTTGTGGAGTCACCATCCTTAGGGATATTCAAAAGCTGTTTGGACATGGTCCGGGGCAATTGGCTCTAGGTGGCCCTGTTTGAGCAGGGCAGTTGGATAAGGTGACCTCCAGAGGTCCTGCTTTCTGATCTCAACCATTATATGATCCTGTGAACACATAACCACATCAGTTCCTATATTGTCACCAGTATTTCAATGCTCCAAAACTTTCTGAGCTAAAATAGGGCCATTTGGGAACCTTGACCTTTTAAACCTACTGTATACTCAATCCAGGATAGAAAAGGTTCCAAGCCTAGGACAGAGTTGTAAAGGGGGGCATAAAGCAAAAATACGGACAGAGGCTCGAGCAGTGACAGTAGCTGTGACACAGTCAGAGTAAGGTAGCTGCTGGCTACCAAATCAGTCACTTTCCAGAAGAAAAGCACTTACTTCCTGTACTGTACTTGGGGTCTAGAGGTGATAAAGGGACGCAGGAGCGTCTGCACTCGACCTTCCCAGCACCAAATCGTGGGATAGTATGTTTCTGTCACAACAGGGCAATATTCCTCGAGAAAGCGGCAGAAACGGTCGTTGCTGGCCACCAGCTGGGGTTTCTAGGGAAAGAGACTACAGTCAGGCATGGGCATTCATATAAAACAAACTAACAAATAAACAAAAAAACCCAAATAAGTAAAAGCTTGTTTAAGTCTTTTCCCAGTAAATTATTTTCTTCCATATAATAATTTGCAATGCTTTTTCCTTTCATGGTAAAGAGATAATTAATACAAACCCCCCCAAAAATGCCAAAATGCCCACTAAAAAGTGAAATCCACTAAACATTATGGATTCCTTACCTATTTCTAATAATATTCTGTTCTAGCTCTACTTTTAGCAGCATTGCACCTTTCACTGAAGAATCAAGCCCACGCTGTCTCACAGCAGGGGAGAAAGATTTTCCTGAATCAATTTTCCTGTACCGTACAGAAATGATGCTTAATCCATGTATTTTGACTGTGCACCTGCAGTACTTATTTTAACCTGGTAGGACACTCCTCCTCCCATCTCATACCATGGTACATAACTGCATTGGTTACTCATCTCTAATAACACTCTGCACACACAGATTTTTCTTGCAGCTTCCATTTGTATACCAATTAACCTGGAAATCCCTGCATACCAAACATCTCGTGTTTTAGCAACCACGTCTCTTAAACTTCTCTTTTGAGGGCCTCTCCAGCCTTCAGGGGTCAATTAATGGGTCAATACTAGATGCTTTGAAGAAAACAGTTACACATCCACAGCACCAGCACCAAGCCTTTCCTGACCCTTAGTTTTTCTCCTCTGACCAAAATCAAGTACCCTCTTCTCGCTGAGGAGGGAGGCTATGTTCCCAGCGGTTCTGTGAAGGGCTGTGGCAACACGCATGTCTTCAACAGCCCTCAATCTTTTGATATGCGTATTTGCAGTCGATTAAGCATTCAACCAGGCGCTCTCACCACGGGGCCACTTTAGATCAGATCAGGCTCACGGCATCCAAGTCATTTGCAAATGCCTAATTTACCTGCGAAGCCACTGCTGATGAGAAGATGTACAAGAGCATCCTAGCCCCCAGAAACACTGTGATAAGTGGCTCCAGAGGTATTTACGACGGTACCCAAAGGCAGACCGTGAAGGCGGCAAACTATTTTATCCCCCGAGGTGAACCAAAAAGGTCGGGGTTTTGCTGTGGAGGGAGGGCTCCCGACCTCCCACCGCCCCCCAGGCAAGCCCTCTCCCCCCGCTGCGACCACGGCATTTCGGGGATGCCCGAGGCCGGAGCCCCTTTCCCTCCCAGGCCGGGCACGACCCCGGGGGCGACCGGCGGGCCCCCGCGGAGGAAACGCCTCAGAGCTTCACCTGCGGCCCGACGGCCCCCGCGGATGGCACCGGGGGGAGGGCTGCGCGGCCCGGACCGGCTGCGGAGAGGGGCCTGTGCGGGGGGGAGGGGGCGGGGGAGGGGGGTGAGCGGGGTCTCGGCCAGGCGGGTCCCCCAGAGCGGCACTTCCAGAGGAGGGACGGGGAAGGGGTGTGAGGACGAGATGGGCGCGGAGCCCTGCTCCCCCACCTCCCGGCCATTTCAGGTGCCTCCCCTCGGGGGAGGGGGAGCGTGTGGAGGTGACCTTCGCGAGACGGTACCCCTCCCGTCCCCTCCTGCCACCATGGCGGGACACCTGCGGAGCCCTCCCGCCCCCGCCGCCCTCCCGCTCACCTTGGCGATGCTGCTGAGGTAGTAGCAGGCGTAGGCGACGCCGAAGCCCAGGACCAGCGACAAGCCCACGCCGGAGCCGAAGAGCCCCACGCGGACCTGGCTCTCCAGGTAGAGGGAGAGCTCCCTGGTCAGCACCTGCCAGTCCATGGCACACACCGGGCACGGCACGGCAGGGTACGGCACCCCGGCTGCCGCGGCCGAGCCCACCCCGGCGCGCAGGGAGGAGGAGGAGGAGGAGGAGGAGGAGGAGGCGGGGGAGAAGGAGGAGCGGACCGCTCCGCGCTACAGCGCCGCCGGCGGCATCCCCCGCACCGCCCCGGCCGCCGAGGCCTGCGGGGACGGGTCGGAGCGGTGAGGCGGGCTGCAGGCGGGCCGGCCGGCCTCCTTCCCGCAAGCGGGCCGCCGAGCAGAGCCGGGCCGCGGTGGCCACAGCCTCGCCTGCAGGGGAGGAAAATCTCGAGCGAAGCGGCGGGACGCGGCCCTGGGCGGCGTGGGGCAGCCTGACAGCAGGTACCTTCCCGGAGCGCCTTCGGCGTCCCCTCACCCCTGCGCCTTCCCTCAGGCAGGGCGTTGCGGGCTCAGGGAGGAGAGCGGCCCGTTCACAACTGTGAGGGGCAGCCGATGGGGGCGTCTGGAAACTCAGTCACCCCGGGACAGGCAGCGCGTCCCCTGCCCAAACGCTGTTATTTGCACAGGACACGGGTCCTGTGTTGTATAGGAGGAAGAGGGGACACCAGGGCTCCCAAGATTACAGCACTGGTCCATCAACAATATCTGTCTAAATATTTTAAGTGAGACTGAAGCACACCACTTTTCCGTTTCTTTTTC
>JAOQGH010000012.1:105165155-105320480 GCA_025769975.1 Gallinago jamesoni
TGGAGGTATTCAAGAGACGAGTTGACATGGTGCTTGGGGATATGGATTAGTGTTGGGTGGTGTTTTGTGTGGTGTGGATGTGGTGGTTTGGTTGTGTTTTTTTTTTCATTGGTTGGACTAGATGATCTTAAAAGGTCCCTTCCAACCTAGGTCATTCTGTGATTCAAACAGATCTTACCAGAGAGGTTCTGCTCTGGCGTAAAGCACCTGGGCCCAACTATTTCTTGTTAACCATGAAATAGTGGTGCCAAGCTCTTGAATATTGGGCCACAGCTTAACTTAAAAATATACTGAAAAGGACTTTAGCTCTCCTTCCTGGAAAGAAAAGTGCTACCATGTTCGTACTGTGTGATTAAACATTCTGCTTTGATGCAGCAACAGTGGATTCCAGTCTTGCTTTGACAACTATCATGAAAATCCATTGTAACATCTAAAGACTTTGCAATCAAATGGGTTTTTTTTCTTATTGCATTGTTAGTTTGGGATTTGGAAACATCAAGTATGCTTTACCATTCAGTCTAAGAAGCAGAAATCTTCTAATTACCACCTTTTTCTGCTCAAGGAAAAGCAGTTTGTACAATTTTAAGAAGTTTTCATTAAAGAATCAGAATGATGAAAGTATGCAAAGTAATTAATTGATATTATATTAACAAAGGTAAATTAATGAGTGTATTACAAAGTTCTGAAGAAATTTAAAAATACCTGTTCTTCCTATCCAGTCAGCTGCCCATAGCTTCCAGAGACACGGGGTCAGAGCTACTTCAGCTGTTGAAAAAAGTGTGGGAATTGGTAAGCAGAGGCTAGGAAGGGTCTGGGGTTTGTTTCTTTTCCCCTCAGCCGTTACAGAAAAAGGAAACTGAATGGGTAGAAAACCTGTAGTCATCAACACCACACTTCCTTTGCTTCTGCTTACAGAGAACAGCCATACCCAGGCCTGGGTGCTTACTTGCTGGCAACGTGTGTTGTACACCCCAGATAAAAAGATTTATCGTGAAGAAAAGCTCCAGAGTGAGCAGCTGGAGTAGATAGCTTAGTTCTGAAAACATGTGGGCTTCATCAACAACGTGAACTTAGGAACCTTCGGAGACACTAATTTGGCTGAACTGTGGACTGGGCTTTAGGATGCCGAGGAAACTGCTACTTCTGAAGAAGGAAGCAGGTTGTTGCTTGCAGCAGGCTGTTCTCCTACCTTCAAGTCCTATCCCCATTAAGGTGAAGAGTCCGTGAACCACCTAAAAACTAAAGAAAAGAAAAATCCCAAATGGCTGAGAAAGAAGAGGTCACAGCTTGTGTCCGTGGTGCTAGAAGCCTTATAAATGCATATACACACGTTTGACCAAAAAGCAGAAGGCTTGGCTGTTGACGGTTAGAGAAACCCTTCTGAAGCATAGCAACCAGCCATTTAATGACTCAATCAACAATCCAGAGAGACTGAATCCACGAAAAAAGATCCAGACACAAAGGTTGATGAGGTTGGTCTGGTTTTTGACCACTGCCCTGCATTGATTACTGACAGGAGCATTAGTGATGTCAGGCATATATGATGTGCTATAGGTAAACTGAAACAAATTACATATACTGACAAGGGCTGAGGGTTTTCTGTTTCTGTGTGAGCATGTGGCTACACTGTCAACAGCAATAATAACCTCCTTCTGTTTTAAGCAATCCCCATCAGATCCTCCAGTTCCAGTGGAGGGCTTTTTTTACAGTCTTTAAAAGGTTATCCTTTGGCCTACAACACATTTTGCAGAACTGAAAAAGAAAAGGCTGTATTCTGCATCATATTACAACCACTTCCAAGTGATTTAGTGATTGCAGATCGTGTGTGTGGGAAGAAAACAAGGTGGTCACTGTGGTGTTTCAAACTCTAACCGCATTTTTTTCAGAGGAAGACAATCCAACATTCCCAGAGAGACTTGCTATTTGCACTATGCTCTCTGCACTCTAAGTGCTTCATAAAGTGATTACATCAATCCAGCTCTAATTGATTATAGATCAGGCAGAAACGAAAGGGCATAGGATGTTTTTTCATATTGTCTCCCAATTTATTTTGCTTAAGCAATAGATAATAATTCACAGAAGCAATTGGTTAGTCACAGCTTGATTTACATTTTTAACTAGGAGGCGACACTAGTGCTATGTTGTCTTTATTTTATTTTTTGTTAGGGCAGGTGTGTGATTATTTCAGGTTTAAGGGGGACTGACTTTCCAGTGGACAGTTGCAAGCTGGTCCCAGAATTTATTTCAATAGGCACTGCAGCATCTCTGAGGAGGGGCAAAGTGATTTTTAACCTCAGAGTTTTAAATTCGAGGTTCTGTTTGTTTATATTCTTTTAACATTTGTTTAACTTTAGCATTCATCTAACAAAATGGGAAAAATATCTTTGTGTTAGCCTGACCTATCTTGAGAATACTTAAAAAGCTCCAAGTCTACGTATAAACCATCTGAGAAGTTTTCCATCAACACAGGGAAGAGGGCACTCACTGTTCTTGATATTTACTATCGGCAGGGGAATGGGAGAAAAAAAAGTACATTTGAAAAATTCAAAAGTCAGCATTTCTTGAGCCTTCCTTATGCGTATTATAAATTTTTCTTTCCTGAAAGTGTGAATGAAGTAGGGAGTTAATGAAGTTGATGTAAATGTTCTGTGTTGGAGGCGCTTCAAATTTCAAAGGAAAAGGCCAGGCTGTGTTACGTTGTACTCTTGGTGCTCATGGAAAAATCAATGATTGTGGCATCGGGAATAGCTGCTTCTGTTTGTCCCTTTCTTGAGCTTTGCTACTCATAATAGCGTCTCCATCATAGATAATGCTATCTCTATACTTCCAGGCATCCACATCTTTCTCTTCCATGCTTCTTCTCTTCACTCCCTCATGAAGTATTTCTCAGCCCTTTTCAGGGGTGAAGTTGGAAGGAACATAGGATTCACAAGGAATGTTTTGTATCATTTGATTTATCTTTCTTTAACTATGTTTCCTTCAATTAAAATGTGAGTATTTCAGTTCAGCGGGTGTAGCAGGTATCCTGATCACAAATGCAACCACATCATCTAGTATTGTTTCCCTCTCTGTTTAGGTGGTTGAAGATGCCTTCAATGGCTGCTGTGACACAAAGACTGCCCAGTATTTGTCTCCCTTGGAAGGACTCTTGCTGGATTTAGTCTACAAGAAACCAATTTCCTGCATTTGAATACAGCTGGCAAACAAAATTGTGGTTAGTAGAGCATCAGACCAATTTGACTCATCATCATGGTAAAAAATGGTGATGAAACTTTGTTTTCTGTCATTTAAAATGGTCACAGAAGAGTTTAAAAAAAAGGTTAGGACTCTGTGACATGTAGTTGAGTATAATTCTCAGATGTGAATTAACTTAAAATTGATTGTTTTGTTCAGCAACCAAAGATGACAATCCACAGCATGCTGAAAGCAGAGAA
Organism: Gallinago jamesoni; assembly: GCA_025769975.1. Taxonomy (NCBI): domain Eukaryota; kingdom Metazoa; phylum Chordata; class Aves; order Charadriiformes; family Scolopacidae; genus Gallinago; species Gallinago jamesoni. The sequence continues at coordinate 105,168,590 of JAOQGH010000012.1, forward strand.
TATGAGAGTGAAGTATAAACTAAATTGAAAGCAAGCAAATACATTGAGGACACTTCTCTTAAGTTAATTTGTTCATTTAAAATGTTATCAGAAGCTGCTACAGAACTTGAAGAGTTTTTGTAACAGTACATTAGAGATGTATGTTGAATCTAGGTTAAGCTTCCTCCTGGCTCCCAGGAATCTTTATTGTAGTTTAACATAAAACATTTTCATTGTTATTTCCTTTATAAACATTTAAAAGTGAATAAAAAAAATTGCATCTTGTATTTCAAACACAAACCCAAAGCATTTTAGAATGCTTTAGCTCACCACCCAACAACTTCCATATACGTTTGGTAAATTCCTGTTTTACTTACATCAACAGTACGGCTCCAGCTGAATTCAGTGGAGTAAGAAATATGTTCAATGAATCTCTTTTGTTTAGGCAATTTCTTAGATTTTCTTTAGCACATTAATAGTGAAAAATATTTGTAAGCATTAGACATAATCTTGAATGTATATTAAATATATTTACATTTTTAGTTTTTAAGCATATAGCCTAGTTTAAGCAACAGATTATTTTTGTTATTTTTGAAAACTTCTACAGATTTCAACCAGTCTTATCAGAGTATACTGGAAATCTTCTTAGAATTCAGGATTGCATAATGTTATGCCTGGGACTGTTTTCTTATGACAAAACAGACAATGTTTAGATTCTGCTTGAGTTATTAAAAGTTTGTTACTACTTCATTAGTAGTACAGATTACTAAAATTAGACATAGGTATTATTCAGTGCTTAAGTCATCTTTCAGGCACTACTTAGTGCGTATTGAGTACCTTTGTCATACAAGAAATACTTGTACTTGACTGTAAGCACAGGATTAGTCCCATTGATTGCAATAAAAATTATCATGCACATAAATTAGGAACATTCTTAAAATATCTTGATGACCCATGCAGACAGTTTATTTTCCTATCAGTCTAATAATATGAACTAGCTGGTTCTGACTACATCTGAGAATTTCATGTAGTTCCTTTACAATCTTTACAATCAGGAAATTTAATACCAGGAAGAAATGAATCCTTCCTTCCATCATCTAATTTAAAAGTCATCTATGAATAAAACATTAATATGTGGCTAAACATTTGGAAATATCAGATGAGTATACATTCTTTAATCCTCTGAGGTATGCTAAAGTAGGAGAATTTGTACAGATGTACAAACATGAGTACCTGGTATTATGGTGTGTATGCCCTAGATTGTACAGAATTTTTACTTAATTTACTTTGTCTTTGAATACCTAAACTTCAAGCATAACTTCACAGGTATGTTGTTTTCTCTCCACCCAAAATAGTTCAGCCTATAAAATTTAAAACCTTAACAGAGGGAGAAGATTCCAGGATGCTCCTGCTAGGGAAAGATAATCTTTATCCTAAAATGCATTTTTCAACATGTTGAGGGCTTTTAGCCAGATACAGAAAAAATTCCTTCTATTTCGCAGATCTCTGTGGGATTAGTTCTCTTTCACATCAGGAAAATGAATGGACATATTTATAATCTGTTCTTTGGTCAGCTGTTTTTCCTTCTTAGAAAAGAAGTAGCAGATAGAACTCCTTTCCTTAGGGAAAGAAAGAGCGGCATGGACACTGTGGGTTAATACATGTGTTCTAATTAACAGTTCAGTAGAGGATACCAGTAGTACAGTAAAAAACAAACCCACCAAAGCAATTTGCTGTGTTGCATAACAGCGTGCTCCTTGTCTGGCATTAAAAAATATTTCAATCTGCAGAAACTAGGAAAAAAAACAATGCCAATTATTTATGACATCTCTGAAAACTGAGGAAGAAATTGGATTTTGTTATGGATAATGAATCTGGTAAATAAAGCAGTGGAAATACAATGCAACAGTTAACAGGATAGGTATGTTTTAGTGTTAATGAGCAATGGTAGATGGCCACGTGATGGCAGCAGAGTCTGAGGAATTTGGTTTTTTTCACACATTAAACTACGGATTAACAGGATATATGGCCTAAAGTCCCTAACTGGTTCTTCAGATTCTAGAAATTATACATTATTTATATTTTCACTTGAAAATATTGGCATGTTGATCAGACCAGAACTTTCTGTGGAGAGTGATTACATGCTTTTTTTTTAAAAAAAAATTACATTTGGGGCGATTTTTTTTCAGTATGAGTAGTTTTCATTTCATTTCATTTCATTTGCCAATATTTCCATTTTTCTTCCTCAGTTAGTTGAGTTAGTTCCACCCAGAAGAGAAGGTGTATTTGGATAAAACCAAGGCAGTTGCTTACTTTTTCCTAGTTCGTTTTCCTAATACTTTTGTCCACAGGAAAAAAACTGCATTATAAAAACCCCTTTTGGGGAAAACCAGAAAATTAAAATCTAGATTGCCTTCAATTTTAAGAGGAGGACTGAGAAAACTGCCTGTTCTAATACAGAGACTGGAACTGAGGAGGCAGAATTTTTGGACTCAGATTGACATAAATGAATAAGCTCTACCTTTGTATTTTAAAAAGGAAACTACAGTCAGCTCATTATACGTAAACTAGATGCTCTTTTTAACTCCTAAGAAGTTATTTATATATATCCTTTGTATGACAAATTCTGAGAAGTCAGTATTTGTGCAAGATAGTAAACAAAACTTCAAAACTGTATGAGTTAATAATTATCTTTCCAAGAAATTAGGATTTTTTTTTTCTTCCAAACCATATAATAGCAGGCTTTTCATATGAGGCTCTCTCCTGCAATAGGGACAGTCCCCTTTCTGCATTGCGTGTCCCAGATCCTACATTGCAAGTTCAGCTTTTATCAAACAAGACAGTTCAGAAAAACTTCTGTCAAAGTCTCTCTTCAATCCATGCAAATACTTATACATGTTTTATTACATTTTGCAGAACTGAATGGCACCCAGGTTGAGTTTAGACAAGAAGTTCTCTGGAATGGCTCAGATGAACAGGGGCATAGGCTGGATGACCTCCAAAGTCCTATTTCCTGTGAGGGCTGTCTCGGGGGTTGTCCTATCCTCTAGGAGCGCAGCAACTGCTCTTCCAAAAAGCCCATAGGCTTTCCAACAATTACAAGGAGTTTAAAGGGATGTCATTAGGTTATGCACAGCACTGAATTATGCATAAACCAGAGGTCTTCTCTCATGGCCCCTCGCTGGATTGCTCTAATATGGCAGGAAATAGCGAGGAAGACCATAATCACCAGCTGGAGGATGGTGTGACTCAGCAATGTACGTAGTTTTGGGTAGCCAGAAGGGAACCCGTTCTGTAGTTCCTTTTGTGCATCCAGATTCCTGCACTGGCTGTGCATTAATGAGTCTTCGCAATTACAGGCAAGTATGCCTAAAGTACTGTGGATTCCCTTCCTCCAGACGGTGACTTCACTGCTCTGTCATGTCTACCCGAGGTATTCAAAGCCAGCACTGCCTCACAAGGCAAGCAGCAGTGGTTAATTACAGCGGGACTGTTCAGGTAAATAAGGCCTTTGGCTGATGAGCTTTGGTTGCTTCTGCTGCAGCAGTCTCAGGCAGAAGACTGCTCTGCCAGTCTGCCCGGGTGGTTATCCCAGAACAGGGATGGCAGAAAAGAAAGGTCCCATGCCTCTCTCCTGGTGCTAAGTTTGAAGTATGATTTCTAGATTGTAGACCCCAAAAGCAAAGAAACAAATCTTTTCCCAACTCCAACAGCAAGCTTTTAGATGGTATTTTTCTCCACTATTTGAGGCCTGATAAATTAAATTACCTGGAGTGTAATTTAATCTGCAGCAGCAGATTCTCTGAAGGTCTATAATTTAGAATTTCTTGGAAAAATAAAAGTAAGGTATGAACTCTTCTGATTCTCTGCAGGAGAACTAATCCTGATCTCAGTCTTTGTTGATTTTCTTGGCACATGTCCCCTGGTTGCAGAAAGCCTTTTTTATCCAAACCCATCAAAGAGCAATAGAAAAACATGCTCCAGGTTACTCTTAGATACACATGAACCTTATGCTTGCCCATAATCACCAAAGCATGACAAAGTACAATGAGGCAGATGGGAACACTATGACCATAGATAGACCCTAGCTCAATCCTTCAATCAAGAACTCTCCAGATTTTCTGGGAAATTCTGTCATGTGTTATACATTTAATACATGCACCAAATGCAATAAGCTACTAGAAGCTGTGGGTAGCTTTTGTATGGGGAGAAGCATCTGCAAGAAAACCCAAACTGCCCGGCAATTGCATGCTTTCCCAGGGTGGTATCTGTTAGCATTTTGAGGTTTCCACTGCTGAAGGAGAAATCAGATGCTGCTTGGGAGTGGCTGTTGTCAGGACACAATTTCATGTTTAAGGCAGCATTCTTTAGCTTTAGCATGGGTTAGGGAGGAATGAGTTATGTGAGGAATGTGGTGGTAGTCTGGTGGTTACTTGCTCATATTATTCTGCTCTGTTATACATACTGTGAGAAAACTACACAAAAGAAGTCAGGAAATGATCACATAGACTCCTCTAGCCATATTAATAACCACAAAGGTGGAAGGAAGCATAGAAACAGTAAAAATACCCAGGACACAAGGGTAGCTGGGCTGCCTTTTATCAGCCATTTCCCTCTTGACTAAGGAACTCCATTCTTTTGTCTGGTTCAGACTTGTCTTTTAGGATGGATGCTGTTAAAAAGGTGACACAGCATGATCAGAGAGAGACCAAAAGAATAGGAGGACCATTTTTAAAATGAAGAATCATATTCTTGATAGGATTAACCAGGATGTGTGGAGTTAAAGGAAATCCTTGAGTGTCATGAGAGTGCAAACGAAAAGGGTAGTTTACGAAGAACTGCATTGCAGGTATGTTTGAGTAGGTACACCCTCCACGAGGGATGCCCCAAGGTGGGAAGGGTGGGTGGAGATACAGATTCCCCCACTTTTGCTGACTGGAGCACCTGAATAGAAAAACTCCGGGGCTACAGAAGTCCAGCCACACCAGAATCACTTCAATAGCATGCAAGACTCGTAGAATGGTTTTGGTTGGAAGGGACCTTAAAGATCATGGACTTCCAACCACCCTGCCATGGGCAGGGACACCTCCCACTTAGAGCAGGTTGCTCAAAGCCCCATCCAGACTGGCCTTGAACACTTCCAGGAATGGGGCATCCAGAACTTTTGAGTGCAACCTGTTCCAGTGCCTCACCACCCTCAGAGTGAAAAATTTCTTCCTGATATCTGTCTAAATCTACCCTCTTCCAGTTCAAAGCCATTACCCCTTGTCCTATCACTACCTGCCCATGTAAAAAGGTCCTCTCCAGCTTTATTGTAGGCCCCCTTCAGATACTGGAAGGTCACTATAAGGTCTCCCTGGAGCCTTCCAGGCTGACCATCCCCTACTCTCTCCACCAGTCCTCACAGAAGAGGTGCTCCAGCCCTCTGATCATCTTCGTGGCCCTCCTCTGGGGGCCAACAGGACCTGCTCCAACACCATATCCTTCTTGTGCTGAGGATTCCAGAGCTGGATGCAGTACTTCAGGTGGGATCTCACCAGAGCACATCCACAGTTTGGAAAGATAATGGGGATTTCAGGGCACAGAAGTAGCTGAAAAAGAAGGAAAAAGCAGAACAGATTTACCTAACCCAGATCGCGCAAGACTAAGTTGATACCATTTAATTGATAATCTCTCTGTCACTAAAAGAGAGGCGATACGAGCAACTTCTGGAGGGAGAGGGAGGAGAGCGATTCGAGCAGCCGGGCCGCAGGAGCGCCGCGGCTGCCGCCAAAATCACCTCAGCGCCGGGCGGGGCCGCTGCCCTCGGGGGGGGGCTCAACGGCGCCCGCGCCCCAGAGGGAACCGCCACGGCGGGCGGCTCGGGGGAGCGTCGGGCAGCTCTGCCGGCAACGATAAATAAATCCCTGCGCCCTCCTCTGCTTCCTCCCGTTCGCACCGGCCCGCGGCCGGCTTGAGGAAGGGGTGGGCGGCGGCACCGAGACCGAGCCGGTTGGTGGCCACCGCGGCTCGGCAGGGGGCGCTCGAGCGCCGCCCCGCCTCCTCCGGGCCCCGCCGGGCTGCGGCTGCGCAGAGGCGCCGGGGGTGGGCGCATGCGCAGAGGGGGGAGGCGGGCGCTGCTGCGGGGGGCCTCCGCCGGTCTCCCTGGTGCTGCCGCCGTCGTTGCGGGCGCTAGTCCCCGGATGTAGCGGCGGGCGCGCGGAGCTGGCGGTGGCTTTGCCGCTGTGGGGGGCGGGCGGGGGGAACCGCTGGGGATGGGCGCCTAGATAGATAGGTAGGTAGGTAGGAAGGAAGGAAAGAAAGAAAGGAAGAAGGAAGGAAGGAGGGAAGCAAGGAAGGAAGCGAGGAGGAGAAGAAGAGTCGGTCGGAGGCTCCCGCTCGTCGTCTCCCGCCGCCCCGGTCGCGTCCCCTGGCCCATCGGAAAGGTCCCTCCCGCCGCTCACCGTCGCATCAGGATTGCCCCTCTCCCCCCCGCCCCTCTCCCTCCCTCGCCGCACCGGCAGCCGCGGCCCGCCTCCTCCCTCCCCGCGCCTCCTGCCGCCGTCTCCATCGGGGTCCCTCTCCGCCGCCTGCGGGCTGCGCGGCCCCTCCTGCCGCCCCGGTGCCCGGGCCCGCGGGGCGTCGGGAGGATGAGCAGCTCGCGGAACAACCGGGTGATGGTGGAGGGAGTCGGGGCGCGGGTGGTCCGGGGCCCGGACTGGAAGTGGGGGAAGCAGGATGGCGGCGAGGGCCATGTGGGCACCGTCCGCAGCTTCGAGAGCCCGGAGGAGGTGGTGGTGGTGTGGGACAACGGTACCGCCGCCAACTACCGCTGCTCCGGGGCCTATGACCTCCGCATCCTCGACAGCGCGCCCACCGGTGAGTGGCGGCCCGGGAGCGGGAGGGAAAGGGGCGAGCCCGCAACACCCCCATGGGTGGGTGGGGGAACAGCGGTGCGGGACGGGGGTGCGGGTCGGGGCCCGATCTCAAGGGCGAGTCGCTCCCCGCCTTTGCTCTCGGTTTTGTAGGATGGGGAAAGTCGCTTACCTTCCCCCTCCCGGGCATGGCTGGGCGTGGGTGTCTACATGTGTGCGTGCCTATGTATATGTATACTCTTAACTTGTCATAAATATACGGTGCGTGGCCGTGGAGGGAGGAGAAGTTTTCCTGGGACTTCTAAAATTGGGGTAAACAAAGCAAAAGTGATCTGCTGTTCAGACTCCCGGTGTGCTGGGGACACACACACGCAGAGTGGAGGGAGGGAGGGAAGGGACCGAGAGGATGGCACCTCAGGGGTTAGTTTTGGTTTTATGCCCCTTCCGCCCTGCTTAGTCTTGCATTTATATTTCGGAGCTGTGCTGTAAAATGGTGACGGTCATTCGGAGTCGAGTGTAGGGAGGGCTGCAGGTGTAGCACCGCTTTGCTGAAGATTACATGAAGTGGTTGAAATGCTGTTTTGCCTTGTAATCCACACGCTGCCTTTTATCGGTATTGCCAAACTTCGTGTAAAACAGCTGGAGTACTGGGAAGAATTGCATTCGTTTGTTCTTTTAATTACTTGGGCTGCTTGATATTTATGCTTTAAATTCATTCAGTTTGGACAATGGATTTAGATCTGCACTGACATTATGCGGCAGTGTTAGTGTTGCAAACACTGCAGAGAAATGTTCGTTTTAGCACCTGTTTTTACAGTGAAAACTCTCAAAGAAAAATACGTTGTTTGGTTTTGTACAGAAATAATAGCGAGGTGAATTTGGGCCAGGTAGGATTGCCTTAATAATGAGGTGAATGGAAAGGTTTGTTGGGGTACTTGGATGTACCCTTTTTGTAATGTGTCTAATGATGGAGAGGAGAGACCATCTTTGAGCCAGCTATGTGTAGTGTTACAGAAAGGAAAATTACAGCAGTAGGTTGAAGCTGATGGACTTTTGAAGAGACACTAATGGAATTAATGCTAATTAATTACAAAAATGTTGCTAAGAAAGAAGAAACACACCACGTTCCATGGTGAGCCTTTGAGATGGATTTAAATGTTTTTGTGTCTGGGTACCTTCCTCTCCCCTGGCGTTGTGATTGGGTTTTTTTTGTTGTTGTTGTTGTTTTGGAGGCTAAGTGCTATTAAAATGAGCTGAAAATAGTTTTGAAATAGACCTTGGAATAAGAAGTTAAGAGTAGTCTTTCAAGTTGTCGATCCTTTTCTTGTAGATGTTTGTGCTTTGAAACTTTACCTGCATTTGATCTCCTGTAGAAACCAGTGGGACTACTTCTGCTGAAAACTGAAGTGTATGCATAAATGTTGAATATGAGCCTTGAATGCTCATAACATTATTCTAGTTCTGCTTGATGTATTTGCAAGCTGATGGCATCCTGTTAACTGCATCTGGGAGCCTACACTTAATACTCAGTTTTCGGTCCTTGGTTTTGTTGCTTTTCTGCTGTTTTATTCCTTTTAATTTTCCGTTATACTTTTGTTTTAGAATTTTGGTTTCTGCTTCGGGCGGGACTATGTTTATTGCTGTTGGAAAAACTCATAAACACTGCTGTTTCCAGGCTTTGCAAAATGGTATTTCTCTTCATGAGGTTTTTGGCCAACCGGTGTATGATCCTGACAGAACTGCTGCATGGAGCTATTCAGGGTTGCTTTTTGCTAGGGGGAGTTACTTTTGATGTCGTGAACCCCAGGAGACAGGAGGAGTAAAAATCCGTAAAGTAGTAGCAGCAAAAAGGCAAAACTAATGGAATTAGGATGCTGTCAATTTGGACTGAAATACTGGTTTTACCACTGATTCACTTCGTATTCTTGGGCAAATCATTTCCTTTCAGTTTTTCACCTTTTTGTAATTTTTCTCTGTGGTAGCTAACCATCCATTGTTTTGAATAAGGGTCTCTGACTTTGGATGATAGTTTGATACTACCTCTAGGGGTATTTAGACAATTTTGATGTAAACAGTTAAAAGAAAAAGGACATTAAGTGGCAGAAATTTCTAACTGTAGTATTAACAACGATACTGTTGAGCAAATAAATGTTACAAAATATGGGGTCATTTTTGGTTTGATCGTATTTAGCACAGTGTTATATTATTGCTCCCTTAATTTAACATGGAAAAAAATATTTCGTAAATTTACAATCACAACAGGGCTGTAAGTTTATATTGAGAATAAATATAAAAATACAGCAAAACTAAATTATAAAAAGAACTCCCAGAAGTAAATTAGGTATTCAAAACCAGACTTGATTATTAGTTCTTAAAAACAGTGCTTGCAGCCAGAGTTGCTGCCTTGATGAGTTTGAGGCCTGTGTAGCCAGAAAACAGTAGTGATGCATCAGGATCCCATTGTGTTGTAGAAGTAATGTTTGAAGATCATTCTATTTAAACAAAAATAAAATAAACCTGAGTTTGATGCATGTATATGTATATGCATGTATGTACATATATATGTATGTGCATATATAAATTTTGTAGACTCTGTACTGTCCTTGTATTTAATGGTTGTAGGCTATGACCAGCATTGCAAGACTGTGTTAACTTTTTATAAAACGCAAATAGCCTTAGTACTGAGATTTTAGCATGGCCTTCTTTAGAATAAAAAGTCATTTGTGATTTATATGAAGTATCCCTTGCAAGGTATTTAGTCCAGGTGTAGTCATCTGGGTAATGAATGATTTCTGATACGTTTTGTTTTTCACTTACATCATTGATGATCATATTTACATTGACCAGCATTTCTTTAAGCAAGACAGGGCAATTAAGAGGAATTAGTAACTATTCTGTAAAGTAGCCTTTTGGCAGAATCTAGGAGTCTTGAGAATCCCCTTTTTTTTCTGGTGGTCTTACGGAAAAGAAACAGAAAGGAGTAGTTTTCTACCGAGTTGCTGACCGGAGTATAAAAGTACATAAACTCAAGCTTTATATTTAGGAGGGAAAGCAACCTTTTGCTAAAGGTAAAGGACATCAGTAGCGTGTTTGTAGAGAGCGCTCCTGACTATGTTCGTGTAATACTTACGAACAATGCAGAAACTTTGTGTTTATTCTCTTTCTGAAGGTTTTCTTTCTGTAAAGCTTAAGCAAAAAATTGGTTGTCATCCATTTCCTCTTTTGTATGGTTGGATCAAAGTAACAATGTTATTTTCCTGCTTAAAATATACTTACTCAATTGTGCTTGAGTAAGGGGAGTGGGTGGAGGGGCTGGGGTCAGGAAATGGAATCTTGATGTGGAATTATCCTGCAGCTAGAATGAGCATCTGTGCAGTGTGGAAAGCTCTCTGGGCTGTGTTGTGGTAATACTGAAAATTTAGATATTATCTGACAAAGTTCTGAGTAGCTTTTTGTACTTGTATTAATAGTTTTCTGTACCCTGAAGAGTTGCATAAATTGTCATGAAGTCATACGTGTCAGAACACTTTAAAAAGTACACCATCTCAGGTGACTTATCCAATGTATTTGTTTATTTGTTCTTGCTTTTAGCAAATCAAGTGTAATTTAAGGAAAATTGTCTTAGTCAAGATTTTTTTAGTGACTGTTTTAAAATACTTGCAGAACTCACAAGGGGAAAAAAAAAACCTAATAGCTTCATGAGTACTTGGGAAATCTGTTGTGTTTCGTCTTAATAAACATATCCTTTGTTCTTCCTGCCCTTCCCCCATGCCTCCTACACAGTAATCCTCTCCCTCCTCCTGTATCTTGTGATACCCTTACTAGATGGGACCCATGCTTTCACAAGTCTGGTGTCTCTCGTATATAATAATTGGTCATCTGGCTGCTGCCAGACAGGGTATTTAATATACGAGTTATGTTTGTGGGGATGCTGGTTTGAGTTTTCACACAGTTTGTTGCAATTTGAGTAATCTCTAAGAATTCTTTGTTTTCAGTTTGCCTGGAGTCTAGCCATAGTGTCAGAATTATCTTGAGTGGAAGAATGGGAAGAACAAAACATTGCTATTGCTTTTTAAATTGGGGTGTAAATGAATCAGTTTCCTGTGGTATCCTGATGGTAGTATTGTCAATATGATATGGAAAGATTTTGGCTTCATAGAGTTCTGTAGAGAGCGAGTCCATTGGAAACTAGATTTTGTTGGTTCTGAGAAGTAATTGAAGGCACTATTGACTTCTGCTGTGCTTAACAATGAGTGGTGTGGGTACCCCTTGTACGTCTTATTTTACTGCTAAATTGTTTTCTTTATTGGACAGTTATATATTGCCACCTTGGAAAATTATTCTTAATACAAAAGAAATATCTGTAACAAGTTCATACAGCAATTTGAGCAGTACTGACTCTATTTCCTTTCACAGCTTTAAGAGCAAGCATGATTTTTAAAAACTTATACGCGAAGGTTGTGAAATTGATGTCTAAATGAGTGGTGACAGAGGAACGGTGGGTTAGGTAATCCAGGGAAGATTTGAGGATAGATGACAAAAGTGAAAATAACCGTGGTGGAAACAGAAATGTAGGAAACTAATATGAAATGCAAATCTTAAGAATATTAATGACAAGAGATCAGAAATACTGGATTTTATGGTGTCCGAAGGTTGGAGGGCCATGAGGAAATGGCAGCTATTTAAAAGTAATTAGGCATAGTGAAAGTACTCATCATAAGATCGTATGGTAATGAGATGGGCATTCAGTCCACTGAGGTAGAGCAGAGCTAGACTGAAATGTTAGAAGTAATGTCTCCTTCCCTCCCTCTGAATGTGTGTAATGCCAACATCAAGTCCTCAGTACTGAATTTTGGTGAGTAGATGGAGATCATGGTGATGCAGGTTGTCCCCTTGTAGCCCATGGAGGACCACAGTGGAGCAGATATCCATACTGCAGCCAATGGAGGACCCTGTGCTTGAGCAGGTGGACATGCCCTGAAGGGGGCTGCAGCCCATGGACAGCCCATGCTTGAGCAGTGTTTTCCTGAGGGACGGCATCCCATGGAGAGGACCCATGCTGGAGCAGGGGAACAGTGTGAGGAGCTGTTGTGGACTGACCATAATACTCCATTCCCCATCATTACCCAAAATCTCTTCACCGAAAGGGTTACCAAGCAATGGAATGGGCTGCCTGGGGAAGTAGTCAAGTCACCTTCCCTGCAGGTATTTAAAATGTGTATAGACATGGCACTTAGAGACATGATTTAGCAGTGGACTTGATGATCTTAGGGGGTTTTACCAACCAAAATGATTCTATGATTCTGTCTCCCCTGGTGAGAAGCAGGGAGATGGAGGAGTTGGGAATGAAGGAGTAAAGTTGAGTCTGGGAAGAAGGGGGAGTGTAGGGAGAAGGTGTTTTAGCTTTTGTCTTTCTCACCATCCTCTTTTTTCTTTTTTTTTTTTTTTAATTGGCAATAAATTTAATTTTCCCCAAGTCAGCTCTGCTTTGCCAGTGATGGTAATTGGTAAGTGACCTCACTTCTATCTCCAAGCTTTTTATTTTCACTCCCTGTCCTGTTGAGGAGGGGGAGTGAGAGAGCAGCTGGGTGGGTGTCTGGCAGCTGGCCAGCATCAACCTCTCACACTGCTGCACCTATAATATCTAGTTCAACTTAAAAATTACTCTTTCAACTTTCTTTAAAACATACTCTTGATTTAAATAGTTCATTTTGTTTGTGTTATAAACACGAAGAAGAGTTTAGCTGTCAACGTTTTGTGATCCGATAGTAGCACCTTGTCTTAGCATCTTTTTTTAGCAGATGAAGTTAAAACTCTCTCTTAGCCCACTGTCAGTAGGGGTGTACAAATCTACTTCTCCCTCCAGACCTCTGGTGCGGTGGTTAAACATTCTGTAAGAGGATTACTTGCCTGCTCCTGCCCTGCGATGCTCTGTTTGTCGAGCCAGCAGCCTTGTGCAGTACCTCAAAGAATGGGATTGGGAAACCAGTCCAGCTGAATAGTTCTCCTCCTGGCTGTCTTTCAGCTGGATATGTTTCTTGATCCAGTTTACAGCTCAATTCTGCAAAAATCTTTTGCTGCCATAATGGAAAGAACAGAGCAGCATGGTCAGGTGAGGCGTGCACTGTAATGGGTGTTGCTGTTGGCATCATGTGTCAGGGAGTAGATGCAGAAGGGCTTTGGCTATCAGGGTGGCATTTAAGGATCTGTGAAATAGAGATGTGACTCTCTCGATCAGAGACTCCAGATACAGACACTTTAGTCAGTAAAATGACTTTTGAGTCAAATATCTTTGTATATTTTTTTTTTTGTTCTTTCGTAAGGAAGTCTTTCTGAGTTTTTCCACAGCAGCTTTTGCCTCAGTGGCTAGAAATGTTTAGTTTTTTTTATTTAAGTTTACTGTGAGATGACCTAGTTCTGTATTACATGACTCGTGATTATACCTCTTTTGCCCTCTGTCCTGCTGCTTGGACAAATTGAAGAATCTTGCAGCGCCAATTTCTTGGTCCTTTTACATACAGAATAAATGTGATACTTGGCAAACTGTCTTCCCTGAAGTTCAGCAACTGTTAAAAAAAATCCAGAGATATGTAACTTCTCTGTTTCTATGTGAAATACCAATTTAGCAATCAATTTTTTAAAAACACCAGCCAAATACCAGCCCTGAATCCCAAGTACCATAACTAGTTAGACTTTTTAAGCAAGGCAACAAAACAGTAACAGGTTATCTGAGTCCTTTTAATGCACCTGCTGTTGAAGACTACCAAAAAAAGTAGTAAAATGGTTCAATACAGCACATAGCAGTGAGGCAGCTACCACAAGATCGTAAGTAATACTGTCTTTTTGAGTGTTTCAGATAATCGAGAGATACCAGACATCAAAGTCTCAGTGTACATAAGAAAGATAGCTTGGCCCTTGATGTTCATCCTCCACGTTGGGAACAAAGTTGTTGATGGAGTTGTGTGTGGGGAAGAAGTGTATGGGTGATTTCAAGTTCTTGTTTTGTAGAAAAATAACAATTTTAGTTGTTGTTACCAGGCAGCAAATATTTTTTAAATATAGAAGGTTAGGATTATGGTATATGAGGTGTGTTGCCTGGCAGTTGGAGTTGGCAAGTAACGTTATGGGCTATGGGACTTGTCTGTGCCAGACCTTCAAAATTTCAGTACAGACTTTGTGGTCAAGGTGTGGATGCCACCTTAGTCATGAACCGTTCCAGGAATTACAGTGATCATTTAGTCAGGAGTTTCAGGGTTTTTGTTGTCACTGAAGGCTGTCCTGAAGAGGTGCTCTGATCTCTGTGGTCCTGTGTGCAGTCTTTGCTACAGATGTGTTGCCTTTTCCAGTCATAATTAAATATTTATTTCGGTGTTGGTGCAATTTTTAATCATGAGGCCAGAAATCTTAAATACATTTATAATCAAAGTTGGAAGAGGATGGAGTGAGAAGCCTTCATGGTTAGGAGAAATGATACGTGAGATGATTTTGCTGGCTTTCAGAGGGACTCTTGACAAGTTGGAGAGGTAGGTCAACAGGAATCTCATGTAATTTGACAAAGGGAAAGGCTGAGTCTTGCACTTGGGGGGCAATAACTGGTACAAACTGGGGTTGACTGGCTGGAAACCAGATTTGCAGGAAAGGACTTGGAGGCCCCAATGGACAACCAGGTGACCATGAGCCAGCATCATATCCTTGTGGCAATGAAGGACAGTGGTATCCTGGGCTGCATTAGGAAGAGTGCTGCCCACAAGTTGAGGGAGGTGGTCCTTCTCCTCTGCTCGGCACTGGTGAGGCCAAACCTGGAGTGCTGTGTCCAGTTCTGGGCTCCCCAGTGCAAAAGAGACATGGACACACTGTGTTAAGCGAAGGGCTGCAGATGCATTTTAAGGGATCTTAAGGTATCTAATATGATAAGGAAAGGCTGAGTGATCTGATGGCCTTCAGCCTGGAGAAGAGAATGCTCAGGGAAATCTTACCAGTGTTATAAAGAGGACAGAGCCAGGCTCTTTTCAGTGGTGTAAAGTAACAGGACAAGAGGCAATGGGCACAAGTTGAAATACAGGAATTTCCATGTAAGCCTAAGAAGAAACATATTTTCTCTAGGGATGATTGAACTCTGGAACAGGCTGCCCAGAGGTTGTGGAGCCTGTATTCTTGGAGGTGCTCAAAAGCTGACTGCATATCGGCAACCAGCTCTAGTTCACCCTGCTTTAAGTGGTGGTGGTTGGGCTAGACAATTTCCAGAGGTTAATTCCAACCTCAGCTATTATGTGATTCTGTGAAATGATCAGGCAAGAAGGCATTGGCATTTCCTTCAGTTTTGCCTTTCCGACTGTTGATTTTTCTTCACTGCAGGTGGCTCAGTTCCTGGACACAAGTGACTAATAGATTTATAGTAAATTTGGCAGTCATTTCCAAAAGCATTCCTTCTGGAGGGGACAAACCCCATTCTTTTTCCTCCCTATTTTCAAAGTGATCTGGGCTTTTTTTGCCTTTTTTTTTTAAGGGTGAGTGACTGGAAAGTTCTGTGTTACTGCAACCTTTTAGTGTTTATTTTTATCTTGTGCTACAGACTGAATGCCAGTGCTTCTCTCTTATGTTGCTTATTTTTTTCCGAACAGCAGCAGAATTTGATTATTTTTTTTTAATAAACTTGTGGCTCTTCAATGTATTCAGAATGCGTGGATGGAAGTTGTCTGTGACTGATCACTTTCAATCTGCTGTAGCTTGGCAAAGGTGTAGGAGTAAGCGGTGTTGAGAATTGAAGTCTTTGTGGAAGGCTGGGCAGAGCACATGCTGGTGAGTTACAGCTGGTCTGTCTTTGGCATATTCTCTTAGAAAAAAAACAACATAGAAAGCAGTGAAACGCTTCAAAAATGATAACAGATTTTCATGAAGCTAATGGCATCTATCCAAGAGAGATTAATTTTTTCCTATATAAAAAAAAAAGAATAGAGGTAAGCACTCTTCCAAGTGTACAAAATGTGTAAGTGAAACCAATGGTTTTCAAATGGCACTCACAGTTGAACACAGCCTTCGCGGTATGAGGTGTGTTGGTAATTTTAATCCAGAGATAAAATTCCAGATTGCCTGTATATCTTGATACATGCATTTCTCACCCTTTAACTTGTAGTTAAAGGATTTCTCATTTTCTTTTTTCCGATTTGGATAGATGGGAAAAAACCAAACGCAGCTTTCTCAGCTTTTGAAGCTGAGGAAAAGATGGAACATTTCAGGAATAGACTGACAACTGGAGATAAAAGGCAAAGTCATTATCTTTTTTTGTTGGTTGTATAGGCTGATAGGGTGTCTCTAGCAGCTTTTCTTTATTGTTAACATTTTTGTATGTGGTTTCAAATAATAATGGTGCACAACAGAAATCTGTGTAGTGATGTGGCAAAGCTCTTAGTCTTTTTTTTTCTTTTCTCCTTACAGGTATCAAGCATGATGGGACTATGTGTGATACGTGTCGACAGCAACCCATCATTGGCATCCGATGGAAATGTGCTGAATGCACAAATTATGACTTGTGCACAGTTTGCTATCATGGGGACAAACATCACTTGAGGCATCGTTTTTATCGAATTACTACACCAGGAAGTGAAAGGTAAAACATATTTAATTTCATGGGGAAAAAATTAGGAACAGTTAATTGTGGTTAACTCTAAACTGCAGATTTGGTTACTGAAACTTGGATTAGGTAAAATAGTGGCTTGAGGTGTAGATTCTGTTAGTGATTCCCTGCCTCTTTGTGAGGGAGGGTAGCTAGGACAGATTTTTGGATCTTGTAAAACATGGAAATTTTAGAAACAACGAAGTAGAGAAAAAAGTTAAGGTGAGATTGTTCAGTTTCTTTTAGCCTCATTGCTGTCTTCCTAATTCTTGTATTATATAGCAGCTTTAAAACAAAGGCAATTATCTTTAAGAAGTGTGTAATCACAAAATGATTTATCAATGAATTCCTGAATGTGCAAGTTTAATTAGGTTCAAAAACGGTATAGACAGATTGAGGAGAAAATATCATCTTTGTGGGCTATGAAAAAGAGCGATCTGGAGACAAAGCTTCTGACTTGAACTGGTTAGACTGCTCACTGCAAAAGCAGAGAAAAGATGCTGTGAAGGGTTGTTCTACTCTCACCTTTTTTTATGTTCTTTTCTTAAGCATGTATTATTATTGTCTCCCGATGAAGCACTCTGAACAAAGTTGTCATTTAGTGCATAGTTGTTCTTGTGTTCTTGACTTTAAATAACTTGTCTAAATCCAAAGCCCCTCTCTGTCATAATTTATCCACTGGTTGAGAACAGTGATGTTTGCCTGTTACTGAATACTTGGAGAGCTACAGTAAAGCAGTAAAGTGAAGGCTGCATGCTGTTTTATCACCTCGGTGTTAACTCTCCAGAATCTTCTTTCATTAAATCATTGGAAGCTTTTTTGTTAGATATGATAGCTAAATCTGACTTAAGACAATATTTATCTCCTTTTCTTGGAGAAGTAAGGTTTACAAATATGTTGTGCTTTTATCAGTGCTTTTTTAGTTAAGGCAGGTGGCTGGAGCACACAAACTGAGTTCTCGTATCATGGCTTGTACGGTCTGTGTTTATTTTTTCCAAATGTTTGGCTTGAAGTTTAACTTCAGGCCAGGTCACTGGCTTAATCAAAAAGTAACTTTTTTTTTTTTGAGATTTGTACCAGTAGATTTTGGTACCAAGTAGATAGCATAAGCTTAGTGTCTCAATTATAATGTTATAATGCAGAACAAGACTTAGAAGTTAAATCCAAGAGCAGAAAGTCCTGGCTTAGTGTAATTAATAGAAAATAAGTAACAAAATACAAATCTGTTTTCTATTTATTTCTTTTTAAAAAAAATCTCATTACTTCTGGGAATGTGTGCCAGACCATTTTAATTTTTTTTTTCTTTTTTAGCTGGAGCTTCCTTTGTAGTTTTAAGTAGTCTGTTTTGATGTATAAAACATAATTTTTAGTTTTGGAGAGAGATTATATGCAACGTATAGGATTTCAGGAAATCTCGTGCATCTTGTCACTTTCTCCCTATCTTTGTTTACTCCCATTGAGCTCTGTTTTGCAACTCTTATCTAGAAGGCAGCTTCATTTGCCAAGGAGCTGTTTCCACTGGATCAAGCTTGGCTGACAAAAAATTGATTCAAGTTAAGTGTTTGAGGGAGGAGAAAAGGGCAAAGCAGTTCTATTGAATTTGAGGGATATCTCATAGGAAAAATGGCAAGAGGCATCCAAGGACATTTGAATGAAGGAAAGCATTAAGCTTTAGCTGTTTTATTCTTAAAACTGGCAAATCATATGAGCAGCATACCAACGTAATGTATGCTGGTTTTCATCTCAGTTTTGTAGGTGTTGAGATCTTTCTAAAATGTTAAACACAACAGGTCTTTTTTTTTTATCACTCATTTACGTTCCTTAGGTAAAACCAGCTAATAATTTAATGTGCTCTTTGCATTGAGTCTAACAGTTTAACTTTTTCCTTGTCTGCCATCTGCTGGACGTTAAAAGTTTAGCAGGAAGGTGATACATTTCCTGAAGAGGTCAGGAAACAGAATTTCAGCTGAAAAATACTTTTGTCTGGCAGTATTTTCCTGGCATGAAGTAAGAAATCTGGTTGCATGAAAACTGGTGGCTTTTGAGATTACTGGAAAGGCAGGAAAATGTTTGTCTCTTTGTTTCTATTTGGAAGTTAAATAGTCATGGACTATTCTGTTTGAGCTTATCTACTTCTGTTGAAGTCAGAGGGAAAGAAGAGGTTTGCTTTAGAAAAATAACATATTATGGCTGAAAAAATAGATGCTAATATAATTAATTAAATTTTCCAGGATATACTATAAGCATGTAGAGAATAAACTGAGACTGGAGGGGAAAGAGATGTAGCTCTCACTTAACAGCATAATTCTGAAAAAAATGGCATGGCAATTGTGGGACGTTAATATTGGCCTAGTGTGCCTCTAAGAGAAACAGAAATACATTGTTTATGTGACTCTGTTTCTTTAATGATTTTAATAACATAAGTACAGATCTATATCTAAGTGGTTACAAGATTGTTGCTGGTAGTAGGAGGTTTGGAGAAGAAATTATCGTTAAAAACTAATTATAAACACACAATAAATCTGCTTTAGGAAGACCCATGTATTTTTATGTTGTGGACTGCTGTTTGAGTTTAGAATTGTGGATGTGACTCATGCACTGAAATTTGCATTTGTGTGGTTATCTTTGTTTCAAGATGCTTTTCTTTGTTCCCGTCTCCAACGATTCATTTTGGACTTTATTTATTATCTTGACATTTGTGGGTTCTTCTTTTAATAACTTCAGGGTATTGTTGGAGTCTCGCCGTAAATCAAAGAAAATTACAGCAAGAGGAATCTTTGCAGGTGCCAGGGTGGTGCGAGGAGTTGACTGGCAATGGGAAGATCAAGATGGTGGCAACGGGCGTAGAGGGAAGGTAAAGCTGGTTTAAATAAGATGATGCGTTTCTGCATGCTCATGTAATGGCCTCCATAGTTGCAGAGTAAAAATATCATCATAAAAATTACTATTTTAATTTGGACATTTTTTATTCTTATTCTGTAATGCTTAAGCATTTAGAAAGGAGGGGATGTACACTATGACCCATTCTTTTAAATTTAAATTTTTTTACAATACTGGTACAAAATGTTTAAAACTACTAATTTTTTTTTCTTGGCCATTCTGTTTAAGATGGGCTTGTAATAGCGTTAGGATCTTGGGTCATATTTCAGCATTACTAGAGAGCTGGTATAAAACCAGAGCTTTCAATAACATCTGGTTATCACTGTGTTCTGTAGTTTTCTCTTTGTGGGTCAGCACATTTGCATTTCTCTTGCTCCTGGTTTTCAGTGCTTGCACCTTAATAATTATAGGAACCTTTTGGGTTTAAAATTAAAAACTTTGCAAGTGTTGGATATGGATATTACTGGCTTAGGACGTTATATGAGTGTTTTTGATATAGTTGTGTAAAAAAAAGTATTTGGATTTCTTGAAAATTGTGTGGAAAGATATGTTGCTAATCATAACCTATGCAAATTTTGTGTCTATTACTTAAATTACCTTGAGAACTAATGAAGGTTTGTTTTAGTATGAACATACAGCGGGGAGTGCAAAATATACAATGACTTTTATCACCAAATATAAGATGATGTAGAAGGAAAATTGGATGCCCTTATATCTTGGCAAGCTGGTGGGTTTTGTTGCATTTATTTTTAGTACATAGTATTTAAAAGAAAGTGAGAAGTTCCTGAGGAAGATATTTATCCTATTTTATATCTTAGATGTTCATGGAAGCCTTTGGACTTGTGGGGATTTCATTTTGCTTTTTATTGAGAGAAGATAATAAATTTAAATCCCTTAAAGTAAGGGATGTTTAAATGCAGTTTTTGTCATCTTGATTATTTACTCCTTGCTGTGAATTTGGCAAGATATTTTGGAATCTCTGAGACTTTGCAAAATAAGAGTCTTATCCTGCATTGTCTGCTTCATGTACTAAACTATTATTTGCAAGCTGAAAATACGTGTAAGAGCATGTAAATGTTTTTAACAAGGAAAATCAGATGGATTTATATAAATGCAAAAAAGAATGAAGACAAATTCTGGAAATTGAGGTTTTTGAATAATGGAAATTTGGTGCATGGTTTCATGATTTCAGAAAGTCCTTTTCACTCTCCTCCTTTTGTACTGTTGTTAAACAGATTGGCTCTAGAAATAAAACTTTGTCTTCTACATAGTGCACCAGGCTAATGCAGGTTAAACCGAACAAATTGAAGCAGTTAAAATAGTTTTCATGCTGTTTTTCTTAGTTAAATGCTGCTTCTAGTAAGAACATAGCATCGTAAAATAAATGCATACAGTATGGATTTTGTTCTCTACTTGGGTAGTTAGAATACCTGCCAAATATAGAAAAGATAAATATACCTACAAAGTACATGTTGAGGCTGCCATCTTATTCAGACACCTAGGGAACACTTGTATCAAACAGAGCACAGCTTCAGAATACATTTTATTAAATTCAGTACAACTGCTGCATCCTGAATTATTCTGAAGAGATGAATAGCGTTTTAAATTCAAATTGTGTTTCTAAGTCTTTGTTCTATAAACAACTTGTCTTATTTTTAAAACTGAATAGGTAACTGAAATCCAAGATTGGAGTGCGTCGAGTCCACATAGCGCAGCATATGTTCTTTGGGACAATGGTGCTAAAAACCTTTACAGAGTTGGCTTTGAGGGCATGGTAAGTATAAAAGAACACAAAGGGTAAAATGCATGGTGGGGGAAGGTTAGTAAGAATAACTTGTTGTGCTTTATTATCAGGCTTTTGTAATATTCTTTTGTCAGTTTGTATGCTATTAGTCAGGTCATTGTGAATACAGCTGTATGGGTCATGCATATGTATTAGTAAGAAAATCTGATCTGGGAATTTATAAAACATATGAATAATGTAAAGTTAAGGGCTAGTTCCTGCCAGAGTGTAGTAAATATTTACGTCGCGTACATGGTTATCTTGCTGTGCTACTATTGTGTTTAAATTAAAATCCAGAAAAGAAAAAGAAGCTTAATAATGAACTTTTAAAAGACCCTATTTCTTTAAAATGTGAACTGTTCAGTTCTAATTTTGGTGTGATTACTGCAAGATTTGCCAGTTTTAAATTACTGGCAACACTCAGAATCCTCTCAATAGCAATTTTTTTTGTCAATGGAAAGGTGTTGAATTAAAGCAAATTAAGGTTGTAACTTAACACTAAATTTTTCTTTTTCACTTCCTACTTATACAGCTTTAGAGAGAAAACGGGTCAGACTCTAGCCTAAAGTGCCGTCTGTTGCTGGGTTTTCTTATCCTAATGTGGGTCAGGGAAGGGTTACTTTGATTATCAGCTGCTTATAACATCTTAATTAGCATTTTCTTTGCATGATTTTGTTTGGTACTGCAGAGGAAAACCACATTAACTTAACATTTTAGTGTCTTCTTGTCAGATGTGTATCAGTAATAAAATGTTAAACAATGACTAGAGTTTTTGAAAATATAATATTTTGCTTTATAACCTCACTTGAAATACAGTTTATTTTTATAATAAAAAATAAATACTAAATACCACTCTTGCATTAAATATATATATTTTAGTGTCAGGTTTAAAAAGAGTAAACGCCTTTAGGGCAGGTCAGCTTTTATAATACGTGAAGATGGGAAGAATAAAATATAAGTCAGTATTGAATTATGTCCTTCATGGTCTCCCCCAGTCCTAAAGAAAATTCTTTATAAAATGGTAAAAGGGAGAGAAAGTTATATATAGTATTATGTTGTATAATATTAGTAATCCAATGGTTATTGTCTTCCCCCTTATATTTGATTGTGATGCATTGAAAAGGAGCACAATTACAAAATCTAGATAGAATGAGATATAGATCAACTGATTTTTTTGATGCTCTTTCAGTTTCTATGTTAAAATTTGTGCACTGCATTGTATGAGTGCTGTGAAATCATTAAGGATTCCTTCTCGCCTCAGATAAAAATCTTCAGTTATGTTCTTTTCTGAAGTAATTATTCCCTTTATAAAAAAAAAAAATCTATTACTTGTAAATCAGCTATATTCTGTGGCCAAACTATTGCCAAATTAAGAAGTGTTAAATATTTCTAGAATACTTAACTACTGCAGCTGTAAATTTGAATGGATAAGGGTGACCCTTCACACAAGATTTATACAGATAGAAATGTTTGGTCAGTCATTTAATTAATAACAAAAGGCTGTTAATGTTTGTGAAACTACATATATGTATATTTTATATATGGGATATATGTATATTTTATATATCGGATAATATATAAATAATATATGTACATACATATAAACAGGATAACTTGAGGCTTTTTATGTAGTGCTTACTTGATTGCAATCTATTCCTACAATAATTTTATCTTTGGATACTTTTATCAAACGTAATTTTCACTTCGGACAGAATGGATTCTTGGATATCTGTTACAAATAGTCACTTGAATGTAAAGCTAGATTTTATAACTGATTAATTGCTTGCTAAGTGTACAATTCATTATGATTTGCTACTGTTTATGTGCTATTATGTAAAGTTGACTAATAGACTGTCGGAAAGTTCATGTAAATTTGGGGTAAACTTGTTTTGAGACTTAGAAACTGGATAAGAATGTCCAGAGTACGTGGAATCAACAATACTCAGAGTGTGTGCCCATGTAAATACAGCTGGGAAGAGACCCTCACTTGCAAATGAATAACACTTGACTCAGACGCAAATGAATCTGATTAAAGAAACACAGCTTATTATTGTAAGTCAGGGTTGCTTGTTTGATAGCTGACAGGCTGCATCTGCTCCTCAAAATTAATCTATCTGGCCTGCAAGCTTTTCCTTGGGAGAGATGAGGATTGGCTGGTAGGGCAGCAGGTGCAGGCTGAAAACTTGCATTTATTTGTGGTCAGATCCTTAGGGTTTTTATTTTAATTTGCTGTTACCGTGTTTACATATGAAGTGATTGAGAGAGGTGCACCTTGCCTTTCTTTGTGGAGCCTGCCATTTAAATCTGGGAGTTTCTGCTGCCACAAATTCCCCAACAGAAATCTGATTTTATGATACTGTTAGGTTGAGCAACATGTTTTCCTACATCCGTACTAGGAATAAAGTACTAATATGGGAAAATATACTATAGGAATAAAGTTGGCTAATATGATTGACACTGCTTGCATTTTTATCTATATGTATTCAGATTCTAGAGCCAGACTGAGCTATTAAGTGTAGTAGTTGCTTTAGAAATGTGTGAACATAAAGCTGGTGACTTCCGTTGGTTTTCAAATATAATATATTATACTATAATATTATCAATGGAATGATTTTGCTATGAAAATTTAAGAAAATGGTTCTGTCAGTAGGAGTGCCCTAGATCAGTTTCGTTATTTAGGAATCTATTTTGTGCTACCAACTTTCTTTGCTTTTGTCTTTTTTTTTTTTTTGCTTTGATTAACCTCCTCTTGTTTTTCATTATGGAGGACCTTCCTTTCACCTGTATAGCCTCTGAAAGAAGTAACTGTAATTATCATCCATCATTGTCTCAATGATCTGCAAGCCATCTGTGTTTGTGTACTTTTTTCCACAAATTCCGAATAGCTGAGTGCATAGGGCAAACTGAGAAGTTTCCTTGCCCTTGTGTTTTTGATGTTACTTTAAACTCTCTTATCCTGATGGATACCTAATGTCTGTTCATCAACATTTATCTGGGTTACCCTTAAAGATAATCCTTGAAATTACTCTAGAGGATTTTAATTACTTACTAACACTTTTTTAACAAATAAAAACAAAGTAAATATCTGAACATACTAGGCATTGCAGGTGTATGTTATAAAATAAATAGAACTATGCTTTCTGATGCAGTTAAAATTGTCAGATCTGTAATGTCAGATCTTCATCTCTCTAGTCCTTTATCTTGTTCCCAGTATGTTGAAACTGAGGGGTTTAGGAAGGAGCAACAAGATTTTCCATTATTCTGTTTGCTTAGTGTCCTTCTGTTGCTTCTGTGTGCTGATAAAACTGATTTAAAATGTAGAAACATGAATTTTGGCCACCTTCACACATGCAGCAGGTGTTTCTTATTACATTACTCAAAGTGTGGCCAAAGTTAGGTGGTTAGATGTTTTGGAATGCAGAGAGGAAAGAGATATTTATGTATACCTTGTATGTTTATTTGCATTTGTCAGCAAACTTGGTTTCACTTCTTGTTTATTTAGTCTCCTTTCTCTAGGTTTCTCCTGTAATCTCAGCTAAGCCAAGTTTGTCATCTCTACATAACTGAGTTGCTTAGAAACATATTTCTGTTAAGCAGAAATGTACTTACTGATCCTTTTCCAATTTTATTATTTACATTATCAACCCACAAGGAAGACTTTACAATGATCCTCCTTTTTAAAAAAAAAGTTACACATGCAAAGTTTTTTTATGTGCCTTTAATTAAACGACAGGAAGGTTATATAAACAGTTCACTCAGGATTTGCCTGAAGACTGGTTTTTACATAAAGTAAGAAAGTAAGAAACTGTTGCTATTTATTTAATACCTCACACCTTACTTGTTATTGGTTTTTTTTTATATGTAATACCTCTTTGGCATTTCAGTCACTTCCTCCTCTACCATCTTCTTTCTCCTTTTTATTGCTTGCACTTTTCTCAGCTTCTTGGAACTGAATGTGGTATGAATTGATTAAATTTGAAATACAGTGTTTTTTATAAACCTTTAGCTAAAACTTAAGGATATTTCCAGTCGTTTGTTGTCTTAATCGGGTGACAAAGCAGCATGCACAGAGCTTTCTCTGTTTGCCTTATAATGGCTTATGTCTTTGCCAAAAGCTGTTGTGAGTTTAAAGATTTAAAATGACCTTTAAAGGGTGTATTAGTGGCTACCTCAAACACCTGCAGCTTTGACACCATTCCTGTTGGTGTATCTGTAAGATCAGTATTAATATACCTTCTGGGAATTACTGCTGGTGTTAGATGTTATTTCAGTGCATCTCTGGATCAGACATTCTTTTTCTTAGCGGCACGCCTAGTTTCCTTATCAAGTCTGTAGACTCCCCTCCCTGGTTTTGATGGATGGCTTTCCATATTGATGGGAATACCTTAATAGTTATTCCAGTAGCAGCGGCTCCTTGAGCATTGTTTTCCACTTCAAGGTCAGGGATAATGGTGCTTTTACACCATCTGGCAACACTGCTGACATTGCTGTAAAGTACATTTTTTTTATTCCCTGAAGTTTTAATGCTGATGAAATTGCTGGTTTTTCAATGGTATAATTGGATGGCAAGTTCAAATAAACTTTTACGCTTTCTGTATTTCCCATTAGGCTCAGCAGATCATGATCTTTATGTAATGCAGCTGGAATGCAAAGAGTTTTTCAGCAAGTCAGACGGTGGGAGCTAGAAGACCAAAGTTCTCCACTGTAGCCAAAACCCATTATTACCTACTGCTCATGAGCATCTCATCTCAATGTTTTCTACTTGTGCTATTCCTTGAATTTCCCTAATAATAATAATTCTCAGCTTAACTGGGGCTTCCATCTCTTCTCTAACTACACACAAATTCCCCAAAATCTATAGCTTGTTTTTCTTTTCTTGAAAGAATCCTTTTCAAAGTTCATTGAGTGATTTCTCCATCAAGTTAGGGTATAAAAGCTTAACGTTTTGTTTTCATTTTTGCACCTTTGTCTCCACCACGTATTAACATCCAACCTCACAGTTCCTTCTTTTGTGCACAGTGTCACCCTGAGTCTAAAACTTGCACTGGGAGTCCCTTGTGTTTTGGTACTTTGCCTTTTGCGCTTGCATGTCTCAGCTCCTGATGATCTGCTATTTCAGTCCATTTACAAGACTCAAGGAGACTCGTGAAAAGACCTGTGAAAAGCCCAGTAGGGCTCTCAGACATGAGGTACAGCAGAACCAGCAGCCGGGATGCGTTGGCAGCCTGGTGAGGCTGGGCTTTCAGGGTGTTTGTGCTCCCCCCTCACTAGAGCGGCCTCTTGCCTTGTGGTCCTTAGGGAAAGATGACCAGGAGCTTAACACCACACTGGGTGGTTTTTTAAACTACTTGGGCAGAAGAAAGTTTGTTTTCTTTTTCTGATGAATCATAGAATCATCGAATGGTTTGGTTTGGAAGGGACCTTAAAGATCATGGAGTTCCAACCCCACTGCCATGGGCAGGGACACCTCCCACTACAGCAGGTTGCTCAAAGCCCCATCCAGCCTGGCCTGAATGTAGTACCTGAGCGCTAGAAACAGTGTGAGAGTTGCTTACCCGGCTTTCATGGTGTTGAAGTGCAATTAAGTACAGTTTCCTGTCTTAAAACTGCAGGATATTTTCTGGGTTTATGTTTTTTAAGACATTTGCAGGCCTTTAACATGTTTATGTTACTCTTTGTAGTAATGCTGTTTGCAAAATTGCTGAAGGAGGTCAGCTGTATATACAGTATATTTGACTTAGTTTCTTACTGCCTTTATCTCTGTCAAGTACCTCATCTTTCTGTGCGTTTTGAGTCCTCGTTTTTTTTTGGTGAAGGCTTACGTAAATAAAATAGCCATGTTACTTTGCTTCTCTGTAATGCTTCCATCAGACTCTTGCTTTACTCCTTAGTGATCTGACGTTGCCTTTACCATGTAAGTGAAAGGAAAACAGATGTGAAGCTGAGGTTCAACATGGAGCTACCACTTAGTTTTACAACCGAGTATATCATTATATTCCAGAAATAAACTATGTGTAGGGCACATAGTAAAAAAAAAAAAAAAAAAAGCAGGCTTGTAGATTTCTGAGTCTTTTTTTTGTTGTTGTTTCCCTGTCGAATTTAAGGTGTCTTAACCTGCTGCAAGATAGTAGTTAGCCATTTACTGAATATTTTATTTCTTTTGCTAGCTTTGAGCTATCAGCCTGCTCTGTATGTTAACATCTGCTGTAATGCAAGCGCTCTTGCACCCAGGTCTTGTCTGGCTGGGAGGAGAACCGATCGGGACAATCCCCCCCCCCCCCTCCCCCAGCTCCATTCTTAATGCTGGGAAGGAGCTGTTAAGGCAGATGTACCCCTCCCGGCTCCGGCACAGACAGCTGGTTGTGGCACGGCAGGAAGGGTTTGTATTCAGCGGGTGAGCCCCAGCGCTCCGGGGCACATTAAATCTCTGCTGCTCCGGGGCGGGGTGGGGGGGTGGGGTGGGGGTGGGGGGGAGCGAATGAATGGACCCGCTTGCCATCTGGGCTGGTCGCCGCGGCCCCTTTTGTCTGCGGCGGAGTCGGAGCCAGCACCTGCCCACCGGGTGGCAGCACTCTGTCGCAGGGCTGCTGCTGCTGCCGGGGTGAGCAGGCGCCTCCTCGTCGCTTGTAGCGGTTGAAGAGCGGCTAAACCTCATTATTATTGTCCTCTGGCAGCTTCCATCCCTTGTTCAGGAAGCGGCGATATGTTCCATGTAAGATCAGGATGTACGGTGAATTTTGTGCTGTTTCTGGCTGCTTAGCAGCTAGAGGTCGCTGAGTGCCGTGTTGTGTTTGTCAGCGCCTTAATGGTTTGGAAGACTTGAGAGGTTTAATTTTAATCCTTTTTCAGGAGCACAGTCTGTCAAATCTTGGGTGTGTCAAAAAAATTGTTAAAAGTATTTGTGGGGTTCTGGTTGATTATATTATAACCACCGCCTGTCCTCTGTTTCCTCCTCCATCCCATCAAATGTGCTGACACGTTCAGCAGACAGTTTCCAGTCTCCTTCCCAACTCATCAGGCGCACAAAATGCCCTTTGTTTAGTGAGAATTCTTCCATAAGGAGCAATGGCAGATGGTAGCCATTTGGCCTTAAGGGTTACACAGGGGAAAAAACTAGAGGAGAGGAGAATTATACGAACTCTGCTGGCTTTATGAATAGGAGCTGGTTACCACATTTGAAACTTCTGTTTCTCAGATAATATGAAACAGTCTGTCTAAAGGATGATCTTTACAACTTTTCTTTTTAAAAAGATCAAGTTTAGCTCATCATAGTTTGTTTATTGTTTATTTGTTTGTGGGTTTTTTTTTTAGTAATATCCTTGCGATCTGTTATATTCTTAACTGGAAATTCTTCATTTTGTAGAATTCATGTGCCAGGTTTTCTTCAAGTTAAACATATGTCTGCCAGAAGGGGTTGGGAAGAGGGGGCAGCACTGGCAGCGTTAAATGATTGGTAAAGGAAAGGCTGTGGCTTCGAGCATTGTCTGCAGATACTACTTTCTTTTCTCTACTTGTTTTCACACACTTTTTTTAAAAAGAAAGAGAACTTTATAGAACAATGCAAAGGAGTTTTGTGTTCTTTTAATGCTTTTATTTGAGTTTAAAATGTCTGTCCTTCATAACCTTTTATATTGGTAAAGGCTGTTAAAATCTTGAGAATGTCAAGGCTGATAGACTGAAAACTATTTGAGATTATATGCATCAGTAATGAATTCATTGTGCATGTTTTTTGTACACATAATTTTCGGTCTTTCTCAATTGAGTATGTTGAAGTTCTACTTTCGCTGTCTTATGTTAACCTGGAGACTCAGTCGGTGAGGACTAAAGCTGTTTCAATCTCTTTCCATAGTCTGACCTGAAATGTGTCCAAGATGCAAAAGGAGGCTCTTTCTACAGGGACCATTGTCCTGTGTTAGGTGAGTTGAAGATAAAGTTTATCTTGACGTGTGTTAGACTGGTTTTTGCTTTTCTTTTTAAATGTCGTCTAAAGGGAATCTCCTTACTGGTGAAATAGAAATGGTAGCATTTTTATGCATTAATAATGAATTGTAATGCTCTTTTAAATGTGTTTGGTATCCATGTGCCAAATGGGTGGCAAGGGAGCTGTTAAGTGTTGACTAAGTAATAAATTGAGTCACATGTCTTGTGCACTATATTTCTTAAGAGCCAAACATAACTGTACACTCTTATAAGACTATCTTAAATATTCAGAGATGGTGTCATTCAAGCATACAGCTTAACCTGTTATTTTATACTGATACTAGGTGTATGTTGTGAAATCTTAGTTGAGGTTTTCCGTGTCAGCTATTGCACTGACTTACTCCTCTACTGTCTTGGCTGGACTGTAGACATATGCAGAGTGCATTATAAAAAATAATTGCAGGGTGTTCTGGTTTTTGAAATATGGGCAATTTGGGATAAATTTTATTGATTATTGGAAACAAGTTTCTTAATTATTAATGTGTATTTCCTAGGTAAAACACCTGGTTGTAAAACTGGATACTACAGAAAATTCTGCTTTTCTTCTCAAGTTTCTTCTATATTTCAATGCATAAGAACTTACCTAATAGTACTGGCTTTCCTAAAGTGATGAGAACTTTACATTTACTAGTCTTAATCTAATTTGTTGCACAAGTACTTGAAGTATGACCTGCAAACACTATTACATTATTGGTGCCATTGGTGAAAATGGTAAAGGTCTGTTTTGTTTTAAAAAAACAAACAAACAAAAAACCCAAAACAGTTGTCCAAGAAGGTACTGAAATATTTACTCTCAAGTAGACACATTGTTTGAAAGTGAAAGGCCAAGGCACTCTGATCTTTGTATCTTGCTCCTGTACTTAAAATTAATTTTGTCATTTTAATATGACGTGAGTAAAAATAGAATAGTAGTAACAGGATCTTACTGGTTCTTTATTACATAGATAAACTTAAGTTCTTATGTATGCCCTTCACTCATTTTGGTTCATGCTGTGAAAGTACAAGTCTGTGTTCTCTGCCTGTAGCTTACTTTTAGGGTGATACTGTATTTGAATACATGAATATTAATCATTGAAGATAGTAGGAGACTCTTCTTTGTTAAATTTTTCCCTTTCCACTATATTAAGTTCCTCTTAATGTATAAGCGCAGTTCATCATTCTTACGACATTATCACCCATATTCTCAGTCTTACTCTTTGTGAGAACATCTGTCTCTTCTCTTTGTCTTCTGAACCTAGTTCACAGATACGTTCATACTGTGAATTTAAATCTGTGTTTGCATCGAAAACTAGGCAGTTATTTTTGCACCTTTGCAATATTAGAAGTAGAGTGTGAATAATATTCCAACAGGGGCCTGATTACACCTATGGACTAGCAGGTAGTTGGTGGCCTGCTAAAGTAACTATAGAGACTGAGAGAACGTGAGTTGCAAGGAAGAGCTGGGCTTGTTTAGTCTGGCAAGAAGGAGATGAAGAGGTAATCTACTAGCTACCTACAACCACTTGAAGGGTGAGAACAAATGGTAATGACCTTAAGGTGTGACTCAGGGGTTTGGAAACATGGTTATACCTACAGCTCCGAATTGTAGCACTGGAAAAAGTTACTTGGAGAGATTGTGGAACCTTAGTCCTTGGGGGCTTTCAGGACTCGGACAAATCCACAGCTGACCTCAGGGTTGTTAGTTCAGCTTTGTGTGGGATATCAGACCAAATGACCTCTGAAAGAATGCTTTTGTGTCTGGTTATCAGACTATTTTTGTACGTCCTTATTGTTGAAGTATGAGGACCCTTTCTCCATTATTGACTCTTGCTTGGAAGAGGCCCCCCCCCCCTTTAGAGATAGCAGTATTACTAAAGGAACTCTGCTTACCTTGTCCTTTGCCACTAATGTTGCTGCTGAACCCAGTCTATGAGTTGTACAGTTGCTCTCTTCACCATGCTATGGACGGCACCAGATACCATTCTCTGGTTCTGGCAGTGAGAGCAGGTCCATAAGTGTCTTCTCTCATCAGTTAACACACCTTGATATGTATGCATGTGTGCCATTTCCCTCCGGGTTATGATTTTTTGCTATGAGGCATCTTTTGAAAGCAGGCATTGTCCAGAGAGAAGGGTTTTTGCACAAAAAATGGTAGAGGTTTTTGGTGTGTGGTTTCATATATACCATATATCTGTTACCATCCTGGTTAGAGGCCATAGTGGAGCTTGTCACAAGTATTGAGTATTTCCCAGTGTCATTTTTATTTGCCCTGAAAACTTAATAGGAACTACACAATTCCATAGCCAGACATTCAGTTCTATTCACTCCCTTTTAGCCCCTGTAGTTTCAGAGATACAGCAAGTTATCTCTCAGAAATTAATTTATGTTCTTCAGATTACTTGGAAAATTAGTGTGAACATGTGAACATTTTCTTATTATTCCATTTCAGGTGAGCAAAATGGTAACAGAAACCCTGGTGGGCTGCAAATTGGTGACCTTGTAAACATTGACCTTGATTTGGAAATTGTACAGTCTTTGCAGCATGGTCACGGAGGATGGACTGATGGCATGTTTGAAACGTTAACAACAACTGGAACAGTTTGTGGCATTGATGAGGATCATGACATTGTAGTGCAATATCCAAGTGGCAACAGGTTTGTTTTATAGCCCTCATCTTTGATTCTCACAAACTTTGTTTGCCTTCAGCAGTTGTGATCACTTGGTGCTAGAAACTTTCTGTTCTTGTTTTGTGTCTATTAAGATTTCCTTGAGAATTTTATATTCCTTCTACTGTGTGTAATGAGGACTTAACCTTTAAGGATGCTTTAGTGGGAAAAGGAAGTTTGTTGTCTCCCTCACTAGGTGAAAATCTGAGTCCAAAATAATGAATTACATTCTGGACTATCTTTTTACATAACGCAGTGTTTTAAGCGGTCCTTTCCTTTATAATTGCAAAGTATTTCATGGTTTCATGGGGAATAGTTATAGAATGCACTGTGTTTTTTCAGGAAAATGGGTTAAGAGGACAGGTAATAAACTTGTTATGTTGGGGATCTTGTTTAATATAGAGTGAACTTGGAATGATCTATATCCAGCATTTTCTTATTCAAAATGATGTTAGATGACATAAATGTGGACCGAGAGTGGGCAGTGTTGAGGGAGCTGTTGCCAAAACTACTCCCTGCAAACAGTTTAGGTTTGAAGTTTGAGCTGCATCCATGCTAACAGAGTTCAAACCCAGCTCTACAGGTGGATCTGAGCTGATATGCCCACATGGTTTTGTGTTGTCTTGCTCTGGAATATTTGGCTTACCTTAAAAAAGCAACTAATGAATGTAATGCCATTTAAGTTGTATCTGGAGACTGACCTGTTCAGTTTGTCTAGAAAGAATTAACAGTGCATTATTCATTCAGGCTTTTCCTCAAGATACTGTTTGTTAATATTGCAAAGTAATGCAAAATAAAGCATTTTTCCTGGCTTATGCAAGCTTAAGGGATGCAAGTGACTTTTCTGAGAGTCAAGGCTGCAGAGTCAGTGAGTGAAGCTGCTTTATCTTGTGGTTTCCTCCCTCCCTTTTCAACCAGAGTCATTTCCTTCCACTGGAAAAATAAACTGCATAGCTACTTTCAGGACTGCTGTATTGTTGTCGACTTGCTTCCCTTAGGCAGGATATTTCTTCATTGCTTTACAAGTGTAAGTCTCTGAAGATTACTCTGAAAATACTCAACTAATGAGCCACAGACAAGTGTATGGGCAAAAAATGGTGAGCAACAAATATGCCATAGTATACAATTGTAGAAAGTTTGTAGACATCCAAGCAGAATCTTGTCCAACAGATAATTTTTAAACATATAGTTCACTTTGCATGTTTAAAATCTGCTTTAAATTATGAATTGTTTAGGTGGACTTTTAATCCAGCAGTTCTCACCAAAGCCAATGTTGTCCGAAGTGGAGATGCTGCTCAAGGTGCAGAAGGAGGTACCTCTCAATTTCAAGTGGGTGACCTTGTCCAAGTATGTTATGACTTAGAGCGAATCAAGCTTCTTCAGAGAGGTCATGGAGAGTGGGCTGAAGCAATGCTGCCAGTAAGTAATTGTATGTTTGGATTAATAGAATGATAAAACTTGTGTAATATTTGTAGTCGTGATTCGTAATAATACCTGGAGGTTGTGTGAGTCAAAGGGATTTTCTTTTAAGTTAGGGAAAGTATATTTCATCAAATGCAGTATAATGCTTGCTCAGGTGTAGTAATCTGCTTAGCCTGATGAAACATAGCTAAAGGTACTAGTTACTGTATTGTTAAACAACTGACTTCATAAAATTTGTGGCTTATTAGAACATTCAGATTTCTAATTATTTTATTTTTAGTGTTACTTGCATTTGACATTTTCTGTAATACAGACTTTAGGTAAAGTTGGTCGGGTCCAGCAGATCTATTCAGACAGCGACTTAAAGGTAGAGGTTTGTGGGACATCTTGGACATATAATCCAGCAGCTGTATCGAAGGTCGCATCAGCAGGATCTGCTATCAGTAATGCCTCTGGTGGTAAGTCTGAAAAAATAATAATGTATGTATGACAAGTATTTATGTCTATTAAAAATTAATGAGTACTAGTATGTAGTTAGTATGCAAGACGAGTAATACTCAGTCTTGAGGTTTTGCTAATTGGTGTTATACCTTAAAGAAAAAGCTTGCTGTTGGTATGGAGATGTCAACCGTTGTTATCTTGATAAGGTGCAAAAACTCCAAACCTGTTTCAGGTTTCTGTTTGGCCCCAGTGCACTTGTGTCTTTGGAGGTCTGCTCTAAGGACTTCCAAATGTAAATGATTGAAAGGGACATTAGATTGGAACAGGGACTAAGGCATGAAGAGTGTCACTGGCTGTAGCAAGCAGACCCCTTGTTTAATAGGTGGTGTGGGATGGCAAGCTAAGTGGGGGATCTGTTGCAAGCAGTTACTCAAGATAATATTATTTCCTTAATACTTCTGTCTTAAAATTTAGTGAGACATCCTTTGAATAATTACAGTGGGATTGTTTTGTCTATGTAATCACATTTCAGTTCTGTTGAACCTGCTTTCATTCATCTAACAATGAGGTAGAAAGACTATCCAATGTGGTTTATGTTCTTCTGGCTGTTTCACAGACCAATTAAACTAGAATGTTTTTCCTCTTTTTGGTCATACCTAGTTGTTTTTTCCTCTTCACATATTTGCTTTAATGCCAATAAATCTTTCTACATAATTTTCTAGACTTTTTCCTGGGGAGGCATAGGTCGAGTGATTTTTTTGTAATATAGATAATGCCCATGTAGCCTTAAAACTAGCTAGAAGAGTAATATGACTTAGTGTTTCAAATCACAGAGGACAGGATATAACATAAATTAAGCTAGAAGACTAAAGAGCTTGTTATATCAATATGTGAATTCATGTTTTTACCCACTCCCCACCCTTCTAAATTATGTAGTAGAGACGCTATTTGTGATTCTGTCAATTTTGTTTTGTAGCGCCTGATGTAACAGTCTCAACTGTCTAAAGGAGTGAAACACTTACTCAGAACTGAATAATAACTTACAGCTGCCATTTTATGGTGGTTTGTGTGTTACTATGTACATATATTTAGAAACATAGCAAATTTAGCTGTTTTTTTTCTGTTCTTGTATGATTAGAACTGTAATCTTAATTGTCCATTGTTTAATAATTATAGAGAGATTGTCCCAGCTATTGAAGAAGTTATTTGAAACCCAAGAATCTGGAGACCTCAACGAAGAATTGGTTAAAGCTGCTGCCAATGGAGATGTTGCTAAAGTGGAAGACCTGCTAAAGAGACCAGATGTAGATGTGAGTGTTCTGGTTTGGGAGGACCTGTTCTGGGGATCCGTAATGCCAAAGGAAGTGAAGTTGTCCTATATACTCTTTGCCAGTCACTGATGTGTCTGCATAGAAGTAGTACAGCTGGTTCCAGTGTCTCTTCTCCCATTTGTTGTCCTATGAAACGTGTTGGGGTATGTGTGACTATGGTGCTTTACACCCTTTTTCGATGGACAGATTTTGTGTTGTCTGCCATGAATTAAAATAGCTTCCAACCTCTCTTGGCTGGAGTTGGGGCAGAGAACCAAATACTTACAATTAGTGAAGGTTCTTCAAATTCTTTTGTTTCGAGGGGATAGAAGGAAGGAGGGTAGATTTTGGGGGATTTGTTGCTGCTGTTGTGGGTTTTGGTTTGGTTTTGGTTTTTTAACTCATAGAGTAGATCATTGAATCTGCTGTCAGATTCCTTTTACCAAGTTGTCTAATCACATAGTAGTGAAAAGTCTAAAACAAAACGCTTAAGAATTATAGGACTTGGTTCAGGGAACACTTTTTAAAATCACAATCAGATGTGTTTTTCATTACAGCAGTATTAATTCTTGCAGATAAGAGACTAAACTCTGTCAGTTCTGAGGACTGATTTGTAGCTCGAGATTGCACAAAACATGGTATTTTGCTCAGACTGACTCCTGTTGTTGCCATAAATTAGAAGAAGTTAAATATACTGTAAAGCTGAGGACTAGTATCATGATGAGACCTGTTCTCAAAATCTTGCCTTTGCAGAAGTCTAAAGATGAAAGTTTTTAATCCAACTATAGTTAAGATTGTAATGTTAGAAATAAATCAATTTTTTTATTCTTTCCTTCAATCTAGCTAATGTTATAGAAATTAAATAGAGAAGACCTGGGAGATCATCTACATCTGCCAGGAAGGCAGCTGTCTAAAAATTGTGTTCATTTGATACTTTCATATGTGTGCTGTTGTGTTAAGTTTTCTAACATAACTTGCATGTGTACTGCCAAAGTGTCTCATGGCAGGGTGTGTATATCTTGCAGCTTGTCTCAAAGTATTGGTGTGCTTCCAGGTGAACGGACAATGTGCTGGACACACAGCTATGCAAGCCGCTAGTCAGAATGGCCATGTCGACATTTTGAAGTTGCTTCTGAAACAGAACGTGGATGTAGAAGCAGAGGTAACCTAAATATTTCAAAATACAATTTGTGTCTCCTTAAGTTTTAAACGTTGCTACTTACATAAACAAGAATTCTGTTGGAGTTGCCTTCTTCACTTTGCTACTTTTGTGGGGCACAAGAAGGATCTGTACATTTTCTCTTATTAGGAAAATAAATCAAAGCCTAGTAGAATGCTTAGAAGTTAATATTGTGCCCAGTCATTGTTTGCCTAACAGAAAAAAAAAGACTTTATGCTTAGGCATTTGGCTTTATATTGTACATGATATACAGAAGTTATAATATATTAATGAAGTGATGATGTAATCCTTGGGACTAAAACTATTTTTATATTCACAGATACACCCTTATTTTATAAAGGTTTTCTGCTAAATGGTAAAGATGGCTTAGATTTGATGCAGTACATACTTGCTGTGGTCTGATTTCTGTGAAGTAGCTTTATTTTAGAACTAGTGCTTTCAAGGGCAGTACATAGCATATGCCATTACCAACTAGACTAAGCTGCTTTTCATTTGTACTATGGGATTAAAGCTGCCGTGTTAATCAAGTAGTGAATTGATACTTCTCTGGTATAAGGAAGGATTAGAAGTGTTAGACAGGGGAGTTGAAACACACCTTACACGGCTTCAAGGTAATACAGCTAGTAATCAGCTAGCAGTAGAGTTGTTAAGAGTTCACATTTGCTCAGGCTTCAGAAGTATTGTAACACTACCGTTAAAAAATATTTTCAGGGATTTCGAGTTTTCAAGCCTTTTTCATGTACCTTTGGGTTATGTGAAGATGATATTCCTACTTAATTATGCAGTTGCATTAATTATAATATTAATCATATATGTAATGTCATTAGATTCACTATTATATGTTTCAGGCTTTAAAAATGTCAGCTCTCTATAAATTAGTGATGTGAAGATACAACAGAGTCATCTCATTAAGCAGAGAGCAAAAATTTAATTCATTTACTTCACTGCTGTGGTCTATGGCATGGAAGCAATGGATAAAAAACCTTCCTTTACCTGCTTTGTAGATATGTTTACGCTTACAGTCACTGCTGCAGAGTATGTACATTCATGATGACGTTTTCTGGGGATGCCCTCATGTTGTCTCCTCTGTGCTTATGTCTCTGACGGCTTAATGTACAGTACAAGTGACCTCTCTTTAGTCAGAAAACAATTTGCTACTGATAGAGCTCAAAAAGGCTGATGTAGGTATTGCATAGTAAAAAAATGTAGCCTCCAGAGCCTCCAGCCTCTTCAGAAATTAATGGATATCAGATATTGTATTGACAGTACTAACAATATGATATTGTTGGCATGTATACAAATATAGTGCTTTTAAGATTTAGATTTATATCTAAATATAAGTCTTAGGACAAATACTTAATCAGTTGCTAGCTTTTTCTAGGTATATTAATATGCTATTATGTAGGAAATACACAGTGGGATTTAGCTCTTGAGATTATTTGTTTTGATGCTGAGCTAAAAAAAAAGGCACACCATTTCTTGGACCTCTACTCATTAAAGTAGGAGCTCTATACATTAAGACTTCATAAAATTGGGGTTTGTATCTCAAAATTGGAATATGTTAAAACTATAAAATGTTTAATAAATTATATGGGGTTTCATCAGTAAGTATCTCGGTGTACTTTGCAGACTGCAAATACTGAAAGACAAACTACCACAAAGTGCTCTGTAAATATCTTGATAACTTTCACCTCGTAATGGTCTTTATAACCAGATGAAAAATACACAGAAGTTCCCCTTTCTGATCCTTTCCCCTTCCAAATGGCAAGCTTTGGCTGATTTTGACTGTTTATATAAGATAAGACTGACAAGGAATCCTGCATCTTAGAAGACAATTTTGTAGCATGAAGTGATTTTGAAGGCATAGAACTACATTGTTTTCAAAAGCTATTGAAGCTACTGTTTAGTGCCCTGACCATCTTGAAAACTGTATTCATATTTCCAAAGAGATATATTTGATAATTAGCAGATAAGTCTCCTTCCATCAATTTTTTAAATGCTGTAACTAGCCTCATTATCTTGGAATTGTGTAAATGCAATTTATGCTAAGAACTGTTAATTTTTCCATTGATGTAAAATATATTAGAAATGTGTTATAAGTAATAAAAATTACTTTCAAAAGATACTGCTGAAGGAGAAGCAAATTGACAAGAGAAACTAAACTTACCAGAGAGAGTTATCTAGTGTACCCTTGATCAGTCATGGTTCTATTTCTTTCTTAAAATTTTCAGTATTTCTCTGTTGTCAAAATTAAATCGTACAAATACATGGTAATATTCCACTGTGCACAAAAATTTAGTTAGAAACTAGCTTATGGAAGTTATTATTTCATTGAAACCTGTTCTATACCTTCCATTTTACTTTTAGCTTTTGTGTACTGTTGTTAATGTTGAAATCACTTGATTAATATTAAAAAATGTTTCATGTAACACAGTCCATTCTTATGGATGTTAAAATAACCCAAACTGACAAATTTGTGACTTTCATACCTTCATTCTCAGTTTGGTTGAAACTGAAACAAAACTGAATTTAATCAGAGCTTTAATGCTGTGAATCGTCATCATAGAATCAGAACTTCTAATTTCAGAATAAACCCTAATAAATATTAACTTAATTGTATGAACAAGGCAATTCTCGTGTGTTACACTGATTTGGAATCTGGTACACTTGCTGGATTACACAAAAGGTTACCCTGGGTTTACCGAGTGTAACGTTTTTTGGGGTTTGGGAGTTTGATTTTCTTTGTGGGATCAGAATCCATTTGAGTTTCTTATGAACGCCTCACACTTTGTGTGATTCAGGGCAATAGTTGTATCACATGTCAAGAACGTGTATGTTTATATATGAACAGGCTCTTCATCCTCTATTGCTGTGGTTTAAGCAATTATTTTAATCCTATCATGGTTGTCTAAGTTTTCTTTCTCCTTAAAGAAATCAGATATGCACAATTGTCCGGTTTAAGTTAATTTTCTTGTTTAAATGCAAAGGAAATGTGGAAAATATATGGAGTCAAATTAATGTTTCTGCTTTAGGACAAAGATGGAGACAGGGCTGTCCATCATGCAGCCTTCGGTGATGAGGGTGCTGTGATAGAGGTTTTGCACCGAGGCAGCGCAGATTTGAATGCTCGCAACAAACGCAGGCAGACCCCACTTCATATTGCTGTCAACAAAGGTCATCTGCAAGTTGTGAAGACTTTACTGGACTTTGGCTGCCATCCTAGTCTCCAGGTAAAGTAAATATTAATGTAGATTCGCTTTTTAGCTACTGAATCTTATGGTTTGCTGTATGGAAAATGGGATTGAAAGGAAGGGACCTCGTGAAGTTATGTGTCCCAGACTCTAACTCAACATATGATTGGCTGTAATAAAAATGTTATTAAATCTATTTGTTTTCTTCACAGCTAGATAGGCCTGATATATTCTAGCCCATTTATGTTAATTGGTATTTTCACAGACTGTAGTTATCTGTAATTGTTAACTTTTTCTCCAGATCAATTCCTTCTGTGACACATCCACATCTGTTTGCTCCTTCTGCAAGCTACAGCTTTGCATTTTTCAGCTGATGATACGGTGGATTGTTTCGTTAAACCTTTTTTCAGAGTTGATCTATCATTGGTAGAACTGTTCAGTCAGATTCCCTTTTCAATGTTCAGCCTTTTATCTAAAGAGTCCTTGTGCATAGGGCCTCAAGTACCATAATTTCACAGGGAGTTTTGAGTAATAATGAATGTGGCGGAAGTGATGGCATGAGTGCAACCTCCTGTTGAGAAGCCTGAGTAGAAACTTTCTATCAAATAAGCAGGCACCCACATTACCCAATTAGAATGCGTAAGTTTGAAGAGGTTTGCAACAGAAAGAAAAAGTCCTGGGCAAATCAAGATATGGAGTAATAACACATTTACCTCCTTGTTTTTCCATGTCAATAATCAGTGATCTTTTTTTTTTTTTGAAGCTGTATATCCACATAACAAGCAATGAGCAAACTTTCTGGAAATTAGCGAATTTAGTGATTTGTTTATTTATTTGCTTCCACTTGGCTTTATAGGTAATGTCTTGTTTTCACTGGGGTTGAGCTGTTAGCCAACTAACATCTGTCCAGACCCTATTTAGTATTTGTTGAACAGTAGGTACAATAAGGAGTCTGATGTGTTGAGCCAAATAAAGGGTGACTGCATATCATATAATAATGTGTGATATATGGGTAGCCAAAGTGGACATGTCTAACTGTTTGTTTGGATTGAAAAATGCAGTGGAAAGGTGCTATGAAAATCCATCTGGAAAATATAATTGTCATTGAAAATAATGAACATGCAGATCCTACATGTGTGCTAAGGAACTCTAATGTGCAAATGTGACCAGGTGATTGATTTGGTGGGTGAGAGCTTATGGGAGTCAGACTGAGGCATGGCTGGAATTTAACTGTCCAGCACCCTACTGCTCAAGCCAATTCACTGTGTAAACAGAAACATATGTTAGTCTGTAAATAGTAAATTCAAGAAATATGATCAATTAAACCAAATAAAAGCTGCATAATTTAGTTTTGGCAAACTGGTTCAAGTGTTTCCATTTTTTGGCACTTTTTGTTTGGCAGTTTTTGATGCTCACTGTAAGGATTGTAAAGATTTATCATATTAGTGTATTGACAAAATGTTCAGTTCCTGTGTTAGTCAGTTTGCAGTTGAGCCAGTGTCAGTGAGAAAAGACTTCCTGAGTTATATGGTGTTAGAATTTTACCAGAAGCATAAATCTGAAGGGTTTGCCTATGTAACAGCAAATAAGCTTAAATGGATGTGTTTTCTCACTGTCAGTCTAGGGCATTGCTTTTCAGGTCAACCATTGGGTCTTTGAATAAGTAATGTACAAAATGCTTCTAGGAATAAGTAGTATTTTCCCCTTCTTTCGGATATTTGAAAAATAAAACATCAAGGCAAAAATGCAAATTCTTTGCTTGTCCAATTATGCACTGAGATATTTTCATGTACCTTGTGTAATGTCATCTGGTGTTATCCATAACAAGTTTAAAAGCTTAATGTTGCTTATGACAATAGACTTTGCTTCATGGAAAATGATCTGCTTCAGTTAAAACAACAGATGCGCCTAAATTTATTACTTGGACTGCATTTTATTTTGATTTGCTTATGCTTTTATTGTCTTTTACATAGTTAAATGCTGGCTCAACCTTAGCGTTCATTACTGAAAACTCCCTGTCTCCTTCTAGCCTGACTAGTCTCCTCTCTGTTGTGGTAGGTTTTGTTGCTGTTCTTCTGTTGTCCATAAATTTTAACTTGGGCATCAACTCCATCTGGATATGAGGCACAGAAAAGTTGAAGTCCATGCCACTATCTTCAGTACTATCAAATGCAAGGCATTCTTGGGCTGTGGGTTTGAGTTCTGGTAGTATTGTAATTGTAGAATACTGGAGCCCAGGGTAGGATTTCCTGCCCTGAAATGTTTGCAAAACCGGAGCAAGATCAGAAGCAGCTTGTTCTCAACTTTGCTATATGGCAACACTTTAAGTCTGAAAAGCTGTTTCATGTTTGTGTAGTCAGTTTTCCTTGTGATATTTGAGCATCTTTCTTCTTTAATGTGGGTGCATGCAAAAATTGACGTTAGCTGTTTCTGG
Source organism: Gallinago jamesoni (assembly GCA_025769975.1). NCBI lineage: Eukaryota > Metazoa > Chordata > Aves > Charadriiformes > Scolopacidae > Gallinago > Gallinago jamesoni. The sequence continues at coordinate 105,210,302 of JAOQGH010000012.1, forward strand.
TTTTAGGATTCTGAAGGTGACACTCCACTTCATGATGCAATAAGTAAAAAGCGTGATGACATCCTTGCTGTATTGTTAGAAGCTGGAGCAGATGTTACTATCACCAACAACAACGGGTTTAATGCTCTTCACCACGCTGCACTAAGAGGAAACCCTAGGTAAAGATTTTCTTTAAAAGATTATTTTATTGTTTGTTAAAGGAAAACAAGTGCATGGGAGGGCAGAATTATAGTATTCTTGCAAAAGATCCTTAAACCTGCATGGAATTGCATTTCTTAAATTTTGATCTTGCTTAGATATGCATCTATCTAATACTTGGGAAGCCATTATTAGAATGAAGCTACTTGTCTGCTCAGTTTAATGCCGTATTCAGGTAACTCCAAATGCCTGGGAAATTACCTGTGGTGGCTATAAAATTTTGCCAGTAAATGTTTTGAGAAGTTCAGTAAGATAGGATTTGTAAAAATATTTACTTTGTTGAATATTGGAATTGGGAAAGGATATCGAGTTTTTAAGGACAGCTTATTTGTCCTTAATAATTATTAAATATACCATGCAGTTACAAAGTTATAGATAGATATATCTAGATTAAATATTTATATATTATTTATTTTAATATATAAATTAATCATATATAATTAACAATCTTAGGATTGTTGTATTAAATTTTGTCAGTAGGAGAAACATTTAATTCTGTTTTCTTAAAGTATGCATAGAAGGAATTTTATATTTCAGCTTTTATATAGTAGCTCATCTGAAAAAGTTTTAAGGCATAATTTGTTTTATGCTAACTGCATACTATACATCTACGTTCAATCTTCAGTTAAGATACCTCGCAAAAACTATATTGCATAGATAGAACTTAATGCAAAACTTGCTGCATTACCAGTTGCTTATTACGTTGTGGATAAATGGCGTTCTTCAGAGCTGTCTTTGTAGCAAGACTTCAATAATATTTAATTGTATGGTGGTGAATTCAGTATAGTAAGTAAAAGTAGAGGTTGCAAGTGTTGATAGGAAGAATAAATGTGTTTACGGTTTCCTACAGTGCTCATACAAGGTCTATAAGAGAACGTGTCAAGGACCTAGTGAAGGAAGCTTATTTTTGGCATTCAGAAGACAATTCTTTCAAGTCTGCCTCTAACTTCTTCACTTAGTGTGAATTCTCCATATTTACTTAACGCTGTTAGCCAGGAGTACCGTTTCCTGTCTCCAGTTACTTACGCAGGGTATTTTATTGTTAATTTTTTGTTCTGTGATGCTTGCCTTAGGCTCTTGTGGTAGTTGGTTTGCATGATTGTGATCTCAGTATGAGATGCAGGGAAAACATATCAGAAAAAAGGCTTTTCATAGAGATGCTGAAGATTTTCCTGTAGGTGAATGTTTTAGAAGATGCAGGCTTTGTCTTTGATACGGGGATCCAAATTATAGCTCGAACTAGGTCAGTTTGACAATTGGTAGAATGTGAGGCATAGTGCAGTTTTTCAGAGTTCTTTCTCTTTTACAAAAGTTTTTATTGGAAGAATAGGAAAATATTTCCAGTGTTAATGACTTGAACCCTGTGCAGATTCCCCCATACATGCATCTAAAACAGTTAGATAGCTAAAGCTGTTAGATGTCTCCTTTTTTTGGTTGCAGTTATGTTTAAGCACTTCTGAAGCAAGTAAAAAGAGAGATTGTTGTCACCGTCACAGAAGCAGTATTTCCATTTGTACGCAGCATTAGATATTTCACACATCAGCCTGGGAAGAAATTAAAGAAAATAAAGCTAAAAGAAATCTATTTTGAATAATTTTTAATCCTCCCCCTCCCTGGCCAAAAAATTATTATAATAGTTTGATTCTTTGAGGAGTTAAGTTTTATTTTCTTTGGGAGTTTAGTTGTTTATTTCATTGTTGACTCTGTACTTCTGCCACTGGCCTGTTTCTGAATGAAACCAAAGTTTTATATTTGCCACTTTGCTTTTCTAATCCAATACAGAACAATGGATATTACTAATCTGCTAAATGCACTGAGCAGAATCTATTTAAAACACTGTTAAAAATAGCCGCCTGAACTTTAGCTTGTAGCTGGTATGGGTCACAAGCTGTCTATAATATATTCTGATTGAAACCTTACAAACCTTACTTAAGGACGTACCTTTCCTAATCTAAGCTTTCCTGTTTCACCTAAACGAGAGTTTTTGTGGCTTCAGGCTGTCATGCCTTATAGGAAATACAGTGCAGTAAATTCCCCTTAAGGTCAAATACTTAATTCTATGAAATAACATTTATAAAATAACATAAGTTAAACCTATTAAAGCGTGTATGCATGTGTATATTCTATACTTACCAATAGTTACATACATAGCAAGTATTTTATTTTTATAAAGTCCACATCCATCTTCTTTGTTAACGATAATAAAATAAATCCATGTGTTAAGTGTGTGGATACCACAATAAAGTGAACTAGATTTCTACAGAATAATTTTTTACAGTTGATATCAAATAGGTACTTGGAACGAATTTCCTTTTCAGTGCAAACCCTATTCTGCTTCTTGCTTGAGTTTTGACCATTACTAACAGTAGGGAGATAGATCTCCAAGAAAAAAAAACACCACACGAACTATGTTGAAAAGAACATTTGACAGGTTTTCATTTTTTTGTATGAAAATATTTTATTTTAAACATTTGAGTATTAGATAAATATTAAAAGAAAGATAGTGATTTATGTCAAATAGCTTGGATTTTTTCTCAGCAGTTTATCTTCCATGACAGTTTGGCAGTGAGTTCCAGAAGTCAAGGTATAGTGTGTTTTGTAGAGCATCCTAGTGTTAGTAAAATATTTCTCCTTTTAATAATTTGCTTCTTTATACTTTGTGAATTGGTACAGAAACAGAACTTTGGTTTTCATGCTCATGTATGGTATTGAAATGTAGAATGGACCTTTTTCAGCTTATGCTGTAGGCAGCTTTAAACTTGTGCATGGGAGATAGACCTATAAAGATATTTTTAAGGAAGTGTGGGGAAGTTAAGATTTGATTTAGTACATGGTTTTTTGTTCGTAATTTTTAACTGAGTCAGTCATATTGAAAGTGCATTTATTTTGGACTTCTTTCAAAGAACTGGGAACGTCAAAGCTTGGCAGACTTTGCTGCTTCAGCGTTAATGAGGTTTTTCAGACAGAAAATAGGAGAGTAAAATTTGAAAATACTGTACAGATTGGTTATTTTTGCCATGTTATCAACTCTTGCTTATGTTTGATCTATTCACATACCTGTGACTTAAGATTTTTTGAGTTGAAGACATGACTGTGAAGTGTAGGCGTATTTTATATCCGTTGCCCCAGTTAGTTTTAGATTTGCATTGTATCTTGCTAAGGGAGCTTTATTCGCACTGTAGCTAGCATCTTAAATAAAGGCTGCTTTTAGGGCTGACCTGACTTTGCATGTGAATATGACCAGTTCTTCAGAGCAATAAATTCTACTAGACTTTAAATCAAAAATTAAAATATTGGGGTAAGATGCAGAATTCATATCTGGCTATTCAACAGCAAGGACTATGTCATCTTTATGTTCATAAACTAGCAAGATATCACTTTTGTGATTTAAAATGAAATTAAAAGTTTTTCCCCATGGTTGTCTTAGTAGATCTCTCCTTTAGACTTGCAGGAGGTTTGAACTGATTTTTAACTGGTTTTAGGGATTTATTTGAGAGATGGGGTTTCTCACTTAGTGAGTGTCTCGGGGACTTTTGTGCTGTATTGTCATGGAGGTCCTCACAGAAGCAAGTTGTGAGGTAATCAGAATTGTACAATTATTTCCTAAGCCAGTAAAAGTGATTTTTTTGCTTTGATATTTGCAGTTCTGACAGTAAGTGTAGGTTGAAACAGTGCAAAAAAAAAAAAAAAAGCATGCTCCTTAAACCTTTTATTTTAAAGTTTTATGTCAGAAAATATTTTGAAAGAATACTTTTGTTCAAATTGGTTTGGAGAAAAAAATATAATCAGACCTATAATTAGATGGCAGATTAGGCTGTAGCTGTTAAGGTCAGTGACAAATTTATTATCTTTAAACAGTAAATAATATGCCCAGGATGTACAAGATAGCAACTACAGTTCCTACCCTGTGGAGTTTCCTCCCTTGTGTAATTAAAAAAAAGGGGGGGGGGAGAAGCAAAAGGGGGTGCCCAAAAAGTGGACCTGCCCTGCATTACCAGTACTTTTGATCACTTTTTTTTTTGTTAGCTCTACTACAAAAGGCAACAGACTTGAAGAAAAATACAAGAGACGATAAATCATTGGAAAATGTGTTTATTTCACTGTTTACCTATCTTCTTTATAAGTGTTGTGAGAGGTCATTTTTTGCTGAATGTGGACATAATATTAAACACCAGTAGCTGTTTATTTGCAAATAAAACCTTCAAATTTTGCAGTAGAGAATTTGCTATGCTCCTTGTTACCTTCTGTCTTCAAGCTGCCTAGAATAATTGAACTCACCTGCAGAGAGAACTGTGTAATTACTCTGAGCAGACTTAATGTCCAGTTTTACAGCTATGAGAAATCCTGTAGTGATCAATGCATAGCTACAGCTGGTTGAAGGGGACCAAATCCATTGAAGAGGTGATTTGGTTCCATTTTACCAGCTTTAGCAAAGCATTGGAGTGCAGGCAGGTTATAATTCAGTAACACGTTTTTAAGTACACGAACAGTTCACAAAGAACATGTGGCTTTCTTCTGTGTTACCTGTTTTGTTTCTAGTCAGCGCAAATTTAAATTCCTTCACTAATTTGGAGACGGCAAAATGGAAAGCTGTGTACCAGAAAGGCCTGTACAGATTTGTTCCTTCCTTGAGTATTTCCTTGAGGCTTTTTGGATGAGTCTCAAATAGAATTATAATTACATTTTTAACTTCTTTTCTGTCTGCAATAACAAAATTCTGGAGTACTGACCAGAAGCTGTAGTCTTACAGTTTCTATTCACATAGAGCTCCCTTCCCTCTGTAGGTTGGACTTTCCTGGGGAAGGTGGTTTCGGTTTCATCCCTTCCCCCCCCCTTCAATTTCTGGCAGGTTCCCTCTTGCAGCTGCTTTAATGCTGTAGTTGGTTAGCACAAGTATAAATGTCAAGTGCTTTCAATTCCATTACTATATCTCTGGTTAGTATTAACTTTTTAGGAGTGATTATATAATATAGCAGGATAGGGTTTTTTTGTGTTTTTTTTTATCCTGATTGCATATGTAAAAATGTTTAGTGCTAGAAAAATACAGCTTTTAAACAAGTATCTGGGGTTGCATCTGATTGCTTATAAGTTAAGGGCCTTAATACATTTGTGTGTGCTCCTGTAGCTTTTTTTTTTCTTTACGTTGTATGCTGAATTCTTTTTGAGCTTTGACTGCAGAGGGAAGCAGGGGGCAACCTTCTTTCAAGCCATTCACTAGTAATGAGTATGTCAAGTGTAGTCTGCATCTGTTTGTTGTGTAGTCTGATGCTGGTGAGAAGATTTATGTAAATATATTCCCAACACCATGTATCCTAATAGAAACATAGCAGGTGTGTCACTTGGACTTAAGCATTAAAGATGGCTATAAAATTAGTTTCTATTTTTACCAGTTATACAGGAACTGTTTTACAGATACAGCTGCTCAAGTGCGCTTTTGGACGGCAATACAGTTTCATGTACTGGCCATATCGGGACAAAAAACGGCTGTGGAAAAAAAAAAAGCCGTGTAGCATTTGATAATGTCAGCATCTGTTATCCCTGTCACTCACACAGTTGAAATGTTTGAGTTACAACTGTGTCAGCAGATGCCCAAAGTTCAGCGTGTGCTCAGTTAAAACTGAACAGCTGATCTAAGTGATGGATGTGACATTTTAGAGTGACTGGATATGTATTCTTAGAGATATGCTAACATGAACTAGCAGGAAGCAATGTCAACGTATAATTTTAACTTTTGTATCACTCTGAACTGTCACTTTGTTTCAGAATAGCATTGCAATGTTATACGAAGGAGACAAGAAAGAACACAACAAGAGGAATTGTTACCAAAACCCTTTCAAAATAAATTTAAGCTGTTTAAAAACTTGGTCTCATGATATAGTGGAAGCCAAATCAATTGGTGGTGGGGACAGGAGCTCTGCAGGAAAAGAAGTAAATGCTTAGCAATTAACCCCTCTGTAAAACTGTTAGTAATACCAAATTGCTTCTGTGAGCATGATCAAGTTGAATAGCTTCGCTCCATTTAAAAAAAAGCTACTACAACTTGATTTCCTACTATAAACCAGGTTTTAATATAGATGTTAAGATACTGTAGTCTTCATGCCAAAGTATCTGCTTATAAGAGAAATAGCTTTAAAACAAATTTTAATATTTTACTTGAGAAAATGGTTCTGATAATATTTATTCTTGTATATATGTTATTCTGTAGTTTCAGGTAGTAAAAATATCAGGCTAGGTATAGTATTAGCTATGTGAGAATTCTGTGAGTATTTAAAAATAAGATTCTCCATCTAAAAATGGTGCATTGCCTTTTTTTATTTTCTTTTTTCTTTTTTTTTTTTCTCTGAGACATTCTAGTAAGCACAGTGGTACAGTTAGAATCTTTAATCTGGGCCAAATGTGCCTACTTTATATGGACATATCCTATTTAATAACTGCTTTTAGAAGGTTGCTATCATGAATAGGAGTGGCTGGATTGATGAGCCAGGAGGTCTTTCCTCCTATTTTCCCTTGTTCCTGTTTGATGTTGAGCGTCTTTACTTAGGGACTGTATGCACTGGTATATTTTAATTAATACCACTTTTAGAAATAGAAACTGTTGCAAGCCTATTTCTCATGTAGTTTTTAAATTTTTCTGGATGCTATGAAGTCATATTTTCATGGTCAATTTTCTTAAATTTGGATTTAAAATAAATTCAGCTTATTTGAAAATAGTATTTAAGATAACTTACCTTCTAGGTTGTAGTTGTCGTTGGTGTTTTCATTTAGGAATCTGTCAATAGCTTTAATCCGCTGACTAGCAACTGTGGCCTAGAAATCTCTGTATTGTCACTTTCTGTGCATAGACCTGACACTGCACTTTGTATCGAAGAGCTCAGTGAGCATAATAAGTGCTGATAGGGAGAAAATTCTAACTTAAGTCTCATATTAAATTACAGAAGTTATCATACTCAGTTATTTGGGCTATCCTTGTCTTTACATCACAACCTTAATTTCTTAGCAGTTGCTACTTGTTGTAGTTGCAACCTGTAGATTAAATACTCCATGATAGCTGTAAATTTAAATACTAACATCTGAAGTACAGAGAACTGGCTGTGATTAATAGAACAATGGTTTGTTTTTAATGAGGTAAGTTTCGATAATCAGCCTTTTAAGATTAGTTTAGGATCTATTAAGTGAGAAGTAGTGGTAATGATAAATTGTCCAGTTTATGCTGCAGTCTGTGTGTTTCAAGGGTTCATTTCCAGCCTTGTTTTGAATTCTGTTTACCTCTAATGTTTGGCTTATCAGTTGTTAACAATTCTTCCTACCCACTTTTATAGCCACTTAATTCAATGTTTTGTGATTTGTTGTTAACAAGTATGAGTTATTTTGGCAATACCAGCTGACCCTTAGCAGGTTAATTTGTCACATGAATGTCATTCAAACAAGAGGGAAACCTGTTTCTTCCAACAGCTGTTTAGTTTCCTCTTACTGGTTGTTCCATGCCTGCCAAAAATACATACTTCTTTACATTCCATAGCATTGTATGTTCATATGGGTACATAAAGAAGTATGTACTCTGAGCAGGTACACATAGAGTTGCTCGACTACCTGTCAGATGAACCTGCAAAGTATTTTGCTGCTTTCTGTTGCTGTCATTGGGTAAAACTCAGGCTGGCAGTTCTTAGGAAGAACAATGTTATGATTAACTGATGTTAGAAAATAAACTTGCTAACTGAACTTCGCAATGCGATTTACCTGCAGAGTGGCTTAAAGCCGGTTATAGTTCATTGTTCTGGGATGGCAGGGACATTAGATGTGCTTTTCTGGATTTTTGCAGCCTCTTGCTGTTCACTCTGAGTGACCGCGTTTGAGTGGAGAGTTGAATCACTGGTAGCTTTGCAGCATGTTTTCTTGGAATCAGGAGTTGTATTCCACTGTAAAAGCTTCCGCTTCCTCCCGGGTCTTCTAGCAGATTTCCATACTGGTGTACAGCTTGCATGTAGTGTCCTGAATGGAAGCATAGACTTATCTAATATAGCAGTTATAAACTTATTTTCCTGCCCTCCCCAATCCTACTTCTCGTCTTTTTGTATCCCATCCAGTACTCTGAAGACTCTTTGCAGGTTTATACTTACTTACGCTGTAGTTGAGTGGTTTAAAAATAATAATAACAGCACATACTACTTGTGATCCTGCTTATCGTAAAGGTGATGACATTGAATTAAGAAAACAACCTCTAACTGCTGTGACAGGATTTGGGTTGTTAGGCCAAAGGTCACATGTGAAAGCTAATACCTATTCCAACACTTCTGCAAGCAGCTCTTCTCATTTTGTAAAATTGGCACTCACCTGCTTCAGTCAAAATCTTGTCCACACTTGAAATATTTATGACAACTAAAAAAAGCAAACCAAAAAAACCCCAAGCCCTCAGAAACAAACTCCAAGTTTAGCCCTGTTTTGTGAGACTCTGTGCGCTGTGATTTGGAATTGTAGTTAAATATTTGATGCACAGTACGGGCTTGACTTCTAATACAGCTTATGGTTGTTTAATTTGCATTTCAGGAGTTGATTTGGGTTACAGTAGAGAGTAAGCTTTGTCTTTACAGCATTAGAAGGTAAATTTGAAATAAGCTTAACAATTAGTAGATGCAATAGTCGTAAGGAAAGCTGAGAGCAGAGGAAGTAAGAATTTCTGCAGCTCATGACAAAAACCTAGTGCAGCTGATAGAGAGCAAATCAGAGTGTAGCAGTAGCTAGCACAGTACTGTAAGGAGAAACAGCAATGCAGCATTAGAATCACAGCAGTCACATTCTAGTTTTTAAGTAGGTTGTTTTCATGTACATCTTAGATAAAGTACCTTGAAAATTTTGCTTAGATCTGCTTGAGAACTCAGCATTGCACTACCACACTGTTTATTAGATTTTCTTTTTAAAGTTGGTAATTTTTTTTTAAGTTGTGCATAGGAAGAATCTATTTCACTGAAATGAACAATCAGTTAATGGCATTGCAATTTTTGAGTTTATCTTCTTTAAAAAGAATTCTGCCTACCAAGCAAGTTGGAGGTTTTTTTCCTATGAAATTTGGACTAATGTTGTTTTCTTTCACCCTGCTCTTTACACTACAAATGCTGGGTACTTTAACACACTCAAAATTAAGCTGTTCCTAGAGTAGAGGGATTAATATAACAATAAAAAAAACATTCTAGTAAATAAGTTATACATGCAGAAAGTCATAGGCATCCTTTAAACGTGCAGAATAATGCAGCTCTCCTGACGTTCTATTACCTGTAAGTTTAGTATCATGCAGCATTTGCAGTTGGAAGAGAGGTAATGACCTAGAGACACATCAGCAGCAGCCATCTCATCCTGAGTGCTCTCTCACTCTATTCGCTGAATCAGCTCTTCATTACATGGGAGGGGGAGGCAAGGGGGGGCGAATGTCGGTGCATACAGTACCTCACCACCTTAAACAGATAAAACTTAAAAGGGGGGAAAAAAAAAGGCATGAAGACTGGTGCCTAATTGGCACCTGCTGCCTTTCTTGGAATGCTAAAATATGGATGATGTTGTATAGAAATTATACCTTATGTCTGCTGGACTGAGAGTTAAGACTCCAAGGATAGATGCTAGGAAGCCATGGGAAGGTGAACTTAGCCCACTGCCAGATGAAAATAATCACAGGCAAAAAGAAAAATAAAAACCCAACAAAAAAAACCAAAACCAAGCCCCCAAAAGTTGGAGTCGCTTCCAAAAAAAAAAAAAAAGACACACACAAAAAAAAGAGCGCAATCGTCTCCCCCCTCCCCCGGCAAATATTGGTTTCTTCTAGTTCCTTAGATATTGCACTGCATCTTTTCTTGCTTGAGGTTATGTTTCCAGGCTTAACTGTAGGCAGGTCTATGTTGAAGCTACTTTCCATCTTCAGAGGTCAAGTCTGCTGGCGAGGTCAGGGCTCTCCCGCGCGCACCCTGCAGAAGGCACTAACCGTATTTCCCACTCAGAGGGCACCAGCAAAACTGTTACGGCTTTATAGGCAGCTAAGCATTTGAAACATGCACTCCCATGCAAACGGGCTCTCTTGTGCCTCTCTCTTCCCTGACCATATTTAGTCAACCATTGCAAAAAATAGTCTCTCAGCTGTCGATTGTCGATCCGGCGGCGGCGGGAGCCGCTATCCGGCTCTCTGCCTATTGATTGTGCAGCCTGCACCGCCACTGCGCTCAGCCATTTGTCCCCAGGTTTTTTTAGCACTGCCAAATAAAGCGCTCTCTCTCGTGTTTCCAGTTAGATTTCCCAGGTTTTCACTGAGCTTGCGCTGCTACTAGTAAACCCTGATGAGGTTGTCACTATACTTAGAAACATTGGGGGGGGGGGGGGGGGTGTAGCAAAGAGAGAGAGAGAGCATTAAAGAAAAAAAAAAAAAAGGCAGTCCTGCGAGTAGCAAGGCAAGGACTTCATGCAGATAGAGAACAATAAATATCCTGCGCTGCCACGGCAGGTTGTGTAACCTGGTTTCTTGATCAGTGAAAAATGCCATGAGTAACAACAACACACGTTGCTCATCCTGAGGTCTAAGCGGTCCTGCTCTCCATCCAGCTTTAAGTTTTCAACTGCAAAAGCGTACTGTTATTTTTATAAATAAGAAGTTAGTTTTGATTTGTGGCCCCGCGATTCCATATTCAAATCAAGTGAGAAATTATTTGAAAAACAGGTGCCTTTGCTTTCATTAGTAAATTCACATAATTCCATGTTATCATGTTTAATAATTCCATACTATATTGTTTATAATGCTTAGCTATAAATTTACTTTCAAAGAAATAAATGCACGTGTAAATTAGGTGCTACCTTTCTTAGGAAAAATCTCAAGTGTTTTAAAAGTAAAGAATAAAAGGAAGAAATCAAGTGAACATCTCAGTCCGTTAATCTGACTTTCATGTGCACAAAATTGGCCTATAACAAGAACAATAGCTACATATCCAAAATATGAAAAGGGGGATTTTTATATTCATAGGGAGTATATGCAACATTTTCTTCAGAAAAAGAATAAGGTTACTGAAATGTAGCCATTTAAATGCAACACTCAGGAATCCAAATACTTCCAAGACTTTCTCTATATTTTTCAGACAAAGTTCTTTATGTTCCTCAGGAACAAGAAGAGTGAAAAAGCTGAAAAATCATTCAATCTAAAATTAAACATACTTATCAAATGGAAATGTCGTCTCAGCAAATATTGATGTAATTACTAGTTACTAATATATTAAAGCTCATTACTGTAGAGTGTGAATTGCAAAATCCCGAACAGACCACTATCTTGGATTTATGCTTTCCTTGCCTCTTCTTTTTGTGTTGACTTTGTCCTGTGCTTGACAGCTGCTTACACTGTAACTTCTTTTGCAGTACAGCTTTCTAGTAGAAATCACTTTTTTTCATTTCTCTTTCTTCAATTTCATAATCATATGCTGAAGACAAAACTGTTGTGTAAGATATAAGCTAATACAGAACACATTTTTGTGATTTTCATGTAAGTTTATCTCATTGTTTTTTCAGTTTCATGTATATTGAAATTGATTTTTCAAATACCAAGAGATACTTGAAAATATGAGAGACAAAAAGAAGAAAATGACCTGTCTACTTAAACTTGTGCAGTCAGATATGAAATATTAAACTCTAATTTCAAGATACAGTGTACTCAGTAATACTGGTTTAAGGCTATTAATCTGTTCTTTGTTACTTGTTCCTGAGGGATGCTTCCTTTTTTGTTCTTCCAGTGTAACTCCCTATGCTGCATGGCCAGTGCGGTGTGAACCAGATCAGGGAACTGATTTGGCTTGAAGTTGTGGGCTGACGTGCACTTAAGATCATATCGTTGCCAAAAATAGCACTGTCCTGCTCCTGTGTTACTTCTTGCAATGTGTTGGTACAAGTATTTCTTTGGCTTCACAGTGGGCAGGCTCAGAGTACTATCCTGTATGAGAAAGAATCCAACAAAAAGGGGTGACCTTTTTGATGCTGTGTTGGGACCACTTTTGGGGGGTTTTTTTGAGCAGAGGTGGTAATCAGAGGACAAGAATGGGATTAACAAAAAGTAGTCTTGCTTCTAATGTGTTGTAAAATGCACATCAGAGTATATAGCCTTAAAAGAAAATTTTACAATGGAAAATCTTTAAACCTGATCTATTTCCTCAACTGTTTGAGGTCATACAGGAAACAGCAGGTGAACATGTTTAGCTAAGGCAGGGTGGAAATTAGTGGACAAGAGGGTGTGTGTGTTTTGGGGGAGAATAGTTCAAGCCATGACTGCTGTAAAATATCTTCTGTGTCACCCTGAGACAGTGAAAAGCTGACCTGAGGACGAAGAATGGCAGGAGAGTAGAGAAACTTGTAGTAAAAAGTGCCCTGAATCACTGCAAGCCCTAGAGATACAATTCCTGATAAGTTTATGCTGACCTAAGACTTTGCTTCTGGAAAGGGCAGTCTGTCCTCCCTGCAACTCTGGTTTCATCATTTCCTTATTCCTATCGCTCCTAGGGATTGCGAAGTCGCAGGGAAATTTGGATTATCTCTGTCTGAAAGCAAACCTGCCAAATCAAGAATCTGGCGGGTTGTTTCACTTGCTAGGCAGTGATGTGTCTCTAGAGCCAATGTAATACAGGAATTGAAAAGCAGGCAAAAGTAGGATTGTGTCTTTCAGTAGCCATTTAACTTAAATGTGCTTATGCTAATTGTGAAGTACCCTCCCTATTTTTTTTTTTTTTGCCTAAGTCTCTGTTCTTTAGAAAAACCACCAAACAACCCCAAAATGCAAAACAAACCAACCCACCCCACCACCATCCCACAAACCCCAACCTTCCCCACTTAAATCATTCTGCAGTCAAATTGCAGTTGGTAGCAGAGAATCTTCTCTAGTTTTTCATTATTTATATATATTTTTTTTAAACAGGATGAAAGGATGCCCTTGCAGTTAAGAACGCTAAATCTGGAATCTTTTCTGTACAGTGAGATGCTAGTGTCACCTTCCTACAAGTGCTTTTTAACTTGTAGATTTTTCAAATAAATTCATTATTGAGTGCTGCATTCTCAGGTAATGCTGATGAGCATCTGTAAAAATTCTATGAGTAAGAAAAGAGTTGTTATATATGTAGATTGATAACGAATGATATACCATATGTTAAAGCTTCTGGTCATAAATATTTTTTTGGGATAAGTGTAATGTTGGTAACTGGTGTGGAAACAACTGCTCTGTGGCTAAAAATGGATTAGTGTATTGTTCAGATCTGTGATGCATTTTATGTTGCAAATATAAAATCTGTGCTGTTGAATTTGTGTTTTGGTATTACGTATGATTTAAATACATCATATATATGTTAAGCCATGTTTCCAGACTGTCTAAAACCCCAAATTAAAAAAAAAAACAAACCAAAAACCAACAAAAACAAACAAACAAAAAATACCAAAACTCCAAAAACTCATGTGGCAAGGTCAAATGAAAGTGCACTTAGCAGCAGCATTTGGTATTATTCTTCTACATCTCAAATTAAATATAACACAACATAAATAAGTGTTCCGTCTTCCAAATCACTTCTGTCTATTAGAGCCTGGACTGTTGTCTTATGGGAATGAATCATAGTGGGTTTTATAAATCACTGTATTCTCAAAAGCTGGGCCTGGGAGAGCAACAGATACCTGGATCTCAGCCCCCTATACACACATGTGCTTTCTCATTACCTCTTTCACTAAGGAGGTGTTTAGTTGTAAAAGACTTTACAACTTCCTCAAAAAATTTCACTGAAGTTTTTCTTTTGTTGTCCCATCTAGAAATTTTCAGAACTTGCAAAAGGTCATCCAACTGAAAAGGCCCAAAATCTTTATGAGCTTCCTCTGCTAATCTGAAAATACTGAAGACCTGTTACAATTTTTTTTTCATTAGTAACAATTTAGTAATGCTCTTTAAATAGCATATCAATGACACAATATCAGTGTTTTCATAAGGCTTTTAATCATCAATAATCTTTGAAGCTACTCAATTAGCCATGTAATCTGTACAGTTGAATGCACTGAAGAAGGCAGCCTGAGGAGTGTTTTTTTTCAGCTGATTTCATGGTCATGATTACCATTAGATTTGTTGATTTCTTAATTTTTTCAATACAATTAAAGAGAAAGTGGTTTGTGGTCTCTTTTAATGTATACAAGATAAAAGCAAGTGTTGAGCTTCAGATGAAAATTTTCTGGGTATTTGACAGCAAACAAAATAGGAAAAGATTTGAAAGAGGATCTGGTAAGGCTAGTGGTCTTGTAAATATTAGGATGAGTGATTTTTATTTTTTTTTATAGCATGCAAAATATTAAGGCAGTTAATTTCTTACTTTACTCTTGAAGATGAGAGATGTTAAAGAAATGGCAACAGTAATGTTTGTGAAGTATATTCACTTCTCAGTGCTTCTATTAAAGTGCATGAATATACTTTAACCATGATTTTATTTTAGATCTGTGGACTGAGCAGTTTCTGTATTTCCTTACTGAAGAAAAGGATATAAAAGGATATAAAATATCATCTGAGTTGGTTAGGGTGGTTCCTTGTTTAGTAACTAGAGCTACTTTGGAGGCAAGTACTTTGGCTATGTTTAGAAAAATGCACATTTAAGTGTTGTTGCCTTCCTATAGTGTTCCTCAAGTTCTAGTTGCAGTTTGAAAAACTTTTTGCAGTTTTTTCCTGGATCATTGTTGCCCCACCTTTTCCTGGTGACTTAGAGTGGTCAAATTGCTTCTGTCAGTCATAAGGAATTTTCAGGTAGCTTTTTGTTGTGCTTTTTCAGATGATCCATGGTAGATACTCTAGAGCTTTATGGGTTCTTTAGAAGCACTGACCTGGCAGGTGAAGATAAAGAGCTTACATGACATGATACCCCGTGGGCAGTTACTCTACAAAGTAGACCAGAGTGGTGCGTAGCTGTTAGCATGCGCTCCTGGGGCATGCTCTGTATCAACCCAGCTTTCTAAAGAGCTGATGGTGGTGTGTCCAGATACAGTCCTAAAGACGTGAACCACAGTGCTCCAGACTTGCTCCTCTTGAAGGAAGCTAGAAACAGTTCTGATGTTGCAAACCAGAGATATGTTTATATCTTAGATGTGAAAATACATAATTTAATTACAAAATAAATTACACTTACAAATTATATGTATTTTTATATATTGCTACATTTCATGAACCTTTTGTAACCTGTGTAATAGTAAATTATCCTTAATTTTTGAAATTCCCGCATAAGTCAATCTCTCAAAGAACTGATGTTGGTGGTTTGTTGTTTCTTGGTTCTGTTTTGTTTGGGTTTTTTTTCCTAAATATTCTAGTCTTTTTTTCCTAGCACATGACAAAGCTGTAGAAGGCATTATGAATAGGAGCTTGAACAATGGTTCACAATTCACAATGAGCAATGTACAATCTGTCAAGTGTTGTTGTCTTATTTTGCTGTGTTATAAGTGATTTGGACTGTGAGGAAGTAAGAAGCTTGGTCCTGCCAGGAAAACAAAAAAATCTTTAGAGATTGAGAATGGTTTCTTATTTGTTTGCCTACCTCGAGAAAGCTGTGATTGTGATGGGGTCTGAAAAGACTGAGAGAACCTACAGACTGCAAAATGCATTTGATTCCTGGCCAAGAGATAAACCTCTAGAGCAGCCTGGTGTGGACGTTCCATGTAGCAGTTGGTCGTGGGTCTCCTGTGGGCCTGTGTGACCCTGTGGCCTGCAGATGCAGTTGCTTAGTTGTGGTTCCTTCAGATGCTCTAAGGAAAAAAGTGACTGCTATCCTGCTGCTGCCAGGATGGTGTATTAAGTGTGAAATTGAGGATTTATGTTGCACACCCAGTGCAGTAGAAGGAGAATGTGAGGAGATGCTGAAGAAGTCAGAGTCTGTTAGGGTAGTGCCCAAGCAGTGTGTAGGAAGGGTGCTTGTTCCTCTGTCAGAGTAGTCTACCTCATGGCCTCTTCCTCCTGCTTTTCGAGAGAGTTCATTGGAGTGAGCTACCACCAAAACCACACCTTTTTGTTTGTTTTGCAGTTGCTTTTTTTTTAATAGGAAGCTTGTTGGCTTTACTCTAAAAGAGAGCTTAGGAGGTGAATAGCAGTGTGGATGTTCAAGGTAACAGATTATTGGAATTAATTAGAAGCTCAGTTATCAGTTTGCAGTGCAGTCAGTTTATTGCTATCTGTTGAGAATATTTTTAATTAAAAGCTGAGAAACTTATGAGAATACTTCTGAAGCTTATTGAAATGCCATGTTTTGAATATCAGGTGGCTAATGGAGAACTGTTCAATTAAATTATAGTATCTGCCTTGCAAGGCAGTCTGAGACTTAGTGCTTCCACTTGCTCTAGGTAGTATTGCTTGGATTTTAAATTTTGAATTTTGTGAAGAAGCTGTGTTTGTCTTGTAAATAGTATGTTGCTTCAATGGTAGAGAAAGATTAGATGATAGAAGATGTTTCCTAGCATAATATAATAGCATTTTCATGGTTTTCTCTTTGTCTCTGAGAAGGGAGCTGCACGTGCCTCTTATAAAGATAAGACAGTAAGGGAATTAAGTTTGGTTCCTTACCTATTCCAAAAACTAAGTGGAGACACATGATCTTGGAAAAAAAAAAAGTGTATTCCTGAGGGAATGCAAGATTGACCAATTTGTTTATCTAGTGTTGTATTATTAATGCCTTAATATTGCGGTCTTTGGACTTCAGGGCTTTTAGTCTGCTTTAATACTGTAATAATCATCTTAGTTTTCCCCACCCTTGAATTTGAGATGTAAGATAATAAATCCTCTTCCCTTGGGTGAGCAAGAGTGGGGGAGTACTAGATCCTGCCAGGGCGCATTATATACAGCCACTATCTGTTACAAAAATTCCTGTATTCCACTAATACTGGTTTTACAGTTTCAGCATTTATTTTGTCTGTGCCTAAGAGGTCTTACTCCAGCTTTATCTCAGAAATTGAAAGTCTTAACTGTTACAGCCAGTAGCATCAGTTTATGAAGTGAAGATTTTAAAGAAATCTAGTGTAGTGGAACTTGCTTATTAAATAATTGAGTGAGGAATGCTATAAGGATTTTCAGTGAGAACAATTTCTGTTGCTTGTGTTTCAGAATTGGTGTAAATACTTTTTAGAGGTAATTTTTACTGCTAGATAACATTTCCTCTGGAAAAAATATGTTCTCACACTGTTTTGGGTATTGTATGGCTTGTTTGTGTGCATTAAGTAGAAGGAACTGAACATGAAATGATTGTTTTGGGATTGTTGGTATAGCTTTTACCCCCTTTTTCTTTGAAAAAATACTGATGTTGTTTAGCTGCTACTACTGTGTAGTTCTGAGAATGAATATTCTACTATTGTCCTGTTGTCATTCAGCAAATAGGTTGTACATGTATTTATGCCATCTCTGCATATTTATTTCAGTGCAATGCGTGTGTTGTTGTCCAAATTACCACGACCATGGATTGTTGACGAGAAAAAAGATGATGGTTACACTGCCTTGCATCTGGCAGCTCTCAATAATCATGTGGAAGTGGCTGAACTTTTGGTGCATCAGGTAGGGTTCTTTTCTTGGAAGGATTTAAATGTCACACTTCACTTGACCATCTGATGTGAAAATAGTTTGCTTCTTGATGCCTGCAATCACAATGCAGAGGCAATGGCACAGGAAAGGACATGTGGTGTGCTCTAAAGGTCAAACTAGCCTTTGAGATCATTACAATGGCCTTATGGTGCAGAGGGACTGAAAAATTTGATACCAAGTTTGTTTCAACAGATCAACATCTGTACTGTGAATAATTAAAGTATTTAGTAACTTCTCCTCTCAATCTCCAGACTAGGAATCATATTCAGTGGTCTAATTGACTGCCTTGCCTGTAGATGAATTGCTGGCACGATAGTGCTCTAATGCTTTGAATGTCTTTCAGGGCAATGCTAACCTGGATATCCAGAATGTTAACCAGCAAACTGCACTGCACCTTGCCGTTGAACGACAGCATACACAGATTGTTAGGGTAAGTACCTTATTTGCAGTAAGCCATGTGGTTAATGGTACTTGACTCAAGCCAGGTGGTAGCCGTTAAGACTTAGGTACTTCATGAACATTTAAAAAATGATTTAAGGGTATGTAGCCATTGAATGTTTGTATGATTAATTTTGGTAAATCTGGAAACCTGCCAACTTTCACAGAAGGTCAGTAGGAAATACGCAGGATGTTTCAGGAATGCTCAGTCTTTGTACACATACGTTACGGTTTCTGCTATGTGGTTGCCAATTCCAGCATCTGTCCTTGTTGAGTAAGGGAGAATATATTCCCCTGTTACTTGTCGGAGCCTTGTTGTCCTGTGATGGGACCTTCAAATAGCATTTTTGATGCCTCTTACTGTATGAGGCCTCTTGCCTCATAGATTTGCAAATTGTAGTTGTGAAACACTTTTCACATGTTTTTAACTACTTTTTAGTCTTCTGACTGTCATTTTCCCTGGTTTTAGCTTGGGAGAGCTATAAGCAGTAATAGAAATACCTTAGCAGTGAATGTAATGCTATTTCTGTTTTTTGCTTGCGTGGTTGCAAAAGTTAGTACTTCAGCTTAGCAAAACTGTGTTACCTATAGCTTTCCCATTCTGGCCTGTGTGCACTGTCCGTGCAGGACCTCTGTGACTTTGGGTTGTTGGTGTGGGCTGTTGAGGCTCAGAGTGAGCACTCACTGCTGTAGGAAATGTTCCCTGTGAGCGAATACATCAGCCTGGCCTTGGCGCAAATTTTTTTAGTTTGTCTTTGTAGACTGAGAGTCATATTAAAACCTGTCTCTTATTCAGGCTTACAGAGAATTGTCTCTCCTATGCAAACCTGTATCTGCAGTTCTGTTTGGTGTTATTTTGCCGTAAGGTTTCTCCATCTCCAAGGGCCGATGGATGTGATCCCATTACAGTGAAACATGTGATAAGGCCCTATATCTGGAACTGCTTGCTACCAAAAGAATGGTTTCCTAGAGTCAGTGCCGCTTGCATCCTGCAAGCTATTTGGCAGCTATATTTGATGAGCTCTTGTGCCCTTCTGGAACAGACCCAGTACCTGGGAATATAATGTGAATGTAGCAGACAAGCAGGAAGGTAGGCAGGTAGAAGAGCTCATACGTGTATTGAACTGCGTGCTTGTATCTTCGAAAGTTTAAGTGAATGACCCTGTAGAGTATCCGTACTTCAGAGTTGGATTAACTTTGAGAAGTCCTAAAATAACTCATGCAGCCATGCAAAGAGCATGTTGGCTCCGTATTGCAAAATTAATTCCTATTGGGCACCTTCCAGGGCTGGGTTATACCCTCAGGCATCTCTGGAATAGTGGTCAAAGGTAGCAGAGTTCTTTTAAAAGCCTTACTGCCATGACAAAGGGTAGTGGTTTGCCTTTTTCTTTTTTTTTTTTTTCCTTAAACTTCTGCAAAGGTTTTGAATTTCCATGGAAATCAGGGATTCCAGGTTGCTCTGAAAAGAGTTCTTTTATAGATTTTTTTTGTTTGTTTGTTTCTTTTCAGGAGAAGCTCTTAAGCAATAAATAGCAGTGGCAGACATAAGGTACAAATAGGAGAAATAAAAAATTGGGCTAGAGTAAATCCACTTAGAGAGTTTGAGAAGTTGGTGGCAGACTGTCGCAACTATTGGCTTGTTTTCTTGGTTTCACTTGTGGAAGGAAAGGTTGGGGAAAATAGTAAGCTGCAGTCAATTACAGGCAGATATTTCCTTGAAAATTAAGTTCTGAATTCCTTTTAAACTATTTTCTTTTTAGCTTTTTCTAGAGTCTTGACACTCTGGTTCTGAGAGGCTGAGATCCTTGCAAGCGTGCAGGTTCTGAAGAGGGAGATCCCCCCTTCGTGTGTTCCTGTTTCCAGGCGGTGCCTTTTGTCAGGGCTGCTAATCTGAATTTTGCAGAGTGGCAGAAGCTTAAAACTAAAGTTAAAACCTCAGCTGCTCTCTACAGGTTTCTGAATGGCAGCAGTGACAGGGTTTAATTTTTCAGGGGCAGTTGTTATTCATCAGCGTGTGCTGATTTTTTTGGTTTAATGGCGTATTTAAGAAAGTTCTGGTGCGTGGATGGAACCGTGGGAGGGCTGTATGGAGGGCAGGATGAATCGGAGGGCCTGGGCAGCCTTCTCCTTGTATTCATGTCACGTGACCTGGAAAGTGTGTCTCTAAAATTAGCCTTAAAGATGAGTCCTACAGTTCATTGCTTTCCGAAGTGTTCTGAGATGGTATTTAATGGTGTCGTTGGCTTTTATGACTCCTGCTGAATAAGGGTAAACCGAAGTACATGCTCTGTGAATGGGAGGATACTGTAAATTAAGTTGTAAAGTTTAGCATGGTGTGGAAGTGGTGATTTTTGAGGTCATTGAAACCTAATAGTAAAGAATATATACATATCTAAAGTATTGCCCACTTGTTCTGTTTCTGATATGTTGCTGTAATATGTTACATTGTTTGTTTGTAGGCTATCTTGTAAGAATTAAAAGTTTTGGACAGTAGAAAGAGCCCTCTAAAATAGCATCTCTTGTAGTGCTCCCTCAGAGCACAGGCAAGCATTAGGCTCCTGCTGAAATAAACTTGATATTTTAAAGAGATAAATGTTTCAGTTGAGGGCGGAGCTTCAAGTATGTGAATTGTAGCAAGATAAAAAGATAACCCTTTTGGACCTCCTAATGTGTCCTAGACAATAGTCTTCTGAATTTTGTTGTTAAAAGGAATAAATAGCCTTCTCATGAACTTTAAATTGGGTTCTCTCTCTTTTCAGCTCTTAGTCCGTGCAGGTGCTAAGCTGGATATTCAGGATAAAGATGGGGATACTCCCCTGCATGAAGCCCTGAGACACCACACCCTGTCACAGCTCCGCCAACTCCAAGACATGCAAGATGTGGGCAAGGTAGATACTGCTTGGGAGCCATCAAAGAACACAGTAAATAAAATGCATTTATTTATTCTTTTTTTTTCTTGTACGTTTGTCTCTTTATTTGTCTAGTTTGTCTAGTTCTGTACTGTTGAACTGGTTTGTGGCAGCATAAGTTTGCATTAAACTGCAGGGTAGGCAGAATCATATTGCTATATGCGACTTTTCACATGTAGTCATTATCTTTGTTAATGAAAAATAGGGTTATTTAGTTCAAAATATTTCTACAAATCTATCTTCCATAGTGAAGGTGTATGGCTGCCAAAAAAAATCAATAGTAGCTTTTAAAGAAAGAAATAAACAGTATTACAGTACAGAATAAGACTAAATTGTTTTTTGTGCTTCAGCATCTTGCATGCTTGTAGCTGTAGTCGTTCAGCTGCTTCTATTACCCTCTGAAAGTTTATTCTGTTAGAACAAGGCATTCTTATTCTTTTTGTTTAACATTATGTATGTTTCTCACAGAATTCATTTCAGGAATTGTGCTGTAGTAAAGAAATAGTCTAAGAAATTCCAGGTAATAAAGGTCAAAATATTTTATTGAAAAAAATGCTCACACCCAAAAAGCTCTGTGAACCCCACGTACAAAGTTGAAGTTTATAGTTTGCTGATAGGCTAAGAAGAAATAAAATTCTGTAATGATTTGGACTGAAAAAAAAACAAAAAAACTTTTTTTTTCTTTAAATACTGAAGATGAGTGACATAACAGTGATCAGATTTGCTGAATTATTCGTTACCAATGTGGTAATATTTTTTTCTAATTTTAACTGAGTGGTAAGTTTCTTGCATTTCATTCAAAATAAACCCCACCAACTTCATTCAAAAGCCTTTGTTCAAAACAGTAATTCCACTGTACAACAGATGTTTTTCAGTCTGGTTACTTAATCTCGCTGAAATACACTGGAATGAGTTTTGAAAAAAGATGTAAAATGTGACTGGCATGTGTAAGAAAATGATTGTGTCCTCTTAAGTGGCAGGACGAAAGCAATTACAGCGCAGTTGTTTCCATGATCTGAAATGGATTTTCTGTGAGAGGTGGCTAAAGTACTTTGTGTGCATGTATTTAATTGTGAAATGAATGAACTGGAGATAAATACTGTTTCTTTGATTCAACATTTCATAAATAGGTTTTCCTGTTGCCCATTTTATTGGTGGAATTCACAGCGAAAGTACAGTTGCTGTGTGTTTTGAGTTTTTTGACACAAGAAGGGGTGGGATTTTTTTTTCCCGCCTTTTTAAATTTTAGTTTTGGGGGATTGTATTTCAGAGAGTTAAGTTCTTCTAGTTTCATTTCAGATGTATCCTTTGTTTAAAAAAAAATAATTACACTTTCGGTTTATTTCAATTAAAATAATATTTCAAGAAAGGGCAGGAGGGAAGATACCACAACAAACAAATAAAAAAATCCCTGCATGGTTGTATCTCTGGTCACCCCAAAATGTTTTCATGTTTAAAAAAAAATAATCACAATCAACTAGTACCTCCTATATTAGTTTGATCAATATATTCTTTATATTCTCAATGTGCACAGAAGCATTTTAGGACTCAAGATTTTCTTGAATAATGTTGATGAATGTTCCGGGTGGAGGAGCCAGTCTTGGTGTAGTGTATATCATCTGCACCAAGTGAAGCAAATGATCTGTGTTTGATTTTTCCTCTTGGAGTCACAATAGCTGTTTCATTCAGAAACAGCTTAGAGCCCATAAGGTACGAGTGTGGATGGCAAGAGAAGTCTTGTCCCAGCAAATAAGAAAGGACTACAGCAAATTACTTAGTATAGATGTGTGCCTTCAGAGCAAAATCAGCCCCAGAGCAAAATCAGCTCGCATTGGGTGTTGTGCTACCTTGGCTGGGTTACCTGCACTGCAGCTAGATAACAACTCTGCCTCATTTCAGCCAATGCTGTAATTCAGGGGCAGAAAAATGGTCAAAATTTATAAACAAGAATGCTCTGTGATGTGATCACCATGAAACAATTTCTCTGACTAACTTACTGGCTTTCGTGGTATGAAGTCTTTGAAGCTGTACTGTTACTGTTCATTGGAAAGAATTGCAGGACTGTGAGTATCTGTGAATTCATGAGGTGACCTTCAAGAGTCTTGTAGCACCTCAGTAATACTGATATAAAAAATCCTAACTACAAAAAAAACTAACATACAGACTAGACTGAGGTTTTAAAAAAATTGCTTCCCTAGGAAACTGTCTGACTGGATGATGAGAAGGATAATCTTGCAGTTACTAAGTCAGTGTAAAGATTTCTAATACTTCATGTGCTGCAAGACATAGACCTAAACCAAGCCTTTTTTTTTTTCCCAAGTCACCTCTAGGGAGTGGGGGAATAATTAAGAGAGGAGTTTTGAAAACCGTTTTTTTCATAGTTCAGATTTCAAGATATGCAAACTTTAGGGCTGCAGTGACAGATTTCTGGTATTTCAGATTTATTCCTGTATGCTGTTGGGTCTGAAATAGCACATCTAGTTCTTCAAATACAAAATGGTTGTTAATCCAGCCAAAATTACTTAATTTGAAGGAGTCATACTTGACACTCAGCTTTTGGAAGACCAGCTGTAGGGATAGGTTATACAAACTGGAAGTGGCATAAAATATGTACATTAGCCAAGTTGGGCACTTAGATCAATTAATGGGAAAGAGGTGCAAACAAAATCCTGCCTTTGTCCTGGAATTCAGCATTTGAAACTCCTTGAATTGGAGCTGTCCTAGCTGTGCCAAAGATGTTCCTTTGAAAGTAGGCCACTGTAGTTTACTGAAGGGTTCTTAATGGTGCCAGCAGTTTCATATTATAGGTAGTCTGCATTATACTTACGCCTTTGAACTGATTAAGCTTTAATACAAAAAGATGTTGGGAACAGGCGCAGAATGCTCCAAGTAGGTGAATCTTCTCCTTGCTGGGCAATGGCAAGGGAGGGTCATCTCTTCATTTTTCTAGCTGACCCTGTGAATCATGCACAATAGGTGCAGCAATACAGAAATACAGTAATAGTTATAAAAGGGCCTTACGTGATTAGGGCAGGTATGTGAGTTTAAAACCTTCCAGGCTGAGAAGGCAACTGAAATCAAGTCTTTCTTGGGCAGGTGCTTTGTCAGTAGACTAAAAGTAAGTGTGCTTTAATTTCTCTACCCAACTATGTATTCAGACCAAATGTTTCAGCACTTTTTCTGAACTCAGTACTTTCAGTATACTTTGAGTGTATTCTGAATATATGCACTGGGACTTTCCCCTTTACAGTGCTTGTGTAGAAGAATGGCCACTTCACAAGTGCGTACAGGCATGCAGGAGATTGAATGCTTCAATAGCTGAATTTTAGTTCCTTAAAGGAGAGTTGAATACAGCTGACTCAAAATTAAGCAACAAATGTTCCTATTTAATTCTAGAGATGCTCTCTTGGGCTTACAGATTTATACGTATGTTTGTGTGTATGTGGATGTGTGCATGTCAAGTAGTTTTCTTTTAGCCAGACTATTCCTAACCGTTTAGTCTCTCAAGTTGCTTACTTATCTGTTTTCTTACTTTCAGTTAATAATGGGACTTGGTACTCAGGGAGCAGAGAAGAAGAGTGCAGCATCTATTGCCTGCTTCCTGGCAGCCAACGGAGCTGACCTCAGCATTCGTAATAAGAAGGGTCAGTCTCCTCTCGATCTCTGTCCTGATCCCAGTCTCTGCAAAGCATTGGCTAAATGTCACAAAGAAAAAGTCAGGTTTGTACAGTCATAAAATGCGCAGTTTCTGCATCTGCTTTTTATACATCAACTAATGTATTTAAAACAGTGTGCCTTTATGAGTAATGGTGTTAAAACATACAAGGTTTTTCTTGACTTTTAATTACTTCTTTATTTTCTATGGTACATTGAATGCTATTTACAAACATATTAGTTGAAACTTGCACAGATCTTGCAGGACTTTCATACATGTTAAATATGGGAGGAGAATGGGAAAGGTGATAATGCAGAGATGGAACTCCAAACCATCCCAGAAAAGCTGGTGGGGGGCAGAAATCACTGAAAGAATAACTAAGCATTGTGACAGTTTTGCCAGGGAGATTGTCAAATCCTTGTCCATGCAAGTTTTGAAGATTGGAAGGGACAAAGTGCAGTATAACCTGGTATGAATTCAGTGTTGACACTGCTTTGGTGTCACAGGAAGACACAGGTGACTTCTGAGTACCTGTTAACCTGAATGATTGTATCATTCTGTAAAAAGAAGAGGAGGGGACAGGTCTGATGGCTCAGAAGCACTTCTCTAGGAATTACAATTTCAGTGAAATATCATGTTATCAAGTGCATGCAATATGAGAAGTTTCAGCATGCTACTTGTCCTAATAGTGCTGCTGCTGGTGGCTTACATGCTTAATTCCTATATGGAAGTCCAAAATTACTTTCAAAATATCATGAAGAGAGACTGGTCTTGTTGCTGCTGCCCTGGTGTGCAAGGTGCTTATTTTCTTCAGTCTTTCTGTTCGTGTGACCTCGTCACCGCGGCTGTTCTCTCTCGCCACCTTTTATGGGCTTGTGAGGGCTGTAGGGCTGAGCTGGTTAGGTTCTACACGCGCTCCCTCTGCTGGGCCAGCAGCACCATTGGGCAAAGGTCCCACCCGACCTCCCTGCAGGAGTTTGGGGGGGTCTTTTACAGGCCCTGTCATTTGCCAAGCATTGGAAGTATATTCCAGAGTAAGGTGTTAAGCTGTGCAGTTCTGAATCTACAGGGTATGTCAGCTCTTAGGATGGGAGGGAAGGTGTGGTGGTTTTTTCACGTTCATGAAACACCATTCTAACTTGCGTGGCCTGTTCCTGTACAATGTCTTATCTGAATATGTGAGCTTGCACTCTGGTGTCAACTATACATTTGGGAAAATGCAGTTCAGATTGATTTATGATGATACACCGATGCCTGAATGCATAGGGGTATATAGATAAACAGCCGATTGATGTGTATTTTAAATTTAATAATTTTAAAAATTCTTAAAAGTGAAGTTTGACTGCAAGGTTTCTTTGTAGTGGTCAGGTTGGTTCCCGAAGTCCATCTATGATCAACAACGATTCTGAAACCTTAGAGGAATGTATGGTGTGTTCAGACATGAAGAGAGATACTTTGTTTGGCCCATGTGGACACATTGCCACGTGTTCTTTGTGCTCACCACGGGTGAAAAAATGCCTCATCTGTAAAGAACAAGTTCAGTCTAGGACAAAGGTAAAAACCTCCAAAGTTTATTGGTTCTCTTCTCATTGGATAGAATTAATTTTGCATTGTAATGGTATCTTGTCCTTACATTATGTTATTCTTTTCTGTTTGCCTGTGTTCATGTCCCTCATTCTTGCTTCACCTTGCAATGTCTTTATTGTTCAGGTCCTCAGAGTTCATAATACAGTCACCTGAGAATGCTTAATTTAAATAATTTATCCCACCATGCCCCTTACATGTATTTTTTTTCCATGTTAAGGTAAATTGCTGCTTCTCCTAAAGCATAATTTCCTTCAGTAATATTCAGTTCTTTTGAGTTCTTTTATTCCTTACAGCTGCTTGGAATGATGATTTTCTTGTAAACTGAGTTAATTAATATGTGCTTGTTTTTGAAGTTAATAATAACTTCAAGCTTTCACCTTCTCTTTCTTGGGCATCGTGATTCTCATTGTGCTGTCTTTCTCCTTCAGAGTGTCAACCAGGTTGTGCCCTATTTTGGGGATGCAATCCAAATAAGGCTCTAAAGTTTCTCAATGGTTGCTCCCAAGTACTTGTGACTATATGGGTGCAACCCCGTGGCTTTTCTGTTTGAATTTCCCAGAATCGCCAAGTTTTATCCTTCTCTTGCTTTTTGGCTGTATAAAAACAAAACCAAAAAAACCCCTCATTTTCCACACACAGGTTTCCTGATCTGTAGAAAACTCCCTTGATTCTTTTTCTGAGTGGATACAGGAATTGTGAATATGAGTTTGTATCATTTTTACTGTTGGCTCTCTTACTTTTATTACTTACAGTGTTCAGTGCTCTGCCATGCATATTCGCAAAGGCCAAATGTTAACATAGTGTGAGCTCTTTTTCTCTCAAATTTATTTAGAGCCAGTGAAAATGTTCTGCTACTGGGTGATTCAGAGCAGCAAAGTAATGCTTCTAACTTCCACTCATCCATCTAAAGAAGCTAATCTATGGAAATCAGCGTTCCTTAGTGAGAGCTAACCTTTGTGGATAACCTTCCTTTGATTTATTTGGCCAAATTAGATTGAGAGTGTGGAATATCTGTTCAATACTTCTCTTATACTTTTCTATATAAAAATTTCTGGTAATATCTGCAAGGCTAAGACATGAACGAACCTGGGTGACAGTTCTCTGAAGGGGAAGAGATGGTTTAGGCCTGTACAAACGGAGTGGTGTGTGATGTCTGTGGTAACACTATATATGCAGTTCATCCCATTAAAAGGCTTGAGAAACCCTAACCCAGAATATTAAAACAAGTTACCATAAAAGTCTCTTGTAAGTGAATTTCATAGAATTGTAGAAAGTTGTCTAGTCCAACACCCCTGCAATGAGCAGGGGCATCTTCAACTAGATCATGTTGCTCAGAGCAACTGTCTAGCTTGACCTTGAATGTTTCCAGTGATGGGGCATCTACCACCTCTATGGGAAACCTGCACCAGCGTTTCACCACCCTCATTGTAAAATATTTTTTCCTTATATCTAGTCCGAATCTAGCCTTTTTTATTTTAAAACCATTACCCCTTCTCCCATTGCAACAAGCTCTCCTAAAGCTGGGAACAAACCTTTTTATATAAGCCCTCTTTTAAGTCCTGAAAGGCAGCAATAAGGTCTCCCTGGAGCTTTTTCTTCCCCAGGCTGAACCACCCCAATTTAAGTATACATGGTGGAACAAAGAAGGAGAAGAAAAAAAATAAAAAAAGAAGTGTCTTAGCTGCTTCTCTTTGCCTCTCATATATAAATACTGCCAGAAAATATCTGTTCTTAGAATTCAATGTGAGAACTCATTTAAGTTGCATTTTGAGCTGAACTAGTTAAAATAACACTAGATGGAGCTTCTTCAAGTCCGCATGCCTTGCCTAAGGGAGTGTAAAAACAAATTAATGTCGAGAGCAGGAGATAAACTTTTCTCATGTGTGTGTTTGTTGTTCTTTACAGATTGAAGAATGTGTAGTATGTTCAGACAAAAAGGCAGCAGTGCTTTTCCAGCCTTGTGGTCATATGTGTGCTTGTGAGAGTAAGTGAAATTGACGGAAGTTTCTTTTTTTTTTAAGTAATCTTGAATCAGAACATTTTTAATCAGATTGCTAAAAGCTCATTTGTAATCTGACTTCAGGTTCCGTTTACTTGATAGTCTGGTGTGATAGCCAGAATTTTGGCATTATTTGGCATGCTGGTAATGAAATAATTGGAGAACAAACTGGAGATGTTAAAAAATTCTAAAAGCAAGTGCTCTTCCATCTGAATTATTTAATTGTAAATAGGCTTGCTTAGATTATTGAAGCCTGCTATATAGTGTTAAAACTTCTGAAGTAATTAGAATTAATTTTATTGCTTTGATGCAGGCTTTTTGGGCTTTCAGATGGGCAAGTGGTGTTTTAAAAGAATACTGTGAATGAATATTTAATGTGCTTCACTAATAATCTACAGATCTGCACAAGGGCTGTATTTTTCTCTAAAAGACACATAATGTATCTTTGCTAAGAGCACCAGTTACGATTCACTCGGATTTATCTCATGTAGCAAAAAAAGACATAGGAGATCTCCAGATTTTTTTTGTGTTTGAGAATATGTGGATGGAAATGCAGCCATCACCTTGTCACCAGACATTTCAGGGCTTTATTGAAGAGTTATTTTACCTAGAGAAGAGTTGTCCTTGTTGCTAACAGTCTTCATAAGAGAGAAGGTAATCATTCCCATTCGTAACTGCTTACTTGGTATCACTAAAGTTGTCTGGTTTCTTCCCCGTTCTGGCTGAGAGACCTGACATTGAATCACTTCATGTTGTTCTGATCTGGCCTCTTTCACTGTCTGCAGCTGAAAGATGATGAGAGAAGGTTTTTTTTATTAGCTTCCCAGGAAGAGGACAGACAAAAGATTGATTGCTGTGGTGAAGGATTTCAGCAGTGCAATGCACATCACCAAGTCTAAGTTGTAACAGTGACAGGAAAAGGTTTAATAGATGTAGATGATTTCTGTACAGAAAATAACCTGGAAAGAAGTCTTCAAGCACGACTAGAGAGAATCTTCAAATTAGTGTAGTTTACAGCACTCACTCTATTGATTCAGAGTAACCTTTAGCATTTATGAGACATAATCATTTGCCTTTTGTAGAAAAATTACAGCCTCCTTTCTAGGATTATTTAAAAAAAATACAGGTTTATTCTTTTAAGGGTAAGGAACCACACCTGTTTGCCTCTGGAGTATTAGGAGAGTGAGATCCTTTGTTCTAAGGGGAAAAGCAGGAAATCAAGACATTAATGGAAGTTCTGCTCTGAAATGTGTGTATTTTACTCTTGTAAATTTTGTATTTCTTGTGGAATAGACATCCATTTGGAGAAAGAGGGACCTTCTTACTTGAAATATGTTAAAAGAACATAAGCAGAATAGATTTACCATGAATCCCAAGCAAGTCATTGTTTATAGGTGTGATGTGCAGAAAAAGATGTGAAGATGAACATAAGTAGTTATTTGTATTATAAGCATCTGTTATGGTATTGCATATATAGTTACTGTGAATAGACAGGTTTATGGATAGGAAAGAAGAAAAATGATATAGCAGGATTCAGAATTTATTTCTTTGTCTTCTCTCAGACTGTGCAAGCTTGATGAAGAAATGCGTACAGTGTCGGGCAGTGGTTGAGAGAAGAGTACCTTTCATAATGTGCTGTGGAGGGAAAGGTACAGAAGACACCACTGATGATATTTGTGAGTGATTCCAAAACCATACTCTTTCACATTCCCCATCAGCTTCTTATTCTTTTAAATGATCTAAATCTTTCTGCTCCTTTTTAAATAAAAGTTTTAAAAAAACCAGTATTAAGCCAGGTATCCATTTGCTGTTTGTACTTGGTACGTGGTAGTAGCAGATGCGATGCTTCCAGTAGCAGTCAGGATTGCTTTCAGCATCCAAAGTAGAAGCCGAAACATACATGGCTTCTTGGCCTTTTTGTTAACGTCCTGTGAACAGAAGCTTGTCTGTAGTTGTGCAAATAAATGTTTGGGTTTTTTTACTTCTGGAACTCTCTGATAAAGGAATGGTAAATATTTTGCATTTAGATACTAGCAACTTTCATGACAGATTGTTCAGTTTTATATTTCCTTCTTTGACTACTTTTTAAGCTCCTTGTGACTTCTCTGAATAATTTCTATGCATTATTTTTATTTACTTTTTGTGTGTATGTGTGGTATGCAGTGTTTGACCTGAGTTTACCTGAATTAGAATATTAGGTCATTCTAGTAATACTGTTCCTAAATAGATAAATACAAGAGTAATTCTTAAAATCAAGTTTTTAATACTCGTGTGGGAAATGTAAAATTTGTCATTTGAAATACTTCTTAATTTTTCTATTACTTATAGTAACATTGCTTCCTGTGTCTGTCAAATACAGGAATATTAATCTGAGCTTGTTGAAATTTTGAGCAAACTTCTTCCAAGATGCTGGAGCAGTTTTGAACACCAAATAGAATCAGCTGTGTAGATAAAAAAGTCTTTTCAGTGTGAAAGGATTGGACTTTATTTTTTTTATATGTGCAAAAAAAATTTACTGCAGGTACTTCACTGACAAGAGCTCTGACAACATTAAGGGGCTACAGGCATTTTGAGCATCATTATTGAGAAAATATTTGTCAAAGAAGTTTTGCTGCTAAACTCAAAGAAGTTCTTTATAAATTGAGCTGCAGTGACATTGTAGTGACTTAAATTAGATTATCAAGTATGTTTGACTAACATTATTTCAGATAATTGAAAAACTGTAGGTAGTACACTGGAAATAATTATTGCTGTTTCATTAGATTGATGCATAATCACATATCTTTATTTTCTCTAAATTACAGCAAGTGGAAACATTCCAGTTTTGCAGAAGGACAAAGACAACACCAATGTCAATGCGGATGTACAGAAGCTGCAGCAACAGTTACAAGACATCAAGGAACAGGTAAAAGTGCTGGATAAAAATGTTGTGGACCGCTAAAATAATTCAAAAAGACAAGGTATCTTTTGTTATTTAAACAAATAACACAAATATATATATTAAAACAAATATAAACCAAAATGACATGTGGAAGTGCCTCAGTTAAATTTTAAATAGCCAATATTTTTTTTGTATGATGTGGCTTGTATGTCTTCTATGTACAGGTAAAAAAAAAAAAAGAAAGCAAGTGTCCATATTTGATAATCCATCAATTAGAGCATCTGTGTTGGTGTGACTAAAAAAAGGGTACACTGCCCAGGCAGTACGTTCTTTGCCTGTTGAGCTGACCAGACTGTGTAGGTACAGCAGAAGCTGTTTTCACAGAACAGTAATACAAGCAGATATTCTTCACTGTTCTGCATCTTGTCTGTTCATGAACAATGACTGGCACTTATGTGTTACGTAAAGGCTGTAATTTATGTGCTTTTCAGAAAATTGTGTGGTTGCAAAATTAAAACCTTTTAAAGTACTGTACGAGCGATATGAATATTTGGAATGTAAATTATAAGGTTTGTCTTTTGTAATTATGGAGAGTTTGCAGGAGGAAACTTATACAAATTGACTATAGATTGTGTTGATTATTCATTGGTTAAGTTACATGCAATTTAGAAATCAAATGAAAACCAAAAATTAATGTTTCAGGTAACTGACAGTTACCTATTCAAATTTGTTACGTCAGTAAGTCTAGTTCCATTAGAAAGTGCTTAAGTAGCTGTCTATATGCAGAACTTTCCTGGGTTAAATTACTAAACGCTTTCCATGTTTTTCAATCTGAACAAAGAAAAACTTTACTTTGTGATTTTTCACCAGTAATTGACCTGGAGTATCTGACTACTGTATGAACTTACTCTCTTAAAACCCTGATAATGTGTTTTTTGGGTTCCCTATGTATAACACAATTGGAAAAAACTTCATGGATACAGGAAACAGAGAAGTATTCTTAGTGTATTACTTGCCCTTTCCTCTTGTGGGCTTACAGCAGCCAGTAAGTTCAATAATTGCAGGATCACGTCTAGTCCTGGTAGTTGTTACTCTCGGCTATTCATGTGTGTGAAAGCTAAGACTAGAGTGTTTAGATCACCAGTTATAGGGCCCATTTCTCTAATTACCTTAATTTTAAGAGTGGATACACTGTCAGGTTTTAACTTCAGTGGCATGTCTGTGAAATGCTGTTCCTGTCATATAGAGACTTGGCCAACACCACAGTAGCAGAAATTCTATTATCCAATTCAAAGTGTATTCCTTCATAGTTTTTGTCTGTAAAAGAACATGCAGATTAAAAATTGTCATTTGAAAAATGCATGCCTGTCTTGGTGCTACTATCTGCAGTTTCTAGATATCTTTGATATCTTGCATCTACTGTATAGCTTCTGTTGTACATTGTAACATTGGATGACAAGAATAAGCTTACTGCTTTGGCATTTAAAATGATATATGCAAAGCATGTAGGTGAATGCTTCAATTCAAGTAATCTGCTTTCTTCAGACATTATTTTTGTTTTCTGGTTAGTTTATTTTAGGAGTTGATAAAAGATAGGAGTCCTATTTGAGTATGCTTTGGGTATGGTCTTATGTATAGGGACGTGAAAGGAAAACTACTTCATTTTACAGTCTTTCTTTCTTGATTAGATGTTATTTCATTTTTTTCAGTTTTTCTTAGTGTGCTCCTTTATTTGTAACAGTTTTGTCTTACCTTTGGGATTTGCTAGCCAGAAGCTTTCTAATATTAGAAAGTTACGCTGTGTTAGGGAGAAGAGAATGATTACTTTATACATCTCATTTTCTAGTTGTATTTTCTGATTTTTCACATTTGCGGTAGTAAGAAAGATCTAAATTTGGAACGCTTTGAGAGTTTAAGTGCACTCTTTTGCTTGGAAATGCCCTTTTGTCCAATAATTTATTTTAAATCAGTACAAAACTGAAGGTTGTTCAATGATGCTGACTAGAAAGAGGTGGTTCTGATCATCTTTGAAGATCACTTGAAACTCATTCATATATTCCTTAGTGTCTTTTTTGCTTATTCTTGTGACAGGGAAAGTTGCGTGTCATACTTAGAATCATAGAATGGTTTGTGTTGGGAGAGACCTTAAAGATCATAGTTCCAACTCCTGTGCCATGGGCTGGGCCACCTCCCACTAGCCCAGGTTTCTCAAAGCCCCATCCACCCTGGCCTTGAACTGGGGATGGGCCATACTTATGAGTAGCAAGCTGGATTTGTTTAAAATTAATCATCTCTTTTAAATTTGTGCTTGAAATGATGCACAGCATTCCACTATAACTGTGTATTCTTTTGATTTGTGCTTGAACAGTTCAGTCTTCGTGTTACATTGATATTTTTGTACTTAAAATTAATTTGTTCTTTTTCAGCAGGTATAATCCTATGTTTCAACTCATGCCTTCAATGATAATCTAAAATGTTAGTGCAGCAAGCTTTTAAAATCATTTCTGGTGCCAAGCAGAAGTGATGCTGATGTCAACAGAATCTCCCACATCTGATGACCACACCATTCTTCAGGGATTCCCTGAATGTGAACCATGTTGACTGTAATTGCGATACCTTCACTCCATTTCATACATAATCACCCTTATCTGTCTGATATCTTATGCATGTTCCTTCACCATACTTACATCACTTTCTTTCTCCTTAAATTTATTTTGTCACTGTGCAGCTGTATATTGTTGGAAAAAAACTATTTTTAGTAATGAGGAATTGATATTTCAAGAACTTTAAACCACATTATTAGGAATAAAAATTTATTTGAATGCAATCCCAGTTAAAGTTAACAATGAGAGCTTTTTTCAAGCTTTTACTTACCCAAAGAAATAATTTTCACATAGAACAGGTATAGTACCTTTTTATACCATTTGTTTTCTTTGATTGGAGTCAAATGATTCATACAGATAAAAAAAAGTGTGATTTCACACAGAGAACATTCTAACAAACTAATAGTACAATAGAAAGAGATCCTGCTTGTTTCCTGCTGCTGTGGCACAAATTGGGTATAAGGCATGCAACTTTCTTCTACTGTAAAAGTGCATATAAGCTGGTAGTTAGTAATGAGTGCTCTTTGAAAGTTGGATAAAACTCAGATATTTGGGCTTGTATCCCACTGGGAAACTGCTGAACTGATTGAGAAAATCCTTGTCAGAATAGAATTGCACAAAGCAAACAGGAAGCTTGGTTGTTCCTGCCAGCCGAATTCTCCTCATGTATGAAGCAGCTTAAATGTTAAAATAGTATCATATTAAGAAATTAAACAGCTAATGTATTTTTTAATTGCATTTGTACTAAGCTAGAGAAAGTGGGCAATTTGCTAATACTGCATGCAATTGCAGAAAAGATCTATAAAATGAAAACGTTAGGATTTCTATGCTTCACTGCACGAAATATTCAGAAGTAATGATGTTAAAACAGGTGGTTTGTTTGCTTGTTTTTTTGAGTCTCTTGCTGGATATTTTCATTTTGAAATGATGATGTGACATCTGGTGAAAAGCAGACCCTTGTAACTTCAGTAATTCTGACATTATGTTTAGGCACAAAAGCAAATAATTAAGCTAAAGATGTAAAACAAAAGCTACAAGGTTTGGTGTTTTTTTTTCCAAAGATAAAATCGGGGTTTGCTTTGTCAGAC
The DNA here is from genome assembly GCA_025769975.1 of Gallinago jamesoni. Lineage (NCBI taxonomy): Eukaryota > Metazoa > Chordata > Aves > Charadriiformes > Scolopacidae > Gallinago > Gallinago jamesoni. The sequence continues at coordinate 105,245,238 of JAOQGH010000012.1, forward strand.
TTTTGTCAAAGACATCATGTCTGTACTATCAGGTTATAGACATTTGTCAGAGGACAACTATATATTGATTGGAAATAGCTGTTACATTGATATTTGAAGACTGTAGGTTACTGAAGGAAGGTGCTCTAATTGCCCCGTTGGGATGTGTAGGTGATGACTTGGTGTGAATGGAAAAATAAGCAGGACTGACAGATAGTTGGACTTCTGCAAATTTTTAGTTTGAGTGTTTAGTACTGTGGAAATTCTGACAAAACTGGAGCACAGAATTTTTGGGAAGACTGAATGGATTTTTTTTTTTTAAATGTAAATTGACATAAGGTTTTATCTGGAAGTTTTACATTTCTGCTAGCCTGTTATACTGGTATCCTGGAGATTAAAAAAAGGCATTTGGCTGGATTCTGTGCCAATTTAAACTCTGTCTAAGCAGACCAATGGTGAAATTTTTTTGGCCTTCAACTAAGCTACCTACCCTAGGAAGTAATACCTATTGATTCCGTAGAAAGTTATGCTCTTAGGTTATAGTGAGTAGGATTCCTGCTATGGATTCTCTCTTTCATGAGAAGAGCAAACTGAAGTAAAATCCCATTGATGAGAATGGAAACAAGTCACAGGTGCAAGGTGGTGATAAAATGAATTTGCATTTGTAATACAAGCCCTGTCAGTATTTTGTATTATATATGAGATCAGCATTTATAAGTGTTAGATATCAGATGTGTCTCTCACATCTGAGGACATTTTAGATTTGATTTATTGGACTATAGAGTGGTCTTAATTATCATATTTTAACATCCATTAATTTACTAACCTTTGATAAACTGTTATAAATGAAATCCTAATATGGCAGTGGTATGTTTATGGTGAAGGAACATGCCTTATCAAAATTTCAATTTCTGCACGTGACAAAAGGTGAAGAACATTGCTCCTTAGTGGCTTGGTACAAAATGACCTTTGCTGCTGAAGAACTTCAGGAGATTTTTTGGGGGGCATTGGCTGTCACTTTAATGTCAGTAATTAAAACTGATTTTAAAAGTTTGCTGTGCTACTGTTATGACTGAAGGTCACAGATTTATTAGATTATTCATAATTTGAATAATTAATTATTCAATTTATTAAATATTTATATATATTTATTCAATAATAATTTGAGGTGTTCTTTGGTTGAAAAATATAGGTAATTTCTATGAACAAAGGCTGGAATTACCAGCCTATTGAATCTTTATGTATAATATTAATTATGCAGCATTTTTATGCTGCATATGTTCAGTGTTTGGTGTTTAAAGGTAAGTATATGAACAGAAGTTGGTAAATCATTACCTGAGCATTGCACACATAAAGCTGTTTGGGTTGTTTGTGCCCTGGAAGAACAGGGAATGATGCTGAAGAATGTCTTAATGTTTCAAAACTTGGGTAATGCTGAAAATGTGATGTCAACCTTCTGCCAGATAGCCTTACTTAAAGGGATCATATTTGGAAAGAAACTATATGGTTTTTATGTCATGATGGGGTAGGAAAAACTCAAGTATTCTAAGTCAATGCAAAGTTAAAATGTGATTTTTTTTAAAAAAAAAAAAAAATTAGTTTTCAGTTTAGTGCCTAGGTTATGCTATGGCAATGATCTGTTACGCTTAATGTGATATATATAGTGTTGCATTTCGTAAATTTATATATTGCATATGTGATAATGTATCTCTACTGCCATTAACTATGTAATGTGTCAAAATCTTTTACAGACTATGTGTCCTGTCTGTTTGGACCGTCTGAAGAATATGATCTTTCTCTGTGGCCATGGAACGTGTCAGCTTTGTGGAGACCGAATGAGCGAATGCCCTATATGCCGCAAGGCAATTGAACGAAGGATCCTTTTGTATTAAGAAGGGGAACCAGTGTCTTTTATTACCTTATGAAATAATAAGGACATTTTGATGATTTAAATCTCTGTAAGTTTGAAAGGCAGTAAAGGGTTCTAATGAAAACATTTCTAATACTGTAGCGCAAGTTCATTACATGGTAATTGTTTAAAGACTGTGAACACATCAAAAACAGTATTTGAAAAGTCAGCTTTTAGCATTACTCTTAAAAAAAATACGTAAGCCTGAAGCTAATTTAAAGCAGTCTTTTTCTTTTCATTTTCTTTCTGTCTTCTTCCCCTTAAAGTGTAAAGGGACAATCGTACTTTGGTTTTCTTTGTTTTTTAATGTATGTATCAGGTCTCAAGTGATGTAAGGGTTTTTTTATATTGTCATTTAATATCAGATATAAATATTCAGGATTTTTGTTTTGTGCATTTCTGGAGAATGTTCAAATTTTGTGTGACCGTTATGATTCACAGTAATTTCTGTCTTGAAATATACAGTAATGCAAAATCAATACAAAGCATATACACGGTACCAATAAATATAATACTATTCCCAAAAGATCAGATCTCAAAATACAGTGTTGAGGTAATTCTAACTTTATTGTGCCCTTTGTTGCTGAGGATGAGTTGGGAAGGAAACAGTAAAAGGAAGAATCTAGTTTAGAAATATTATGTTCCCAAACCTGCACTTCAGCCTACCAGGTTCAAGCTAAATTAAATAGTGAACTTCTGAATTCTGCTAGCCACATAATTTTGTATGGAATTGCTTTTAACTTGACTGAAAAGGAAAACATTGGAGCAATGAGTCAGTTATCCATTTCAGATGAGTGAATTTGGTCAGTTGTAGAGGAACATACATAGATATATCTATCTAGAGAGAGAGAGAGCTGATTAAAAATTCTATGTCTATGATTTAGGAAAAACTAGAGATTTTGCAAGATTTCCTCTCTTAAATTAGTTTTATTGTCTCCAGGCAAACACTGTTAACAGCAAAAGAAAAGATTTTAATATTGCTTATTCATCAAAGTTGGGTGTTAACACCAGAACTTACCTGTGAATATCAATGGGTGATACTGTAAATGAAGATACTGCTGACAGAGCAGTGAATTCTGTGAGCCGTGCCCAGGTGAGTTGCAGTGGGCTGAAGGGAGGTGGCTGTCACTGATGTGACACAAAGAAGTGTTCCTGTCCCCAGAAGTGCTACTGTCAGGAACTGCAAACTGTTAACCTTTTGATAACAAGTACATGCTTCCATCTTTTTGGATGGAAGAAAGTATGCTGATTTAAGGATCTCTTGTAGCTAAAAGAAATGTCTGCTTACCCCTAAGGGCTTTGGCATTTTTCTGAGTGTGTAGTTTATGTAGCTCTTCGCTATTGTGCAGACTTCATTTGGATGTGCTCTTGCAGAATAATAAAGAAATCCATACTGGAGTCACTCAGGTGCCTTACTTGCAGCTAAGATTAATTACTCATTTAATTCTCACTGCATATATCAGAAGTGTGGCAAAATCAGTCTTGGTCTTTTGAAGCTTATGTTGATATGCCTGAATTGTGTAAACATTGGCAAAAGTCTCAGAAGAATGTTATTAGTAAACTGTAAAGATAGGTGTACTTTTAACCAGTAAGTTTTAAACACTGAATAGTTTTCCAAGAAACAACTACAGTGATGTATTGGAAAAATTTATGTGGAGTACTTTTTAACATAGCTAGGGGATGTAATACACAGCCTTCTTATAGCCATCTTTAATCCTGACCTAGAATTGCAAATGTTCATCATTCTTTCCAGTATTTTTTTTTGGACACAATCTCAATCCGGAGTCAATATAGTAGTCTGTTTTATTTTGTATACTAGTAGTCATGCGTTTTCAGATAATCTGTGTATCTGTCTTTTTGGCCCAATGAAATAGCCCTCCCTTTCCTTGCTTCTTGGGTCCTTATTCTAGAATATCAAGATTTCAAGGAGCTTTGGAAAGTTTTTGATGTAAGGCGCTTCACCCCCGTCCCCAGCAATTTACTATCTCCTCTTAAGCTCTGAGTGCACCTCAGTGTTGGCTGCAGTTCTCATTTGGCCAATATGCATGTCACTAAGTCTGATATTTTTAATTTTTTTGTGTGTGTAGAAAGTTCAACTGTCAAACTTGCTACAGTAGGCTTCAGTTTCCTGTCAGTCTTCCTTTAAAAATGATTATATAATAGGCATTTTCCTAATTTCTTTCTCACTGGAACTAGCCAGAATTACTTGAAAGCGTTTCAACTCTGCATCAGCTGAATAATTCCGCTGAGTAAGAACAGACCTAAAACATCCTGGGTGGGAAACTGGAGTTGAATGTTAAATACTCCTTGTGTGCAGGAGGCACAGGTTGTAGCATAGAAAGGCAAGTGCTCTGTTAGGCTTGTACATTTCAACAGAGAAGCTACAAGTTACTTTCTTCTATTACTTGTAATACTTGGATGGCATCACTGTCCTATGGAAACAGAGACCATGACTGATGGTATTGCTGTAGGAGCAACAGTAGTGTTCTACACTGTAGTCACACCAGATGTATGTGACTGTGTACAACTTTGGACTCACTGGGCAGTGTTGTGTGCCAGTTGAAATTAAAGTATGTCAATGTCAGGGATTTAACTTGATGGTGTCGTGAGAAACAGCTAAATTAAAGAAACTAGGCAAGCTAATCAACATGCTGAAATTATTGATATAGGCCTCTTATTAACAGGTGAAAGAGCTGGGGGAAGAGCTTACTGGGAGGGCTACACAGTGCTTGCCTTTAGAAAAACTTAATGAGGAAAAATGTTTGCAAATCCAGTATAGATACTTAGATTCACACACTGCCTTTGAATTCTGATGTAGGAGGTGAAGTACTGTTGAGGGAGCTAGTAAATTCATTCACTCAATTTAGTCTGTGCAGTGTTCACAGAGTGCAAATATTTAATTGGCTAACACATAATCGAAGGATGGAAACCAGAAGCTCAGTTGTAAGCCAAAGGGGATCGTAACAAGTAGGAGAGTCATATGTCATTGTGCCTCTCTCTTCAGAGAAAGATGGAAGTGTAAATCTCATTATTATCATAACTATTATTAGGGAGCAAATGAGAGAAAAATCAGTAAGGCGTTTATCTCTAATATGCCGTAAAATCAGAAACTGTAGGATATGAAAGCGTTTTTATTATGATTATCCCCCAGTATTTTATAGCCATTTTAAAATTAAACTGGATGAACTATCTCAGTTTGTTTCTTGAAACAATCAAGAAGACATCTAATGATATATATTGTCCAGATGTGAGGTATACTCAGATATTTAAGTAAAGTACTTCATTTTTTTTTTTTTTCAGTTTACTAAAACACACAAACGGTCACATCAGTACACGGTGATTCAAAGTATGACGACAACCTAAGGGGCTAACAGAGTATGATAAATAGTTGTAGCTTGTTAACTTTTGTGTAACTATTTTATTTTTCTTTCCCCAAACCCACTATCACTTCCTATACCCAAAGATCATATGGCACTTCTCAAAATTTGGGCTATTATTACCTACTTTTCATTTCCATTTGTTGCAATACTGTGCACTTGTCTGTTGGGGTTTGGAGGGATCCCTTTTTAATGAAGTGGATACTGAAAATTAGTGAGGAGAGAATAAACAAGTTACTTTGTAAATGTGAAAGCTTGATTAGGAGGTGGTGTTCTTAACTTGGACTGGGTGAGGATATAGCAGATTTGCACAAGTACTTGTGCCTTGTTTGCATAGTCTTATGGTATTTTAGCTTCTTTTGAAGACATGAAATGGTCTTTTAAAATAATCTGGTGTAAGTCCTTACTGTGTAGATATTTTCTAGAGATGAAGTTTTATGTATGCCTAATTATTTTTAGCAGTATTAATTGCAGAATTGCAGTTTGTGTAAACACTAAATTGTTTGAAGAAGCTGCTTTGACCTAGTGATCTAAGCTTCCTTTGCAAAGCTAAATGTCAGAAACTTAATTTTACTGTTCTGGCTTAATTTTACTCTAGCGGCTGGTGAACCGAAGAGCCTATCCTGTTCTTTGTGCTGCATGGTTCAAATTTTCACTTAAAAAACAAACAAATAAAAAAAAAAAAACACAACCCAACAACACTACAAGCTAACTTTTAGCAGTGCTACCTCCTTTCTGTCAAAGTACTGATTTCCTCTCTAGTTGTTCTTTGTCTTTGGAAAAGGATGGGAAACACATCAGTTCTGTTTTGCTTCATCTGTTTTGATGTCTGAATACATTGCAAAGGTTTTCCACTGACACTATACATTACCTACAATATAAGTGTGTCGTTTGCCATAATGTACTTTTTATATCATTCTTGCATAAGTTGCTAAAATTTGTACTATTATCTTTTTGTGTATTTCATAACTTGTGTTGACAAAGCAAGCCTGTTATCTGCAGAAGTTTTAGTATGTGCCATTTTTATAGCTAAGCCTGTGGTAAATACGAAAGTTCTGACTCAGGGCTTTTTAACAACTTAAAACACGTTCATAATATTCTTCAGCACATCTTGGAGAATATTAGAGATTTAATGACTATACAGTGCCTTGATAGAACTATTGAATGGGCAGCAGCCATAGAGTCCTTACAGAATGCAAGTATCTTTTGAATCCAGTTGATGAGTTGATGTAACACCCCTGCCGTGGATTTATAAACTTGTACATACCTTCTAAAAAAGAAAATCTACAAATGTAGGTTTTGTGAAGCTTTCTGAAAGTTGTTTGATTGTTACACCAGTCACAGGGGTCTGAAGGGCATAGTATTCAGATTTACAGAAGCAACATTTGTGACAAAAGACAGCTGATAAAATGTTCTGTATGTGACATTTTTAGTGTGAGGGGAGAGGTCATTGTATAAACAAACATGTAAAAATACCTGCTTTACTCTGGCCCAGTAAGTCTTTCATGAGAGAGGGAGTGAAATAATCAGCCACAAATCTGTATGTTTGCATGCCATTTTATAGTTACAAAAATGTAAGTCTCATTTTGACCTTCTAGGAAATACTTACTTTGTCCCAAGTTTAGTATCTTTATGAATGCGAACTGTTCATGTTAGAAAACAGGTTTTACTGAAACACAGGAACATTTTTGCTTTTGTTAAAACCATCTTTGTATTTTCAGTAAATTGTAGATTTTGACATGAATGTTTACTGGATAAATTTAAAGTTTTCTGTGTGAATGTAGTGGATTTCTGTATGCAGATAGCGTTATATCATTGCTTTCATTAAAACTGCTTAGCAAGGTGTAAGCTTTTCAAAGGAAATGCAAATGTACTGTATGGTTAATAAAACTTATATATGCTGACTTTTTCAAAAGCTTTGATTTTAAAGTGTAATTGGACTGAATTAATAGTGATTTTTGTGCACACATCATTGGGAAGGGACTGGTGCCTCATTTTACTTAGTTCAAGATGTCACCGTGGAATCAGAAAATTGTATAGGTGAACAAATGGGTGGAGAAACAGTTGGTAGCTCTTTTAGTTGTTGACACACAATGTTTAAAATGCACCAGATTTTATTTCTTGAGAGTTTGCAATACAAACTTCAAAAAATTCTGATTCTTTATAATGTATCCCTGAAGAGTGAGTTTGTAGCAACATCAGAAGTGGTATGTGCCTTTGAATCTCCCAAATACTCGACTGTCGGTTAAGCAGCACAGTGCAAGGATGAAAGGTGGATTATGTAACAACAAAAAAGTTGATTTTAAATTTTTATCTATGGCATGTGTGCAAATTTTTCTGTAAATATGCAGTTCATAACACTGATTAGAGCTGCTGTTATGTTAGTATTAGACTCCAGGTTTACTCATAACTGAATGGCCTTTACAGATCTGGCTACGTGAATGTGATCATTTAGAAATCTCCTGCCAAATAATGGTAACTTCCATATTCTGAGACAACAGTTGCTGCATCATAGTTTATACTTTTAGGACTCAATTTAATAGATGCATTCAAAAAATTATATATATGTATGTAACAAAAGGCAACAAAACCAACCGGACTTAGTGTTTTAATTTATCATAGTGTACAGGTGAAAAATGAATTGACAGAATAAAAAGTTCGTTGCTCTCTTTCTTGGTTTCTTTTCATTTTTCAAGATTTTTTCAACTTTGGTTTATGTGACAGGTCCGCATGAAAACATAATATTTTCAGATTTTTTTAAAACTTGTTGTTTGAAAACAATTTATGCAAATTGTAAAAAATGCATTTGAAATAACTAGTTGTTCTTTGCTTTGGGACTTACACGTAGTTCACATACTTCTCTGTACCCGCTCATTGAGAGTAACAGCATTGGCTTAAGGCTTAGTGTCTAGGGCTTCAGCCCCTCATGATGGTCACAATGGAACCTGCTGTCTTTGCTGGTGTTTGATATTGATGTTTTTAGATTTAGATTTAGAGAAGGCTGCTTCATGCTATATATTACAATTACTATAACACTTTATAATATAAATATTGTGTAATATAATTAATCTCTGTATAATGCACTTTGCTATTCTAATCCCAGTTGTATCCAATAATGCAGTCATCTGTTTGTGACAAGGATGATGAAACTCTGGAGACTTCCTTCAGAGGGTGATTCTCCATTGGTATGCTGTCTTATCTGGGGAAGAAAAATTAGCAGCAGTATTTGAATAAAAAGTGATAAACCTTTTCAGACTTGATATTCTGCAAGATGGAAAGGTAATTTCAGTCGGAACTAACATCATTGAAGATCTTGTGCTTTGTGCAGCCAGATTCAAGTCAATGAAGCAGCATGCATAGGAAAGCTTTTGCTTTGAAGAATGAAGCCTATCAACCTTCTTGATGCTTATGAAAATATTTTGGATGAAAGTTAGCTTTATAGATTTAAATACTTTGTTCCCTCTGCAGTAATGAGAGAGTAGTATGTCCTATGGCTATCCAGAAGATACTTTTTTTTTTGTAAAAGAGTAATGGTGGATTGCTATGGTGGATTGAAATTAATTTAAGTTACATTAGAAATTAACAACTATGCTATCTGCTAATGTAAAAGTTTTAATCTGTTACACTGCAAGACCTTAGATTGTAGCAATTTTAGTGTAAAATCTATTACTTAGGATTTGTTAGGGCTTACTTGACTGCCATAAAGAACGTAATACAGAACTTAATTTCTGCAAAGTTGCCTAAAATCAGGAAAATACACTTGTGAGAATGTACAGACCCCTCACAAAACTGTAACACCTTTTCACTGAATTGTCTTTAAAAATGAATCCGAGGGAGGTAAGTGGACACATCTGAGCTGATTTCCCCAGCGATGCTTGTGCATCCTGAAACGTGTGAGTTATTTCTTCCACAAGGGGTCAGTAGCACCCTCCGTTTGTGACAAGGTTTTTTGTAATATAAGCACAAAGCAAACAAGGGATAAGGGTAATGCTGATTGCATTAATACGTGGGTGGACCAGACCTCACTTGTCCCCTTCTTCAAGCAGGCTAAGTATAATTAGCGTGTTTGCTGACTTCAGTAAGCACCATATTCTATCCTCTGACTCTCATGTGACACGAACATTGTTACTATTGATTAGGGCAAAGTTCCAGTGGAGTGTTTACCTTTAGCTCTAGTTGAAAGTATTCATTTAGTCTAGCTTTTTTTTTCAAAAGCATGCAGTTGTGGCAGATAAACTATATATGAGAGAGCTTGTCCAGTGGGCAGGGGAAAAGAATTCTTCTATGAGTGTCCTGCATATTCTTAATGATAACCACAGTCTCCCTTGATGGCTAGAGCTGATTAATATTTTCCACCCTATAGTAACACAGCTTATAGTGAAATATGCTTTGAACCCTATCAGTCTGCTCAGCAGAAGGAATGTCCAGCTTCTCAAGGCTTCCCTGAGTATGCGAGTTACTTGGAGACAGAAGTTTGAAGTAACTCATTATCTTTCTACCAAGAGGCTGAACAGACCAGACAGCTATTCCCCAGACAAAAATTTCCAACCCTTGTTCCAAAGTCATATTTCACAAATAAGAATCTTAAGTATGGTCAGTGTCATTCAGGTTGGCATGGGTTCTCACTTACGCTTGCCGAGTTAACAAGGGACCTTCCTTACCTTCATGTTTTGCAACTCTTGTTATTTTCTTTTTGTATCTGTTCCAGTTTCCATGTTTCATATCTCCAGTGCTTCTGACCCTCACTACTCAAGTCCTCCATTTCAATTCTTTGTTTTTTTGATAGGAGAACTGTGCTTCCCATCTTTCTCAATGTGTGCTTTCTTGATGTAGTGCTTTCCTTGACTCATTAAAATTAATCTCCATTGCACTGATTTTGGCACAGAGCCTTCACTAAGCAGCACGGGGCCCTATCCTTGTATCTGACTCCACTCTTAATTGCATTTACCAACAGGGGGAATTCCTGAAGTCAGTCTTAGCAAAATTTCACATTCATTTATCAACAACCCTTATTTCACTATATTGGCAGTATACAAAAACTTTGTGGCTACCACTTAGGCAGTACTGGTAGGGTAGAGCTTTTCTTTTGTCTAGTTACAGCTGCACTTGACTATCCGAGGAAAATCAGAAACAAGTAAATGTTTCAGGGTGAGTTGCTAGGGTGGTTTGGTTTGGTTTGGTTTTTTTTTTCCTTAGGAAACTTCCTGCCTGAAATTTCCATTGTTACCATATCTCAGGTGCAGTTTTTTGGAGGAAAGGTACTTTCCAGAGAAACTCGCTGTGGCTGGAAGTTACTGTCTCCCAGGGGTGTTTATCTTGCCCACTAAACTTACCTGGAAAAAGTCTGTTTAGTTCAGTAGGATTGTTTGCAAGAGCACAGGCTGTTTGGAAAAAAGGGTTTCTATTGTTGGGCTTCTTGCTCCCTCCACAGAGAAGTATGAAGATGTTCTGCCTCTTTGAATTGAATAAAGTACATCTGAAACCATGTTCCAAGTAATAATCTTCCTACTAAGATTTCATAATCTCCTCTCTTTACATGATCATGGTGTGTCTTGTGATATTCTGTATGAAAGCTACATAAAATAAATAGCAATTTTACAGCATTTATTTCCAAATGAGCATGTTACATGATTTGTTGGCTTTGAAACACAATGCTATTATTCTTCCTCTCTTCTTTCTTTGTGATGAGACCTGTAAAATGAAGATTCCTTGAGATCTAGGTAGGCAAGGCTGCTCTTCCAACTTAGTTCAGTTGTTTCTAGCATAGCCTCACAACTCAAAGAATCAAACCCAAGATTTTTTGTCTGCATTTGTCTGATCTGTAGCGCAGGGCACTTAAGGCACCTAATTCATATTATTCTTGGGTTTCAGTCAGGTCATTCTGATTATATTTAAGGCTGAGGAAGTGTTAAGGTAACTGTTGTCCTCTGAACCTGCCACCACTTCACATGGAGGGCATAGAGTCTGGAAGCACTTCACACCTTCTTGTTGGGATAGAAAAGTGTGTTAGAATGAGGGCACAGGGAAACCTAAAACTGAAGTGTAGTCATAGGCCTAATTCTTAAGAATTTTCTGAGGTAACAAACTCAGAAGGCAAATTTGAATGTGAGTGGTCTCTTAAAGAGTTTTGAATTCTTCTGTTCCCTCTCCTGAGAGCTTGTATCATGGATACACTGAGTCCTGCTGTAACCCTGCCATCTGCTTTGCCTTGCACATCCCACCGCTGTGGATATGTCCCTCCACACTGCATCTCCCTGGAATGATACATCCTAAACTGGTACTGTTCCACGTGTGGAGAAATAAGGTGTGGGAGTTACAAGCTAGTCCCTGTTGCAGGAGTTATGGATCTGCTGTTCTGTCTTTCCCCATGGAACACACAAAAAGAGATGTAAAGGGGGAAGTGGTCTTGACTTGGATTTGCTGGGAACGGTGTGTGCCTGGGAACGGGCAGCTGTCTGAAAAGCTGCTGCAGATGAGCTGGTCAGTAATGAGCTGTGTGAGGTCCTTGCCCTGCAGCAGGCGGTAGTTGGAGGCTACTTATACCTCTAATGTTTCAGCCAAGTCGGGTTGCGTGGGCCAAGCCCTCTGGGCATCTACTTACCTATGAAGCAGTGTCAGCTCAGGACAAGTCACATGGAAATGAATTAGATACGAGGAGCATATCTTCATTAACAAGGTAGGGATACCAGGCTTTATCTGCTATGCTGAATCAGATGGTGACACCAGGATTTAGTAAGCTGCTGTTGAGCACTCCAGGAAAAATTAGTCACTGGCTGATTTTGTAGCTTTGCTTTTGCAGGAGTTTCTCAACTTTGAGGAGGTAGTCAAACAGTCTTAAGAAAAGAAAAAAAGCCATCTAGACAGAAGGATTTAGCAAGAGAAATATCTTTTTTTTTTTTTTTTCTCCCCCTCTTCTGGATGGGACCTGTGCCTAGTTTTCATTTCTTTTGCCAATTTTCATTTAGCCAAAAATGCTGCCGTAATTGCTACTTGCTGTCTGGATTGGCTGAAATCAAGCATATATCCCATGTGTCTGTCCCATCTGTTCCCTGCCACCACCCTATCTCTCCCAAGAACATGACTCCACAGCGTGTGAGGTTATAGGAGACCTGGTGTAATCCTCTGTAACTTCCCAAGACGAGGAAAGGACTTCTCCCATGTTGATTCGGCCTGATCTTTTTCTTTCTGTCCATCTGCAATTCTCAGTTGGAGGGCTGCCTTACTTTTTTTTTCAAATAGCACATAGTTTTGAGAGGAAATCAATGGGGGTATCACTGCTGAGCTTGGAATTCTTGGATTTTGCCCATTCTTTCCTACAATTAGGCATGATTGTTTTATTGGGTACAGGCATTTAACCATTAATCTAGCCAGCTCGAATGCTCGTAGGAATATTAATAGATGTTGCATGAGGCTGGCACTTTTTTTCTAGAGAAGATAGGTAAGGGCTTAGCATGTCCTAGGTTAAACTCTTCCCTGTCACAGCCAAGTGCTGACTTGGGCAATGGTATGTGAGCTGCAGTGCTACACCTTTGCTTGAAGGGTAGATACAGCTTAAGACATCTTTGTGGCACGGTACCCTGCCAGTAGCAGCTAGTGGTGTGAGCAGAAGTGCAGTGCATCCATGATAACATCACGCTCTTTGTGAGTTAGTACATCTGGCTTTTTTTTTGAAGGGTAACTAGCCTGAGAGGAGGTCAGGAGTACTACAGAGATCCTGGATATAGACAGCTCCATGGTGCTCAGTACTTTACCCCAAAACTCTAGAAAAAGGTTGCTGAGCAGCTGTCTGTATCCTTGGGTCGCTTGTCAGCAGATTAGAAACAGGGGCACCTAAAAGGCACCAACCTTCAATGTGCGAGTGAAAGTGTCCCTCACCACACTTTATGAATTTATTTCCCCCTGGTAGGTAAAGAACATCTGAGGGAAGAAGGGTAGCTGACAAGCCTAGCTCATTTTGCTGTGAACGGCGTGTAGGCAGCATGGCAGGCCTCTGCAGATAGCTGGGAGTCTGGACAGGGAGAGGGGGGAGGAGAGAGAGGTCTTTTAACGACGTGTTAGGTTATTGATGGAATTTCTAAGCCAGAGGAGAACTGCCTGCCTCAGAGCTAAGGTGGGTAGTGTTACCCACAGTAACTGCTTGCTTGCGCATACTTCATTTTTATTTTATTGTTGGGGTCAGAGATAAGCTGGTGGCTCTGTTCAGTGGGGTGAGTAGCTGGGAAGAGCAGCGTGGTTCTGCTGAGCGCAGCTGCCAGAGCTGGAGCAAGCCAAGGGAGAGTGCTGCTTTTGTCAGGGACAGAAAATGGTCTCTGACATAGCTTTCTTATCAAAGGGAAGGATTTTTCACTTCAGGAGGAAGTTTGGCTGGGAAGGCATTGGATAACGTTTTTTTGTGGTGGTTTTTTTTTTTTTTTCAGCTCTGCAGAAAGTCCTGTATAAATGTGTTTTCCATGAATATAATAGTTCTGCTTCTGGCCCTTCTCTGGAAAGAAAGTTTGTGGCCCTAGATGTGGGAAATATCATAAAGTTGACTAAAATGCTTTTAATCTGAGTAAGTCAGTAAATACACCTTGCGTGCTCATAGTGAGGAGCCATTGGCTCTTGGTTCATGCCATAGGGCAGATAAAAATTAATTATCTTCTTTTTCTAATTTTTGTTTTATTCCAAGTATTTCTGAAGTTTCCCTTGATCCTTTCCCAACCCATCAGGTTGTAGTCAAATTAAAACTAGCCTTTTCTTTTGGTAAATATTTTGTGTTAACAGGAGCTATTTGTTTGTGTTCCAGCTTAAACTTGGATAATTTTGTTTAAACATTAGAGCCTACAAGTGTTATAGAAAAATTGCTCTAATAGAGTTGAAGACACAGGTCATCTTCTAATTGAGACAGGGATTTGTTAAATTTGGTTTCCATGGGTTTCCTATGAGTCTTTACTCAAGTCACTTAGTTCTGTGTTTTGCCTCTTTCCTATGTGTGAAATGAGAAAGATACTGCATAGGGGTAGTCAAAGAAATCTGCTGGTGTATGCAAAAAAGCCCACAAAAGCATAAATGAGTTCCTGGGTGGTTAAAATGCCTCCCCTGCCAGGCATGCGATGGTGTACCAGTCAGTTTAGTGTTTTCCTGATGAAAAACTAAAACCTAAGCACTAGTGCTACTTCACAGTCCTGCCAGAGACCAAATAGGTGTAAAATGAACTAATATCTTCCATTGCCCAAGCAATGGGAATTATTAATTAGCTAGTAATTAGGTAAAAATGTATGTTATACATAAAAGTGACCCTTGATCATTGTTTACTTATTAAGGCTATTAATGGAAGAAAGCTGTGTTGAGTGCAGCTACTGGGTTATAATATTGAGTGAGTTGACAAAATGCCAGCTTTTGGGTGGCAACGTTTTTCTGAGTTTCTCGGTGATCCTGTCAGTGTGCTGAAGCATTTTAGTAACGACTCGACCTGCCATAGCCAGTGGGTGTCACTGCAAGCATTGGAGTGAGGAAAGAACAATTTTGGGAAGGATGAATAAAAGTTCAAGTGGTTTTGGGGTGTTCTTTTTTTTTTTTTTTTAAGCTAGAAATGAATACAGAAAACTAGATAAATGAAATCCTTGCTTACTAACTGTGCAGTTGCCAAAGAGTTTTCTTGGAGATGCTTTGAAAGGATTTGAAATACTTAAAATATTTTTTAAAAAATGAACATCCTTGATGGCCAAGGCTAGATCCTCTGATGGATGTTGGCAGTGACATGACTTCTACAGTCATGCTGGCCCTGGATGCCCACTTACTTCCCAGTGCAGAATGTTATGCACCTCAAGCATGATGTTGGGTTAAAAAAAAACAAAACAAAGCCACACCAGAGCAGGCTTGTCCTGAAATCCTTTAAAACCACTTCTATGAAATTCTTGGTGTTCGCAGATCTGAGTGCTAAAGGTCACTCTGACTCAAAACGCCCATCTTCCCCGGAGAGCTCACCATCCCCAAAACCAGACCAGCCCATCCAAGCTGGTGCTGCGAGAAGATGAGCACAGACCCCGTGGGCCAGCCCTCCCCTCCGCCTTCCCCCCACCACACAAACAAGCCAGCAGCCCAGGCTTTGAACTGTTTACATGATATACATTACCTAACGGTGCCTGCTCTTTTGGAAGGGCCTCTCTTACACAGGTCGTTGCTAAGGCCCGCGTTGTCTCTGCCCATGTTATCGTGAGGATGACAGTTTAAACAGGCCTTATCGCTGTGTATTCAATCAAGGTTTATGAGGGCTGATAAAGATGTCACCTACTTGCTTTGTGTGTTCATAAAAACCCTATTCCCCAGTAGGACTTTGCTGTATTATGCTCTTTTTTTCTTTTCTTTTCTTTACTGACTTTTAGCTATCTCCTGAAGAGGGAGATACGTGTAAGATGTGGAAGGCATCACACTTTAGTATTTCTAATATTTCTGTGGGAAATTAAAAAAAAAAACAACCAAACCAACCAAAATTCATAGCTGGGTTGATATAACCCTATCTGTATTTAATATCTTATGTTATCGTAATTGCTTATTTAATAATTCAATAAACTTTCCTTTGCACATTGTCAGTAAAGTGGCTTGCATGCACCTGGCTGTGTTGTGGTGGTGCTGAGGGTGGCTCAGGAGGGGCTTGGGGCTACTTGGTCATGGTGTTGGCTGCTGTAGATCCAGCTCCCGATGCCCATTTTCCTGATAGATGGAGGCCACTGCATATTTGCAACACAGAAATGTAAACCCCGTTGACTTATTGTTTTGATTATATGTCAAAGCTGAAGAAATGACTGCGGTAAACGGGTAGTTGTAGAAAATACGTCAATAATTTTCAGGTTACAGTGAACAGTAATAGAAAGTAGGCAAAGATTTAGTCTTTCTCTGTCTCTTTTTGTAAGCTCCTTAGTTTCAAAATTATTTTTTTTTCTGAACCCCTGTCCTTTTCCTAGCTACAGTTTAAAATAAACACACTGTCCCAACTCTATCTGCCAATCTTCAGAAAAATCTCATTTCTACAGTAAGCAGAAGTTGCTCAGTTGCATTTTTTTTGTTTTAAGTAAAAATTGTTGTAAAACAAAACAGATATACAAAGCCATCATGAAAAATGATTAGTTGCAGCTGTTTGCTGTATTATAAAAGAAGGCAACGTCGATGGAATCTATTGGCTGAAAAGAACTGAAAAGTATCAAACAGGCTCAAGACCCTAGTTCAGGCACAAATCTACTGAGATTAAGCATGGATGCTTAGACTCTTTTGAAAAATGGGAAGAAACTGAATATTCAATAGATTCCTTAGATGCCCAAGTCACAGTAAATTCCTGTTATTTATGCTGCAGCATATTGGCCCTCTCTGCATCCTATAAGCTTTGTGAATACTGATGGCTGCTGGCATTTCAGAAAGGATTCTTTCACTTTGTTTACAATTTTGCTGCTGCTGGCAGGCATTGGACTATCAAAGGCTGTAGTGCTGTGCATGTGCATTTTATAATAAAATGTTATTCTATGAGGATAATAACACTTACTAGAGATCAGTATTAAAATGAAAAACAGACCCTCTCCACCATCGCTTGTTAACACTTCTAATGATTGTTTGCTTATTAACGCTAATTTGTTATATGCTTCCATTTTAGCTCTATGCTGGCTGACCTAAGCATGAGAGACTTGTATATATAACACTTGTGAATAGCTGTGACGGCCTACTGGTCTCCACAATAAAAGTTACTGTAGCATGATCTGGTCTGCTTTTGGTGAAATGTTTTATATCGGAACCAACTGTTGACCCCTGTCTTATCAATTCACTCTATCTGTTTGCCTTTAAACAGTAGTCTCGGTACTCTCTAGAATATTTGCCTGGAATGAAGTTATTTTACCTGGTGCACTGGTGTCCATTTACCCCTGACCATGAAATACTCCCTGGTCATCCAGTAATACAGTATTTTTTTGAAGCAGAATTACAGTTTTGTGCTATAGGATCCCTGGAATATGGCAGAGTGTGTCCAGTGAGTCCATAAGGTTTTGCACCTTAGTGATTCATGAACAGAACACTGTGTTTTCCATTCTTTATTATCACTGCAGAACATCTGTGGGCTCCAGAAGGAGATCAAGAGTCCACTTTGCTGATGTATTGTGCAGTCAAATAAGAAAAATACAGGTTTTGCTGAAGACTGCACACAGCAATGGCATCTACCTGCCTGCTTCTCTGAAAGAAACATATTTGGGCAACTCCATTTGGATATCTCTACATAATCTTTATTAATATTTAAGATTTTCTATATTTTTTCTGTGATTTTTTTTTCTTCTAACAATATCTCTTCTATCTTCTTGCCTCAAAATTGAACAAACAAGAAATGGTTCTCAGCTTCTTGTTTTTCTTAAAGAAGTCAGTTTATTTTTCTACGCAGGATTATCATCAGTTTTCTTACCCTAATCAGTACTCTGCTCTTATAAACTTTCTGGATCTCCATGAGAAAATAGAAATCAATATACATTCAAAGCCAGAGCTTTTGGGTGTCAACAACATTCTGGCAATTTAGCAGAATTTGTGTAAGCACATGTTTCTGGGATGGGACTTCTGCAGAGAAACTGGAAACTGCTCCAAAGGTATCTTTCATTGCCTTCTTTCAGATTCCCCTTCCACAACCTGTCAGAATTGCTCACTGAGTGAATGAGGCTTCTTGAAATCAGCGATTGGTTGGAATCAGGACACTTTCTGTTATAACTCCAAAAGTACCAAAAGGCAAATCAATGATGGTTTTAGAATGCCTACAGTCAACTTGAATATTAACAATACAAAGAGATCTCCAGTCTGTTTCTAGAGTAATGGGAAGGTATTCTCAGTGCTGAGTAATCAACTCTTTCCTTCTATTCTTCTTTTGATCAGGCAATATGCTCAGTTGTGTTCACACAGCTCTCATTTTAACCATGCCTGGTAGTCGTTCCACCTGCAGTATCAAACCTTGAATATTGAGCTGGATGGAAACTACACTTCACAGCAGTTCTTGGCATTGGTGGTTGTCTTCACAGGGGGATTTTAGGCTGCTATCACCATCCTTTGGAGGAGTGTCAAGAGGTATTGGAGGCTTGCAGTCACTTCTCCCCTCACATATAGAGAGAGGAACATTGGCAAACAAGAAAGAAGAGGACACCTGTTATGGGAAAAGTTGTGAATAAATTGCGTGCCAACATCGCCGCCTTCCCAGAGCACGCTGCTGCCTCGTGAAGGGAGGTGGGTACAGCACTGATAAAAGCACGGTGGTGGCACTGGTGGTGCCATTGCTTTGCTGTGGTGTGTTGTGTTGTAGCCATGGCACCTAGTGATAGATGAACGTGTGTGAGCCGTTGCTATGTTGAGGTATGATTAGATATTTATTGGTAACAGCCATGCTGGTCCAGTCTAAAAGGTGGTTGAGGCCTCTTGCAGATCTGTTGAGAAGACTTGCTCACAAATTTGTGGCATCCATATGTAGTTTGGTGTTTACAGGTGCTTGAATGCTCACCAATGGCCAGCCTTCTTAGTCCATTTCCTACAGAGATGGTAGTAGCTCCGCGCACTGGGAGATTGCCAGTAATCAATTTTTTCTATTGAGAAAGAATAGGAAGAAATCTTTTCCCTATCTATCTGCCATTCTACAGCAGTTGCTTACAATATTTCATGATTTGTTCTTTCCTGCCCACAGAAACATTAAGGTTTATACAGTGGATGTCAGTTTAGGGCTTGTTTCTTCTTAAGATACCTTTCACACATCTTTAAAGCAGATCTAAAGACTGCTGATTCAAAACCATTGCTCTGGAGAGCAGAATGCCTAAATCCAATCAGAGTTTATCCCATAGGTATTTGTGTACCTCTCTCAAATTTATGGAAATGTCAATAGCATTGATTTATTAACTAGAATTTTTTTTTCTTATTAGTAAAATTACAATGTGGGCCAACACAAAATTTTGTTGTTGTAACCCTTATCCACCTTTCCTGCAATGTTACTGCTGCATGTGCTGATCTAAATGTAAATTGTAAGCTCTGTGGGACAGAGTCTGTCCCTTGCATTTGAAACATCACCCTACCTTCCTTTTGTGTGTTTGGGTTTTTTAATTATTAAACGTTTTCACATGATCCTCTGAGCAGAAAGCCTACCGCTTGCATTATGTGCTCCTCAATGATTCCTAAATTCATGTCCTTAATCAAGACCACTCGTGACCTCCCTTTTCGACCATGAATCACAGTATCTGCAATAAGCCAGCAGCGCAGAACATATTTTAAAATCTTTACACCACGTCCCACCAGAGCCTCCTCATTCCCCCCCTATGACCAGGAAAAATGAATTGCCTGTGTGAGATGCCTGATGATCATCAAACTAAAATGCTTTGGGAAAAAGAAAAAGAAATGGGTGGGCAGAGGGAGTTACAAAAAGCCAGAGAACACCCTGTAGTACCTTCTCCCGCTCTCGTGAATGGAGGTCCTGCTCTGGCGCAGCTGTGGTGGTGGAGCCAGGGCTGGGAGAAGGCTTGTGGATGTGTAGGGTCCTGGCCGCAGAGGGGTTTTATGGGTCAAAACCAATACCTGTATGTTACTCCATGTAAATAAATCATATGCCTGTAAAATACATGCTATAGTTTGCTGCTGGGTCCTGGGAGAGTAGGAAAGTAATTTAGCACAGCTGGATGCT
This sequence comes from Gallinago jamesoni, assembly GCA_025769975.1. NCBI lineage: Eukaryota > Metazoa > Chordata > Aves > Charadriiformes > Scolopacidae > Gallinago > Gallinago jamesoni. The sequence goes on from JAOQGH010000012.1 coordinate 105,265,156, forward strand.
TGTTTGTCTTCTAAACTGTTTTTATGGTTTAAAAGAATAACTTCCTAAATCGCCGTCTTATGAAAAATTGGGGTGCAGGGCTGCAGCAGAGTGCAAATGCACTGGCGTCACTTTAATTAAAAAATCTGCTCTCCCACTTACCTTCCAAAACGTCCCTGTTCCCTCTACCGAAGGAATCTTCACCTAATCCGAGCAAGCAGCTGTTGTCTGCCAAATGGCCAGCCTGGGCCGCTGGCCGAGTCCACCGGGGCAAGGGGAGCTCCCCCTCTCCCGGGCTGTGAACGGCTCTGTGTGAAACCTCTTCCCTCCGCTTGAACTCCGCTGAGGAGTCCCTGCGGCGCGCCGAGACTCAACTAGTTCGTCGTTGCAGCAAAAAAAACCAACCCACCCCAAACTCATTTACACGGCCCCCAAAAACCATGTAAGCGCCTAACACATGATCTAGGCTGAGGACCCCTTGGAGATGTTGGGATGCCAAGAGCTGCTGGGTTGGTATTAACTTCTGTGCTTAATGGGGCAAGTAATTTCTTCACCATCACCCTCATCAGTGAAAAAAAACAGGCTTTTGTGATCCCAGTGAAAGCTGTATGAATTATTTGGGAGGGCTTTGAAGACTGCAAGTGTGAAATCAGTGTTAATTACGGAGATGCTTCATCTGAAGGCTTCATTGCTTTGGTGTGTGATCCACGTAAGGGAGCGACCTGCCACAAACTGGGTGCTGCAGCCCCTGTGCTTGGAAACCACGGTGAATGAGCTGTAAATATCTGTGCGTTCAGCTCGGCTGTCTGAGGAGAAGTGGGAAACCAGTTCTGGTGTTTGACCTCCATGGCTAGCAGCAACCAACCCAGCAGCTGCTCTCAGCTGGAAGACTCACGAATGCTGGCCAGCCCAACAAAATCTTGTTGTGTGAGTAGTAGCGGTGCCAAAGGTTTGGTTTGCCCACAATTTCTGGTCTATAAAATGGTAGGTTCTGGCAACGGGGAGTTGGAAGAAGTCGCTGTGGCCCAGGGTACATGGAGAACGTGGGCCCTTGTCAGCTATATGCCCTCTTTTAAAAATGCAAATGATAAATAAACACTGAAACAATAGGGCTCGGCTAATCCTGTTACAAAGGGTAAATTGCTAATCTAACTCCCCAGCCAGGATGGCTGCCTCGCCTTAACAATAGCTGCATTTATACCTTATGTTTTACTTGTAAGCTGACATGTAGTGAATTGGAAAGGGCTTGGGCTCACCTGCTTGGTGGGGGAGGGCGGCTAATCCTTTCATGCCCTGCACTCTCAGGGAGCAAGGCTGCCATTTGATCACGCCGGAGCAAAAAAGGCCAGCGCGGCGCTGCCAAATTTTCAGCCACGTTAGACTGGGTTATGCTCGTGCTTTAACAATGCCGCCAGTGTCTCCGGGAAGGGCAGAGAGAAAGCTCTATTCATGTCTTCGCGCCATGAGTACCCGCGGGCCTGATCTTCACAGGCACTGGGCACCCCCCCAAGAAAGGCCGCTGAGCTCGTCGGCTTTCGGCCACCTGGGTTTTTCCTCCCTTTGCAGGCATGTCGAGTCCTTGCTGGTGGATACTGGTGGCAGAGCATGCGTGTGTGCCCCTCTTCAGCGGTCTGCCCCTGGGTGACGAGGCCGTGGTGGAAAACCAGCAGGAATGGAGAAGGGGCCGAGCGCCCTTGCCCACCACCTTGCCCTGACTGGGGACCGGGAGCTCGACGCAGAGGCTGCGTGGTGGGTCACCAGAAAGGTGGATGGGTGCCAACAACTTGATGGTGTGTGAGTCCTTGCCTTGCCTAACATCGATGCGGGTTTTATGAGTTTAACAGAATTGCTTGTGGTAATACTGGATAAGTCCTGGCTCAGAGTTTTGTCCTCAGCTGCTGCAGCTTCTCTTTCTTGCCTACCTGCTTCCCCCCCCCCCCCCTTTTCTTTTAATTTTGTCTCCCGCATTAGGTCTGATCCCAAGAGATGGAAATAATACTTTTCTTGCTGTGTTCAGTTGGTAAGATGTCTCAAAACCCATGAGCCTGTTTGGGAATGAAGGAAGCAAGGACAATCCATAGCTGTAGGCTCACAAATTTAGGGCAATTTGATGCAGAAGGAGGATTGAACAGACGTGTCTCAGACCTACGGGTCTGTCTCTTCCATGTGACTGTCTTTATATGAGAACAGAAGTGGAAAATCAGGATGTTCTCTCTTTTTTTCATCCCTGGAGGGATTATATTTGTAATCTCCCAGTGTTGTGGGAGATTAACCTCAACCTGTTTGTTTCCCAGGAGAAATTGCAACTGGCACCTGGCAAAGCAAATTCATGCAGCTAAGGGATTCTTTGGAGAGGGAGGAAGGAGCAGTCATGGACCAAAAGTGCCAGAAAGACTGTTGAAACTCTTGGAGGGTCTTGGTTAGACATTGCTGGTCTGAGGTCTTCTCCTCATTGCCAGGAATGTTAGTGCAGCATCAGATCAAAGTGAAGTCAAGCCAAGGAAAGGACACTGTGGTTTTAGTATCTGATAGCAGATCAGGAGGAATTAAAGACTGGGAAATTGGTTATTAGAACTTAAAACCTACTGGCTCATAAAGACCTACAAGTTTGATTATTTTTTAAAGACAGATTTTTACTTCAGCTAGTTCAAATTAAGACGGCCTGTTCCTTTTGCTTTGGTTAATAAAGGCAGAGCTGGCACATGTAACACCAGTAGAATAATTATAGAAAGACTTTGTTTCATCTTCATTTTGGTCTCACAAAACTAAGAAAATCTCAGACGTTAAATTATTGACCTCCATTTTTATTAGAACATTGATTCAAACTATTGAATTTGAGAGTTCAATGTGTGGTTAATGGACAGCAAATGAAAGTATCTATACTTAAAAAGGCAGTGTTATGGGATTTTAATATCTATCCCCTTGTCAATCCAGCCTCAAATACTGAAAAATATTCAGTATTATTTCTGAGGGAAAGAATTATTAAATGCATGCAGGCATGTGACCAAGAGAAAAAAAAGAAAAAGAGCAAAAACTACTCATGACAGACTAGCAGGGTTGTTTCCTTTTGTAATCTAACCATATTTATAGGTAGAAAATACACATTTTTTAAATTTTTCACAACTTTATTAAGCATTTATGATATTTTAATTTCTATTCTCATCATGTTTGAATTATGCTAAAATTATTATTTAACATGGGTAAGGAACTGCCTAATAAGGCATCAACAGTGACTTATGTGGGAAAAAGAAAAAATAGACTTGAGGGACTTTTCTTGGCAGAGTTTCATGAAATAAATCTGGCGACCAAGTTGCATTAATATTTTCACCAAGTGTCAATGTAGGAGTATGCTGATGACCTGGAGTTGGGAAACATTATCCAAAAAGAGCGGGATTTGGGTCTCCACAAGGGGAACAAAATAATCACAGTAGCAGAAGTGTTGTGAAATGTAATACTGCAGAAGATAAGATGTCGCAGCATTTTGGGAAAAATAATAAACATTTTGGCAACGAACCAAAGGGTTCGGAGGAGGTGAAAGCTGGGGTGCTGTCCTGAGTCACAGGAAGTTGGAGCTGGATGTGGTGCCGGTGCAACCCTTTCCCGGGACGAGGGGAGCACTGTGGTCGCACTGCCGAGCCAGGTGCTGGTGACGAGAGACCCCATGTGAGATGTTGTGTATGGCTCTGGGCAGCTGCCTTCAGAGGAAGAATTAAAAAAAAAAAGAAAGAAAGAAACAGTCCACGCTGAAAGTAGGTGCAGCCCAGGGCTAACAGAATAACCAGGAGGCTGGAAAACCTGTCTAGTGAGAGGCTAAACCAGCTTCACTCAACGCTCAGTAACGACAGAAGGGGAAAGGTGCAAAGCAGAATAACTGGAACTGAAGGACAGTGAGTATAAGAAAAAATTAGTCTAAGTGAGTATAAGAAATATAAATTAGTATAAATTAGTGTAGAACCACAAACTGGAGATTTAAGAGGTTTAAGGAGATTTAAAGCTACAGGTTGTAGCTTTAAAAAGAAATTCCCACCATTTGAACAGTGAGCCTTCTGAGATGAGCAGCTTGGACAACTCAATGAACATCTGAAGCACATGGATTATCAGATGGGCAAAGACAGCAGGCAGTGAAGGTAGGGCAGTAGGCAGGGCAATATTCATTGTAACGTTGGCCTGTGTTTGAGGCATCCTTAGGAAAGAAGGGCAGGAGCAGTCGTGGGCCAAATGAACTTTTCCAGAAGAACAGAAAAGATGTGGAGGCTTTAGGTCAGATAATGCTTGTCTGAGGTCTTGTCTTCTCTGCCAGGAGAGTGGTATTAGGCAGCTCAGAATAAATATAGTCGGGTTTGCTAGATGGTAAGTTACTTACCTGGCAGTGGAGAAGAGACACTTGTTGGAAGTGATGGAGGAAGAAGGCAGATTCTATTTCTGTGTTGTTTCTATATTATTTTGTACACATGCACACATATGATTACATAGGTTTCATGAAAAGCCTTGATATGTCTGGGCAAGGAAGATATTACTGCTTCAATAGGGGCCTTCAGTTCTCAGAAATGCTGCCTTAAATTTTGCAAAGCAAAGGTGAAACAGCTTGTAGCCATCCTTGCTTGCAGTAGGCAGGGGCAGGGAGGAACTCTGAAGCTGATGAGACCAATAGCCCTTGTGCAGTCTGTTGGCAGGTGTAAATCTCCATGAGGAGTAAGGTGAGAACCAGGCTCTGGTTGAGCCCATGCTGGAAGCTCTGAGACTTGCAATCTGCCCAGCTAAGTCCTCTTTAGGTCTGGGAGAACCACCATGTTGAAAGCTTCTGTGAGACCCACAAGAGTCTTGCTAAAAGAGCAACTGAACAAAGGTCAAACCCAGAAAGGGAGAAAAAAAGCCCCAACAACAAGAAACTCTAAAACCTGTGGGAACAATCACGGAAGGAGAGGAAGGAAGAGTGTTTCCTGGAAAATAAAGAACCTCATTGAACTTTAAATCTAGCCCAGACACCCAGAGTCAGCCTTGTTATGTTGGAAAAGCTTAATCCAGCAAAAATGGGGAAGAAAAAGAAAAGAAGTTTAAATGCTGGAGGAGTGCATGATAACAATTTGCCCTTGTGGCACGCTCCTTCCCATCCCGACCGTTCTGCAGGGCACAGAGAGATGCTGCGTGCAGTGGTCCCTGTGACCAGGCTGCTTTGCTTCTAGATAGAGAAGAGAGGGGAAAAGGGTGCAGGGAGCTCAAGCATCTTGCTCTGGATCATCCAGGAGAGGAGGAATGTAACTCCGGACACGCGGCTGCAGCTGGCCTACAAAACTCACTTCTTTGGCTTCATGGGAGAACCCATTGCTCTGCAACCCTAAGCACACGCCGGGCCAAAGTTAAAAGCAATGGCGAGAGAATTTTAATGCCATATTAAATTGTTGATTCATGCGTGGCTGGAGCCGCCGTGACCTGGAGGGCTGCTGTTTGATCCAGCTCAGCAGTGATAAATTGATCTGCAACTTACGGCGGTTCCCGTGCCTGGCAAAAGCCATCTGATAGAGACCAGCGGTGAAGGGTGTGTGACTCGGAGCCGGAGCCGGAGCCACCTCCTCCTGGGTGGGTGAGCGGTGGCAGCAGCGTGAGTCACTAATTGCCTTCGGGAATAGCCCTCTGCACATGAATGTTATCAGCACCTCCCCTGCCCAAACTGTTCCCCGCAGACCCCGGTAGCATCGCTGGCCGACGGCTGCCCAGGGTTACGTGCCTGTGTTCGGTTTCTTCTGCTCGAGAAAGGAGCAGCTGAAGGGCTTTAGCGAAGAATTGCTCCCAATCTGGTCCACACCAATGGTAAACAGCTTTTGCCTCTGATCACAAATGGCATCAAGAAAGACTATCCTGATAACTTTTTTTTACTGTTGTCGTTTGCTTTTGATCACTCCAAAAATAAGGAATATTTTTTTAGGAAATAGATGGAATTTTAAATATATATCAGATGTTTAGGCCAGATGCTTATTGAGTCAATGAATCACTTGCAATTGAGAAATATTTGCTCTCTCCACATGTTACTGACATGAGGAGCGCTTTTGTTATGGAGCATGTGGAGGAACAAGTCACTCTGAGCAGTGGAGTGAGCTGAGTCAGATTTTCATCAGCTTTCGCCGGAGTGGTTTCTCTGGGCTTCGGCTGTTCCATGAGTGAAACACGCTGGGCTCTCCTGGTCTCTCTCTCTTGATCTCTACCCTCCTCTCCCCCTTGTTCCTCCCTTTTATGCAGCTGTATACTTTTCTCAACCTTCTTTGAACTTGGTAACTTTGAGTTCAGTTTGTCAAATTTGGTTTGCCCGGGTTTCAGTTCCATAGGATATTGAGCTAAGTACAAAATGGTGCAAATCTTGCAGCTGATTTGTGATCATTAACATAAATAAGGGGGATTATCGTGAAGTCTGTGAACATTGATGAGAATTGGGAGATCTGCGTCATCTCCTAACCAGCAACTCTTTTCATGATAATCACTATCTGCCTTGTTTTCCCGTACCTCTGGATCAAGGATAATATCTGCAGAACCTCAGAGGTGCTGAAGCTATAGTCCATTCATATTTATAAAATATTTACAGGTAGACAGTTGTACTTCATGAATATACTAATATTATGCTCACCATGGTTGCAGAGAAAAATAACAGCTTTTGAGAGATTCAAATAGCAGCTTTTAATTTAATATTGGGCTATCGAGAAGGTAGGAAGATCTTAAAATAAACAGGGTGTGGCATTTAAGAGGTTATCCGCATAGATTCAAAAAGTCATCATTCCTGTGAGAAGCAAATATATTTATGTACTTCCTAGAGGAAGTACTATTTGTATTTTTTAAATTTCTGATGCACACGTTGATTTCTATTGGTGGGTTCTTGGAGTCAGTAGGGCCACTGCTCTTTTGTGCCACCTACTTGATTGAAACTGGCTGTAAAGTTTTGGCTGAAATTTGTGTTTGGGTGACCAAGAACACAACAGCCTTAAGGACTCCGGCAACAAGGAGAGTAACAAGTGTTGCATTTATCTAGCTTGCTTTTTCAGTTCTGTAGGTAGTTTCTTGATGCTGTTTGGGTTCTGGTTTGGTCATCTATGCGTTTCCCCAAAGCTATCTGCTCAAGAGGAAATCATGAAAGTGTTAGACATGTGCCAGCTGAAAATCCCCTGCTGAAATGCTGTAGGGCCTTGCTATGGTTCTGTAATAGGTGCTTTCCTCTGACCTCACGCATGAAGAAACCTCCCGGACTGGAGCTGGACCAGAAAGGAGAAGCTAGACAATGTGGCAAAGTTGACGTTTTGAAACAATTTCCACTTATTTAAACAAATCTATTACCTGTTTGAATACCTGGAAGTACTCCAGAACTTCAACAGTTTATAATTTTCTCTTGTCTAATTCCCCTGGTTTATTTTCCCAGGCCTAGTAGCTGCTGTCTTGAAACGTTCTCACTAAGAAGGCAGAGAGGTCCCTGTTTTCACAGTCTTCATCCCTGCAGTAGCAGGACTGGTATTACGGTGTCACTGCATTACACCTCCATCCTAAAAATGTCTAATAATGTTTGAGATTCAGGTCTGCAGGATGGGAACAAGGGCTCTGGACAGGCGGTGAGCAGTGGTAAGGGTCCTCACCCTGAGGGCCCCTTACCACAAAAAACACACTGAGATGCTGGAGCAGGTCCAGAGAAGAACAACGAAGCTGGTGAGGGGTCTGGAGCACAAGTCTTATGAGGAGAGGCTGAGGGAGCTGGGGTTGTTCAGCCTGGAGAAAAGGAGGCTGAGGGGAGACCTTATTGCTCTCTACAACTACCTGAAAGGAGGGTGTAGAGAGGTGGGGGTCGGTCTCTTCTCCCAAGTCACAGGCAACAGGACAAGAGGAAATGGCCTCAAGTTGCACCAGGGGAAGGTTGCATATTAGGAAGAATTTTTACACTGAAAAGGTTATCAAGCGTTGGAATGGGCTGCCCAGGGATGTGGTTGAGGCACCATCCCTGGAGGTGTTCAAAAGACGGGTTGACATGGTGCTGGAGAACATGGTTTAGTGATGTTTTTTTGGTCAGAGTTAGATTGATGGTTGGACTAGATGATCTTGAAGGTCCCTTCCAACCTAGATGATTCTATGATTCTATGAAAGGCTATAAAATCTGATTAGGGTGGATGTCTATCAGCACAAGGGACTGCAAGGGCTGGGTTGTCTTCTGGGACAGTGGAATAAGGAACTGTTTGAGGCGTCTTGCTCACGACTTTTAGAAAGGATAAAACCCAATGCTTTCTCAAGCAGTGGCCGGGCACTTTATTGCTTTGCTTGCAAGGGGAAATGGCCAAGGCGTGCACCATTTAGAAGGATTTAAAAGCAGCTTGAAATATACACACAAGTGCTCTGTGGCATAAGCAGCTATATTCATCTAAGCGCTGTGAGGGCTGACAACTCCCCTTCCTTTGGGCTATAAACCAATTTCTTGTCGTACCTTTAATTCCCCTCCTCTGTCAATAAAAAAGGATTCTGTTGGCCAGGTGCAATGTCAGAAAGCAGTCCCTGTCAAGCAAAGGCATTGGCCAGCGTCCATGGGACTTTATTAAATAATGGAGCACCACAGCAAAATATGACAGAAGTCCAATGTTACTGACTGCAAATAAATAAAACACCAGTCTTTGACCACAGGGAAAAACTCGAACTATTTTGCACACAAATCTCTGGCCCTTGAAGAGGCTGGGGGAAGGGAAATTTAGTTCCTTCCATAATGTTAACCAGACCTGCTTCCTAGTCAGCACTGAGCTTGCCATTTTGTCTTTTCAGAGCATTTTTCCTCAAAGCGGGAAGTGAGAATCCAGCTGCAAGGGTCGGGTCTGCAACTGAGCAGGGCAGGCAATGCTTTCCTTCCAGCCTTCAGTATTCAGGGTTTCTTCTGTTTTCCCTTTTGCTAGTTGCAGCCTGTGCTTCCCATGCCTTTAGGACAAAGCTTAGCATCAGAATCCTGCACACTCTCTTCTCCTATCTGTCTGGATTAACAAAATAACTTTTGGCATGCTTTCCTCCTCAAGTCACTTTACCAGCGATGTTTCTTACATCTTCTACCATGTGGGAATGGCTTTGCCATTTTTTCTTTTCCTGAGTTTTTGGCTTTTTTGTTTGTGAAGAAGAAATAAATTGTGGGTGGGGACAAATGTTTCTGAAGAAGACAGTGGTTTGGAGTAGCTGTTTGCTGAGATACGAGGGCAGGCATTTTGTGACAGATTATTTAGTTTCGTACGCATTGGGGACCGAGGTGCCTCAGTCGACTCTGGTGCAATTAAAAACCTAAATCACCACCCACTTTTGAACATTTGAACCAAGACTTCTTATGTGAATGCCTTGATTATACTGTTGGGAGTCCTAATTCCCACTTTGCCTTCCACCTTTATGTCAGATTGATTTCCAGTGATTTTTCCCAGTGGCAGGGGAAGTCTCGTAAGTGCCTTAGGGGCACTTTCCTATTGCGTTTTAGCTTGGTGTTCCTCACCTCAGCATGTTCTTTATTTTAGTTTCTATGACTGATGAGACACTTTCCCACAGAGGAACATCTTCCCCCACAGTTTGAGCCATGCCTGGGAGAACGACACCTATCACTCAGTTTGAACACAGCTCCATTCCATTGATATTGGCAGAGCAATACAGATATTTTCTTTCCATTTGTGTTTTTTATAGGTGGGTACCACAATATGGTGATATAAATCTGATCTCATTCATACTTCTGATGTGCTTGCCTGCCCCATTTTTCTTGGCCCTGCTTTCACAGTCCATGAAGAAATACAGCTGCCACTTGTCAGTATAACTGCAGCCTCCATGGATCCCTGTTCCTTGATGTCCACCTGTATTCTTGCTCTTTATTTAGGTTGAAGCATCCATAGCACTTAAAAGGGTTGAGCACTTTTGGAAAAATACAGTCTTTATCACATGCCTTTGCCCACATCAGAGGCCAAGGGAAGTTGCCTGATGCATGAGGTGTGTGGAAGGAGTTAACAGCTTGTAAAATAGATGGAGACCTTACAGCATAACCAGAGAACACTTCCTGGCACTATCAGAGTTTGCTTTTCCTGCTTAAAACTCCGTTCCCTTTCCTTTCTAAGCCACTCCGCTCTTGATCTTCTCTTCCTGATCAGTCACTGTAGAACTCATAAAGGTTTGTAGAGGCCATGCTGGAGAAGAAATCCTGTTTTGTTTGAAAACCATTTTTATTTGCATTTTCTTTTAAAAGGTATGTAGAAAATTAGTCAGTCATGTGTGAGGGGAAAAGCTAACATCCCTTGTAACCAAGCAGTTGAATGCTCAATATACCTGGGCAAACAGGTTGTAGAAGCTGCAATTAACCACCTTTGACTGTATAGTAACTTCAAGTTTTCAGCTTTCATGGCCACTTGTTGGTGTTTGCAGAGCATTCCTATAACATATGATAACCTTTAGCCCAGCACAGATTTTCAGTGCAAAATCTCTGTCAATCCTGTATGGGGCATATGGTTATTATTACACTATGGCTTAGCTCTTTTTTGTTTGTTTGTTTGTTTGTCTGTTTGTTTGTTTGTTTTTGCTTTAAGTACATCTGAGTCCATCAGCTCCCATTCAATATCAGCTTTAGGGCTGCCTGAAAGACTATGTTGATACCAAAATATGAAGCATCTTGTTTGCAAGGCAGTCTCACATAGGGTTCTCATTATTTTGGGCGCTGTGCAAACATTTTAAAAGAAACAGTTCCTTCCCTGCGACATGCTCACCATCTAAAGAATTGCAGCAGAAAAAGGGGCAGGAGGCGGAGGCACGAAGTAATCCTGCAGTGTCTCGGGTGAGATGACACAGCTGACGACTGATGGGGCCAGGAATAGGACCTAGAAGTCCTCGCCCGTGTTGCCTCTCTCACCCACTATGTTCCCAGGGTGGACTCTTATTTTAAATGTTTGTGAAACAGCTGCATGTATAAAAGACCAAATCATAAACCAATTGCAGTTTTCCGCCTTTCTGTTCTGTCAGAAGCATTGTTTTAAGACCAGGGAAGGGGGACAGAAAGATCTGTTAAGCAACATCCCACAAGCAATATAAATTTCCCGAGAAAATAATGCTGCTGCTTCATCCTATCTGATTCCTGAAAGTCCCTTGTAGGACGGTATTCGCTTGGTGTCCCCACATGTTCCCGAGGAGAAATGCTGTGCTGGGCAGGCAGTGGAGCCCAGCTGTGATCCTGGCAGGGCACGAGAGGAGGGATGAAAGGCAGTGGGTGTCCCAGCTGGCCTGCTGGTGTGACACTGTGACACTGTCACTTCTTTTCATGCAGCTTAAAGGAGACAAGGGCAGCAGTATGGAAAATTAAGTCTCTCTCTGATTGCCTCAGCCCTGAACAGGGGTGCTGCCATACCTGTGCCTCCTTCTTTAAACTGTTGACTTAATGTGATGTTTCGCCTCAGTGTCTGACACCTGTTTACTGTGCTCTTCTGTCCCCCATGAATAGAGAACACGGGTGCTTGGACAGGCAGGGCTATAAAAGACCCAGACAGGTACAGTCTTTCATCCAGGCTTATAGCACGGGACAGAACGAGGAAGGCTGGGGATGAAATGACCACCAGGGCAGGGGAGCACAAAGGGCTCTGGCTTGTGCCTTGGCAGGGAAAGAGCTCAGGTAGCCAAAGTGGTTGACGGTGTCTGCTCTACCCATTTTTCCAAGGTGCAGGGGCAGCAGCAGAGGCAGAGGTGTATCTCAATCAAAGCAGTTCACAGATTTGGTGGTATTAGAGCAGCTCCCCTTTTTTATCATCAGCCGGAACAGACAGGGTTGTTGCTGAGATGGGAAGCTTCATGTCCTCCTGCTGGGAGTTCCCAGTGACTGCTGGGACAGGGGAGGTGGCAGTGGCTGATGATTGTGCTTTGAATTGCTGTCTGTCTGCTCAAACACTTTGATAGGACCTTCTGCCTGCGAGTCTCTCAGGTCCCTGTGAGCATGAGTGACCTAGTCTCCATGGCATTCCCACCAATCTGGTAACACTGGGATTACGCCTAATACAAGTGGGAGCTCTGGGCAACTCAGAAAGTCACGCCATGGGTGTTCAAAATTATGCACTCAAACAGTGAATGACCAAAATTTAAAAGATCCTTTTGAAAATCTGGGTTCTAACAACTTCCCCAAATCTACAGCAAATCGGTGGGAACGTCACCCTGCTCCATGGCACATGGAGACAGGCGGTTACATGCACGGGAGAAAAGCCAAAGCCCCTTGCAGATAATTTTACCACTGAAAAATTAGTGGTCTTTGAAAAGAAGTCTCAAAAAATGTTTTCTGCATCATTTAGAGGTATCAGCTCTTCAAGAGCAGATTGACAGGAGAATTGTTGGGAGAAAAACTGTAAAAGTCAGGGTGGCTTCCTTTCCTGTCGTCCCCCGCAGCCACCATTTAGGTTAGGATAAAAGCTGAGTCCAGGTTACCTTCTCTGGGACTTCTTTCTGTGAAGGCTTTGATACAAAAGCTGGGTAAATGATGGAAAAATTTGTAATCATCTGGGAGACTGCTGAAGGGACTGAGGTGTGAAGGAAGACAGACTGTCAGTGACTGAAGATTTTTTTTTTCCTTTTTTCTAAATCATAGGGAATACAAAAGTCTGCCTGATTGTGACCATGCACTAATTTAAAACATTAAGATGAGTGGTTAAAAGTGGGTGCCTAAATCTAACCCCCTTAAATGTATAGTTAAGCATCTAAGCAGAGAGGCTGCTGATGTCTGTGGCAGGAGACCCCTTTGCTGCAGTGGGTTTGCAGGACTTTTGCTGAGCTTTAGTGAAAGCCCTGAGCATCCAACAGCTCCTGCTGAAGTCCCGGTTAAAATGTTTTTCCATTTCCCGAAAGTGCTGAATTATGGATTTAAGAACCCGACTCTAGGCACCGTTTTTGTCTATGTGAAAGATCTTGTTACAAGTATAATATAATAAATTGTACTAAAAAGATTTATGGCGCTTTTTTTTTGCCTTTTTTTTTCTTTCTAGTGAATAGATGGAAAAAATGAAATATTTTTTTTTTTTATGTCTCTCAGTCAGTAGGGATTGCACTGGGAATTGTGCTAGGAGCTCTTGCCTCCCAAGCTATTCTCCAAACAAGGCTGTTTTCCCCGAGCCGGCTGAGCTGGTGGGCCCACTCGAGCATGGGCCCTTCTGGCTCCGAGCACGTACCGAGGATGCGTGGGGGTCACAGCTGGTGCTTTGTGCCAGTAGGAAGTGGTGATGAGCCATCCCAGCCCTCTGAGATGAAGGACATGTTTGAAATCTCCCTCCTCACGTCCTCTTCTTTTCAATTTTCAGTCTTGCCCATCCGAACTGTGCCTCAGCTCTGCCCGCAATGAATGCCATTTGAGGAAAAAAAGACAAAACGCAGCAAAAAGCCCCCGGCCATGGCAGATCTGTGAAATCTTAAGGCAACTTTGCTGACAGTAAAAGTTCTGCAACTTCAGCAAGTGGCTCTGTGTTGTCCGGCCGGAGAGCACATTTCTTTATTCCTAATGAATAAATAGCAAGTCACAGGGCAGGAGAGCAGCGTGGTGCGTATAGTACCAAACGCTTCTTCTCCCAATGCCCTGCCTCGTCTCCATCCCTGTCCCTGCTTTCTCCTGCCTGCCACTTTGTCCCACCTTTTGTCACCATCTGTACATGGTTAGCTGGAGAATGTTTATTATATAATTTAGTTAACTTTGGAGCTGCAACCTGCCCGTTTGATGTGCCCTCCTGTTAATGCAAAGCACACCATTACTAGTTAATGATCATGAACTGTCATCACAGTCACTTTGAAAAGGTGACAGTGATGAATGGAGCTGGCGGCTCCCAGGGAGGTTGATCACTGAATGGACAGTAAAGTTTATTTAAGCCCTGGCCTGATAATGGCTCTGCATATTTCAGATGGGTTGTTTCCACTCACTTCTGGGATAGCAGACATTCCCGAAATGATGCGCCCCCGCTGCCACCTCCCGCCCCTCGTGTCCTGCTCTCTTATGGTAAGAAAAAGTCTCCCCCCCTCCCATTTCTGCATCTGCTGCCCTAACTGCTCCCCGGCCGTGCTGCAATTCTCTGGCCAAAAGAAGGGAAACTCCTGGGCAAAATTCCCTCTGAGCTTTGAAGAAAGGAAAAGCCCCTCTTGGAGCTGCTTCCTGAGTGGGTCTGCACAGCTGCTCCACAGGCTGGGGAAGGGGCTCACCTCCCTGATTTAGCCTCCTGGGGTTCTTTTGGCAGGATCACAGCTGCCTACCTAGCATGAGGGCTTGGGGATGGGACTGAAAATCAAACCTGCATCTCATCGGGCGTTCTTAACAGGGGCCACCAGCCAGTGGTGGCAGGCCTCGGTGCTTTCGGGTTGGGAGCCTCCAGGTCCCAAGATAAACAAATCTGCTGGTGAGAGTGACCAGCTTTAGGTCAGGCTAAGGGTCGCTCGAAGGTCAAGCCGCCCCACAGCTTGGATATTTTGGTTGTGTATTTACCTTCCCAAAATGCACAGTGGGCACTGGAAGACTCCACACTCTGGGTCGCGGAGCCAGGATCAATCTGCCAGCCAGTCCCCGCGGGGGTGGACATCTCTGGGATGTCCCCGGGGAAAGACCCCCAGGAGAGCAGGGTCTTGGTGGCACGACTGGGGAGAGGGAGGGAGAGGACCTCTGAAGGATGGTAGCTCTCGGGGTAGGCAAGGTCTCTGTGCATCCGGGAGCAGGCAGAAGGTGCGTGCAGAGATTTATGTTGGCAAACAGGCGTGGTTTTCTCAAGCTATGTCAAACCTGGACCTTCATCAACTGACTGGAGCCAAGGCTGCCACATTGCACTGCCAGAGCCTCACACATGCAGTGATCGGGTCTGGCTTAAAGAGATGGAGGCTCTTGAAAATCTAAAGAAATAGAGAAAAGTCTGAGACACGGGTCATTTTTCTCTTTCTGACTTTTGAATCTTTAGCAGATCAGGCTTTCAAGCTTTACTGTGCAACCAGAAAGGCTAGAAATGTCCTGTTATTTTTTCTAGGATGTGAAAGTAGAGATATTTGATGAAAAGACTCAAAGCTGTAGGGAAGCCATAGCAGTGTCCACTGACCCTCACCCCAGTACACCAGGAACAGTTCTTCTTGGGACTTGGGTCAGGGCATGCTGCCTACAAACAAACCAGTTCCCATGACATGTATGGTGAACATCCTGGGACTGTCTAGATGTTCAGCTTGTTCTCCTGGCTCACCCATTCATCAGGAATGGTCCTCCTCTACTCCACGTGGCTCCCTAGGCAGATTTCAGAGGAAGGCCAGCAGAGTGAGATGAAAAAGAAAAGAACCACCATACATCCACAGACCCATCTACAGAAAACAACTAGTCCTCAAAGCTTTAATATGGGCGTTCAGATGAGAGGAGGGAGGGAACTGAGTGACACAAAAAGCTGTGCTGAGGACAGGAACAACTGTGTTGCAGCTTTGGTAGAGTCACAGCCTGAAGGGAAAGGGTTGGGGAATTTCTACAGACACACGCACAAATGACTGAAAAACACTGAAAGCATTTCTTGCTACATAATTTTTGATCCGTTCTCCATCGCAGTCACAGGACAATATTTTGAGGTTTTATTCTCATTAGAAGGACCCTCTCATCCAGCAGTAGCTTCTGGGCGATCTGCTGGCATATAGAACTTGTATGGCGTGATCAAAACCAGGAGGTGTTAAGGTCTTAGCTCCACGAGAAAATCATATCAATGTAAGTAGGTAATAATTTGTCTAAAGTTTAAGCAATATCAAACTTTTCTTTCAAAGCAAAATGAGGACACTGCCACAAGGGAGCCACATTAACCAGCCCATTTATAAACTGACAGGGCTTTTTCTGGTAGACAAGTCTATAAACCACTTTCTGGTATCTCAAATAGCAAGTTATCATGCACATTTAGGGGGTAACAATGGGCTTTTAGGAAGAATAAATCAATGGGTGGAATTAATGATCGCTTACATTGTCAAAATAAATGTTTTAAGTGAGCCACAGAGAGGCAGGCAAATTATTCTCAAGAAGTTCTGAGGTTTGGGGGCGATGCCAGGGAGTTGCCGGTGGCGGGGGGCTGTCGAGCCCGGGCAGCGCGGGTGTTCGCAGCAGTATTTCAAAGCGGAGCCACGTCCTTCAGAGAGGGATCTCCCCATCGGTGGTACCGGCGCAAGGCGGGAGGCCATCCATCGGCGGTGGCACCAGGCTTCACCGCCCTGAGAAGCCTTCCTCCGACTTTCCCCGGCACAGGGATCGGGACCCAAGGAAAGCCACCCTCATCTCCCCGCTGCTTCTCCGGCCCCGCGCACCGAAGGGAGGCGACTGTCCTTTTAAATTTGGGTTGAGACATTTTACCCCAGCGTCTGCAAACATTTAGACACAGGACTGCTGCTGTTAACTGCCAGCCCATTGTCTGCCAGTGACAGTTTTCTCTGAAAGTCGCTTACCAGGGGGTGAATGTTGATTGAGCAAATGAGCACAAAGCGGGGAAGCCGCTGGCTGCGAATTGTGCTGCTGTTCGTTTAAACAGCTTGAATAGAAATGCCATTATCCCGGGTGAGTCAGGGGAGCCGGGAGGAATATTCACAGAGAGCAAAATTTGCCGGCAGTGACTTAGCACAGCGAGATGGATGGAGCATTTGGCCTTGATTGAGCTGTCACCCTGGGTATGCTTATTGTACCCACACTCACTGCCTTCCAATGTGATTTAATCTGAGACTTCTCCCTCTCTCCCTCCCTCCCTCCCTCCCTCCCAGCCTTCTCGCTCTGCAGCATTTAACCTGTGCTCCCTCTTACCGACGCAGCGAAGCCAAACCACTCACAGCCAAGGGATCTGCTCCAGTCTCAGCCCAGTCCTGTATGTTCTGCCTGTTTATTTCCCCCCTTTTCTTTCCTATGGGACCTGCACCAGGATGGTTTACTACCCTCTGCAGTCGGTGTGCAGGCCAGCACGGCCAGCTGCTCAGAGGTGCTTGCTGGGCTCTAGCAAAGCCGGGGCAGAAGCTCCAGCTGACATGTGGCTGGTAGGCATCCCCTCGCTGGTGTGATAACACCCACAAAACTGCCGACAAGGTGAGGATAAAAGGGTCTCTGCTCCATGCAAAATGCTTATTGAAACCCTCCTGGCTGATGGAAGGGCGATGGAGACAAGGGAAAAAAAACCACTGCCCGTGCCACAGCTCAGCCACTACTCTCCTTGCTGTGTGTGCGGGGAATGGCCACACAGGTAAGAGGAATCTCCAAGGTCTGACTCACAACACTATTAGTGTAACAGATTTCAGACAAGAGTGGCTTCACCATACTTATATTTGCTACATCCTTTTCCTGAGGTGTTTTCCAGCCTCTGCTGCCATGCGTGAAGCAGCATCTCTTGGGCAGAGTAGTCTATCCCCATAGGGGGTAAGGAGAGGGCTTGGAAAGGACAGTGGTGTCTGGATCTGGCAAACACTTTGGCCAACAAAGAGGAAGGAGAGCCCTGAACATTCAAAGGGTGGGGAAACACTCACCCAAATGGAAGAAGTGAATGCTGCCTGATCAAATGGCAGTGAAATGAACATTTAAGAGAGATGAAACACCAGATAAATTAACAACTGCATAAAATGGGATCTGGTCTGATTCCCATGGCTGGGTAACTTGTGAGTGTGAGGCATTGTGGCTGCAGATAGAGACAAGCAGGATGCATTATTCAGGTTATTTTCTCACTTGAATTTGCTCAGAAGATGGGGGATCTTCCTGCCTTGCACCCCTGTGGGCGTAGCGGTGTCAGTGCTCAGTGTCTGAGCTTCACAGGGAGCAGGATATTTGATTATGGGAGACAGATGTTGGTAGCTGATGCCATTAGTGCTGTTTTCCCAAGCCGCTGTGAACACAGTAAAGCAAAGACTGTATAAAAGCGAAAGCCTTCAGTGCTTCCTACCTGGAGGGCACTCCAGTTTGGCTTGCTGCAGGAGGAAGGGAACATCCCACAGCTTGTAGCTCCGTCCTGAGCCACCAAGTTCCTTGTGGAGACAAATGAACCATATCTCATGAATAGTGAGATCTACCCACCAAGACCCTCTCGAGGGACAGGGAGCCAGCAATGTCTCTGTCTCCATCTCCGTGGGTGCCGTGTGACAGCCTCATCCTCTGTGCAGAGTGGGTCTGTTCACTGAGCAGGGTGGACAGGAGAAGCTCTCCAGGCTGGGAGAAGGGACGGCACCAGGGACACCTCGTAACCCCATGGGGCACATGGGGAGACTGCCATTTGTGTCGGCAGCACAGCGTGGCCACATAGTGCAGCCTGACAGGTCTTCAGGCAGGTCTGGGTAAAGTCCTGCTGCTTGTTAACACTCTCCTGCCAAGTATCGGCACCAGCCCTGAGAGAAGGGAGTTGCCCATCCTCAAGGTTGCCCCTCTGCTTGCTCCAAGTTTGGTGCTCCCCACAGCACAGTCCTGATGTCCAGCTGGTGGGAAGGTCTCTGACTCGCTGTCTTGTGCCAAAGCAGTTAACCAAACTGAGCCGATCTCTCTAGCACCAGCCTTGGCTTTCATGGCTAGCATGATGCATCCAGCGTTAGCAGTCAGGGCAGCAGAGCCTGCCTGAGTGGGAGTGATGGTCTGTGTGCTTTGGCTGGGTGGGTCTGGACATAGAAAGCATCAGTACAGGGCAGCACAGGGACCATCCAGTCTAGGTTGTCACCCACGTGCAAAAACGATCAAAAACAAGGAAATTTTTTCATGCTAGCAGGCAAAGCTTCCACATCATCAGTGATATCTGTGCCAGTAACTTAAACGAGGCCAGGATGTAGCTGTTCTGTATCACTGATTTGCTAGTACTGTACCTGCATGGGTTTGGCTCATGCTACTTATCACACACACACCCCCCCCCTCAAGATGAGAGAGTTTCAGGTGTTTGCAAAAGCTGTGCCCACCAAGCACATCGGTTGTGCTGTTGGTCTATTTTGAGAGGCTGTGTACTGCTCGGGGCTAGCAGGCTTCAGGGCTAGGTGCCTGGAGCATTTTATTTACTTACAGAGATATAATCATCCTTTATTTCCCTGCTGCAGCGCGCACTCGGCAGAGCTACATCCCTGGAGTGATGCTGCAGCAGGCAGGCAGCATGCCTTGAAAGAGAGCCCTGACTTCAGGGAACATTTCAGGGCTCCACACACTTTGGTTTTACCCCATGTTGCTGCTCCATCATTGTCTCAGAGCAGTCCTTCTCCCTCCACACCACCTGCTGCATCCCCTCTGTGCTGCCCACGTCCCCAGAGCCGGTGCTCAAACCTTCCCGCGCCTGCGCTCCCCTCTCCCTCATCCCCACACTTCATCCTTCTCCTGACTGACTGTTCACACCTACTCTTGTATCACCTCTTTATGAAAACACAACCCCTGCACTGATTTTCTGCTCATGAGAGCCACACACAGAGCCACGTCGCCACGCATGCCGGCTGGCACGGCCGCACTGACTGCTTAGTCATGGGGACAGGCAGGGGACACGGAGGTGTCACCCTCACTGCCATCCACGCTGACACTGGGCCGAGCAACGTAAAACCAGCTTAATGCTGTTTTCTTCGTGGCAAGGCCTTCATTTACACCTCAGCTGGTATAAATGATGCCAGGGTTTAGCAGTCAGTTTAATCCTTTTACTGCTGGTGCGAAGGAATGTGTGCTCGCCGGCGCGGACTGCCCCACACAGACCCATCCTCAGGCACCTCCTTTGCTCCTGGAGGTTAGAAGTTCAGCAAGGACTCTGCCGGCGGAAGGGTTTTTGGCATCCCCAACTCACTGGGGAAAGAGCCGGTGTGCAGTGAAGCATCCTCAGGCGCAGGGATGCGAGGGCCGGGCGGGTACAGGCCGTACGTAGCTGGGGTTCTGGGCCGGCGGACAAAGGGAGCCTGTAAAGCTGCTGGGATTTGTGGTTATCAGCGGCTGGGGCAGGAAATGTCCCACACCACAATAACCTCAACTCCACCTTATGTCAGCAAGCCCTACAAACAGAAGGACCTGGCCGCGGGCTTTTGCACAGCCTGGTACCGTACACCGGCGCCCGCTCACATGGTGAACGGACGGAAAAACAACACGACTGGCCTGTTCTGATGGCAAGCAGATAAACCCTCGCTCCGCTCAGACGGGTATTGTTTCCTTCCCACCGGCCTTCTTGCTGCCACTGCCGAGCACACGATAAAGCTTTGGCTTTTTATAGGGCTTCTGTTTGAGTTTGTGCCGATTTCAATGCAGTCATTCAAAAAGAACATGCTCGGTGAATTGTTAATTCAAGTGCCCTGGAACACGGCAGTTAGGAAAAATGTAAAGATTATTATTAACTGGTTGATTCTGGGTGCAAATTCCCACTGTTGCTTGCATCAGAGTTAGAATTTCTTCAGCTTTCCACAGCGGTTGACTTCAGAGCCAGGGCTGGCAAGGAAGGGAGGGAATCTGAGTAGATGTGAAGAGCTGTATTTTTGGTTTTTAGGTGATAATTTTGGTCAAACTCTGATGATATTGTTGTTTCCCTGCAACCTGAGGTGGCTGGGGTTGTTGCTCCATCCTTGATTCCATCAGAAAGGAAACTAGACGTTCACGTAGGCTCTGTCTACACCCCAGCACATCCACATTGGGCTAGAGACAAGGAAAGACCTATGGCACCTTTTAGACCTGGGTCTTTGCGTGGTTTATTCCCTAAAGTACTGATGATGTTTTCAGATATTTTGCTGAATTCTTGGTGCCTTAGGGCATCCTGGGCCTCCTGCCGATATCCTCTCCCCGTGCTGTGGCACCCAGATGGCAGCCATGCTCCCGGGCATGCTCAGGCAGGAGGGGAAGGTGGGCAAGTGCCTGGTGCACTTGGGCAGGAGGTGGGGTTTTTTAGCTGAGTGGTTTAACACAACAGCCTTTGGGGGAAAACTCAGTGCAGGTACTCTGACTACTGACAGCCCGCTTCCTCGCATTGCAGGAATGTGGGCGTTTGCTTCCCACACTATTTTAAGGTTGAACGCTCTTTCAGGAAAAAATAAATGGATAACAAGATCTTTGCAACACAAGGCAGTATTATTAAATGCCTCTCTCCCACGTGCAGCTCATCCATAGCCCTTTCCTTCAGTATGGCATCCACGCCCTCGCCCAACACACTCTGGA
Source organism: Gallinago jamesoni (assembly GCA_025769975.1). Taxonomy (NCBI): domain Eukaryota; kingdom Metazoa; phylum Chordata; class Aves; order Charadriiformes; family Scolopacidae; genus Gallinago; species Gallinago jamesoni. The sequence continues at coordinate 105,286,220 of JAOQGH010000012.1, forward strand.
AAATACTGGCCTCCTTTAAATATTTCCTGAGAGGCTGAAGTGACTTCTATTGCTACCACAGTCACATCTGGCTGTGTGTACCTGACGAGTATGTGGGTCTCTAATCCTTCAGACCTGCTTTATTTTCATCCATCACATGCTGCACAGGCTGATGAGGTTTTTTTCCAGCTCAGGTAGTTCTCTGCAGCTGGTCCATGTTTGGTTTTTTTTTGTTGGTTTTTTTTTTTGGTTTTTTTTTGTACAGAATTATCTGCAGCAGCTTTTTATGTTTCCTCTGTTCATGAATTGATTTGTTTCTGCTCTGCTCCTCCTTGCCACATCCACTACGCTCACCATAATTCTGCCCACACTAAATCTTTGCCTCCTGTGAAGAGGTTAATTTTGGTTGACTGAAATATGCAGTGGGGACATGGGAGAATCTCCCATGTCCTTGTAAGTCATGTGTTTTTCCTCTTTTCCGAAGCCAAACAATACAATACAATTGGAAAAGACACAACAGCCTGGGCTCCAGTGCAGTACAAAGTCTCTGCTCAATCAACACAGTCAGCGGTGGTACTTGTCAACATCGAGTGTGCCCAAAGGTTTGGTTCACTGCTGCTGCCACTGCTCGGATTGGGAAGACAGCCAAGACAGCTTCACTGCCCTGGGAATGTGCAAAACTCAAGTGAGAAACAGTCCCTGGCCTGAGGAACTTGCAGTCCTGTTAGACAAGACAGATGGAGGCAGGGAGAGGAGGCACAGAGAGATCGGCGCCAGAGTGAGGAGTAATTAAATCCAGGTTCCTGCTCATGAAGGGCTGTCCAGGGCTTTAAGTTGCACACTGAACCAGACATGGACTCTACAGTGATTTTTATAGCCTCTTTTACTTGATCAGTGAACGTTTAAAACCATTCTTTGACATCCCTGCTTTTATTTTAGTCTGTGTATTTCTGGCAAGGTTTTTTTTTCTTTTTTTCTGCAGCACCAACTCAATAAACAGATAATTTCAAGCTGATCTGATGCCTTCCAGTTGTAAGGTCTTTCTTCGGACATGCTATGATCCACCTGAGGGATGGCTTTGCTCCAGCACCACCTGAAACTCTCAGGCTGGAATATGCAGCTTGTGAAAGGTGCTGAGAGTCGTTTGCCTAAGAGCCTAATAAAATTAAACACTGTGACAATTGCTGTGGTCGGAGCAACATCTGTTTCCTCTGAAGTGTCACAAGAGTGGAACATACCAGGCCAGAAGGGACAGAATTGGAAAAAAAAAAAAAAGAAAAAAAAATCCTCTGAAATTAAAAAGAAACCCAACAACCCCTTCAGCAGCTGCAGTGTGTCAGCAGTACATCCTGGCACCAAGGCTGGCCCAGCGTGGACCTCCATGCCAGGAACACCAGTCTGGGCCAGCACTCAGCCCTGGGAGCCACACGTGGTCCCTGTGGACCCAGCTGCTGCCTCACGTTCTTGCCATTGTGCGGGGACCCCCTGGGGCTGATGGGGCAAGAGGACCCCTGGCCAAGGAGCAGCTCCTCCTGCCTCAGGTCCTCCCCTGTTGTACCAACCTCATGGGCATGTGTGACAGGACCCAAAGCGTGGGGACTGTGACTGGCAACATGGAAACCTGGGATTATGTCTGTTACAGGCACATAAATGCCGATATCTATGTACGTGCAGACTCCAGCCTCAGGTTGGATTAGCTCCATAAAGTCAGGTCTTCTGGACACTTCTGTATCTCTTGCGCTTTTGTTGCCCTCCACAGGAGGCACACAGCGACACCTCCAATCCTTTCCCCTGACGCAGGAAGGAAACATTTGAAAAAGTTTTCAGCCTGATCCTCCTCCTCGTTAAATTTAGCAAGAGCCTGTAAAGCACCACCAGGAACAGCAATTAGAGAGCTGCGCGTTTTGGTTCATGGTTATCTGCAAGGTCAGAGAGAAGTACAGCCTGTGTTACTGAAGGTTCTTCACTTCTCATGCAGTTTAAACACAGAGGATTACATTAACAATAATAAGAAAAACAAAATGTGTTAGTCAGTCTCCTGAAAAACCTAAAGCCCTTCCTAACTTGCCTCCCAAAATTGCTCTTTCCATTTGCAATATTGATAAAACATGATCAGCTATGTTTAGTGGCAGTTAGCTTTGATGAAGGCTGGGGAAGTCAACGAACAACCTGTCACTTTGAGGAGCTCTGTCTAAGTGAGGATATCTCTGGGGGTTTCTGAGCTAATGATGTCCTGCTTGAATGACAGAGAATGAAGCCAGAGGATGTTCATGCTAAGAGTGTTACTCTAGCCTTTGTTCTTTTTTTCCTCTTTTTCTTTTTTAACCTTTCCTTCTCCCTTTCTCCTGCTACCTACTCAGTATCACCGCTTCTTTGCTGCCAGACCTCTGCTGTGCACTGTCCCTGCTGCTGTGCGTGGGTTTCAGGCCCTCTCCCAGCCTCTTGCTATCTTATTTTAAATGACAGAATGGATACTCTGGAGGGCTTTGCTGGGATAATTCCAGGAAACTTCCACTTGCCAAAGGCTTTCATTGAACCTCCCCTCTCTCCATGCCAGACCACCTTTGTCCTGACCCTGCCCAGGCTCCCCTTCGGTCTCTGGGGCTCTCTCCTGCCTTCACCCCCATCCTCCTTTCCCTCATGCAGGGTCCCTGCCTGTCCAGCCCAGTGGATGCTCCTTCTTCTACTGTCATGGTGGTGACACCGCATGTAGCAAGCTCGGTAGGAACAAGCATTTTCTACAGCATGAGAAAGGGGAACAAGATGGCACACCAGTGACATTGCTGATTGCCCCCGGGGACAGCCAACACCTCCCTCAGGCTCGCTCTGGCTTTGACTTGCTGTGGGCGGCTCTCCAGCCTTCAACCCATCTCATTCCCCTTTCTCTCTTCCCCTGCCTTAGTCCACGTCATTTCCAGTGCAGCCAGAATACGCTCGCTCTTTCTTTTCTTTAATGGACCCAGGCTGAAATGTGTCTGAAGGGTATTTTTAGCAGAAAGCTTGGCAGCCTGGCAGCCCCTGGGCATTTTGCCACCTTGAGCAAAAAATGTGTGTCGCCCGATAAGAATTACAATGGGGTGCTTGGGGGGGGCCATGAGCAGGGAGCGCCCTGCTGGCTGCCTACCTGCTCTGTGGGGCAAGAGAGGGTGGGCTCAGGGCTGCCCCCAGCCCGTACTTACCCCCCATCCTGTGTCCTACCATGCAGGATGGCTTAACGCATCAGTCCCTGGTCTCTTGTATACGTTTAAAGGCGTAGCAGGAAGGGTTCCTGGGGAAACCGCGGGAGTCAAGTGGAAGAATGCCCTCACACAGCTGGAACAAGGGGATTTTCTGGGGGCAATTGTGTTGCAGGAGATGTGAATGCAGCACTTTGTCCCAAAAAGTTGCCTTGATGAGCGTAGCAACCGAGTAAAGATGGGGACGAGGGCAGCTCCCAATATCACAGCCTGAAGGTGGCTCCTTTCCCACCGCTCGGTCACTTCGGTGGTGGTGGGGCTGGGGGTGAGGTGGTGGTCCCCTCACAGGCACAGGGCGAGCGCTGGCAGCCAGCACCGCTTGCCCTGGTGTCGTGGCTGGCACGGCTTTGCTCGGGGCTGTTGCCCACCGACATGTCAGGCAAAATATTTGCGCATGGGGACAGCCTGCCACGGTGATTTCCAGCCACAACCAATACGGCGATGTTGAGTGATTGTAATTTGAAAAATAAATATCACGTCCGGCTAATGTTTTTTAATATCTAATTTCCCCCTCACAGTACGAGGGTCTACATTTTACTTAGAGGAAAGTTGACAACAAAATTAAATGCCCCCAGCAATGTATGAAAAAGTGCTTGCTTTTTCCAAGCAGGGCATTTTGGGGAAGGGGGAGATCATATAAGCCACTGCACGTTGTTTATCTAGCTCCTGATCACCCTAGCTACCTCTATAATCAAGGAAGGGAGAGAAACTCTCTCAGGAAGTATTTTCAGGGGTAACACTGATGCTCTAAATACTCTTCAAATAGTCCTATCTTTCCTATCGACACCCCAGGGGGAGTAGCTGGCTGGCCACCTCAGGGACCAGCAGCTGTGACAACCTTTTCCAATCCACACTGCTCCAACCAGACCTGCAAAGACTGGGCCAGGCAAGTGTGATCTCTGTCTCCAGACAAATGGCTCCATCGTCCTTCAGTGCAAAGTGGAATAATTTCAAAAGAAGTGGTGCCTGAAGGCAGGTGGTGAGAATGTTCATTTGGTGCTGGGTTCCTAAGGGTGGCTGCTTGTCTGCGTGAATGTCCTGTGCCTGGAGCACAGAAATGGACAGAAGGATTGGAAGAGGGCTCCAAATCATCCCGAGAAGTGACCAATTATACACATGCTGTGTTGTGAAAGGTGGTCTTATGTTAGTCCTAAGAACTTCTCTTACCATGAGAAAGGTTTTTCACCCTGTTCCTTATGAACAGGGGAGCAGATTTGTTCCCCTCTTCATCTATGAGCTGGTTTATGTAGCTGAGGATTGTTCCTCCATCCCCATCAGTTGTCTGTTTTTTTGATCTAAGCCACCCAGTTCTTTCAGTTGTCCCAAGCAAGTCACATTTCCCAGACCTCCACTATCCCTGGGCTCTCTCCAAACGGTCCACGCCTTTCCTAAAATGCATTGCCCAAAACTGGCCACATTATTATAACAGCAGCAGCATACCAGGACTGCACTGAACGAAAGGGTGATTTTTTTGTACAGGCAGTGCTGCTCGTTGTTCCTTCCAATATGAGATTTGCTTTATTGGTTTTGGGTTTGGTAAGAGTGCGACTTCGAGTCTCTTCTACAGAAATGCTGCTTAACCAGCTGTTTCCACTTGATCTTTGTCCGGCCGATTATTCCTGACTAATTGTAGATCCTTACACTCTTCCCCACTGAGTTTTGTCGCACTATTTCTCTAAATTGTCAAAATAATGTATTTTTTTCTCCTTTACCCCCTTATTTTAATTTAAAATTCTGGTCCTCTTTCCTAAATACCTGTATCTGTGTTCCCACATGCTGTGACAAACGATGCCAGGTATAGCCAGACACCAGCCCTGTGTCTCTCTCCATGTCTCTCCCCTTTTTAACAACGAACAGCCAACAGCTGCTCCTTGAACTGGGTTACCCAAACAGTTTTGCATCAAAACTGTGTTTCACTTGAAGATACATGAGGCAGCTTTATGAAGCACATGAGACAGCACCAGCTCTACTTCCAGACTGTGCTGAGCAGAGAAGATGCTGCTGGCAAGATAGCTGTGAGGACACCTTGGCTCAGACACTAAGTGTTTTGCAACTCAGCTTGGCCATGCCTTAAGAAGGCAGGTATATCCCAGGTGTCTGAAGGGCATAGTGGCACCAGGGCAGAGAAGTAGAGTACCTGACCTTTGTACTTAGCTGCCTCTGGGACAGTTAAGGTCTGGTTTAGGTACCCATGCCTGTTTGCTGGCTCCAGCTCTTGCAGCACAACCCTTCCAGTTAGGCCAAAAGGCACAAACGCACGTCAAACTGAAATGCTTCAGTCAACTGTTCTGTATGAAAAAAGCTTTCAGTGTCCATGAAATGAAGATTTTCTTTTGGAAAACCTCGCTGTCCAGGAAAATACTGAATACTGAATATTTTTTATCGCAACTTACCGATGAGAAGAAATATCCTGATACTGGAAAGGGCTGGAGCCAGCAAGATCCCAACTCTCAAGCAGCTGCTGGCTTTCAAGGGCCATTAGCAGCACATATTAAAAGCTAGTGAGTTGCTCCACAAGCTGGGAGTTTGAGTTACCGTGAAACCTGCATCTCGCCTTCCCCTCACCCCTTCCCAGTATTAAAACCTTGAAGAGCTGCAGCACACAGAACAAAGGAGAAAGCAATAGGAGAGCAGCAAGGTCACACATCTGCTGCTTTCCACACTTTCTTATCTCTGACATCATGGGCCTCAAGGTCTTTCTTCTCATTAAAACAGCTGAATAATTGCAAACTGTACACAAAGTGACTAAACCTGTGGCCTTCTGCCTTAGTCATAATATAGGATGGCTGGCCAGCGAAGATGTTTCTTGGTGAGCCTGGGTGAAGGGGCTCTTCAGCTCTGTGCAAAGGCAGCGGGAAACCTTGCCCCTGCCACAGTTCTTTGGGCTGACAAGCTGCAGGACATCCAGCCAGAGGAGTGTGGTACCATCAACGTTGTTACTGAAAGTATTGGGATGTGACCCCCATCTGCAGGGCCAGCTCTGAATGGACTTTGCAGAGCACTGATTTGTAAAGATCCCACCAGTGCTGCCTCTGCTTGACATTTACTTTGCTAATAATGAAGAAATAATAGGCCAAGGATGGGATAGGGAACTACGGACCGGGAAAATGGTGGAAAAACAAAGGATCAGGCATGTTTTAATATATCCTCATGGCTGAGGATGCATTAAAAAAGAATGCAGAAAAGGTGGAAGCTGACCTCAGACTCTTCTGGCTCGTGCATCTGGTCATGCCTCTGTCTTTTGGACAGTCGCTTCTCAGGTCTGACCATTGCACTGTGGTGGCCATACCTCAAGCAGCTGCTGCTGGGACTTCTGAAAACCACACCTGTGACCACCACCCCCCTAGTCCTGGTGAAATTCATTAATGGCAAATCATTCATCATGACGTAATGTAGGATGTAAAAGATCTATTTCTGGTGGTTGTATACGCCTCCCTACTTGGTGATTAGTGTTTAGCATCTGGAAATGCAACAGTCTGGGAAAGCTAAGGGGATAGCAAGCGGTTGGGGGTGGTCTGGGCTGTGAAAAATTATATGCACACTGAAGTAAGTGGATAAAGATGCTTGTGAGGTTCCAAAGCTTTTCCTACAGGAATAGAAATGATTGCAAAAGATGAAAATCAGGAAAAATCGTGTAACAGGTGGCTACTGACAGCAGCAGCTAGACACAAGTGTTAGTAGTTTCAGTCCTTCCTACGTTATTTGTGAAAGGGTGGAAGGCGCCAGCAGTGCAGCCCCGTGGGCCTCCCACCTAACACTGACCTCCCGGCTCCTCCCCGCACATCCATTGCCCCACAGTGAGACCAGCAGCTTGACTTTCCCTGAAACACATCCACCAGTAAGGCTGCCACCCTTTGCTGGCATGCTGCTCATCCTCACTGGTGAAAATAGAGTTCTTAGTTCTCACATAGCTTTTTTTTTTTTTTTTTTTAAATCTGGTTTCAACTTCCAGCTCTTTATGTCGTGTCTTTCTCTGCCCAGAAGAAGAGGCTTTTGCTATGTGATGCCGTTTCCTTCTCAGCGAATGTGTAGCATCAGCAAGTCAGCTCGGCCTTCTTTTAGAAAGCCAAGCACTAAGAGTTGGTGCCTTTATTCTATATTTTCCTGCGCATCTTCTACTTTTTGGGGCATTTTTGGAAGTGTGGACACTCAGACAAAGAGCCAGTATCCTACTGGTCCTCTCTCTGCTTATCTGCCCCTACTTGGTGCGACCTCACCACACCCTTCGCGCCCTACCAGAAGCAGTAGGGACAGAAGTAGGTGCCTTTTCCTACAACAAGAATGCACAACTCTCCGGGTGCATTATAGTTGTTCCTTTTCAACCTTTTTTTCTTTAAGCTCTGAGTCTTGACTGCTGCTGGAAGTAGACTGCCACAGTTTCAAGCTGATCAGGTTTTCCTTGGAAATAAACTATCTAGCAAATTTTGGTTTTGTGACAGGTTCTTAGATCAACATGCTGCTTATCTGATAAAACATTTCTCAGAGCTGACCTGTGGCACGCTGCCCCAGTCCCATGGAGCAGTTCCTGTATCCTTACCCAATTGCTTGAAGATGATAGAAGATGACACTGCAAACAGTAAACAGCAAACACTGCCGATGTTCAGGTATGGTTTGAGTATCATTCCCTGGTTTGAACAACCCCCCGGTCAAATATGTGCTGAAAAATGAGCAAAAGCTGACAGAATCAAATGGTCCTCTGGAACAATGATGTACTGGTGGGAGTACTGTGGGACATCCCACCAGTCAGAGGTGGATCACTGTGGCAAAACTTGTAGCTTATCTTATATATAGTTTATTTAGAGATCACTAAGTCTTTTAAATGATGTCTTGGTCTACTTCCTGAATATCCTTACCCGAGGACTAATGCCCAGACGAAAGGGAAAAGGAAAAGACTAGGAACTGTGAAAACTAGCAACAGTGATGCTTGGTGTAATTGCAGGATATAATAAAACCTGGGGGGAGCAATTCTGAAATTTCTAAATATTTAATGCAAAAATTTTCTGTTCTGATGGCACTGAAAATATCAAAACAAATCACTAAGTCTTCTGTACTTTGTGTGGATGAAGTTGAAATGTTATTTCGGCATTTTGCTCTAAGTAGCTGTAAATTCTATTCAAGTACTGAATCACCTTTGGCAAAGGGAAGTTTCCTGGAATTATCCCAGCAAAGCCCTCCAGAGTATCTATCCTGTCATTTAAAATAAGATAGCAATTCACACACGTTGGTGTCAAAATGGTGCAAAATTTTGTAAAGGTAAAATAATCTGCAGCACAGAAATGATCATTTCTAACCACTACTAATGAGAAGAAACAATGATTAAATTCTGTCAGAGCTGTTACACACAGAATATCCCTTAGATAAACCTATGGCTAATGCATATCTGCTGATATGGGTTACAGGCATATCTCTTTTACATATGTATAGCTTCAAACCTGTGGAGGCAAAGCCATCCTGATGTGCTGGACTCTTAGTCTCCCTCTCTTCTCTCCTCCTCATGTTCCTCCAAACTCAAAAGCTGGAAAGATATGACCAGAGCAAGCATCAGAGTGTCAGAGATGAATAAACCCAAGAGTACATACTCACTGGTAGGTCTTTACTGATGAGCAAGGTGGGACTCCCATGAAGATTTGAAAGGTGGCCCCTATGCTCAAGCCCATCCAGGTTCGCCAGCATTTCCTCAGCATCTGGCTTGAAGTACTCAGCCTGAACACATTGCCCTCCCACCCCCAGACATTTCTCCCCCACTAACAAATAATGATCAGCATTTATTACAATGTCATCTGTAATGGATTACAGCTACTCGGGACCTGGTGAAACAGGACTCCACAGCCTCTTGCTCCTCTTGTTAGGATCATTTGTGTTGCTGCAACACCTTGAGATCTGGGGATCTGATGATCTCACTGGCACACACACGAAGGCAACATGACAAGCTCTAGGACACTTATTGCCTAAGTAGATATCATAGGGTAGAGGCAAAAGAGCTCATGTGAAGTCCTTGTGGCAGATGAGATATAGAAGTGAGCGACAGGACTTGAGTTTCCGGATTCCCATGCCAGCACCTGGGTCATAGACCCCAGTTTTCCCATCCTAAGTGCTCTCCCAACACCCACCTTCAGTATGCACCTATGTGGTTTGGAACCACAGGTGCTGCTTCTGGAAGACCTTGTCTCTTGATTGCTTCCTCCTCTGACAGTGGCATTCAGATCTTCACCTCTGGGCATCATCCAAGATGCTTGTAATTGAAGTCTCCTCTCAGGCAGCATTAAACACTGCTGTGCCTGCAGATTTCATGTTTACCCTCTGCCTCTGTGTCACCTCATCTCCTCTCTACCTCCACCATGAGTGCACTTCCAACTTCAGCCCTTCTCCAAGTACTTTCTGCAAAGCAAAGCAGGAATAAGGTTGTCCTGCTAAAGGTAACTTCCATCATATAATGCACTACTAACAACCTCACCTGTGAACTCCTAACAAGGATTTGCAGTCTGTAGCTTGCTTCTGAGGAGGTTCTTCCCCTTGTTTAGAAGCTGTAGTGATGTGGACCTGTCTGCCACCCAGGGGCTAAAGGAACCCGCAGCGTGAGCAGGACTCCTGCAATGGCCCATTTGCAATGCTTCCCTGCACAGCTTTGATATCTAAACTGGATGCTGGGTAGATGGGGTTTTTCATCCTAAGAGAGCTCAGGACTGAGTTATGGAGATGCTTTGATGGGTTATAAGAGATGTCAATGAGATTACTGCATACTCTGCAAAAAATGATCAAGTGTGTCTTCCAGAAATGAATGACAGTTTTATTTTCTTCACCATGGTGATTTCCACTGTCTAATGACCCCAAGTCCTATGTTTGTATCTGAGAGCACCTGTATAACTCTTTGTGCCAGTCCTTCCCCCATGCCTATGCTGGTGCCTTTCAGATAGGGAATCCTAGAGCACTTTTTCTAGGGTAACAGCCAATCCATTAATGCAGGGTGCACTTTTCAGCTGAACTGAGTATCCCAAAGATATTTTTATACCAAGAACCTAACTTACAGGGTGGTGAAATGAGAGCTCAAGGTTAAAACAATGAGAAAAACTAGGTAGAGCAGACTCCTGGACTTTCAAGCCCCAAGCTGGTCTCTCAGGCTGCAAGAACATGGCTTTTCCTTGCTTACGTTGCCCACTCTTGCAGTCAGAGTGCTGGAGGCTGGAACTGCAGCTATGAGGTATGGTTTTTATTTTCACAAGGAAGATGGAAGAGGTGAGAAGAGAGACATCCTGATTGGAAACAGGGAATACCAGGGGTCCTGATGGAGCAGTCTCGGCAGTGGGTGACTCCTGCAGGAAGGTCGGGGGGACATGAGCCAGCAAACCAAATCCCTGCTAACTCACCCTTGAGCAGGCTTTAGGGCTGAGTGAGGCCAGAGCAGAGCAAAACAGAGTGGGATGGAAGGAGAGGTGACAAGGGGTGCACAAACAGGTCATGTAGGACCTGCCTGCCTGCCTGTGTTAGGATTAATCTAACACCAGGCAGCTGGAGAGCCGGTGGGGGACCCTGGGGACCATGCAGGATCCTGTGGAGACCCATTAGCACAGCTGTGTGGAGACAGGCCTTGCAAAAGAGAAGCAGCTGTGGGAGTCTGAGAGGAAAGTCCCTGCATGGGGATGAGGATGAGGGAAAGAAGATTGGCTATGGCTGAGTAACAGGCCAGGGAAAGTATTCAAAACTAGGAGGACAAGGCCTGTGTCTAAAGTTACATGTCTCTAAAGACATGCAAGAGGGAAACCTTGAGGTTATGTGTAGAGATGTATAGGCAGGAACATTGCTTTCTAAACAAAATCTAGTGATTGAAACCCCTCAAAGACTACCCTACCCTTCTTCCACTGGAACAGACTGTGTTTTGTTGTCAAAAGTCATGTCACTAAGGCCAAGCAATCCAGGTAACTACTGGGTTCAACAAGTATGGTTTCCTGCTGTAGAAATAAGCCATTTTTGAAAAGCACAGGGAATGATCTGTGGAAGTTAAGCAAGGGCCTAGAGAGCAAGACTTGGTTGAGCAAATGAGTAAAAGTGTTCCTCCTGAAGGTATAGGCTGTGAGTTAGTCATTGGCTGCATAGCTCAGTGGTGGGTCAGAGGAAACTGGTTGTAAACTTCTGACTCAGTGTTTAGACAGTGCTGTGTTAAATGGGTTGTGAATTGACTCTGAGAGTCTGAATTTCAATGTGAGTACCTGTATGTGTTACCAAAAGAGGGGTTTGAATTCTGTACCTCTCCTCTGTGGAAAATCAGTTCAGCTATTCTTTCCATCCGTAGCTTCAGGTGCCCATCTTTTGAGCTGTCATCCAAGTATGTGTACCCTTTACTGGAGCAGGAGCTCTGTGATTTGTTTCAGCAGGTGTAGGATAAAATATGAGATGTGACTGTCAGTTACAACCTTAACTGTAGGGCCAAATCCTGTAAGAGATTTCTAGAAGGGAAAATGCAGAAAAACCTGTTCCTTGCAGAAACTCTAGAAGGGAATGAGAAAATGGGAAGGAAGCACTAGTGAAAAATAAGATGTAAAACAAGACTGAAATACAATTTATGGCTTAAAAATGAACCAGAAGAAAAATTTTGCAACCAAAGTGAGATTCGTGCACTCTTCTCTGAAGCTGTGTTGCCTTGCCACTGTGATCCCAATATGTTGTTTCACCCTGTAGGCATTCTAGTCTCTAATCCTTCTCCTTGTGACTCCTTGCCTCTGTGTAGCCCTTGTTCTGCGAACACTTAGGGTTGTGAGTTCAGTCACATTTCCAGAGCATTTCTTCAGAGAACTGCATTTTCAGACAGAGCCTGCGTCATGGTTCCTGCAAACAAATGATGGTTGAGGCTAATAATGGTTTTAGAGAAATAAAGCCATTTTCTATTCCAGTTAAAAGTGAAGGTGTGGCCCAGTTTCTTTGTTCCAAAGTCCTTGCAGCATTCTTTTGAGCCATAAATGATGGTTCTTTATGGAGTAGCTGTGAACAAGTGCAGAAGAACACATGCAGTCGTGATCCCAAGGTTCATCTATGGGCTGTGTGGACATCAACTGGTGTGGTATTTCCATTCTTCCAAGGATAATTGGGCCCTAGTCTGTAACTAGAAATAGCTGTGATTTGGTTCTTTTTTAACTGGTGCAATTTCTATTAACCACATGCTTAATTTTGTTCTGGTCTAAACTGAGAAAATAGCCCAAAGCACATTTGGACCATACATAGCAACCTAGTCCTTGGCCAGCCACGTTTAGAAGGGGTTGTCACCTTGGACCCAAGGTGGTTTGGACTCCTCCTGGAGCCAAGAAGGTTCATATCAGTCAGCTGTGGGATCTCTGCTCTGCAGTCTCCTGTGCTGCTGGGCCTAAGCTTGGAAGTCACTATGCCTGGGATGTAAAAACACTTCTGTTAAAGAAATCTAAATACAGGCTATGTGGAGGTCTTTCCACACAGGTGAGTTTTTCCAGAGTGATCTATTCCTGATGAGCTCCTCAGCTTCCAGAACAGCATATCCTTTACCAAATCCGTGTGATCTGCTTTAGAGATGACCTTGGAGTTTTCTGCATACAGTGCCTCCTCTGCAAGAAGAATGGCCACAGAGGAGCCTTAATTAAGCAGCTCTCTAATTTATTATTTATTTATTCAGAGCGCACACTCATTCACATTGTATTCACTTGAGCTTTAGTCAAATCCCAAGTCATTGTCTGCCTGCGCTCAAGTATTTATCTAAAGCTATGGGTTTAAACTGATTAACTCACGCTGGAGCAAGTGCCTATGTCGGCACTGATATTGGCTTAATACCTTACTCAGAAGTACTCTGAAGTTGGCTCAGGTCTTGTACGGGATCCTCTCCTTTGAGAGTGAAGTGTTTGCAGAGTGGCAAGACTCGGCCTCACCGGGCTGTACAATGGCTGGGTTAAACTGATACAGCTCCGAGGGGCATGAAATCGGTGTGTCTGGTGGAGATCTGGAGATGGAGGACCTCAACCGCATTCTTAGTCATGGAGACTGACTTTATTCTTTCAGAGTTTCCAGCAAGACAATGCTGTTTTAGATTAAGGTGAGCAAATGCTGCAGGTCCCTTCCCCTGGTGTCACATGTCCTTGCTCTGTCCTGGAGCAAACTCATTTGCTTTGCAAAGCACTCACAGATGCCTGGAAGTGGAAAGGGGTAAAAACCCACCCCTTCAGACCCAACTCTGGGTTGCCTTCCCACTCTGGTGGATTCCAGCTGCTTCCTCAGTAAGTTAATCTTCCTTACCCAAGAGAGAGACCCGAGCAGCAGAAGCGCCTGGCTTTATCAGCCGCGTTTCTTCCTTTGGCTTATCAACAAACGAACTCCCAGTTGGCTTTGTTTGACTTCTAGGGTTTATTGGATTTGTTGCTTCCCTTCTTCATTTTCATATTAAAGGCTAAGGTTGGGCTGTGATCCTGCTACTGTAGCCTCCAGCTCCTGAGCTGATACTGCTGGCTCTAATTGCTCAGCTGCCTGATGTAATCACCAGGAGGTATATTGTGTGTGTGGCTACAGGCACTTCATATTTTCTCTCCAGCCAGATTTAAAAAAAAAAAAAGAAAAAAGAAAAAGAGGAAAAAAAAAAAAGGAGTCAATTGGCTCTAGGTCTGTCAATAGTGACTAATCAGGCACTGTACAATTAATTATGAAGCGGTGTCATTTTAAAACAATTCTGAGGTGGGAAAGAACAGGCCTGGGCCCTTTACCTGCTGGCACTGTTTGTGTTGCTAAGCCAATCCAGGCTGCGTCCTCTATTTCATTTACCTTTTAAACTATTGCCCCCGCATAAGTAAACACTTTCTATAAAGTGTGTGTGCATGCATGTGTGTAAGTGGGTGGAGGGTGATCTGGGAAGCTCTCCACCCTAGAAAAGAAATTAATGATGGAAGGGGGAGGGAAAAAAAAAAAAAGCAGGATAATTTGGCAGTAATTTCTGAAGAACAGCAGAAGATAATAGCAGGTGGATGGAACAGGAATAGCATGAAACAGTCTGGGGCTGAGTCCCAGTCACCAGAATTGCTGGGGAGATGGTTAGATATGGGGATGGAGGTAAGAGATGCCTGTGCAGTGCAAACATGAGATTGCCCTGAGCGAGGAGCACAGGCTCCCCACCTGCCAATGCGTGGCAAGAGGGCAAATCCCTGTCCCACCTGAGCTGGCTCTCCCAGGCTCTGCTCCCAGTGGCAGCTGACATCTCCCACCCGCTTCCCAGGGGATGCAGCTGCCAAGGGTGGGAAGGCATTCCTCTCCATCCTGTTGGCAAAAATTATTTGTCTCTTGCAAAGTAAAACTCCTTCTTCAAGGAGGATGGCAAGGAAGCTGCTACTGCCCAGCACAACACTGAGGGCACTGACAGGTGAAATTAGTGTGTGGGAACAAATGTGTTCATGGAAATGACAAAACCTTTTTTTTACATTATCTTAGTAGGAACAAAGGGATGGTGTTACTAGTGTCAGGCCAGTTTGAGGACTGTCATGAGTTGAGAGACCATGGTCACACCTCTGATGCCTGTGTCTGGTGCTCGGGGTGGCAGAAGAGGTGGGCTGGGAAGGCAGAACGGAGGATGCCGAGGGAAAGCCTCTGCTGGGACACCTCCTTGAAGATGCTGACTGCAAAAGAGATCTTCTGGAATGGAACAAGGGGCAAGTGTCACAGGGTGTCATAGGAAAAATTAGAAACACCGTGGCAAATTGTTCAGCTTTCTAATACAAAAGCTCCAAAACACCCTTTCGTCAAAAGATCTGCCTGCAGCTCCCACAGTTCTGTTCTTCAGGCAAAAAGAAAGGCTAAATTCCTGTGTGAGTGTGTGTGTGCAATTACTAACATTGCTTTTTACTGGAATAATTGTAGAATTAGACGGACTATTCTGGATAAACTGTTTAGTTACTAGAAAGTGTATTTTAGGAGCAAAATGCCAAGGCACAATAAGTTCTGGTTTGAACTTTTCAAAATCAAGTATGTTGACTTTTTTCCCAAAAATTAGTTTTCTTAACTTTATAGGCGAATGTATTTTAAATAAAAAGAAATTCATTAAAGATAGATCAAACCATTTGATTAAAACACATATATATATTTTATTTAGTTAGAAGACTTCTAAAATGTTTTTCAAAGTTATTGTCACAGCTTTACATGAATCTCAGGATCGTTGCTGGCAGCTTTCTCTTCTCCCCAGTCTTCAAAAAAACGCATTACATTGGCTTCGCTAACGGTGAAGCATCGTCACATTGGCTTTGTTAACAGTGAAACATTTAGTACCCTTAACCTCAGTTTCTGTTAGCATTTTGATGACAGCAGCTACTGGATCCCTGCCGCAGCGTTTCCTTGAGGTAATGAAATGTGGTGGCTGGAGCTCTGTGTCAGAGGACTTTGAAATACGATGTGAGGGGGTTCAGTTCATCGGGGCTGTGCGAGGTAGGGGTTGCCAGCCTGTTTTTGTGGCTAGGAGTCCACTCAACCCAGTGTCCAGCTTTTGAAGCCTCAACAAATCTGGCACTGAGAGCATGGGAAATATGTTGCCCCAAAAAAAAGGTTTTTACCTGCATCGTCCCGGATCCAGGCAGTCCCTGCAGGAGGGGACCCGTGGCACCGTGCAGTAGGTAGCGGGGTGACAGAGCAAAGCAAAATTGACGGATGTAGAAGTGGAGGTTACAACATAAACACACGCTCAGATGCTGGTTTAAGGAACGTAGTATAAATATTTAGATGTATTCCTACATCTAATTCTTCGCCTCATAATTCTTCTGTCAAATGGTTTACAGAAGGCAAAACTATACTTCAGTTACAGGGATGGCTTCATAATTCTTCAGGTTAATTAAGGCATCCAAATGTGCTTCGTGTCTGTCTGCCTCTGCTTTGTAAAAGTACAAACGAGTGGATAATTAAAGTCTTCTCGTATCAGTGAGAGTAACAGCGGTTTAAGCCCTGGGTGGTTGTCCACAGCACACCTGTGGCTGAGTGTCCAGCCGAGGAGAAAAGCAGCAGCGATGTGTTGGTTGCACATCTCCTGTAAACGGATTGTTGCTTGTGTCGTGTGTGCAGACATCATTGGTATCTCGTTATGTTAATTGTACCTGAGCACCCTTCTCAGAGTGTTGCTGGAACGAGGACAGTGGACCCCCCTGGGCTCCGGGGTGGCACAACCCAGAAACGCACTGTCCCTGGGGGGGTCCCAGTGCCAGCACAGACATGGAGCAGTGCCCCATGGATGGCATCGTGCCGATGGGTGACCAGGGGCGTGGGGACACCTGCACTGGCCACAGCATAGGAGCGAGGGGCTGGTGTGCTCCACCTTCCCAGTATAGTCACTGTGCCACACAGTTGGCATCAGCCAGCCCAGGGCACCATTTATTGTTCTGTTTCTTTCTCCATCTGGTGCTTTTATGCAAAAACTGCATAACCGTGCAAGTAAGGGCGGAGGAGGTGAGGCCTGTCCCTGGCTGAGGTGTCCCCTTGCAAAGGGGACAGGGGGAGCAGGCGCCCAGATACCACCCTGCCACCCACAGCAGAGGGGATCCCCCCGAGGCTGGGCTGCCTATAATGGTCCCAGAGCCTCGCTGGCAACTGGGATCAGCTCAGTGCCAGGCGGGGAATCCCCCTTTGCCAGGGGAATCCCTGCCTGGCCACTTCACAGTGTTTTTAAGGACAGCAAGGAGCCTTATCACACCTCTGCATCTGCCCCAGATGCTTCACATTCCAGCGATGCTCCTCCTCAAATGTGCTGAACCCTACAGCATCTCCCCGGAGAAGGCTCGCCACTCGCCACCCTGGGGCTGGCAGCCTCCGGGCAGGCACCCAAACCCAAGAGGAAGGTGAGGATGTCCTCACAGAGCCCACAGCAGGTGACACAGCCCTAGCCCTCGCCCGGGGTCAGTGGGACCGTGCGCGGTGGCAGCGTGTGCAGGGAGGCTGGACCACACACAGCCAAAGTTCAGGCAAACAGAGGGGAGAGGAGAAATGGTTTCCAACCTGGTGGCACCGAGGCCGCTTTGGCCACCTTTGGGTTTCACCTTGAACTGTAGCTAGAGCATGGGGTGCTGCAGGCACCTGGTGGCTCTGCAGCAATGAGCTGGGAGCAGGGCATGCCTCTTGGGGAGCACTCTGCTCCCAGAAGAGTAAATAATTAATAAACGTCTCTCACGACGTCTTCCAAAGTGCTGATATCTGTCAGCCTGGAGCCAGAACCTGGTGCTTCACCACCTCGTTGCTGTGTGGAGTATCAGCACGCCTTGTCTTCCACCTCTCTCCCTCCTATCTCCCATGTCTGGGCTGTTTCGGGGCTTCTTTCTCTTTAAGAGGAAACTCAGCGGAAGCCTAGCTATTCAATATTGTTTCATATTATTTGATTGTGAAACAATTTAATTTGTTTATGACTCTAAAGGTCAGATTTGACTGTTGCCCAAATTTCTAAAGAATAAAGAATGAATCAGGCTGAAGGGGACTTTGTGGCATGATAAACTGGAGAAAGAGAAGGGGGCTAGTGAGAATATTTAACTGGAACAGCAAGGCAAACTTACCTTCAGCTCAGGTTTAAAAGCCTAGTCAATCATTACACATTTTTTTATTATTTACCTGGTACGAAATCCCCTCGGGAAAAGAAGTAAAAAAACTCACAGGCCACGTTCTTTCAAATTTTTAGTAGCTTGCTCAACTTTTTTTTTTTTTTTCTTTTTCTGTATCTCAGGACAATTGGAGTGATAGGGATTGCTTTGGTGCCTGGATAGATGAGAAATAAAGTGGAAGCACATTGTGGTTGTAGCTCCAAGCAGAGGACGTTCCTCACAGTGAAGAGAGCAGGGCCAGCCGGGGACTTTGGGAAGGAAGGTAATTCTCACACAGTCATCAGAAGACAAAGGTTGCATTTACACCTGGCCAGAAGGTTTAATCATCTACTATTTCCAAACATTGCAGGCTCACAATCTGTTGTGTCTGAGATCATAAAACATATCACAAACTGGAGACAAGAGACCTGGGGCTTGATTGACTAGAGCTTATCTTTTCTTTTTCTTCCTTCTTATTTTTCACTTAATTTTCTGCCTTTTTTTTTAAAAAAAATGAAAAATTAAAAAGATGTTTTGGAAAGGACTTGCTTTGATCAGAAAATTCTTACTCGGTATAGCAGGAAACGTGATGCAAAACAATTTTGAAAATCAGGGATAAATGGGCAATTTTCATTCCCCTTTGCCTCTCTGTGTGAAGAGCACTTAGGAGACAGATTACCTAGTCGCTAAAACCTCTGTCCCGGGCTTGAAGGGAAAATAAATTGTGGAAAAGGGATCAAAAAGAGAGGAGCATTCAACAAGGAGCAGGTAGAAACCTCTCACAGGTTAGTTTTCCAGGTCCTACCACAAAAATAACTAACGTTCAACCACCTGAAACACTGGGTGTAGCTGACTTTCATCTTTTTTTCAGGGGAGGGTTAAATAACAGTGACATTGAAAGAGAATCTGGCTATGATGGGAGGTTCTTTGGGCAAAGTTAGCCACATTTTTGCAATTCTGGTCTGTAGTTGGTTTCCTCTCTACCTGTGAGGCTGAAGAGCATGTTTATTGAGCAAGATCAAGGACTCCCATGGCAAGAAGGGGTTCAGAGAATGTTAGTTCTGCTTCGTTCTCCCCGTTGCCTCTGCAGCGTCATCGCCCTTCACTGTCTGCCCATGGCCAGGCTGTAGAGAGGAGCAGGGATTTAACTGCTGGTGGTGTTTCCCCCTGGTATTCCTGATGGTCTGCAGGAGAAAGGGTAGAACGGCCCTACCCTGGCCCCAGGGAGGGACCCTGGAAGAGATGATGTTGCTTTGCACCTCGTATGGGTGTTGCAGTGCTGATTCATCAAAGCACTTAGTGCTGGGAGGAGGAACTGGCCCTATTGAGATGAAGGTTTGCCCATGCTGACTTGAAAGGAGGCTGAATTTAACTCTCTCAATGAGATCTGAGCCCCTGGTTGGAGTCGAGCATGTGTTGCTGCTGGGTTGGGACCGTCCTTTCTCTATTTGGAAGGGAAACTAAATAGATTTAGTTTATTTGCGGTATATCATCCTCTACCTGATGATGCCTCTGTGTGTTTTATGACTGCCAGCCCTGTAACTCCCCCACCCTCAAAAAAATGGAGCAGGAGCAATAAGAGCTTCCCCAGGGAGAAGCTCATTAATCAGTGTGGGCTGGAGGGCCATCTGCCCCTGGCACTGCCAGGTGCCCTGGGGTGTCCCACGCCTGGCTGGGGCTGCTTGCCACCTGATAACAAGAGTGGCATCTTTGATGTTGTCTAGGGCAGCAGTCACACAGAATTGCATAATCAAGGTCACTGGAAAATTACACAAAACTTTGTCCACGTCTATTGGAAAAAAAAAAAAAAAAAGTGAAGCACTTGCAAAAAAAAATAATTCAGCACTCAATCTTCTCATGCCACCAATCTGTCACTCTGTGTGAATGGCACGAACAGTGTTGTGCTGTCCCCTCACTGTATCCTGGAAGCATTGATGAAAAAATAATGTTATCCATGTAAAGGCAATAAAAAATTGTCTCTGGTAGCCACATAAAGTCAGCTTTGTAGTTTTCCCTCTCTAGGGAAATCAGCTAGAGTTTCATTGAGATGATGATGATGTACAAATATAAGAAGTAATAGTATTGTGCTTTGCATTGCTGAGTGCTGTCCTTTGGAGGATTTTAAGTCTCAGGCTTTGGTTTCACTTGCCCTTAGGAGCATGAGAAGTAAGTCTTTCCAAGGTTACTTTACAGATATAGGAAACAGCCAAGTTGAAAATTTGTAAATTAAAATAAAGAGAAGAAGACATTTCAGAATTTATCTTCAGAAAGACCTTTTTTTTGAGAAATTTCTGTTATTCTCCTAATATTTTTCTGTTTTAATAAATCTGACATTGAAAAACAGAGGGGTTTTTTTTGCCCTTTTGGTTTATTACCTTTCCCTGCTCCTTTCTATTTTTTTCCTTTTATATTTTGCCACTTCTCTTTGTGAGAAAAAGGGGCATAAAGACAAAGAACTTGTAGTGTGAAAGAAGCCAGGTCTAGAAAGTGCAGCAAGTTAAAAAAAAACCTGAAGATGTGAAACACTTTATTTTTCTCAGACAAAGCTGGAAAAAAAAGCTCCTAACCCCTGAACACCCTGCTGGGGAGGCACCAGGTGGTGGGGAGGATGCCGGTCCAGTCCTGTTTGCCCAGCGGGACAGGCATGGGTCGTGTTTCCCGGCTGCCCCCGAACTTTACTGTCCCCTGTCCGTTCAGCAGGAACGTCCTGGCATCAGGACAGGGATTCGCTTCACTGGAGAGGTTGCCCCATACATTGCTGGTTTTACACCACTAAAATCTACATGCCGCAGAGGTCCAGGAGGTGTTCTCGAGGCATCATGATGCCACTCTGAAAACCTTGTGCCTTTAACTCTGAATTTACAGACTAGCCCCTCTTGCAGCCAAGTAATATCTGAGTAATTTGAGTGTTGTCTCCTTCCAGTTTCTGTCCTGTCAAAGCTCTTCTTCTTCAAGCCTGTTCTAGCTTCCTGAGGATGGTTTGATAACTGCCAGTATTTCTGGTCATAAGAACATTGTGGCAGAACTTTTTAGCTTCTCTTTCTGTAGGCCCAGGTAAAGTAATAGTTTGAAATATCACCTGCCATTCTGTTGCTTTACAACTTCTAGAGTTCAGGTGTGATAGAAACAAAGCCACCTTCCCCCCCTATTGTGGAAGGATTTCTCTCTTTTCATTCTTCACATCATAGGTGGAATAGTGGCTTGTGTCTGTCTTCTTAACTTTAAAAGCTTAAAAGTTTAATGAACCCTTTTCCCCATTTTTATTTGTGAGGAAGCTTTTAGTAAACGTCTACACTGCTTTCCCAGCCAATATGTCACATCTTCCAAAAGACAGATTGTCCCCCTTAATCATAAGTCTAATTTCATGCTACAATAAAAAAAAGAAACTGTTCCACCTTGGAGGTTCCAGCCTGAGAACCTTCCCATGGCTGGCAGGCATGCAGCCAATTATTCCACTTGGTGTCAGCTACCAGTGCCTCTGTCATCAAAAAAAGAGTCCCTTTCCAGTTTATTAGGGAAGAAACATCCATTACAGCTGACAAATCATGCAGGTCAATCTCTCCTAGAACTGTTGGTTCCTCGCTTAAGAATTTGATGGACGTCAAGCATTTGGGGTGGAAAACAGATAGGAACAAGCACATGGAGATCTTGTTCTCCCTTTATTATCAGTGTAAGAAAAACTTCAACATTTTTTGTTTAGCATTTGTTTTCTCCAAGGGCTGCTATACATGTGGTTTGGCTCCTGAAGGCTTCCCACTGCCCTCTGCAGTGTGGCAAAGGTGAGGGACTCATTGCAGGGTCTGCACCACACTGCAGCCATCCCACCAGCAGGCAATCACAATGACAAGCAAAGCTGCTGGTTAAAAAAAAAGCCACTTTAAAATCAGATGCTCTCATCCTCACCATCTACTCTACACACTGGACAGCGGGTGCAGCCCCAGCACCCAAATTGTTTGGGGAGTCACCTTGCGCCCACGGGAAGGGATGGTTTCAGTGGTGGGTAGCTGGGAGCTATGGGGAGGCAACTGAGCCTCTGCGTGCCCATTCTGGCTAGAGGGTGCCTTTTTGGTGGGAATCCTCAGGAATCTGGCTAAACCCGCTCTTGGTCTATTGGGACAGCAGGATGACTGTGAGGCTGTGGGCAGGGCAGGGGCCTGGAAGACAATAAATTCAGGAACTCTGCTTGCTTGGCTGCTTTGTGCAGAGATGTAACAGTACCAGCTGGGATATAGCCCTCTCACACATACCTCGAGCATTCACTGTCACCCTCAGAACATTTCCTGGATCAGCAGAACTGCTCTTCAGCTATAATTTTTGTTGAAATATCTTGCTTTAAACCTAGAGAGCACCAATGCAGGCCTCAAATCTGTAAATCAGCCGCTCTTTGGAAAACAAATCATGGCAGTGGAGTTTTGCCAAGCTAATTTTCTGTGCTCATTCATTATTTGGTTTTCACTTTCTGAGCTGATTTAAACAGACTGTGCTCTAACTGTACCAGTTGCATCCAAGATATGAGACTGATTTACACTTTGAAAATGTGAACTTTAAAAATGTGAACTGCTCCATGGCTGCATTTCCAGGATGAAGTGCTATGAAGAGGGGTTGTTCGGCAGCAACCACAGACCCTGCAGACAAGGGCTTGCAGGTTGCATCTTCTTACCTGCTTGACATGGTGAGATACTATCATCGAAAAGAAAACCGTGATCCTTCCATGTGCTACAGCAAAAGTGGTGTCTTCCAGGGAGAACACGATAAAACAGCTCCAACTGTGATTTCCCAGCGGGAAATTAGAAGAATAGAAGGTACAGTGGAATAAGTATCTATGAAGATAGATGACACCTGGAAAAATGGATAACTGAGGAGAAGCAATGGAGATGTGGCATTAACATCTACAGTCTGGGGAACATCAAGGATGGAGAGACAGTGTCTGTGGCCTGGGAAAGGAATGAAGAAACCAATGGAAAATCTGGTAGTTATTTAAGTGGTCATATAAAAACTGGGCCTTCACCCAGGACTTCTGCAAGGGGCAGCCTGAGATGATGTGGCTTCACCAGTACTGAAAGAACATCAGGGAGGACAGCAA
Organism: Gallinago jamesoni; assembly: GCA_025769975.1. NCBI lineage: Eukaryota > Metazoa > Chordata > Aves > Charadriiformes > Scolopacidae > Gallinago > Gallinago jamesoni. Next base: position 105,309,058 of record JAOQGH010000012.1, read on the forward strand.
TGGGTTTTAGTTTTTGGGTTTGGGTTCAGGGGGTTTCTTTGGTTCTGAGGCATCCAATGGTAAAGTGAGATGGATGTGATAAAAAAATTACTTGATTCAAACACTTATCCTACACCATTAATAAATGTTATTAACATTAATAATTTATTTATTGGAAGTCAACCTGTTAGAAAAAGGTTATCTCCCTTTTTCAGCCTTCCCAACACTTCTTTTTCACTGTGAGAAAAGGTGAGATCAGAATTTTTTAATTGCCATAGTGGACCAGAGCTTCAACTAAGGTAGTATGTCACAAGCAGGTTCCAGCCACAGGCAAGGCAATATGAAAGCGGAATTGCTGTCATGCAGTGCAGTTTCCAGCCTATTTTTGCAGTTCCTGTAAGTCTGAGTAATTAGACAAGCTTTGAGATAAACCCCGCGATCTCCTTCTTTGCTCATGTGAAAACCTTTCAAGCTTGCTGAAGGTTATTTCAATAATGCTATGTTTGCCTGTTAAAAAATACCTATAATTTCTAAGAACACGCAATTGTTTACATCTATCACAACACTTTAAAAAAACAAAGAGCTTTTCTTCAAAGGGAAAATGGACTTCCTTGCTATTATTATTGCAGCACCTTTGTTTCCCCATCTTGGTGTATGAACAATATCACCACACAGGGAATAATCTTGTGGACAGAAATACGAAATCCAGGACTGATATATGTGCATGGCTGAAAAAAGAAGCTGAGCGTGTAAAATTCTCCAATTTCACATTTGTTCTGGCATAGGATTAAGGAGATTTAAAATAGATGAACAGATTCACATAAGAACGGTTGTTATAACTTCCATCAGAACGCTATCATTGATACCCTCTTTAAAATGTTTTATGTTGCCAGAAGCAGAATGAAGAAGCCTTTGTGTAAATTCACATTGAGTCACCTGTGCCAAGGCTGCATAGACATGCACAAAGTGCTTGGAAGAGCAGCTGCTGGGGTTGATGGGACTGAGACCTCATTTATTCCAACTTCTCTGAATTTCACGTACGTTTCTCCAGTGGTAAGTAGCAAGACTGGATCCACTTGACAAGCCCTTTTATGTGGATCGTAGTTAGCAATGGTAATCAACCCACTTGGTAATCTTGGTAATCACGTTAGCCCAGCTCTGATATTCCTACTGGTACTGCAACTGACTTTAATGTAGTCAGAAGCATGTGTTCCATCATCCTTTTTCTATGGAGACAATCAAATTCTGGGTATGTCCTTCCTTTAGGTGGATCCATTGGGAGATTGCTATCTGTATTCCAACGCCTACTTCCCCCTTGCAACTGTAAGCATTTTGAGCCACATCTTCCTAGCATCTTCCTTGCTTTTAGTGTTTCCAAGAAGTCATCCTGGTGAGATATCTCGGAATGAAATGTCATGCCAGTGAGTTCCCCAATAAGACAACCAACTGCATTTTACAAGAGTACAAGGACACAAGGATGGGCAGGACAGATGGCTGAACCTGCAGAACGAGTTCCAGCCATAAATGTTCTGAACACCCTAAATGTTTGGTGGCTTTGGTTTTTTTTGAAAGCTGAAATATATTTGGGAAGTACTTGTTCAAACTACAGACTAAGTCAAATATTAACAAGTGGAAACTGAGGGTGGGAAAAAAAAAAGGGCTCAAGCATGTGTGGGTTCTTGCTGTATTTGCCTAACTATAGTCACTGGGGCCACACTTGTGACAGGCTAAAACGTTGCTGTGAATAGAAAGTATACCATAAGGGTTCTCAAATATGAAAGTGGGGCTGGAACAAAGAGCAGGCACCAGACAGACTTCCCCTGTTAACGATTACTGGCCTGTCACCCTGGTGCCAGCAGTCTCAGAAATCCCGCCGGGAGCAGGCGGCAGTATCTCACCCAATGCCACCAAGCTGCTTTGAAACCCTGCCCGCAGCCTCGCCGTATTCCTCCCTGCCACCTCGTCGCGGGGGAATGAACTTTATCTCTCCGCTTTTAAGAGTGTTTGCTTTAAAGACGGTTTACCACACTTGACAATTACCAAATTTCCTAAATTCAGCCTGAGGTATTGTTGTTGTTATGTATCTCGTGCCGTGCAAAGCAGTACCTCGGCCGCGGAGCCGTAAAACTCTCAGCCTGCAGAAGGTTGCTGTCGACAGGTGCTGAAGGTCCTCGAGTGCTGCTTCCCTCTGGAGTCCTGTGGCTTGGGATGTCAGGGGGGACACGAAAACATTCTGACTCAATGGAGGAAGAAAACAAAACCGTCACCCAGTCTTGCAGGAACATCCGCCCACCACTGAGTTAGGACTCATCTCACCGTCTTTGTCTGAAGGACATGAGCTGCAAAGCTGACGTGGCAGGGACAAACACACAGCTGAAAATGGTCCAGAAAAGGTTTTCAAGTTATTTTTTTATTTCTCTTTTTTAATCCATATTTTGTCCCAATTAATGAACGGGGTAACATCTCCAAAACAACACATACACAACAGTAATGAATGTGATCCATTTGGTTCTAATGCCATTTTCTTTAATTATGTTGTTGCTGACTCAAGCGCTACAGGAATGCTCTTCCTCCACTTGAATGTGAGGCCATACAAAGACTTATTGTTTCACTTATATTTTGTTGGGAAAACTACCAAACCCTTTATATTAGAACATTTGACAACAGTGTCAACAACATTTCCCTGCACTGCTGCTTAATATATTTTTATTATTTGTTTTCCATATGTTGGTTCTTTTAATCTGTTCTTATTAAAGTCTTCCATGTTTCAGTAATATTGTCATTGTGTTTCTTTTGAAGGGGGCAAGTGTGTGTACTGAAAGATTAGATTATCCTGTTTGAAAAAAAAAAAGAGAGAAGGCAGAAAAGTCTTCAAAATGAAGTACATCAAAAGTAAAAGTAGGTGACAAATGTTAATATTTGCAAAGTGCTTCTGCTTTGATCCTGCATTTCTATTTTTTTAAGAGCTTGACAAATGTGTCCTGTGGTTTGGCTTCAAACCTCTTTGCCTAGTGCTTTACTTCACCCACAATCCATTTGATCTTCCACTTGTTTTTCCTTCTGTCCAGGAGGCCTCTGGACTCGATAAAAGACTAGTTCTTGTCTTCTACTTGCTGATGTTCAGAGGCATCATTTTTTATTTTTGGTTGGATTAGGTTATTGTGTCTGTTTGCTTAGGCAATTTCTAAAGAGATACTAATTTTACTGTTATTGTTTGGGATGATTCCCTTCCCGTTTCCATGCCAGTCACAGCCATATCAGATCAGGATCTGAATCGGTGGATTGATTCTGGCACTAGATGTGAGGAAGACACGGATGGTGGAGTGGCTGGCTTGGATGGTGGGCTGACGCTTCCTTTCTGTCACACAATTTCCAGGCACATTGCATCCAATACCTGAGCTTACTAATTTTTAATATTTCACTTTCAGGGGCTCTGGGAAGGACTCCCCTGCGTATAAGGATCCTATTGATTGTCTTTGTTTTTCCCAAAGCTAATGAGCACTGCTCTAGGTTCCCTCACCTGCAACCTGGTAGCTAAAACTGGAGACTGGCAGCTGGCCACAGCTGGCTAAAGTGCACGTGCTTCCACAGCCCCCAAAACACCCACCTTAGTCTGCCCTCCCTGATCCCAGCCCCAGTGTTGTCCATCATGTGTCTGATCTCCTGCCTTCACAACGCTGCTTGCCTTATCCCAGTACTGCCCGGGTCAGTAAGAGCTGTCCCACTGCCCAACAGACCGGGAAATCTGGAAGCCGCTTCTATGAGTACTGGGGTTGACCAGAAAAGCTGATGTTTTGTCTTACGGCCTGTTTCATCAGCTCCCCGCTTTCCCCCTGGAGAGCCCCTCCTCCCAAGAAAGCACAAACCAGAACTGAGGGAAGCATGGGGGGCTGAGCTGCCATTTAAGCCAAGCAGCCAGGAAGAGCGTCATCCACCAGCCTTTCCCCCCTCCAGCTCCAGGCCCCAGGACAGCTCTCTGCACCGCCCCCACTGCCTTTAAGGAAATGGAGAATAAACCATACCCTGAAGTCAATGTGTGCACGCTTAGGTGTCAGACTGGGAAGCATCCCCCTCAATTAAATGTGCCCCCACAATAGCGTGGCCCCAGGACTTTGGTTGATGACAGTGAAGTTAGTGTTATTTCTGGTGCTGCCAGCTTTTGGGACAGCACATCTGCCAGGCCTCCCCTGTGCTCTGCGTGCATTTTCTGGTGACATGTTCAGGACATCATTTGCATTGCAGGTGTGGGGCCTTCCCTGCCTCACGCTCAACTTCTGTTCCTGGGAAAGGGTATTGGCACAGTGGGGCTAATTCCACCGGGGTTGCAAGAGGCGTGTATGTTTTGAGTGAGTGTGAGTGTGAGTGTGAGGAAAGAAGGTGAGCTTGCTTTTTGGAGTGACACTCACAGTGCCTTGCTTAACTGGAGTTGTTAGTCAGAATGTTACAGTAAGAAGGCCTTTGCAGCTATATTTCTTGTCTTTAATGGGAGTATGACGCCTGCCAGTTCTCTGTCTGTTTCTCCCTCCTGCAGAATACATGCCACTGTGTGAGTGAAGAAGAGAAGGGATGTGGCAAAGGAGACCTGGGTTTGGATTTTCATGGGTACAATTGCCTGTCATCTAAAAACTGTCGAAAAAAGAACTCACATAAAAAATTCTGAGAATGAGGAAAACCATGATGATGGCACGCAGAGATGCAGAGAGTGCCTAGCTAAGTAAACACTTCATCACTGTAGTGGCCTCCTCTGTGTTTGTCTATCCCTTTCCATTCAGTCATTTTTAATGCAGAGCTATTTCCTTTTGCTCTTACAAATACAGGAATCCTTCTTTTGGCAGCTTTGTATCTTCTAATACTTTACCCATAATAAGGCATTCTGCCTTTCACAGGGTGGCAAAATACTTCTCTCCTGGTGAGAACTATTTTCATTTATTTATTTATTTATTGAAAAAGAAGGCACCAGGATTTTGCACCTTTCTTGTTTCAAGGAATATCTACAGCTGGATCAGCTATTACTTTCCAAAACTGTTTTCACAGGCATTTCCTGTAGACAGACTATCAGATAAAAGGCTGACTTCAGCCTTTTCTTTATTCTCTGTGTAGGGTATTATTTTATTGCTCTTGTTTGTTTTTGCAGTTTCTTTTTCTGGGTTTCACTGAAAGTACTTTTGCCAGTGAATCAGGAGATTGGGTGCCAGTGTTGTGTTGAAGAGGCTGTGTGTGTCTCTGCTGGATAAATCCCTGAGCTTGCTTTATGATTTATAGCCAAACTAAGTTAAGCAATTAATTATAATTAAGGAGTGAATTAGATTTAAAAAAAAAATAAAATACAGCCTTTGCAAGGATTCCCCTGCTTGGGGGATGCCTCTGATGGACAAAGGCTGCTGTAATCTCTCTTACTCCACCTCTCAGACTGCAGAAGTCCAACTGGAGAGTAGAAATAACTGATATTTGGTGCTGTGGTGTTCTCCACTGGCTTGCCAGCCTCAGGATGCCAGAAATATAGGCCAATCTACCTCTGAACCGGACCAGTCAATTGTTAACTATCTGGGTGCTTCTTGAGTAGCTTTTCCACAATGGTTAAAAGCAATTGAACATAAGAACATGTAGTTACCCCTAAAGTACAGGGCGCCTTTGTGGGGAAAAAAAACAGACCAAATCAAACTGAGCCAAACAAACACATGCAAAATGGAAGATACAGACTAATATACAATAATATATAATAAAATAAATTTTTAATTTAATAAAACCATTTTAAAATAAAAACAGTTTTAATAAAAACAGTTATTTTGTAACTGTAGCCTTCTTTTATGCCCTCTCCCTGCATTGTTATCTGGATATACAAATTTCCTCACATTTCCTGGAGTGACTCAGAAAAGACCAGGCGTAATATTCATGCTGGACACTGGTGTGCTCAGCAGTAAGCGCTTGATTTGCATGAAGATGAAATATGTCATTGCGAAAGGGAAGGGTGTATATGGGGTGGAGTCAGAGGTCCTGAAAAGCAGTGACTCCAAAGAGCTCACCCTTTCCTTGGGGGAATGGCCTTCTGTATTGTCTTTCTGAACTTCAGACACATGGGAAATTTGTCTTCTAGGAGATGGGAAATTCTGAACTGCATCTGAGCAGCTGGGACTCAAAGGAGGGGATTCATCCTACTTAACTGAGATCTAGGCATTTAGTTTAGCCTAACTTCCCAGGGATGGACAGAGAGATTTAATGGAAGGGAGCGATTGAATCTAGTTTCATCTGTACACTTAGACTAAACTGAAACAGGTCACCTTGCAGAGATGCCTATTTCCCCATAAAAAAGACAGATGACTTGCCCAGATGTGTAACTTTTGCACGGCCAAGGACCCAACCTCCAAATATTTCACATTTCTCACAGACTGCATGGCTTTAATAAATCATTTGTTCCTAAAACTGTTCTCAGTCTCTGGATGTTACAGGAGGGAGAGTGCAGAAGGCTTATGCATGTACACGACTCTACATACTAAACAGGGTATGACTCTGCCCGTGTGAGCTCTTCCACAGGGGGCAGAAACGGGGAGTGAGGAATGCAGAGAGAAGAGGAGGATCCAGCATATCTCTGAAGAGCACTCCAGAGCGCTTGTGCTGTGCGTGCCTGCACTACTGATTCTACTCAGCACTGGCATTTTGTCATCTCTTCTGGCTTTTTTGACCTGCTGCAACCAAACTGGCATCCCAAGAGTTCTGATTCTGTGTTACCTGCTCTGTGTCTGCTGCAGTCAGGCCCCCCGATTCTTGTCCTGGTTTCCTAGGTCTGGCTATGATGTTGCTTGTGTAGGTAAGCTGTGTAAGTGCATGCGTGGGTTGACCCCCACCATGGACAAGGACTAACTGTTTGGTATCTGAGATGCATTTCTGTGCCTCTGTGTGGTTATTTTGCTCCTCTGGGTCTCCTATTTCAGCCCAAGCATGATCCTGCCTGGGGAGGGGTTTCCCACCACCCTACCTCAGACAGAGCTTGACCTGGGAGAGGCAACAACAGGCTTAGCCATCGCAGAAGATGCCTGAGACTGCTCTCATGTGCACTGGCTATTCTAGACACTGTGCAAGATGGGGAAAGTCTGTCTTTTGCTTTTGCATTCGTGGAAGTGCGAGTGGCTTTTTGCCTTGGCATGAGCAGAGCCAAGGAGCCTCCAGGGAGGATGGAATAGCAGGAAGAAAAGTACACGCAGCGGTTTGTAGAATGGAAACTTTTATAAGTCGGGGTGGTTCAGTGTTATTATAACACCTGTCAAGGGTAGGAAATAATACCTTGACCCTTCCCTAGTGCTGCTTAGACAGGTGCTGATACAGTGATGGATGTTACTTACACAGGGATAAGGTGGAGGCAGGAGGAGGGGCTTGTTCTTTCCAGAGAAATAAGTAAGGTAAAAGGTGCAGGTTTAGCAGATCTGGAAATGCTGGGCAAGAGCAATGAAGGCGAAGCATGACATAAAGCATGTTAAGAGAAGGCAAATGAATATAGCTTAAAGAGAAGTAAGTAAGCGGAGTTAATCTATAAGCCCCAAATTGAACCAAGCTGACACTGAAGCTTGAAGTTCGAATGTGTACAGTTATCTTATATGAACTATTTTCCATTTGAAGGAATGGCTGTCATTACTAGGTCTGACCAGAATTGGCTTGCAAGGTGTAGCACCATGAAGTTTTCTGGCAAGATTTGTAGCCTGCCTTGAAATGGGAAATACCGGAAATCACATGAGAGCTTGTGGTGGGTTATTAGTTCCATTTCGGAGACACAAGAGATTTGGTCTCGATCCAGCAAAACAAGTAGCTGTGTCTGACTTTTAAGTGTGTGAGTGGCTCCTTTATTTTTGTGGGACTATGTAGAAGCTCAGTGTTACAGCATTACATAGGTGGAGAGGTACCTCACAAAACCTTCCCTTCACATGATCTAATTAGGTGCCCAGGCTTTTCTGAAACATCCAAAACAAGGTGAATGCCACCATCTTGTGAAGTTTGTTATCACCACAAGCTGCCTCTTTTTTTGCACAATAAGATGCCACTAATGTGAATTATGTAAGCAAAATTAGTCATTTTAGTTTAACATTGATCTCTCGTGATGCGCTTGTTGCCTTCAAACAATTAATTGGTAACTAACAGACCTATCTGAACCTTAGGTATTATTTGAGGCATCCATGTATTAACAATCATCGTCTGACCAAGGCAAATCTTAAAAGGGATGGAGAAAGAGGTAATCTTCTGCCTGTCCCTTCTGCTACTAAGTTTATCTTTTTGCTTAATGCCAAAGAAAGCAGATTTGCTTTCTGTTGTTCTCCCCCACAAATGACCAATGTAAGCACTGTCCATCACTAACATGGCCAGTGATCTTTCCGAAATCTGCTGAAGTGGTGGTGGCATACAAGGCAGAAAATCTGCTCCTGTGCCTGCAGGGTGATGTTGTGGGATACTCGGCTCCTCTGCACCCTGGTCTTTCTTCTAGCTCCATCGTCTTCACTTTTCTGCATATTTGGAGCTGAAATCGCCTTCCCTTCTCCAAGTCTGAGTTATATCGCTTTCCTCTTCCAGTTGACTTTGCCTTCTCCGAATGGACAGCCCAGTTCTTCCAAAGAGCAAGTGAGGGTCCTGGGCAATATGGGGCTTTCATTCAAGGGTCCCGTAACTCCCTTGGGAAACTTATCAGCATGGCCTTTAATTTGGTTATTAGTGTGTTTGTAGCCAAAACTGAATGTGGCATACTCTCTCTGCTTCACACATGAGAGCTCTGGGAGTCTTAAATGACAAAATAACATTTCAAGAAAAAACGGAGGGTTTCTTTTTTTCCTAGAATAAATGATCTTCCATGAAATGTATCCGAAAAATTCCAGGATGCCCTCTCTTTTTAAAGCCACCACATCCTATAGACTCAGCGCTTTTCTTCTGAGAGCAATTGAGGAGGTTTTCTTTCTGCTTTGCTTCTCCCTTGCCTTCCCCCACATTCCCCATTTCCCCCCTTGTATTATTACCTTAAACAATGCCTTTTTGGAAAGCATACTCTTTCTAAAGGTGCTTTGTTAAAAAGCAAAACAAAAACACAAAACCAACAGTGAATAACAAACTTCCCCCAAATCCCCACAGAAACAAATAAGATGACTTTGAAATAGGAAAGCACTGGCACACGGTGCCTCTGAGCCCAGATGTTACAGCCCAGGTAAACCACAGTTGCCCTCCAGTTGCTCTGCTGACTTATTTTTTACCTTCCATTTGATGCTCTTCCATTGAGCCCCAAGGTTTCCAGGCTCAAGTACCAACATCCACAAAGACCAGCTAATTGGCAATGAGAGACTGGAGTGTGTACAGCAGTCATGTTCCCTCTGCTTTCTCCCTCCATGTCTTGGTATCCAAAAGGTGTTCAGTTGGGCCAGGGCTCTCAAGGAAGGTGGCTATGGGGAGAAAGGCATATTAGAGACTATATGTTCATATATGAGAAAAAACTTATTCATGGTGAGGGTGACAGAGTCCTGGAACAGGCTGTCCAGGGAGGTCGTGGAGTCCCCTTCTCTGGAGATTCTCGAGGCCCGCCTGGATGCTGTCCTGAGTAACATGCTCTAACATGCTCTAGGCAATCCTGCTTCAGCACAGGAGTTGGACTAGATGATCTCTATGGTCCCTTCCAACTCTAAAAAAAATAAGTGAAATTCAGTGAAATAAGTGCATAGACAAAGGGAAGCTGAGAAACAGCTCACTGAACTGGAAAAAGCAGCATGTACTAGGATTAGGTTTTTTCCCAAAGACTGAGTTTTGGGGTTTTGTTTTGGCGTTTTTTTGTGTTTAGTTGGTTGGTTCCCCCCACCTCCCCCCCAGGAACTGCTTTTCCTCCTCCCTCAGCTCTCATGAGCTTCCTGTGAAGAAGAAAAGTAGGTGCCTCATCTGCATAGTGCCACATGCCTTTTGCTAACCCTTAAACCTTTTGCAGGCAGAGGACAGCTGAGCTCTCTGTTCCAGGCCAGACCCTGAAATTCCCTCTTTCTCTGCAGTGTTACTCCCAGCCGATTAGTTTATGGTGGGCACCAGCAAAATAACCACTGTGGGAAGTGGGGCCTCTTTGTGTTGCTCAATGGTCATGAAGGACAGACGGAGGTCAAGGGAAAAAGCGTGTCTAGTCCTTTCTCATTTCTTTTGAAAACCATACATGACTTTCAGTGTTACAACCCCACCAAGTATTTGGAGACTACCTTTATAGTCTTACCTTTGAAAGGACCTTAGATTTAGTGGATTTATTGCAACATTGTTTCTAGAGGAATTTCTGTATTTTAAATTATCCTCTGGGCCCAGGGCTATATAAAATGCTCAAACACTTTCATTGTGTTCTGGTGATTACGTATATGTATTATTTTTTTTAACGTCCTGCCACATCTGTGGTGTTGATATCACAGCACCTATTTCTCCTGACAGATACTCCTGGGTGAAGTAGCTCATGAGAGGATCATGCAGCACACGCGATTTGTGTGCAGGCAATGGTATACGACCTTCTCTGTATTGTCCTACCAATGACCCCTTCTGTAATCAGGCAGAAATCATGCTCCTGAAGAGTGGGAGGTATTACTGCTTCCATGCTGGCCTGTTCCTGGGCCCCCACTATGCAGACATTGCCAACAGTAACAAATTGCTCTGAGTTATGGGCAGCGGTTTAGTGATGTGGACTAGTTATTTATTAGAGAGGGAACTAAGACATCAGTAAAGGGTGAAAGAGGGAATAAAAGAAAAATCCCAAATCAAATGAAATGAAGCTGGCTCATCTAGCAGGCTTCTCACAAAACTAATCTCCCATTTCTTGCTTCTGGATCACACCTTATTTATCTAATGGGGAACTGCACGCAGAGTTTGTTACAAACAAATGTCCCCAGGGGCTGTGGTTAAAGATGATAGGGTTGGACTAAACTGCATTTCCAAAGGTGGCAAATCAGTGTTGTATTGTTTCTTTAGTCAGTTTCCTAGGTGCAAACTTGGCTGTGATATTGATTGCCTCACTCATAGGCACCTTTCAATTTGAAGAAGTGTGATAAAAATAAGGGACCTCCTCCCATGCACCTGAAAGGAGAAGGCAGCTCCAGAAGAGTGAGGGCCCTGTCTGGTAAAAGCCAGGTCAACAGAGGCCACTGGAACAATGTTGATTGCCATGAGCAGAAAGCCAGGCCTTGTGTTTGTTTTGACTTGAAAAAGAAACTTTTACGTTTAGCACCATGGGTCTATAATGTGGAGGTTTCAAAAATGGGAGAAGAGCTGCATATTGTGACCCTTTAGTGGTTGTATTGATGTGCAAAAGTGATGGCATTAGGTTACTGGTCTGCAAGGATAACTAAGTTTTACCCTCATTGACTGAATTCAGTTTGCCCAGAACAGGTTCGTTCGTTCGTTCGTTCGTTCCTTCCTTCCTTCCTTCCTTCCTTCCTTCCTTCCTCCCTCCCTTCCTCCCTTCC
>JAOQGH010000012.1:105320580-105399117 GCA_025769975.1 Gallinago jamesoni
GTTCGTTCGTTCGTTCGTTCGTTCCTTCCTTCCTTCCTTCCTTCCTTCCTTCCTTCCTCCCTCCCTTCCTCCCTTCCTTCCTTTCCATTGCTTAGCGCTCACCCATATCATTGCTCAGTACGTTTGCCTGATGCAGAGGCCTGGAAGGTTGGAGACTCTCTGGAGAGGAAACTCCTGAGAAGCAAGAGGCTTCACAGGCAGAATGAGATGTAGCTGCAACGTGACCCAGATTTGTAAAGATCCGGAGCAGAAGTGTGGGAAGGAAGAGGTGTTGATGCCAACTCCAGAGCAAAAGCAGGCTGTGCTGATTAACTGTTTCTCTCTTTCCTGGGCCCCTGACCAGGCGTTAGAGCAGCTTGATTTGCTTGTGTGATGCACCAGAGAAGTTAAACATGTTTCTCAGTTGGATGAGCAACTGTAGCACATGTCCCTGGGAACAGGGACCCAAGAAGCTGGTGCTGAGATTTTTGCTTAAGTTATACTTCCAAAATCTGGCATCACGTTGGGGAAGTGGCTTTCCCCAGGCTTTTTGCATGTAGCGAGAGCATCAAAGTAGACAGCTACGTTTTCAAATGGATGCTTCTGCTGGGAAAAAACATATCTGGCCTTATAGTGGCTAAAAGCTGCTATTCGGCTCTACCTAACCACTGTGGGGATCATGTCTCCAGGACCAAAGTTTCCAATAAAAAGGAGATTGGCGTGATTCAGGTCAGATCATCTCCTTCTAACAAAGGCACCGTGTGAAGACCCTGGGCATCAGTGAAGCTTTCAATTAACAGCTTCTGTGGGTCTGAGGGCTGTATCCACAGGGACTTGCTGCTGAAGCAGAGCAAAACTATACAATACTCACGGGTTTGCCACCTGTATTCAAGGCAGGGACCGTTCATGTCTTCCACAGGACAACCACTAGCAAACCACTTACGTATGAAATTGTTAATTCTGTTAAAAAAAAGTAGTCAAATTGCTTTTTTAATTATAATATTTTGAAATACTGGATGATCTTTTTCTTTCCCCCTTTCTCTTTTATTTTCCTCCCATTATCTCTTTTGCTGGATAGTGCAATAAGTGAACTCTTTTAATTTGTTTCTTTTATGCTCTCCCTGATGTTTTAACATTTCTTCAGCTTTGGAGGTGCACTGACCAGTTAAAGCAAAAATAGGTGGATCCTGCGTATGTTTCACTCACCAGAAAACAAAAGTCCAGGGAAGAGGGAAGAAAACTTTTCCAAGTGTTTCACAAGTACAGCTCCTCAAAACAGTTGAAAATAATATCTGGTGAAACCTGAAAACTGGAAATAACATCAAAAGTCCAGCTGACCCCTGAAATGGCACTTCTGTTGTTTGGCCACCAAGAGCAGCAATGCAGAGGATGCTTCTCACCACCTTGTGAGCATACAGTGAAAATTTATGGGAAGCTGCAGCATTTCCAGTCCAATATAATGGACTTTAACATTTTTTTAATAGACATCAGTAACAGTGTATCTAGGTGCACCCAAAATCCCAAAGCGCAATCAGCTTTGGGATGGAACAGAGGAATTTCATTTTTCTTTACTTTCACTGCTGGGACAGACAGCCTTCCTCCCTTATGAGGTAATTTAATTTTCACATTATGCTTTATGGGATATCCTTTATTTACCTAATGCTTTCCTGTCGAGTCTTTTCAGACTATGAATCTTGTATATTTTATATACACAAAGGTGACTTTTCCTTCCTTTAATGACCATGGCTTATCAGTGTAGGCAACCGATACAGGACTCATAAATATGTCACTCTTGTGTTTGCGGCAGCCCCTTCTGCTTCGTAAGACTGTTCCTTGCTGCTCGCTCCTCCCTTTCCCTTGCTGCATCTCTGTGGTCTGCTCGTCCCCTCGATGTTGCTGAGCTCACCATTGGCTGGTATAAATAAATCACTGATTTAAGCTATAGGTGAAAATCATTGTGAAAGGAGCACGCAGAGGAATGTAATACAAGGTCGGTGGAGCCAGCGCCTTCCGACTCCAATTAAATATTTCCTGTAAGCCAGTGCCAATTGTGCATCTTGTAAGAACATTGGAAAGAGGGAGCTTGAACTCTAAGGGACCCTCTCGCCTCAAAACCTGTTTCCTGTTTAACAAGATTTAACAAGTACAACCAAACATGCGCCATCAGCAACAAAAGTCATTGTAAACGGCTCCAATGTGCAAAGGTGCTGGGTTTCCTCTCGGCCCCAAACACCTACCGACCCCGCCAGGCCACCGCCGGGTGGCTGCAGTGGGGTGGCATGGTGCCTTGATGCCACAGGACTAGTGTAGGCTCCGCCGTTTTGCTGAGAGAGGTGGAAGGAAAGGGGGAAAAGGCAGCCTTTGCCAAAGGGGTCAAAGCTTCTTGGGTGAAAGCTTCAAGGCTTGGTTTCACTGTCCCAAGAGTTTTCTATGGAGGATGTGATGACATCTACTCGGTGCTGCCCGCCTCTTCAGCTTGAAACACAGCCTCGCTGCTTATGAGATACCTTGAAGACATCACTGTGGTCAAAAACATGGCTGTGGTGCCTGTGGCAGGCTGTAGCCCAGGTCGAGCTCCCTGCCCAAGCATTAAAAAGGCCCAAAGCAGAGACCGGCTGCTGCCAGCCTTTGGATGTGCAATCAAATATGGGGAAACCAGTCGTGAGACCCCCAAAGTTAATGGAGTCCACAGGTTGCCCATTTCTGGCTGTAAATGCAATGGGGACACTGAAAACATGCTCAGTGTGGCCAGGCACTGAGAAGGCAGTGCTGCTTCCTAGAGGGCTGCACAGTGGTAGGAGACATCCATACACGTCTGTATATACATTCATACATAAAATACACATGCATAAAAAAAAAGGTATGTGCATACATATCTATATACATCTAACTGGTACAAATTTCTAAGCACTGTGCACATAACTCATCCTAGAAGCTCTCATAGCTCACTCCCTACCTCTCCCTCATTCAAAAGTCCTGGGACTCAGGATGAGTCCTTCAGATGCTCCTGAGATGGCAATAATAACAATGACCAGAGCAACAATCTCACTGGCTTACTGCAAACCTTAGTGGTATTCATACACCAAAAAATAAACATCTGACCAAAGTTTCCAAGTGCATAGCCCATGTCTTGCTACTCTTCTGCAATTAGCTTTCCTTCTGCCTGTGCCATCCCTACAGAAGCCAACAACCAGGTAAGGGCCTGTGAGCAAAGGGAGGACACACATGGAAAAAAGCAGAAGGAACAGTGTTAGGTGGACTTTAATGGGATAGAGACAGCTCTGTTCTCAATACTGCTCACACACAGCTAAAGACATTTCAGCCACGGATGCTAAAATGAGAATAATTTTCTTTAAGGAGGTCATGAACTTGATATGTAAGATGTATTAAAACAGATTTTTTCAATGTCTAGGAGGAGAAGAAGCTTGGGAATTTGATACGGCTCTTCAGCTACATGCTAAATGGGCAGTCTTTTATTTGAAATCCATCATTATGGGATATAGTTCAAGTTCACAGAGGACACCATTTTTCTGAGAGAAGCCTCCTCAGCCTTTTCCTTGGCTCCCTGGGCCACGCTCAGCTGGGAGCCGGATCTGCCCTCTCAGCCTACTGCACGCATGGCATCAAAACAAGAGGCTCATACCTCAAAGAAAGGTCTCCTTGAGGTCCTCTTCGCCTGAAGTGGAGATGTCCCTACCCTGTGGCTGAGGAGTGGACGCACCATCAGGGCCTCTGGGATGGTCTTCCTTCCTCCACAAGCTGCCCGTGACTCTTCCTCACCACAATTCGTCTCTTCCCATGCATCACGTCCTGAGTTCAGCTTTTCTGGCGCTGCCTGGGACCTGGCAGCCTTCTCAAACCTGGACACGTGCACGAGGGGCGAGCAAGAGCAATGCCCAAACAAAAGTGTTCAAACGGCTGGCTTGGTCTTTGTGGGAGCAGGTGCCCAAGGACCTATTCATATCCCCCATGTACTGCCACTCATGACAAGATGGCCACCAGCTGCCAGGGAGGTGGCTTCCCTGCAAGGGACGTGGGCAGGATCTGTGGCTGTGTTTGCTTAGCAACTTTTACTGACTGAGGCTTTGCTGACCACATCTGCAGCATGGGCAAAACATCTCAAGTTGTTCCTGGACCTGCCTGCTGAGGAACAGCACAGGTTGTATCACCCTGCCCTGGCCTTGCAGGGAAGAAGCCCGTTGGGCCATATTTGCTCCACAAACCCTGTCCTGGCTTCCTAGAAAGCTGAGAAGTGGGCAAGTCTGGTTGGTGCTGCTGCTGGTACAAGCCAATGGTTCAGTCTGAGGTAGAGCTGGGATTTGGCTGAGATGGGAAGTGATCCCACTTTCTCTCATCTAGATGTAGCATCACTTGTCAACACAAGTAAGTCTACTTTCGTGTCTGTGTGCTGAAGAGAGGCTGAGAGCTGGGGCTGTTCAGCCTGGAGAAGGCTCTGGGTAGACCTTATAGCAGACTTACAGTAATTAAAGGGGCCTACAAGAAAGCTGGAGAGGGACTTCTTACAAGAGCATGTAGTGATAGGACAAGGGGTAATGGCTTCAAACTGGAAGAAGATAGATGTAAATTAGATATTAAGAATAAATGTTTCAATCTGATGAGGCACTGGAACAGGTTGCCCAGAGAAGCTGTGGATGCCCCATCCCTGGAAGTGTTCAAAGGCCAGGCTGGATAGGGCTTTAAACAACCTAGTCTAGTGGGATGTGTCCCTGCCCATGTCAGGGGGATTGGGACTAGATGAAAACATCCCTTTCAACCTTTTGGTTTGAAGGCGAGGCTCGTGCTTGTGAAGCCGGCAGTTCAGACATGTAGCTTGGGGGAGACCTGCGGCAAAGAGCCCATGTGCAAAGCAGTGGCACACGGGAGGACTACACTTCATCTCCTTGCATAGAAGGGTTTTGATTTACAGTAAATTTGCACAAATTTGCCATAATGGAAATGCTTCAGGCACTATTAAAGGACAACAGCACCTATAACCTGAAGCTAAGGTGACTCCTTTGGTGTTAAATGCTGGACATAGCCTCTGGAAGAAGCAGGTTCCAGCCTGCTTGGCTCCTTAGAGCCCAAAGCCTCAGTAGATAGTATGCACAAGAAGGAAGGAAAGCTGTAACGTATTTCCCTTGTACAGGTGGGGAACCCAGGCATGCTGCGACCCTGTTTTCTGAGAGTGGGACTTGGATTTATACAAAGTCTCTGGAGCACAGCTGGGCATTAAAACCAGAAACTGTGCCTTATGTCTCTGGTCCGAAGGAAGGGGGGGATGAGGGGACTGTCAAACATGTCCAGACAGACAGTGGAGCAGATTAGTACAAAAGAGGATGCAGATCTCGGCTGTTCAGCTGCCAGCAGAAAGGAGGGGGAGTGCGGTTCAGCAGCTGGTGGAGAAACAGGTGCAGAGAAGGTTTCCTGATAGCCGTGCTGTCATCCTGCTTTGAACCCTCAGCTCCTCAGTAAATCTTCCCTCCTGGAACTCTCTCTTCAAAGTTTCATTTCCTCACGTTCCTAAAATAGTTCTTGATAAGTAACTTGTCCTGCTAGTAAAGCTCTTTTGGTTGTTTTCCTAGAAATCTATTTTCATGTTTTCTCACTGGGCTTCAGCTGTTTGCATTCCCATTTGGAAAAAAAAAAACTACTGGTGAAAAAAATATCCAGCCAAGGCTTAACACAAGAAGAAAGTGAAATGTTTATGTTTAGTAGCACAGCAGGACCTTGTCTGTCAACTGACTTTCCAAGCAATGCCATAAATTTATGGTGGCAGAATTTGTACCTAACCAGAGGGCCAGGGGGAAAAAAATATGAGAAGATATTCTTTTGCATGTAGAAGTTCTGTAGGAAATACAGACTTTTCACTTTCAGTGGCTTCTTCCAGGACATTTTGTCTTCAGGCTACAGGCAATAAAGGTGGAATAAAGCAGATGTGCTCAAGCTGCAGTTTTTAAGGCACAAGGAGCCCTTGTGCAAGGCAGGTGCCCTGTCCATGCTTGGTTGTCTCACTAGAGTGACACTGGAGCTGCACTGGCACAGGGCTCCTGGGCAAACCCAGGTGATGGGGGAAGAAAACTGGCAGACTATACTGGGACTAACAGAGCTAAATCACTTTGAAACCCAGTCACACCCAGATCGTCTACACCCCATAGGAAGGCAGTGGGGAAACGCTGCTATCCCCAAATAATGAACTTCTGCCAGAACTCCTCCCTCAGCTTTCTTGATGCCGGCAGTGTTGTGTTGTCTCACAGCTGACGGCTGGAAAACATTTTGACACATAGCTGTGAAGGTTTGCCTGGGGCAAAGTTGGCCATCCTGCTTTGTAGGGCAAGAGCTTTCAGAGACTCGTAATAATCTGAGAGCCCAGGGCTACTATAGGAATGGGGGTGCTGCAGGGAATAAAAGTTTGTGGGTGGGGGGCCCTTCGCTGTTTGTGGTCTCTTTAGGTGAATTAACTACCATTCCTTGCAGCAAGAGCAGAGGTCTCTGTATAAAAAGCTGCAATAAGAGAATGAGAGGTGATCTTACTGGGATGGCACCAAAAAAGAACGAAGAGTTTGCCCTGGAGTGACTTGGATGCGTTATGTTAGAAATGGGTCATCTGATGAGAACATCCAGGGGGAAAAGCTCTGCTCTTAATTTGAGTCCAAATCTCAGACAGTAGCTTAGTAACTTCTGAGTACTGGGAAACCAGATATCAGAACTGTTAGTTTGTCTTCTGAAAAAGTTTTAGCTGTTTTGGGGTGTCTGACTGCAGATGAAATAGCTAATGCCAATTCTGAGGCTGTCATTAGAGATACCTGTTTTCACATGATGTGCCAGGGCTGTTTTGTAGGGTGACAAAGGCAGAAAGAAAAATGTGCTAAAAGTGACCTGCTCATGACAACCCTGCTTTTAATTCCTCAGCAGTGTGGGGTGAAACTGGAAGTCTGATGTGGACAAGGGCTGCCTGGAGCCCTCGGGACAGTTTATCCAGCCTATCCACCAGCCCTGGTAGCTTTTTCTCCTGGGAACCTCTTGGCAGCCTGGATGAGCTATTCCAGTGTTGCAGCCTGCTCACAGTTGCCGTCTCTTTCAGGGACGTTTTTCCTCACTGTGTAAAGCCACACATCCATCTTGGGCCGGAGAAAGGCACCTTTCCTTTGGAGAGAGAGTGGCTGGGCAGAAGTTGCTGCCCCCCACAACAGGCTCAGTTCCCTAACTATCCCAGATGGCTGTACCACCTTTCTCAGGCAACAGGCAAGGGATGCACATGTGCACATGCGCAGCAGGTCTGGAGCACCTCAGTGTCTCCAGGAAGCACATGATGGTCTGTGCCTGGCTGTGTGAGTCTGGAGGTTTGATGAGGAAGGGTGCCCAGTCCTCTGCTCCTACTGCTGGAAGACGCAGGTTTCTTCTGAGTGGAGACATGGAAAGAAGCTCACAAGCTTTAACAATATTCCTTAATAGATAGGTCATCACAGTGTAGCTACCCCATTAACAAACAACATATTTCTGTTTGATTTTCATGTATTTCTTCCCACTCAAGTCTGACACAAACAAAAAACACTGCTCCCAGCTTAGCCGAAAGGTGACCTCTGGGCAATACAGGCTCAGAAGTACCCAAACTGCACACACCCTAAACACAGACAAGCATTTTTCTAGAGTCAAGAAGTCTTTTGTGTGGGTTTGCAGGAACTTACAGGTATTTGGGAGGGAATCAAACAGGAACCAAGACAGTAATTCCTCCTGTGTGCATCAGATCTTAACAAAATAGCCCTGAACGGTGCTTCACTCTCTAAGCTCAGACAACTGCCCTGCAAGAAGTAATTTATCTGGGATCAGAGGGATTTACCGTCCCATAGATCGTCCTAGAAAATCACATTCATTTGGCCTGACTACAAACTCTGTATCCAATCACCATCTCATTTGGGTTAATGGTAGTTTCTCATTGTCTCTCATTGAGTGTCATGGCAGCACAAGAAGGCTCCATTCCAGAATGCACCTGGCAGTGATACTTCAATCATCTAAGAATTCAGCATTTCAATATTGAACATTTGAACATCGGTGTTGTATAATTTCCCAACTTAGTGAAGATGGGTTCCCTAGGGATGCAAGGGGCTCCTCACTGGTGCCTGAATACCATTAAGAATGTTTGTTCCCACTTGTCTTAACCCTAATAATTGCAGAAAATGGATTTTAAAATAGTGAATCAGGGAAGTCTGCAGAAATGAGTCAATTTTTAATGTATATTGCACGTATTAAACATGCAGAATGAAGAAAATTTAGAGTCATCAAGGCACAATTTCCAAATAGACTTGCGTCATTAAAAAGCCATTTAACTTCATAGTTCAAGGTTAGGTTTGTTCCCAGAAGATGAGGTAATTTAGTAAAATAATAAAGCTCCCATTAAACAAACCCCATAATAGAACTGAGCCTTAGAGGTTGCAAAGGAAGGAAACTGTAACTTCTGTCAAAGCACAGGGATGAGATTAGCGTTAATAAAGCATTCCTCACAAAGCAGAATGATAGTATATGGGGGAAGGCACATCCAAATAGCTCTCATTTCCACAACGTTTCCTCTCAGATATGGGCTTTTTAATTAGCCATCGGAAAGAAAACTGAAAGTGTACTTTCTCCTTCTCAGTTTCTCCCTGACTATTAATCTCCGTGCTGAAAACGGTGCCACTAGTCCATCTTATTGTTATTAGCTAGTGGAGACGTAAAAGAACTACATTCATATTCCTTATCGCAGCCCAGAGGTATTTCCTTTCTGTTACGAGGAGTATTTTGATTAGTTTTGGCTGCGTCTGCAGGGAAGACACAGTTTATATTTTCCACAGCTAAAATAATTTCTAGAAATAAAGGTTTGTTCCAGCACTCGCTGGTATTTATTGGTGGTGTTTAATTGCTGAAAGGGTTTTGTTGCTGAGCCACAGCCGTTCCTTTTTTAACTCCTTTTGGTTTCATGACTGATTTTGAGGCAAAACTTTGATACTGAATTGTTTCTGGAGCTGGTCACTGATTTTCAATGAATCATGTATTTGTGGAATGTGGCTTTTCTCCCTGCAACGGCACTGTCTACCACCAGACGTGGATCATTGCTCATTTACAGAGCCAGAGAGGTTTCTGTCAGGAGGGATCTCAGAGGGCTACCCAGTCCTTTTTTTTTTCCTGTGTCATGTATTCCCCTAAGGTGATTAACCTGCTCTTAAAAGCACAGGTTCTGCCACTTTTCTCTAGCAGACTTTTAAGGTTGCCTACACCTTTGATAAAAGGGCACCCCATCACTTCTGAGTGCCCACAGAGAAAAAAAAAATAATATTCCTTTTCTCTTTGCAGCAGCCTAATTTATATATTTGAAGCCCGTTACCTGAAGACCCACTTACTTTTTCCTTCATCAGACTGGGCAGCCCCCAGATACTCAGTTTTATTCCAGATGATGTAGCAGGTGGGATTTGAGCCCTCACAGCAGTTTCACGGTGGCTGCCAGTGCCAGATGCTCTCACTCCTGCTTGTGCTCCCTGGTGCCAGGACGGAACGGGGGGGAGGCATGCACAGCTGTGTGCTGGGCAGGAGCCTTTCTGCCCACCCCGTTTCCTACACATGGCCCAGGGGATGGGCACGGGCAGACACGTGGTTGCAGCACTTTTGCTTTCCAGTAGGAAAAGCTGCCTGGCAAATCTGGTCCCGGCAATTGGGGATGGCGCATCTCCGTGGTTCCCTGTGACTTCTTACCACATGGAGGGGAAAGGAAAGAGTCATGTTCTTCTTCCCCTCTGTGCAAAGAGGATGATGTGGTTGGTGCCTGGGCTGATAGATGTTAGGTAAGAGCCGTGACAGCACCCAAAGCCCAAAAGAAGAAGGTTTACAACAAACTTTGTTACTTACTTGTTGCTAAAGCCTCACCACA
The DNA here is from genome assembly GCA_025769975.1 of Gallinago jamesoni. NCBI lineage: Eukaryota > Metazoa > Chordata > Aves > Charadriiformes > Scolopacidae > Gallinago > Gallinago jamesoni. The sequence goes on from JAOQGH010000012.1 coordinate 105,330,455, forward strand.
GAAAGAGGAGGAAAATATCCTGGTGCTCCACAGGTGTACAGGTTTTGCTTGAGGGAATTGGTGGGAAACATAACCCACTTTTGAGAATAACAGGCATGACATACTCACACTTTTGTTCTTGAGGCTGCTAATTCTGCATGACTATTTAGTCAGGCGAGTCCTATAGCTGAGGAAACCAGATTTGAAAAATCAAATGCTGGCATGATTCCCACTGGCCCAAGGAAAAACTGGGCTGTGTTCTGCTACGGGTTATCTTTTGTTTCACTCACAAACTTGAAGTGAGTAGAATTTTTAGGAGTGCTAATTGGGGATCGGCACAAGTCCCTAAATAATTTTATGACCACTTGTATTGTTTTGCATGTGGAAAATGAAAAAAAAAAAAACAACCCTCACCCAAACAATAGCAAATGGGCCCCTGATTCATGGATTCCTGTCACCTCAGACATTTCCTACTTTGGCAGCCTATGAATATGGCTCATGATGAAGGATCAGGGTACACTTCACTGTGAGTTTATTTTCTGGAGCTGTTATTAAGCTCTCTAAGTACTTTTACTCTCTACAGTTGCTGCTGCCTTAAACCGTATAGGTCAGGGTTTTGCCTACTGGAATGACATGGGCTTATTATGTGTGGCAGCCCCTAGGACAGTTTCAGTCTCCCAGCTGAGCCATTACAACATCTCACAAGCTTCTCATAAGGCAGTCAGAGATGCAACATGCTGCAGCTCAGGGCTGTGGAGGAAATTATCGGCACCAGCACCCAGGAACTCAGGCACTGGGTGCCCAAACCACCCACCACTTCTCTTCATCATCTTGTGTCCCCAGTCTCCATAGAGTATGCAAGAGCAACTCTTTTGATGTAAAGGTAGTTAGATAATATGAGCTGACCTCTTATTTATGGCAGACCTCGAGCAAGTTTCTTCCATTCTTGTAGCATATGCCTCAGAAGAGTCTTTGCTACTGCAGAAATCTCCCAGTGCTTTACAGTCCAAGGGAGCAATAAAAAAGGTATCTAAAAAACATGGCGACAGTGCACAGCCAGCAGTGCTTGAAATCAAAATGAAGTCTTCAGAAAAAAAACCCAAGCTTTGCGCTCTGGAAAAATTCCTGATCTCCAGTTTCCCAAAGCGCCATGGCAAAACATCATTATCTTGGCCCTTCCTATCTCTAGCATGTGTCATTGAAATGGCCTGAGTGAGGCTGCTATTCATAATGTGTAGCTCAATCAAAACTTGCATCAATGAAGCCACTTAATTACTCTTCTTTGGGCTATTAAGCAGTTGACTCTTCTGTAGTAGTTCTCCTTGTCAACGCTGAGATCTCATGACTCACTGTCATGAGGGAGGCTTCTCCTTCCTGCCAGCCATAATGATAATTGGCGCAACACCGAACCTCTGCTTGCTCCTGCAGATGGGAAGACACCTCCTGTCTTTGTTGCTGGCTTCAGGAATGCATCAGAAATGACTGCGTCAAAATGAAGGCAGCAAGATAAAGCCCTTTTCTCCTTTAAAAAGCTGCAGGATGGAGGTAGATAAACTTTCTTATGCTATTCATTAATATTGAATTGTTTATCAAGTAACTGTTTTGGAAGTGTTGCTACAGCTTGATTTGGAGATTCTATAGCCATTGCTGCATTTCTAATAGATGCTAAAGTAGTGCCAGGCAGTGCTGTGACCCAGAGAGGTGACTGTGTTGTCTGTTGCATCATTCATAAATTTTACCCTTACTGGAGGCTACCCCAAACTTGAGCCATTCTGCCATGAAACCTGATTGGAAAACCCCATTCACAAACATGTGGTTGCCTCCATCCCTCTCAATTAGTGGGAAACATTAATTGAGCTTTAATTGCAGAGCTTTAAGCAAGTGTGTTCCCGAAAAAGTGTGTACCTGAATAGCCCTGTGAGAGGCTGTATGAACAAGCTCCCTTAAAATAATGAAAATAGTTGTTAAACTGTCTCCTTTATGATACTCTCCTTCAAATAACATGCTGCTAAAACTCAGGACCCCTCTTCAATTCATGCTGAAGGCATTTAGGCTTGAAGGTATTTAACATGCTGGAGATGGGAATGAAAAACAGGAGCCCTTTTGGTGGGAAGTTTCTTTAAGTGCCTGCTGGAATGGGACATGACTTTGACCGCTCAGTCCAGCAGTTCTCTTCTTACCGCAGGTTTCTCAAATCTCCCCCATCCTCCATCCTCTACTGTCTTTCTCTTTTACCTTCCTTCCTCTAGATGCAGGGGAGGCCCTTGCCCGCTTGCTAGGCACTAAGGCTGTGTGTGACGCCTCCTGCACTTCATCTGAAGCACCGTGAATTGGGTTATAAGCCATCTAGAGAAGGGCGTTTGCTTCAGGTAGGCAGTCAAGCTGAAACACAGCTTCTGAAGGAGATCTGCTGCTTTGGTTTATACTGAATTTTATAACCACTCATGATATCTACTCCAGCATGGATGGTTTCTGATGACTGGGCAGCTTCAGCAAGCCAAAGGCAATGGTAGTTTTACCTGTGACACTACCAGAGCCACCTATCTCACTCTGTCAGAGTTTGCTGGCTTTGCCAACTATCAGAACTTGTTTTGATGCACACCTATTAAAAAAAAAAAAAAGTCCAGGAGTTGTTTTTTTGTGGGGTTGACCCAATCCGTCAGTCCATGAACCGCCTTTACAAGACATGCCCGATGCACACCCACCTCAGTAGCAGTGGAATAGAGCCCAGCAAATCTCTGCAGGGCGCAGATGAAACGTTCCCTGGCTCATGCCAAGACAAAAGGGTGATAACAGCAGCACCCGGGGAACATTCCCCTTCCCACCTACCACCACCACCTTCTCTCTCTCTCTTGAAAACAAAAACAAGCCAACTGAATTTGCATTTTCATAGCTGGGAGTAAGTGATTGCTAGATTAATGAGCATTGCTATTTATATCTAAATAATCACAGTTCTAAACAACTGCTCGGAGGCATCAGCATGGAAGGTAAGATCCTGAGCTATGATTTGAAGGGATTCAGGCAGTGCTTGTCATCAGGAGGAGGAAAACACAGCTCATCTGAACTACAAAAATACTTTACCATATTTTGGACAAGCTGAGAGAAGCTGGAAGAGGAGAGACGTGTGAGCAGTGTATGCAGGCTTGGCTTGCTTATCATAGTATGCTGGCCTTAAAACTATTTGTGGCAATTACTTGTGCTAAGTAGCTTCCTTTAACTGTCTGGCATGATACAAGCCTGCTTGGACCTCAGCATCACACTGTACTGCCCAGATCCATAGGGCACCCAGCATCATTCCTCCCAGGCCAGAGCACGTGAAGAGTCCTTGCAAACCAGCTCTCCCCTCACTGCCTTTGGCTGAGTTTCTGCAAAGTGAATCTCTTGCGTTAGTGCAGAGCTTGTGAGGCCACTTAGATCTCTCTCACCCCTTAATGAAATTTTTAGAAGGGCTTCATAAATCTTCATCACTAAGAATTGCTTAAAGCTCTGCAGGGTTTCTTTATTGACATTAACCACTAAAGCAAGTAGACAGGCTCAGGTATATTTATTGCATTCATCTTCATTATTCCATGGGTTTTCCTTCTTTCTACTCTTTCACACAAGTTACTGCCAGGAAAGGGAGTGCAAGAGTGGGAGCTCTGAGTCAGTACTGCCTGTCTGGTAGCTTGTAACGTCAGATCAGTCCTCTTTTTGGGAATGTTTTCTCTGCAGGCAGAAACCGTATGCTCCTCATTTGGCTTTCCATAGTTATATCATAGTATTATGAGGAGCACCATAGTGTTCCTCATTTGGAAAAGAATCTGATTTTTGCCTGTCCTCTGACAGCATGCCTCAGGTCAGTCTGAAAGCTCCAAAAACGATTAGTTGCCTGACTGCCTTTCTATTTTTTTTTTTCTGGGAATTTTGGCAATTTTTTCTTGGCTGATTTTGGTAAGGGCTTTTTATAAGTAGTATGAATCTTCTCTAAAATAACTGCCAGCTTGATAGATATGTAAGGATTACTAGCAAAATTACATTTAAAAAAAATACTATTTACATACCATATATTGTGGTCTCTGGAATGAGTGTATAGATCCTGTATACTCTGTATGGGTTCTTTGATGCTTTACTTCCAGGAAGTGATGACAGAAAAGGCATGAATAAGGTTCACAGACAAACAGAAGAATACCCTAGTGCAGGTAAAGTCATTGAAATCAGTGAGAGCTTATCCTTCTTATGTGAGGAGGAGTTTAGAAATAGCAGATAAACATGAAGTAGCTGAACACATAAGGAAGTTTATATCTCACTGTAGTTTAAAGAAATGGCTCCAGGGCTAATGCTGCAGACAATGAAGGACTGAGGCTCCATAGAGCTCTTGAAGTGTTGCAGGCCCTCATGGTCCAACCTGGTCCAGCCAAGCTTAGGCCACCCCATTCAGTCACAAAATCACACTTTTCTGAGTTAGATTATCTTCAAAGGTGACTTTCCATTAGCTATTTTGTTTATACCGTCAAGATACAGTAGAGTGCCATTGAAGTGCTCCTTTGGAGTTCCTGTGATGTTTTATTTTACCGGAACAGTGCATGTGAAGCAGAAGAGAAGCAACATGCTTGCACAGGGAAACAAGGTCTTCTTATTGAAAAGTCTGACACTGAAGTCTTATATCTTCCAAAAGTACTGGTTGTCAGTAACAAATTCTTTTAGGTCCCTTGTCTAGATCAAGACTGGAAGGAAAAATAATAGCCGATTAACATTGTGGAGGCTCAAAACCCAGATTGTGATGTGTAAGGTGGGTTACCTGGGGAACTAAAGGAGAGGACCAAATCCACCTGAATTTTTTCTATTTTTTCTATTTTCTTCTATTGATTTCAGTAGGTTCTAGGTGATATCATGCTGTGATGCTGTCACACGTAAACAAGTCAGATGATTGCTTTTAATATCGGGAACTGTAGGATGGTTTATATGATGTACTGTGTTGTCTGCTCTAGAATGCATTTGTTAATAATGTGCTAGGGACACACTTTTACCCTAATGGGGAAGAGATTAGATATTATCAGACTTCCTATATGCTAAAGACTGCAAGTTTGCCCAAGTGCTTACATAGCTGTATCCAAAAATTCAAATCAGGTTGTAGCCTTTGAGTCCTCAAGAGACAAAAATCACAGGCGGATGACAGAAAAAATCAAAGAACCACCATTGCCTGAGGTCCATGAAATGGCAGGAAGTTGGAGAGATAAGAAAGGAGATTTCAGCAAGTGACTCATGGCCTGTGCTTTAGGAAAAGATGGAGAACCCCCAAATCCTGGCCAAAATGACTGAGCAAAAGTTCTTACTCAGTCCTGAATCACATACGCAGCTTGTCCTTCAGCATGTAAGCTGTGATCAGAGACACGCAAGGGAACATAGCTGAGGTGTGTGGGTGGCTGTTGCCCTATGGCCAAGGCTTTGTCCCTGACTGTATCCCTGCTCCTAACCTTGTCCATTTAAGTCTTCCACTGCTGACTGAAAGTTAGCCATCTAAATAAATATCTTTAAGGGTATAGGGCTTGTGATTTGCCTGGGGCTTTGCCTACACTCTGTTTCTCCATGATAAAATTTACAGGGCTGCAAATCTCTAATCTAAATGAAGGAAGTTGGGTTGAGAAAGGAACTCTGGTCCAGCACCTCTGCACTGCAGGGATTTGCAGCAGAGATGCTACATGGCTATGAAAACAGTCAGGAAAAGGAAAGTTTAAGTTCATACAATGAACTATCACACCATAGCCCCATGATATGCTGCCTTTGGCAGCTAAGCTGCTGCAACCAACTCCTGCCCCAGATGTTTGTTCCCACCTCTGGCCTGCAGTTTGTCACCTCCTCAGCTGTGCCAAACCAACTGCATGTAGAATAGTGCTTAAATCAGAGCACTGAAGTGATGGAAGTTAAAAATACACCATTTCTGGGAGGAAGAGAGGGAGAGCTATTTTCAATTGTAATTGTTTCAATGCTCTTTCTTCCAGTGTGGTCCCACAAGGAACTCCATTAACACAGCTGGGAGAAGGCAGTGTGTTGCTGTGCCGGCACTGGGGTGACTCCTCCAGGCAGGAGAGTCCCTCTTGGCAAAGGGACAGGATTTGTTAAGCCAGGATTGCACCTTCTAACATGCAGAATGATGCCTCCTCTATCTGGGTCAAGCTCAGATCAGGGTCTTCCAGGCTCTCTGTTTGTTATTCTATCTCCTAGACACTCGCAGCATTCATTTTTAGAAGTATTGTATGCAAGCCAGCATTATTATCAATAAAAACAAATAAATAAAGAGGTACTGAGGGTTTTTTTCCTGTTTTATGAATTCCTTATAATCTTTCTGAATATTAGCTTCCTCCACAATTTGCTATAGCATGGCTACATGTCACCCATTAAAATCTATTCAAATGTAAAATGCACAGTAAACTGAGAATAAAAAACACCAGCAGAGATGCAAAAAAAGCAGTTTATTTAATTAAGTCAGTTACATGTTTGACAAAGAAAATATTTGTATGTTCCTTAAATAGCATAAAAAGTTCAAAGAAAAACATCTGAAATGAGTTCAAAAGGTTGCATGCAGCTACGATTTGGCAATTTGGAGAATAACTCAGTAACTTACTTTTGTTTTGGTCTTGGTCATTTCTGTGCTTTGATGAGCTTCGCCGAGAGTGAGCAAGTTATATGTGCAGAGCCTTGGTTATGTCTTACAGTTTGGACACCTCAATGATTTGTTTCTGTTTGAACATGAAACACATCCACTTGCATCCAAATGCTTCTGCTGGATTATTCCAGAGAGGAATGTAAGTACGGACAGTTTTCAAACTGCTGTCAAGTCTTGAAATAACTTATTAATAACTTTTTTTGTGTGTGTGTTATTAATATCATTAAATGCTTTCTGTGATATTGACTGAGTTTCAAGGCACTTTTCAGAAAAATGGGACAGTCGTTTAATTTCCAGCACACAGAAAAATGAAATAGTATTGTGAGTCCCAAATGATGGCATTCTCCTTCAGGCTCCTGAGCCATGTGCTGGATCACACCAGTTCCTGGATGTCTGGGTGTACAGGTAGGATTTAAATTTAAATTACTAGACTCTCAGTATGTTTAGTATGTCCTTCAATTCTTTTCTAATAAATAGAGCCAAGGGCATAGTGAGTCAGTTTCATAATTAGATGATATAATTATCTCATGAACTCTGTACAAATTACCTCTTCTCTGTATTGTTTTTGCAGTGTATTGTTTTTCTTGAATAATATGGCACATATCCAGTTTATATTGCAGTCAATAAATTACCCTGGTTTATAGCTTGATGGCCCACAAATGAATAACTGACATCAACAAAAATAATTAAGTCATTACCCTTTTTAAAATTGTCAGTACTCTTCATTTAGACCATTAAGTTTATTTTTAATTATGAACACATTTCCTTAAAAGCATCTTTTTGCCTTTTTTTTTTTTTTTTTACCAAGAGGTAACCACAGATGAACCACTTTGCTCTGGTTTTAACAAATTTGTGATTCTAAGGTTATCACTAGAGTGTAATGATGTAAAGGAAATTGCATTTTATTGCATTTTAATTAAATAGGTCAACTTGTGCAGGCCTTTCTCCAGCAAAACTCCCACTGGAATTTGGTCCTTCATCGTTAGACTTTATTTACTTCTTCAGCTTTATATGGCAGGTTTCTGCTTTCAAATAGAGGACTGATAAAATAATTGAATCCATTTGACGGCGTATTTTTGACATCCAGGCTGACAGATACTGGGAAGCATTGTAATGCTGAATACCATAAAGGATATGTGTTGTTATTCCTTTTAGTAAAGTGTAATTCTAGGTGTGCTGGACTGTGCTTTTACGCAGAGTTGGGTGAGTTCGGGGCAGCCATGAGCCAGCCCCAGACTCTGGAACCCCATGGACTGGTTGGCCATAGCCCCCTACCTGCTTTGGTGGTATGGATCCAGGGCAGTGCTTCCTCCTTGTGTGGAGGAAGAGCACATTTGGGGCCCTCCTGGGTCCTGCTGCCATCCTGAGGTGTGGGGGTTAGGGTGCACACCCCATCTTCCAGGCAGCAAGGAGGTGGGTAGGTCCTTCTCCCCTCACATTGTACCTGGGCAATGGCACCCCCTTTGCCGCCACAATCCTGGGCTGCTGTGCCCACTTGTTGACTCCAAACTTAGCTTTTTTCTGTCTGCTTAAAAGCAGTCACAGAGCCCTGAATGGGATTGTCTCCATCAGCACCCCCCTTGCCATCCACTTAGCATTTCTCTTCAATTCTACCTTAAATCATAACAAAATGGTCAACATATTCTTCTTTTACTGTAATAACGCCAGCTGCATCCTCAATGCCCAGACGATGTGAAGAATTCAGCCATAATACTCACATTTCTCATTAAGTTTCAGCCAAGCTCGTCTAGGGCCGGTTCTGCTCATTTGGTCCAATCCTGTTAAATTCAGGGTGTTCATAATCCTTTTCCAGTTGAGGTTTAATTGTTTGCTTTCCAATTCTCCCCATCGATTCATCCTAGTCAGCTCTATGCTCCTCAAGTCCAAATGATGTGCTAGGGTTAGAGTATTTCTGAACAGAACATTTTTAACTTTCTAGTAGCTACAGGTCACATAATTAGTTTCTCCTCTCTACGCTTATTAGAGGAAACACTTGTGGAAGATGTGTCACCTTCTGGACCTCAGCGGCACATGTAGTTCCAAGCAGGCACAAGCAAAATATGTTTTTACATTTCTTGCTTAGCAGAAATGAAGTTAATTTGTTCGGAAAACTCCTGCTAAAGGAAATGTCATTCAACAATTCTGTTGAAGCTATCAAAAGCAAAACCAAATGGATTTGAAAACTTAGCATAGGTCACAGACATGGATTGTGAGATGATTAGTAACTATTCTTATGGGCAGTAAGAAATGCAGCTTAAATTCTGGTTTTAGGCTGAATTACATCCCCTTCCAGTTCCATGAGTGAGATATCTTGGAGCATATTCATGTTAGCCCCTACATTTTGCAGTAAAAAAAAGTTTAAAACCCAAAGCACAGACAGCAGTTTAAGCCAGTTCAGGGGCTGTTGCTTTCTTTATACCCTGGTGATGAGGCAGAAAACCAGAGATTTTGCTGCGGTTTCTGGTGTCTGAGCAGGGAGGAAGTGCTGAGGTCTTGGCTTCTGGTCCAGAAGGTGACAGATCTTTCCTACCACCCCTGGTGTAACCCTGTTACCATACTGAAAGAGAGAAGAAAATGCAAACCACTTTGTCTGCCCTCTCAACATGAACCTTGTTGGTAATTTTTGTCAAGTTGATTTTTTTTTTCTTTAAAGGGTTAAATAATTCAAAAAACAGCGAGAAAACCTTTGTTTTGGATAAAAGGAAATGTTTTGACAGATACAAGCTTTTTTTGGAGGGAAGGAATTTGGCTTTGTGTAGAAGCTGAAACACCTTGGTTTATGTGATGTTACCTAAAGCTGTGGTTGCTACAGATGGGTTGGTGGTCTGTGGGGAGCAGTACTGTGTAGGGTGTCACATTAGGGGCATTTGGAGGAAAGCCCAGAATAGCTAGAGAAAAGCTCTCAAGCCAGCTGAGCCCTGATGAGTTTTCCTCTCCCAACACTCTGAGGGCTCTGATAATCCACCCCTGTTGAATTTAGCCACGACGCCATGAGATACTGCTGCTGTAACTGCCCGTCTGCCTTTCTGCTGGGGTCACTGGACCCCAGAAGTAAGTGCAATGTAGGGCTGTGCTGGCCATGGAGCTCAGATCTGCCATCCTTAGTGTCCATGCAAGAGCATGGCGTCTACATCGTAAAGAGATGCTGTTAAACCTGACAGAGCCCAACGTAACACAGGGAGCATCTGTGTTACCTTGCCAAGTTCATTACAGGAACTATGGTAGTTGCTGAATGGGTTTGCTTGGGGCCAACATCTTCCAGGCTGTGACAGCAGAAAGCTCTGCACTAGCTACCCAAATATTCATCTGGGGTTTGGGATAGGATCTGCTTAAAGCCAGCTTGGTTAAGCTGCAACCATGACTTGAAGGGCCAAGTGGCAATTCTTACTGCTAACCTCAGAGCTGGTCTGTTAGCAAGGTTTATCACTTCAACAGGTATCCCTGTGGAGGTCTGTGGAACTGGCTCTTCATGCTTTTGGTCATCATGAGTGAGGACAAATTCCAGCTGAAGGAGTAGCCTTAGACCACTTTAGGATCTGGGTAAATGAGCAAAGACGCAGAAGCAGGGCTTGTTTTAAGCACTTATTCACATATACCTGGTTCAGCGTCAGATCCAACAGTGTCACTGGCAGGAAAAACAACCCACAGGAATGTCACAACAATGAAAATGCACTGCTGCAAGGCTGAAGCAAAGCAAATATATGTAAGTCTATAGTACATTTTTATTATTATTATTATTTCACAGGTGAATGTTACAGCTGCATGCAGCTAAACATGTTTGATTGTCATCAGTAAATGCTAAATGCCTGATCCAGAAACCATCCTGGTTACCGATGGATGTTAGCAGCAAATCCCTGAAGTTATCCTGTAATACATTTGCACAGTATATAATATACAGAGTTTATTGAAAATGCCTAGGTCCTTTTTGTTCCTTGGAAATAGTAGTCACTGTACAGTCTGCCGTGACACAGTCTGCCATCACATTGACTTACTCTGAGGACTGGTAACTTCAGAAAAAGCTGTTAATTCTACCCATACTATGAATACTGAGGAAAAGCCCAGTACCATTGGGATTACTCCCAACTACTTCGCTACTACCGTGTGACATCTTTAAATACTAAAACTGCTATGCCCATCGAGGACAAGAAATTAATAAATTATTTGTGTAAATTGTATGTTTGTAAAAAAAAAAAAAAAGTAAGAAATTACTACAGCATGAAAAAAAAAATCCTTATGTATATCAGACTATACTACTTGTTGCTCTGATTCATCCAATCGGAATTAAAATAAAGTCGACTGACTCCTTAAAATTCAGTCATCTGTGACCTTTTAAAATAAGTCAATAACAGCAGCGGACCAACGCATTAGAGCTGCCTAATTAGAAGCATCTTTTGGGACGATCGGCTTTTTAATTGTCCTTTTAATTGCTTGAAAATACTGATGTCCTTTAATAATGAATGATAAGTTCAAGGCGAGCAGCAATAACGGCCGCACAAAACCGACCTTTTCCTAAAGTAATCGAAAAGTGCGAATTATTTGCACAGCCTCTTTGCTCCGGGAGGCTTAAGCGAAATGGATAAACACTGCCAGCGATGACAGGAACGAAATGGAAATTGCGGTATTCAGACGCCGAACGCATATATTTATACTTTTAGCTGCAAATAGAAGGCTGCGTCCGCCAAGCCATTAACACCCGGGCGGGGAACTGGGGAAAAAAAAATAATAAAAAGATAAGAAAAGCAAAAAGGGAAGGAAGGCGTCTCCTCCTCGGAGGTGAATTCACAGCATCTCTTATCTGTGCGCCGGTGGGGATGGGACCCGCCTGGCCGGGACCTGCCTCCGCGGCTCCCTCCGAGCCCTTGGTAAATCAAACAGGAGAAAAGCCGGCGTCTGCGGGGAGGGGAGAGGAGGGGGGATGAAGGCAAAGCAAAAGGCGGCGGGGGGGTGGTGGATGGAGGGGGTGGTGTCGCACATTTTGCCTGTCGGTGGGGCCCCACAAGTCTTCTCGGAAACCTTCCCCCACCTCCTCGGTCTCTATCCTACCTCCCGTGGTATGCCTGCGCATACCTTCCCAGGCAGCAGCCATCTACCTACTTTTTATAGCAGCGAGAAGCAAGGCTATTAATAGGCTATCTAATTACTCCGAGCTGCTAACTCTGAAGTCTCTAATTCTGTGATGTGGTTGTTTTGATTTGTTTTTTTTTTTGTTTTTTTTTTTTCCCAACCCAGTAGGACTTGGATTTACAGAACTGGTCAGACTCGCTCTGGAAGATGTTATTTTAACGTTTTAAAAATCATCTTTCATTCCAAGCAGGAAAAAAGCCCCCAATTTCTGACATTTGTCACGAAAGCAGCAACTGAAAACATTATTAGTTCGGATGCAGAGAAGCGTTTTGCTTAGCTAAGATTGCGAATTTCGTTGGTTTTTTTTTTTTTTTTTTTTTTCATTTGGGAATTGGTCTCAGACGTTTGGGTAAGGCAGGGAATTAATGGCGGGGAAAACGTTTTCAGAAGGGAAGGCGAGGGGTTCCCACGATGCCCACAGACACCGAGCCCGGCATGGGACACGCGTGAAACGGAGCTACTCCCGCAAAATGCCTCCAGGAGGACGGATTTATTTTGCCCTGTGAAAAACAATTCGCTGGAAGGTTTTTTGACCGGCTCTGATGATTTATTTTTATTTCCTGGGTAGAGGAATAAGAAGGCAGCGATGTGCGGGGGAGTTTGTCCGGCAGGTTTCGATGCAGAAAACGATACTTTCTTAGCGGGGCAACGACCGGCCCGGGGAACGCCTGGGGATGGAGGATTTTGTTTGTCTGCTGTGTTTTATATTAAATGAAAAAGAATTCGGTCTCTCCGACCACTGCTGTGGGGATGAGGGCGGAGGTAGAATAGCTAATTGCAGATCGGATTTGATGTTGCCGTGATAAGGAACGGGGGGACGATGAGGAGAAGCCCTGCTCTGAAGAGGTGGGGAGGAGGAGGGCGGCTCTGCCGTGCCCCGCGTCCCTCCGTTTCCATCTCTCTCCCGCAACGAGCTGTCCCAGTGAGAAACCCGAGAAACTTTCCCCCGGGCTCTCCGGGTCCGACCCAGAAGAAACCCTGAAAGCTTTCCCCGCCGGCACCCAGGCAGGAGCGGGCGGGAACACCCAAAGGTCCCCCCACGACCCCGGGGACAGCTTGTCGAGGCGACGGGACCTCGGAGCGAGACGGGGAGGAAGGCTTTCCTTGTGGCCTCAGCCTGCAATTAAAAAAAAAATATATAATATAATATAATTCAATATTCGTCACGGCAAGGAATACACGAAACACAGCCCCACGGCTTCGTAGCAAGGGCATTAAAGTACCCTTAGACAAAAGCATCAGAATTAGGCCGTTTCGTCACTTAAAAACACAGAGTAGATCCTGGTTTTCAAAGCCTCCGGGCATCTGTTGGGAAGACAGGCAACCTTTATTTGAGAAGAGCGGCTAAATGGTAACCACGTTTCTTAGGGTGCTGCGTGGGTCCCGTCTGCCCGCCGGTCACCCCGGGAGCTGGCGGGTGTCGCCCTCGCCCTGCCCGCCCCGCCGGTGCTCGCCGTGCGGGTACCGCCGGCTGCGGAAGTCGGGTTACGCGGCAACAGGAGCCTCTCCTCCGCGCGTTTTGTTGATTTTAATCCTTTTTTTTTTTTTTTTTTTTTTTTTTAAGGCTGAAATCATTAACCAGGCGGACCTCGGAGACTGTAACGAGGACAAATAAAAAGAAGCTACAGATCATTATTTATATATAAAAAAAAAAACAACCCAACCCAAACCCCACACACTCTTAGGCACCCATAGCACAAACGTCTGTGCGGGCTCTCCGCTGCTTGTTTGGGCGTCAAAGGTTGAAAGTCACTGTGGAAATCACCCAAAAGCACGGCGGCAGCAGGTCACCAGTGACGGGGAGGTCGCTTACTGCGGGGGGGGGGGTGGGGAGCCGAATAACCTCCTGCCCCTCTCCCCGCCGCTGTTCACGGCATCAACGCGGGGGAGAGCGGGGAAGGCTCCCCGGAACGGGGCAGGGTGTCCTGCCCGAGTGGGGGCAACTGCGGGGGGGGGGGGGAGGGGAGGTAAGGCGGGAGCCTAGAGCCTACTGTCTGCACCAGTACGAAAGTCTGGAGCTCAAGCACGGCCTCTGAGCACTCAGCTGCCCTTTTCTAGGAGTTTTGGGGAAAGACACAAATAAATAAAGAGATAAATAAATCCCTCCTCATCCTCGGGACCTGGGGGCTCCCCCCTCTCGTCATGGGACACATCTGATCACTGGCAAAGGACACCCCCACCATGCCTCCCCCTCTCCTCCCCCCAACTCTTGCTTGCTGTGGTGTACACAGGACCCTGCTGTTTTGGGAGGTCGAGTTTCACGAAGGGCTTCCCCAGCTTCCGAGGCTGTCCCTCCCGGCCCGAGAGGGAGGTGATGGGCAGCGGCAAAGGCCCCCTCTCGCTTGGGCTCCCCGGCTGGTTGCGGATTGCCCCGCCGGCTTCGGCCGCCGTTCCTGCGGCGGGGGCTTGAGCCCTGCGGGGCGGGCAGCGGCGGGGAAGCGTGGAGCCGCCCGGCCGGTAGCTCCCCGCTGGGCTGGGCGCTCCTGAGCGCTACCGATGCCCCGATCGATAAGTCCGCTTCAATGTCACAGCCGCTGGGGAATGGAAACACTCCATATCATGGGGTGGCCTTGATAAAAGTGTATTTTAAGTAGCGCGGATAAGGCAAGGGGAGAAGAGAGGGGGAGAGCTGCCGGCACGTCGCCTGGAACAACCGCTGCGCTTATCAGCCCGGCCTAAACTCCCCAGCAGTTTCTAAAGTACATTAAGTTACATAAACACGACTCGGAAAAGAATACACTCCATCCTGCGATAGTCACCAAAGTGACCCCTCGTACCGCCTCGCACCCGCCCCCCCACGGCCGCAGCGCCCCGTTGGCACCGGGGCCCGGCCCCGCGGGCGATGCCGGCCCGGAGTTTTCCCCCTCTCCCGTAATGCACACCCCCGGTACGGAATCAGATTTTCAGAGACCCGAGACCGAGTGGGTCAAGGAGCAATCACACTGCGCCTGCACACGGCTTTCCCCCAACCCGTTTTTTGGAGGTTGAAGTGCCCACGAGGGAATTTGCCTTAATTGGATTAAAAAAAAAACAAAACCACTTTTATTTTTCTTTTCTTTTTTATCTTTTCCCGACCTGCCTCCTTCCCTCTTTGGCCACAGCGAGCAGGAGCCATGGTTACCTCACTGGCACCACCTCCTTCCCCAGCGGTGACTTTCCAGCATCCATCCCATCCATCCCCCCTCGCCCGCCTTTTCTCTGAAAAAAAATAAAAATAAAAATAAAAAAAAAAAGAAGCCTCTGCGGTCTTCCCGCAAATACTTCCCCCGGGTACCCACCCCAACCCCGCGGCAGGAGACACCCGGGAGGCTCCCCGGGTGAAAGTTACGTCAGAAGAGTAGGATTTGGGAAGGGAGTGACGTCATGAAGAGCTAGAAGCCGAAGGCTGTGTGATTTGAAGGGTTTGGGCGCGTACCTGCAACGAAAAGGAGTGGGGAGGAAAGGGGTGATGGGGAACTGCTTCTCACGCCGGTCCCAGTTGAAGCCGGGTTTTCTTATCGGGTCTATCGGAGGAAATAAAATGAAACTTGTAGCCCGGCTATAACGTAAACAGGCTAATCAGCGGGGGAAAAAAAAAAAAACTTAACAAAAAAACCCCACCAACCAACGAGGCGCCTGAAGTGTAAAACACAGGTCACTTTGGAGCCAGGGAAAGAGGCGCCTGCCAGGCCAGCGCGGCCGTTCTTCCTCCCAGCCGTCCTCACCTCTTCGGGCAGGCACCCCCCGGCCCGGACAGGGGCTCTGCCACCTGCCCTGGGGGCACATGGGCACCCACACTCCCCTCCCAGCCAGCAAAGCCTGTCGCTTGAAAAAAGAAAACAAACAACCAAACCCACGGCGTTTCACGCATTATATCCACCATCGTACGTGGTTGAAATACCCTCGGGTTTAACTTGATGAGGGGCACCCAAGAGACTTAAACGAAATGCGGGGTTGAAAGCCGATTGCTCGGCACAGACATTTGCAGAAGCAGCACTCAAGCGCTGGGAAGAAGCGGGTGGGCATTAATTCCCGTGGCTTCCCCTCCTCTTGTCGCGCTTTTGCAGGTAAAAAAAAACACGGGAAAATGCTTTACTTTGCAAGTTCTGGTCGGAAGTCACGCCGGTGCGTTTACAGACAAGGGATCACTGCCCTCCTTTGCCCTCCGAGAAAACTCGTTTTCTATTTAATATTGCACCCACTAAAATACATCTAGAAGTAAAAAGAAAGGAAAAAAAAAAAGTCACTTCAACCTGGCAGGGTGACCAAAAGAAAAATATTCGTGAGAGCTGAAAAGAAAGAAGCATCGCCTTTAATTATACAATTTAATCGAGAAACGGTTTCTCGGGAAAGTGGCTATTTTCCCATCAAAACCCCTGCCGCGCTCTACCGCGAAAATTAACGAGCACAATAAAACTTCCAGGTCGCAAGCGGTTCAGCCACGCCGCGACAGGCGGAGCGGATGCCTACAGCCAGAGTTTTACCGTACCCCCAGCATTCCCAGTCCTTCACCTCCTCATCACCTCGCCTGGAACGACGGAACGAAAAGCCGTGCCTACCCCAGGAGCGGCAGCACCGGGCGTCAGCGGCGGGTCTGGGCTCGGTTTCTGGCGGGAGGGCTCACGTCCCCACCGGCTGCCGAGAGCCGGTCTCCGCTCGGGTCCAGCCCTTTTGCCGCAGATGACTCTTTCTGTACAAACTGACGATGACAGATATCCAGCTGATAACCTCTGGTGAACGAAGTTATTTTAATTTCCAGTCACTTTCCTGCTAAGTACCATATCAGTTTGTACACAGCTGAGATAAGAGGGTTGGGGGGGGGGAGATAGTGGAGGGGGGCAGAAGAATAAGAAGGAACCAGAGGAAAAATGCCTACCGCTGCTGCTGGGGTGGACACATCCCACAGCTTGTTTTAACTTCACCTGACGGTTGGGGCAACTCAAGGAGGAGCCACATTTTTTTTCCCCCCACCTCGGATGGCTCTGATTTTAGCCAGAAAAAATAGGGAGATTTGGGGTGGGTGGAAGGGCCATTCACCTGGTTGATTCGGGCGAGAACCAGGCAGACATCCTCCTGGGCTGCGGGGGGGAAAAAAAAAACAAAACCAAAACCAACACAAAACGACAAAAGGTGAATATTCACCCTAAATAAGATACTGTGGCGGGAGGGAGGCGGAGGAAGTATGCATTATTTCTGGGTTAAAAAGAAAAGACAAGTAGAAGAAAAACGACACGTGCATCTGGGACGGCGAGTCCCCCTGCACTTTTTCCCCGCTCCCCGAGCAGGGGGTGCTCTGCTGACACCCTGAGGTGTCCCCCCTCTTGCCCCCTTTCCCTCCCCCCCCTCCTCCCCCTGCGCTCCCGCCCCCGGCGCGGCGGCGCTGCGGGCCGGCTGGCCGCCGGGACTGGCACCCCTGCGGAGCTCCCTGTTTGTTTAGGGCTCGGCGAGCCCAATCAGGGCCGGCTGCCTGCAGTTTTCCGGCAGGGCTGCGAGAGGCGCCTCCTCTCTCCTTTTTATACATCGGCCGCCGGCAGCAGCCGCCGGACTCGCCGCCGCCGCTCGCCCCCGCCGCACTGGATTTACCGCCCGCCGCGGCCCCCGCGTCCCCGGCCCCATGCGGGGCACCGGCAGCAGGTTTGGCCCTTTGGCTTCTCCTTCCCGTTCCCCCGCCCCGGTTTCCCTTTCTCGTTTCCCCGCTCTGCTGCTCCTCTCCGCCGCTCCGGGAGGAGAGCGGAGCGGCGGCGGCTGCGCCTGGCCGGGGGAGCCCGAGGGAGACTCTTGTGGGCAAACATCCGATGCCTGGAGCCCTTATCTGCCGGAGTCTTATCTCCCAGTTATCTCGCAGGAGGGAGAGACGTGTTTGGTGCCTATCTGCGAGGGGGCTGTGTGTGTGTGTGTCCTGTATTCATGTGCCTATGGTTATCTGGAGAGCCCCGAGGTGGGCTGAGAGCGGAGAGCCCCGCTGCCCGCTTCTCTTGCTGTCACTTCTCCCGCTCCCCTTTCGCTTTCCGCCCCTTCTCCCGGAGGCTGAGCACCGCGGGATCTGTATTCGTCTGTCCGTCTGTCCGGCCACTCTCATGCTGGCGTCTCTGGGATGCCCCCGGTCTCGGTGCGGGCCCCGGCGCCGCGACTGGCTGCGGGATGGGTGCCATCCCCCAAAGGTGTGCTCGGGCTTCGGGGTCTTGGGGGAGGGCGGGGGGCAGCCAGGACTACCGGCTGGCACTGGCCCCTGCGACAGGCACAGCCCGGTCCCGGCGCCGCCGGGCACACGTCGGGGGCCTGCCCGTGCGCATCTCACGGCTCCCGGGTGCCTTGCCTTCCTCCTCCTCCTCCTCCTCCTCCTCCTTTCCGTGACCTTGGGCTGGAAACGAGCAAACAAGCGAGGCGATGCGCGGAAAAGCTAACATCGCTCTCCGGAGAAGTAACCTTAAAGGGATCGCCTTACTAATTGTTTTCTCCGTGGAACCGAGTCAAAATGACTCATTCATTGAAATAATCATAATAATAATAACAGCAGCAGCAGCCAAGGAGGGGGCTTTGGCACAGCCCGAGAAAAATGCTCCTTTCCCCTCCTCGTTCCCCTCTATCCCCACTCCCTCTCTCCCACCTTCCTCCCGGCGCGCTCCGTGTTCAAATCCGCAGCCCAAGATGCGGAGGGAGAGGGGAGCAGCCCGGGGGGCGGTGCGGGGAGCGAGGCCGGAGCCCGCAGTCCTGTCCCCCCGGCCCGTGTTGACCTGGGCTGCCTGATCCCATTCCGGCGGGGCGAGGGACAACAGCGCCGAGGCGACATGACTGATTAAGCGCTCAGGGATATCCAGATAAGCCTTGATGAATCTCATTAAGGGAGGGAGACGGGCTGTCCTGTTTGCTAACTTTGTTATTATTATTTCTCTCCCCCCCCACGCACCCCGCTCCCCTTCTCTTTTGTGTCCTCCTTCCCCGCCCTGCCCTGCGGATTCCCCCCCTCCCCTACTCCTCCTTCTCCTCCTCCTCCCCTCCTCCCCCTTCCCCATCCACACCCAGAGCCTAGAAGGGGACCTGGATGGCCGTGGCTGAAGGCGGCTGGTGCGCGGTGAAGCGGTGCGCTGCGGACGCCGGCGGTTCCTCCTGCCCTTTCGCGACCAGGGAGCCGGGCCCGTCTCCTCCTTCACCACCCTCCTCCTCCTCCTCCTCCTCCGGCGGCTCCCAGGGCGAGCGCAGCTCCTCCAAGACTCCTCAGCCGGAGCCCGACGGCAGCCACCGGCCGGCCCCGCCGCTCCCCGCCGCCTCCGAGGGCAGGTCGCTGCTCGCCCCCTACGTGCACTTCGGGGCCCCCCACCCCTCCGGCCTGCCCAGCTGGGAGGACATCCTGCTCTTCGCGGATTTAGACCAAACCAACAAGCTGATCTGGTCCAGCCGCGGCTCCAAGCTGAGCGCCCTCGGCGCCGAGCAGCCCGAGGAGATGTACCAGACCCTGGCCATCTCGGCCGCCCAGGGCCCCACGCCGTACGACGGATCTCCGGGCGGCTTCATGCACTCCACGCCTAGCTCGCCCGTCTACGTGCCCACCACCCGCGTGGGCTCCATGCTGCCCACCCTGCCCTACCTGCAGGGCAGCGGGGGGGCCCAGCCCAGCCACCCGGGCGGCGGCCACGCCGTCTGGTCCCAGCCGGCGGCGGAGAGCCCCTCGTACAGCACCGGCGGCGGCTCCCACTCCTCCGGCCGCTTCCCCTACTCCCCCAGCCCGCCGGTGGCCAACGGGGCCTCCCGGGAGCCCGGCGCCTACAGCAACAGCCTGGGCGCCAGGGACCAGTACAGCCCCCTAGCCCGGCCGCTCAACGGCTCCTACCCGGGGCCCTACACGTCCTACGTGGGGCCGCAGCTCACCCCCGCCTGGCCCACGGCGCCCTTCGAGAACTCCATGCTGCACTGCCTCCAGGGCCGGGCCGCCCCCATCCCCGTCCGGGCACCCAGCGCAGGTAGGACCCTCCGCCGGGGGGTGTTTTGGGTAGGGCATGGTGGGCAGGGGTTGCCCGCCGGCCAGGCCTCCGGGGGGCGAGGGGGGGCGACGGAGGGACTGCCCCGTAGTGCGGGGTTCGCCGGCGGCGCGGTGCTAGAGGCAGGACGGCGGTGCCGGGAAAGTGGCTTTTCTGGAGTGGAGGTGGCTCTCGTCGTTTGCCTCGGGCTTCTGGTGGTGGTGGGGGAAACGCACCCCCAAAAAAGCGGCGTTGTTTGGAGTGTGGCACTGGGGGTTGCAAACCCGCCGTTCCCAAAACGGTATAAACCTCGCTTTTAAGTTGCCCTACGTTTCTGCTTTTCCAAAACACAATAACCTGGCCGCGAAATGGTGACAAATTCACTGCGAATTAACCTTTCTTGTAGCGTCGAGGAAAATTGCTAAGGCTCCCTTCACTCCGTTTGGATTATTTCAACTACAAACCACTTCGCTGCTTCGTTAAACGAGAAAAGCAGCGAAGCAAAACCTCTGACATGAACGAGAAATCCCTTTTATAAACTGTTGTTAAAATGTGGCACCTCCTGATGGGATCTTACTTTCGCTTCCGAGGTGTTCCATCTTTTTTTTTTTTCTCTCTTCCCTCCCCCCCCTTTTTTTTTTATAAATTTAGGAAGTTCTTGGTGTCACTAAATTAATTGTAGGGGTTGAGGCTGAGCTGCGATGATTTAGAGCTAGAAAGATTAACGATTATTGCAGTTTCTTTAGCTTTAGAATATATGTATGTATATATAAATACAGATGCATAGAGAGGTGTGTGTGGGGGGTATGTGTATATATATGTGTATTTATATATATATAGATGTATATTTATATATATTTGTGTATATATGTGTATGTACACACACGCGCACACACACATTTGATCAGCATTTGCTACCCACCAGGCAGGTATATTTTATATGCACTTGCGATTTTCTCTTTCAGTGCAGTGTTGCAGAACTTTTCATCTTTCTGTAAGGGTGTACACGATGCTCCTCCTGTCTCTCGGTAGATGATACCCGGTAGATTTAGGCATTTTAAGCCTCGAACTTAGTGTTTACTAACATGACAGAGGGAAGAAGACTCAGTTGTAGTGTTTGGTAGAAGGGCAGAGCAAAGCTGAGAAGCCGCTTCTCAGGGCGAAGTTGAGGGTTTTAGCTCGATTTCTAAAAGTTACAGTGTAAAACTAGGTGGTGTAGGAAAAAAAAAAAAGAAGTTCTGTTTTGTTTTTTTGGGTTTGTTTGCGATTTTTTTCTTGGGATTGCTTTTTTTTTTTTTTTTTTTTTTCCGGAGAGAGGTGGGGTTGGAGAATCTCACGGAAAGGAGAGGAAAGGGGTGGGGGAAAAGGGCAGAGGAGAGAAGGAGCAGGGTGCTGGATGGAGCAGGAGAGCCAAGCTAGCCGGGAAGGGGCACGGCGGCTGACCTTGTTCCCGGGGGTCTCTCGCCCTCCCGGGGGTCTCTGGAGCCGCTCCCGCTGAGCCCCGGCCCGGCTGCGAAGGGCGCAGACAGCGCGGGCAGCCGCGGCGCCTTCCCCGCCTCTCCCTGGACGGTGCCTCCGGTCCCCAGCGCCGGGAACCGGAGGGGCAGGCCGGGGGTTAGCCTGTCAGCGAGGGGAAGGACGAGGGAGAGCCGGGGGGAGCCGCACCGCGTCGTAACGTGGGGCGAAGCAGCCCGGGACCCCCGGGCCGCGCGAGTTTTCTGCTCCCACTGGACAAAACGCGACAGCGAAGGCGAAGCCACGCGTGTCCCCGTTTCAAATGATCCTGCCAGCGCTCAGGAGCTGCAAATTGTTGCCGCACTATGTTTTTGTAGCACAATATCAGGCAATTTGATGCAGCTTTCTTAATGTTACTCGTAGGGTTACTAAAAGCGATATCTAAAATTAAAACTTCGTGTTGCTTTTCCTTGGAGATAAATATATTTCTCACGCACCGAGGGAAAAATATTTTGAAATGCCCGAGAACTATTGTCGCGGCAGAATTTCTTTCTGCAGGCACACAGGTAGCGTTATAAAGTAAATAGCTGAGACAAATAACTGTTTAACTTCCAGCGTCCTTGAAGCCTTAAGCATTTTCCTGGTTACAGCCTTCAATGGCGCTTTTGGTGCAAAGATTAATAAATCTTAGCCATCTGCTAAGAGCTACAAGCTGACGACGTAAGCTGAACCGTGCTCTCTGGACTCTGCCGTGTGCCCGTTCCTGTTTAGCGCCTAATAATTTGTAAAGGAAGGGAGGAGAGAAATGTATTTCGGTGGGTGCGGGCCAAAAGGCCGTTTCTTCCCTCAGCTCAATGCCCGCCGTGTCCTTGCAGACCCGTCTCCAAAGCTGCCTGACCTTTCCAAGCTCTCTTTCGCTTTCCAGGGCAAAGCTACTAAGCGAAACGTAAAAGAATAACCCAATGATGAATTTAGGCAGGTAGCGGAGGGTAGCAAAAAGAAAAATAATTAAAAAATCAATGACAAAGCGGTGAGCCCGAAACTGGCTTTCCCAGCCTCGACTCGAAAGCTGCTGCAGAAATCCAAACACCCCCTTGAAATCATTTCTGCACAACGTGGCACGGTGTATGTAAAATCCATATTTATTTTTTGCCCCCCAAAATATGGAGAGTCAGAACAAGAATATAAAGATTTGCAAAGGTGAAGGTGTTTGCTTTTATAGGCGGGTTCTCTTTGTGGGTGTTGGTTTGTGGGGTGCTTTTTTTTGTGTGTTTTTTTTTTTTTTCCCCCGTGCATTTAGACCCTCTTTCCCCCTCCACATTCCCCCCCCCCCCGCCCCCCTCAGTGTTCAGTAGCTATGGGAGCAGGAGGCAGAATACCGCATATTTTTCCATTTCCTCCGTTTCCTACCAACAAGCTCGAATTTGTCCAAATAGCCGAGGCGAAGTGGTCGCAGCCCGTCGCTGCCTTGGCACACCAGAGCCCCAAACGCGGGCTCTGAATTTGAAGATTGTACTAGTTGCGAGGCATTTAAAAGGAGAGTCGGGGTAAAAACTCCTTACACAGCCTTGACCCGGGGGAATATTGGGCAAAACCACCGCTCCTCATATCCCGTCCCTGCGGTCCGGTTCCCAGGGTGGGCTTTGGAAGTGGACTATTCTAGCACGCACCTAACTCCCCCTCTCCCCCCAAAACGCCAAGTGACCCCCGCCGCCTTCTCCTCCCGCTGGGCGCCACGACGGGGGTTTCACCCCTCGGGCGGACCCCGTGCCGCTCCAGCCAGATTCCCGAAAGGCCAAATCCCGACGTGAGCGCAGGGCTGGTCCCGGGGGTCACCGCTCCGTCTGGCCGGTGCCCCCCGAGCCCGTCCCGGGAAGCACCGGCACCGCTCCGGTTTGTAAAGCAAAGGGGCAGGCAGCGAGGCTGGTACATTCAAAGAAATTACGGGGAAAAAAAAAAAAAACAAAAAAAAAAAGGAAAAAAGAGAAAAAATTAGAGAGTATTGTGTAAAAAAAATCACGGCGTGGCCGCGATGGCTGCTTTTTCCAAGGACTGAGCAGCGCCGGTTGCTTTCTCGCCCGGGGCCGGTCCCCTGGCGCGGCGGGGCTGGGGCAGCGCTCGGGGGGGCTCCGTGCCTGCCTGCCTGCCGCCCTGCCCCACCGCCTCCCCCTTCTGCTCCTCTTCCCCCCCCCAACCCAGAGCTGCTGGAGGACCTGTCCGAGAGCCGGGAGTGCGTCAACTGCGGCTCCATCCAGACCCCGCTGTGGAGGAGGGACGGCACCGGCAACTACTTGTGCAACGCCTGCGGGCTCTACACCAAAATGAACGGCCTCAGCCGGCCCCTCATCAAGCCCCAGAAGAGAGTGGTGAGTGGAGAGGGAGGGGAGGGAGGGGGGAGAGAGGAGCTGCGCCCCGAGGGACCCCCCAGTCGGCCCTAGCCAGAGGGAAAGCGAGGGCAAGGTTGGGGGGGACCATGTTAGCCTGGTAATCCCTCGCTGGCTGCAGAGCCGAAGCGGGGCTCCTGACCAGGTTTGCAGGCCAAAGTGGTCATGGTGAGGGGCGACAGGACTGGCAGCCCTCTGGGCACTGCCTCAGGCCCACCTCCTGGGCCCCACGCTGGCGAAATTGCCCTCAGCCCCTGGTGAGCCGTGCATCGGGCACGGGCTGGCCTGGCTTTCTGAGTTCACAGACCTCGTCAGTGAGGGGGCATCGGCAGCTTGGTTTAAATTTGTGTGGCTGATGCTGGACATTTCCAACAACAACATCAAAAATTTTTAAAAAATCACGGTTGGAAAGTGTTTGTTCAGAGGGCAAGGAATTTCTCCAGACCTGCTTTGTTTGCTGAGAGCTGGATCCTTGGGAATGTAAGCAAGTTTTGTATATAATTCAAAGAAAACCAATTGTTTAAACAATGATAATAGCCTTTGTTTTGTTTTACTCCTAAGAAATGAACAGCAATTTTTCTAAAAATATACTCCTAAAAGTAGGGGGGGAAATAAATAGTACAAACCAGAACCCCTGTTTATAACTCAGGCTGGCACTGAATAGGCAAGGAGAAAATTTAACAAGCGGGAACTACACATTATGTTTAGCAAATGTGGGTGGAGGTCAGCAGAGAGAAAGAATACGCTCTTCAGTAATGGCTGTTACTGAGCGAGCCACAATAAATCACACCGGTATAATCCAAGCTGATGTTTGGACCCTTGTGTATGGAGACAGTCTATCAAACCCATCAGCCTTTCAAGCCCCTTTCAATCATGGCAGCTGCTTCGCTCCATGCCTGTTTTCCTAGCGTTAAAACACGTCCCGTTCTTCATTTCACAACCGTTTGAATTTAATGCCTTTCCGAGAGGGGGAACAAAACCCAAACACACCAGGATCAGAGCAGACAGTAAACGTTCACGAACCAACCCTACCTCTGCTACAGCACCTTTGTTTTAGCCAAAGAATGAACTTAACTTTAAGGCGTTACTACAGGGTGCCCCTAATTTCTAGCTCGTCATCCACTAAATTTCGTGACACAAGGTGTTATCTCGTTACCGGGGATAAATGCAGCAGACGGGGCAGATCTGTCGCTTGTCTCAAGTGTCAGAGCTTGACTGGCCGTGGCACCCCGTCCCAATGCAGATTTTGAGTAGCTGATACCTGGCTCTGGCATTTTTGTGTTTTTTTTTTTTTTTTTTTGAAGGACGGGTTGGGGTGAGGAGACTAAAACAGAGTCAAACCGCAGCCCCGATTTCAGCCTGACACCTCGGTGAAATAACTCTGAAATAGCTCTGCGTAACAATCCCTACCGAGTACCCTGGCCATAACTATAAATCAGCCACGGCTGTGTGGTCATACAGTTGGAAATATATAGGTGAGAAGGGAAAATGTTTTGAAAATGCTAAACATGTTTAGATTGCCCCAAAATTTCTGATAAAATTCCTGTGGCAGGAAAGTCATTTTAGCTTCAAAACATGCCCAAAACCCCCTCATTTGTTTAGATACAGGAATGAGCAAAAGCTATTGAAATATATGGAGATTTCTACCAGACTGCAGGCAAAAGAAAGAAGGATTTAACAAAGTGAAACATTTGATGGTATTTCACTTGCAAAGAAAGAAACAAACTGAAGCATATGTGTTAAGACCATTTTTTTTTTTACCTGATCCATGTAAAACTTGTATTGGATCGAGGCGTGAAATTTGGACACTGTGTGCATATGTATTTAATGACAAGGTCAAAAATCCTGTTTTCGCGAGACCTGGATTTTTAAGATTAAAAAGTATATGTGCATGTACTTCAGCCTATATTATACTTGGCTGGGTTTCTTGGTTTCTTTTTTTTCTGTGCGATTAATAATGGATTACTGATTCAAAGTTACAAAATTTGTATTTAATCTGGAGTTTTTTCTGAGCTGTGGGGTAAGACGACAGTTTACTGCTAAAGAAAATCCAACAGATAAAATTAAAGAAACTGGGTTATTTCTTTGGAATATAATATTCTTCATTCTCAAAACATTTTTATTGGTTTCCCAAGTGGCAGGCAGCTCTGCAGTATCAAAGGTGACCGAGTTACGTCTAACAACCCAGCAGTAAATGATTCAAGAGGAAGGGCATTGTACCCTTAAGTTAGTAATTTCAGTTATGGGTGCTTTATAGTCAGAATAAGATTAATGCAATCCTCTAAAATCGACTTCTCCGTGTAAACTTGTTCAGCTGCCAGACACAGAGTTAAGCACGGATTTTTTTATATTTTTTTGACAATGTGATACTTTGAAAAAGACTAGATTTATGATGTAGCTGGAATTCTTTGCTTGTGATGAACGTAAAAGAGATCACTTGTTACAGGGACTTTTATAACCCATTCACCTTCGTTTCACATGTTTATGAGGACTGCCTTCACTTATGATATACAGCCTGCAGCCATAAAGCTCTGGGTTATACGGTTATTTCTGATACAAGGTTGCTTCATCTTGGCTCCAAACTCCACGGAAGAGTGTCATAAATGGCTTGTTTGCAGCGGGGACCTTGCAGTCACCCACCAGCTTTGCTGCTGGCTGAGGGGAAGCTTTGTTCTGTAAAACATGCTCCCGAGGCACATTGTTTTTCCTGCTTGGATGAAATGGGCGAGGATAAAAAGATGTTTTTACAATGATGCCGCTGTTGTATGTGTTACCCTCCGGCACCCGGGAAAGTTTGTTTTCCAAAGCTGTGGTGCCATAGAGGGATGGTGGTTGAAGTGGCTGATTTTTCTGATGATTTGGGAGACTCGGTGGCAGGTTCAGAGCTGCCTCTTTGCCCACCACACAGGGGAGAGGGCTTTGGACCAGCTGGAGAGGCAGCACAGGAGTGATGTGCCTTCTCAGATGGAAGGAGCTGTAGTGGAGATGTTTTCTAGCTATTCTGTTGCAGGAAAAGGCAGTGCCTTGTGATCAGAATAGAGGTCCCCAGGTCAGCATCTCCCAAAATGTAAATTTTGCCTCTGTCGTGACTGCCTGGAGTTACAGACTTCATGTCAGCTTTCCAGCCTCTGAAACCAGGATAATCTTGTTTGAAGTGTGGGACATCCCGACAGATGCTATAAAAAACCTCCTACTGTCCCCGCTGCGTGTTTAAGTACTTTTTATAAACTGTAAAGGCATAAATCATTTTCTCCTGCCCGTCTGCTTATGCCTGTCTTTGCCTGCTCTTGCCTCTAGCCCTCGTCCCGGCGGCTGGGCTTGTCCTGTGCCAACTGCCACACCACGACCACCACCCTGTGGCGCAGGAACGCGGAGGGCGAGCCCGTCTGCAACGCCTGTGGCCTCTACATGAAGCTCCACGGGGTAAGTGGTTCCTTCGCCGGGGGAGATCCCCCGCCAGCTCTGTTGCTCCTTTGGGGAAGGGGTGGTGCTCCCGCCGGTGGGCACCTGGTGCCTTTGAGGGGTGGTGGCATTGGGCTTCCTCAAGTCGGGTCCATGTTTCTGTTGATGCTAATGGTCTTGGCTCATGGTTTGGATTGTGGAGTTAAAAAAGGATGAATGTGTAAAGAATGGATAAAACAACTAGAAAATACCTGGTATTAGAAAATGGTTATACCATTTTAGCAATGAACGATTTTGACAATTTATGTGTTTGCTGTTGTAGCTCTCCTGACAGATCTGTACAAGAAACGACCTCTAGATGAGTGGCAGAGGGTTTTTTTTTTTCTTACTGGGATTTAAACCAGCTCTTCAGAGGGGAAAAAAAAACCCCTAGATACTTAATAAGACAACTTTTCATGGACAGACATAGCTATGCCAGCAAAACTTTAAATGTAATTTCAGCCTTTGCTACGCAATAGTAGAGGAAGAAAATAGCTCTATCTTGAATGTGATGGAGTATGTTTTGGGTGAGATTTGGAGGCTGTTGTGCCCCTGTGGATTGAGTTACAGTCGAGCACAAAGGTTTGAAGAGTGGGGGCATTAGGAGTGATTTGGACTTGGTCTAGTCCTCCAGAAAAAAAAGTAAATTATAGCACAAGTTTAGACATCATAATGTTAGTAAGCATATGCTTGAATTGTCTTTCCCCTAGCTCATGTTATCATTAAGTTTTAAATATGTTTTAACCCAGTGTTTTCTGTATAATGATTATCATTGTGATGACACAGGACATAAAGCTGTTTTTTGAGCACATCTTCCCTATAAATACTATAAAGCTGTATCACAGGCAGACTGCTTATAAGAACAAACACTAGGATCGGTTACAGCCTGAAGTTTCTGTCCTAAGACACTTACAGGCGATGATCTGGTTTGTGTAGCTGCTCTACAGGAAGAGGAGTATTTTTTCCACTCATATACATTCTTGCTTTCCAGAATCAGCCAGTGGAGATAATTCCTAACTGACTGGAATAAGGAATCAGGGATCAGATATACCCCATCCAATTTAATTTTGTATGACCTATGGCCATATGATGCTGTTTTTCCCTAAAAGTGTGCCGACTGAGGTGTTGGAAAAATTGCTTAGTTCACAACAAGAAAAATGTTTCCCTACTTTCTTCATTCAGCTAAAACTCTCCTTGAAACAACCCATTGCTTTGCCCAAATGACATGCAAAGTTTTTTTGGAATTGTTATTGTGGCACAGGAAAAATTTAGTCGCTATACAGACATTTTCAACATCACTATTTGATCTTGCACTGTGTTTTAATTTTTGATATTAGATTACATACAAAATTCTGTGATCAGTGTGGAAATTTAATTTTTTCAGGTTCCCCGACCTCTTGCTATGAAAAAAGAAGGAATTCAGACCAGGAAGCGAAAACCTAAGAACATAAATAAGTCAAAGGCATGCTCTGGTAAATATAAAAAGATAAGACAGTTGAGCTGCAAGAGTTTTTTTTCCCCTGACTGGAAAATATTTGGTTTTAATACCAGTTCCCGATGTTTCAGGTAACAGTACTACTGCGGTTCCTATGACTCCAACATCCACGTCTTCTACTAACTCAGACGACTGTAGAAAACCTGCTTCTCCCAGCACACAGACCGCAGCCTCTGGGGTAAGTCATGAGCTGGTGTCCGTATCTGTAAGCAGGCTGATCGCTGTGCCATGTTATCACAGCTTTTATCTTATCTAGCAGAACAATAATCTAAACAAACTTTCCAGTTTTGTTAGCTGATACTGGAACAAGATTTTCGGAGGATATTACATATAGCTGTAAACAGAACGACAAGCTGAAGTACTTTACAAACCTCTTAATTAAGATCTATATAATTTTTATGATTAAATTAACCATAATTTAAACCCCAGATATTTTGTTTTGAAATGTTCAGGTTCTTCCATTTCAAAGGTTTGCTTTTGGAGCAGAGACAATAAATCATGCCCAATTGATCCTTTCAAGAACAATTGTGCATGTACCCTTTTTTTTTTTTTTTTCCTGAAATTATCTGATAAGAATTTATAATTCAAGGCACCGCTGCTCTCATGTTTTCCAAAAGCTGTTTAATATATATATGCATTTTTACACATAATCCCAAATGATTGGTGAACCCCCGCAAAATGTTACCCTGCTGTATGAAGGGAAACATAAAGGCTTTTGCTTTAAACTAAGATGTGCACTTAAAGCTCAGTTCAGTAAAAAAAACAACCCTGAACCTAGGTTGGGGTGTCCTGCTGATCACTGTCCATAGGGAATCAGCCCTCTCCTTGCAGAGGTCTCTTCAGGGGACAGATGCTCAGCATCTGGCAGCACCGAGCCCCACAAGAGCACCAGAAGAGTGCTGATCATCCCCTGCTTTAATTTTGATCCTTATTTTACATCATGTTCTCAAACCATCTCAAACACGCTTTCTTTACTCCGTTAGCATGTGTGATAACAAATACTAACACTAAAGTTGTGAAGCTTAATGTAGATTAATTTCTAACCCCTTGGCTATACATATCCACATCCACACTCCCCCCTCAGGCCTTCTGTATCCTTTAATCTGCCACATCATTTCTTTGAAAAGCTTTCCTAATGTGGCTTTCTCTACTCCTTTATTAATAAAAAGAAGACATTGTTTATAATAACTATTTTTCAATATGTCTTAGCGTTCCCACATTCAAATTCCTTACAATAGTTTAATTCCTGACGTACAAAGTTTCATTGTAAAAGAGGAGGGAAAAAAACCCCATTTTTAGCAAATGTGATTGTTCAGGACTGACAGGGCCACCCAGTTTCAGAGGCACTGGGTTTTGGGTTCGGATGCTGCCAGACAAGGATATTACTAAAAGGGCTTGTCTTTGACATGAGAAAACCCTGTCAGTCCAATAAAATAAACAGATCACATCAAAAAGAGGGAAACACTAATGAAAAAATGAACTGTTACTGGGTTTCAGGCTCCCTCCAGTGAACTACTATGCACTGTGTTAGGCTCTCCCCTAATATTTGCGAAGAGAAAAATGCAGCCAAATTTTTCCTTAAATTTCCCTTACATTGCCTTAGGCAGCAGTACCCATCCTGAAGAATGTCCTGAGATGTATGTGATGGACAGAATTAGCAGCACAGTCCCAGCTGAGGCCAAGGCAGCGGTGTAGGCTGCAGGCAGCGCAGCGTGTGCTGCTTGGGGAAGGGGGGGGGCATATAGATGAGATCCTCTTTCCCCTGTGCTGTTGCCTTCTTGGCTGGCTACAGCCTGCCTTCCTCTCTGTAGCCCTTCTTGCTAGGAGAGCATATCAAACCTGTTATTAATAAACTTTATGTTATAATTTTAATAGTACCATCTGTAATATAATTTTGCCAAATGGAGTTGTGTGGGTGCCAGAGGAGAGTGGGGTGGGGGCACAATTTGCGAGCCAAAAGGCTAGCTGAGAGCTGTTAGCAGCTAAGGGCAGCTCCCAGGGACCCTGAGGCTGCTCTTCGTTATACGATGGCATCCCCTGGTGCCAGGACTTCAGTTCTCTCATTTTTCTGTAGTAGATCAGGCTGGGCGAGGACACATGCATGAGGAACAGTGAAATCTAACCCCTTGTATCCTGCAGGCAGCCCAGTAACATCTGCACAGCCTTTTCCCCACCATGATTTGGTCAGATGTGCGCTGCACATGCACTTGCAAATTACCTCTTGTGAAAAATTTCAATGAAAGGAGGGAGGCTGTGAAACGTGTTGAAGCGGGGAGGTTGCAGCAGTGACCAGACGTACGGGCATCCCCTTGACTCCCCTGCACCCTGCATGAAGGTCTAGTGATCTCCCACCCCTGCACCCCAGCCCCAAGTGTAAATAAGGATGGGATTTGCAGGGGAGCTGTTGTCGGAACATGTCGTGGGTATGGCCACATCCTTCCCTCGGGCTCTTGCTTTTGCCCGAGCATCAGCAACTCAATGGGATGAGGCTGCAAGGAGAAAGCCATGGCTGTTAAGATCTGCTTCTGTTGCCCCAGACATCATTTGGGAAGACAACCACCACCTTACACAGAGAATGAAATGATTGCTTGTGGGCCTAAATCCCATGGGAGGGGCTGAATGTTCATAAGGGCCATTGAAGTTGTTAGGGGTGAGGGGATGTTAGCATTTTAGAGCAAGGCAGCCTGTAATCTGATGACATGCCAAAGCAGAGGTACTCTACAAGACTTCTATTTTCCATATTTTCCATGATTATTTTTTTTTTTCATTTGAGTTGACCCATGGATAGCCCAAAGGTTTGTATTTATTCTTAGAACAGGCAATGGCTTTGCACAAGGAGAATTAACTTCTCCATGCCTCCATGCTGTGTCAGAAGGGAGAAAACCCTCAGATGGATAAATCCAGGCTCTGTAGTTTTTGGCCCCTTTAACAAGAACAGGGTAAATTCCTGCCAGTGGCGCTGGTGACGTTGCTGAAACACGGGCACCTGCTGGAAGAGCGAACCTGGCTCATTCCCCACGTGTTACACAACCAGCATGGCAACTTGTTTTTGTTTTGCTCTGTTTTTACTTCTCCAGCCCTTATTCCGTGAAGAGGGGGAAAATGCCAAATTGACATTAGGCAGAGAAATTTGATGACGTTTTAGAAACTGTTGTCTGAAATTCACAGCAATGTTGTTGCTAAATGAAACAGAGAAAATGAATTCCTCTACTGGTACAAAAGCAATTTATTATGCCTTTTATGGGAGGCTGCCAAAAGAGTTCCCAGTTATGCAGAAATCTAATGGAAATGAAATTCAGCAGAATTTGTTTGTGTCAGTAATATTCACTTTTTGCCCTACATTTCTTTATCTCTTTTAAAGTAAAATAAAGAAGGGAGGGCAGAAAAAGCGAAGGGCAGCAATTACTCTTGGAAATGTCTTTGAGACTATCCATTTTGTGAAGAGAATATTATATGATGCCAATTTTGAGACAAATTAGCAAGAACCTTAAATGTTGATTTTATGTTCTAGCTGAAGTTTAAACATTTAAAAGATATGATTAATGAATTGCTGTGGGTGCAAAGTTGATTTCAAACATCCCAAAATGTAGAAGTGTTTGGATCAGAGATATTTTGCTGTCCCATTGTAAAGGGGCTATTTGCCAAATTCACATCTGGATCTAGGATTTAGGCCTATTTCTGTTTTCCTAAGAAGTATAAGTACTGGGTGTCCTGTGTTACTAATATGGAAAAGGTCCAGCTGCATGATATATGAAGTTCCCTTACATCCCCATAAAAAGAAGATATGAAGGCTTCAGACAGCCTGCATCTGCATCTATACCTGCTCTCCCTTTGATGCTGCTGAAACTGTACAGAGAAAAACTACACGGAATAATTTGCTAAATGAAGGGCACGGTCTGCAGTGCACACCCATCTATTTCCATGCAGGGACTCCGACTGGTGTGATTACCAGAAGGACTTTATTCCCTTATTAGGATAAAAGGCAGTATGAAAACTTCTGTAAAATCTGCTTTCTATGGCAGGACATGGAGGCTCCATGAGCCAGGGCTGATGTCAGTAAAGGCGCAGCAGCACCAGGGCAGCTCTTCTTTCAGAAGAGCTTTGCCTCCAGTTCAGAGCTTTCTCCGAAGGACAGTAATGATACTCCATAGAATAACTTAGGACAGTTGTCTTGCAGGTAAAACTAGTGCTTGCTTCCCTTGGAGGTTTACCCTGAGAAGTGGTTCAGGACTGACTCCTAAGTGTTGTAGGTTGGAAAGTGGGAGAGCTGACAGAAATGTCCTCAGCAGGTGGTGAGCTAGCAGGAGTACGCAGTTCTAACTGTCCCCAAAACCCAACAACCTGGCTGAATTCACTGAATAGCTTCTCCTGCATTTGCTCTGTTTTGTTTTCAGAAGAGGGTTCATGGTGTGGTTAGAAGTGGTGTTCTTCGCTCCTTTTTAGGCAGTAGATTGGTAGGACATTCATGTAGACAACTGGGAGTCAACCTCCGTACGCTATTTCCCAGAGTCTGGATGAACCCAAAGACTCAACCTCTTAAAAAAATACCTCCTAACCAACTGGATGTTGGAAAGTTGAATGGCTGAGGGTCCTCCAGACTATCTGATGATAAGATTTCCTTTGGTGTAGAATAATTTTGTAGCCATCGGGATAGCATTTCCATGAGAAAAGGAGAAAAGCTTACCAGCATAGTTGGTAGGACTTTCACCTGGAAAATGGGAACACGGTGCCTCAGTCCTGGTATGAGTAAATATTTATCTAAACCAGGTGGAATAATATCAACAGAAGGCATGAGGAACATGGCAACCTAAAATACCAAATAGTACAGTAGTCGGGGCATTATGCTGGGAGATCTGATATTCCAGTTAAATCCTCTGTTGTTGTCCCCTCTCTTCTGTATTAGTCCTCACTCCTGGATGAAGCAGGATGCTGCTTTCTTCTTCTGATTCAGCTTTGTAAATTCAGTCATTCATTTTCTTTACTCTGTGTATGTGTATCCAAAAGAAAGCATTTCATTCTGTATCAAAGAGAACAAGGCAATCCAGCTTTTTTTTTTGTTTCAGCAGGGAAAAACCAAGAAAAAAAGAATATTTTTGGTTCTACCCAAAACTTCTAGATGCATATGGACACATACATTTTGCTTGGTTTTGTTTTATTGCCAAAGCAATAAAGCCAATTACTCATACAGACCCCTCCACAGCAGAGGGGTCATCAGCTTCCCCAAGCCACGCTGGAAGCTGCCTCCCTTAGGAAATTAACAAAATATTAACCACAGATTTATGTTACCATAATACAAAGGAGAGGTTAGAAGATATGTAAACTTACACATCTGCAATACAAACAAAAGGTTCAATTTGACTAGCAAGAAATGACAATTTTGAGTAGAAAGAGGGTCACTAAATCAGAAAAAAGAAAAAAAAAAACTGTGTTTTTTCAGTTTGCTCTTCAGCAAACTTCAGAGTCTCACTCTTCAGAAACCAGGGAGTGACAGTATTGGGAGAAGGTGCTTTTGGTGGGGACAGCAGTTATTGCAGGGGGTCTGAGGCTGGGAAATGAAGGACTCCAGCACAATTTGCCACAACACGTTATATGCAAAAGAAGTTTTTGCAAGTGTGTTTCAGCTGACTATGGTTATTGTTTAAGTGCAGGGAAACTAAGCTGTGCTAACCCAAGAGCAAGAGAGTGTCAGCTGAGACCCAGCTTACTACAGGCCTAGTGTAATGTCCAAAATTCATGGAGCTTTTTGAACCTGTGAAGTGGTTGGAGCAAAGGTCTATCTGATAGAGCAAAGGTCTAGATCAAGGCCGCTTGCTACCCCTTCCAGCTGTTAACACAGCTCGTTGCACAGAGCTTTTGCTTCTCATCTGCAGAGGTGTGGGGGGAGGCCGGGTGGGTTGTCCCTCCCCTCTCCCCTCTCTCGGTGGCAGGCAGACGGTGCAGGAAGGAGTGGGTGGAAGAAAGCAGGAGACCTGCAGCCAGAGCTGCCAGTGCTGTTTCCCAAGTGCTGGCCAGCACAGCCTGAGCAGCCTAGTTCTGATCTGGGGCGGCTTTAGTGGGGGTGAATTTGGCTCCAGGGTGCTGACGGCAGGTTTGGGTACCATGTAGGTGTGAGTCCTTCCATGGCTCTGGCTGAGGTCTCCCTGTAAATGTGGTTGAAAGGTTCTCTATGGAAAGGCCATCTCCAGCCCAGATCACCTGCCTAGGTGCTGCCCCATGACTAGCTCCTGCTGGTTTGGGTAAAAAGAAGAGCCTCTGCAGATATAAACGCAACTCTCTTCTGTTTGTTTGGGAGGCAAGCTCTTCCCAATGGGCTTCATTCAGTTTTTCCTCAGGAAGCCGAGCTTCACAGCTATCCTATTATCAGATTTCAGCAATAAATATAAGCCCTTTACCTTTTTATTGATTGAGAGAGCTGGTATGAATTAGAAGAGCTCGTTGACTTCAGCCGCATTGTTCAACTTATTTATTCCAGCTGACAAATATTCTCTAATAACTAAGTGTAGCTTCTGTCACCTTTCATCCCTCGAAGCTGGAGAAGTAAGGAGCAGAGGTCGGCAGGCTCAGGAGCAGAGCCGTGATCCAGTCACAGCCCTTTCATGAACTAAAATTTGTTTTCCATGTCTCACTTTGGGAGCTGCCCGAGCTGCCTGGATTTGTCATGACATTACCGGGGTGGGGTTTCCAGGCCCCGGCGGTCCTGCCCAGATCCTGCCTGCCCCGGCTCAATGGAGCCAGGATCCGGCCTTGGTCAGGTAGGGACGGGCAGTCTTCAAACAGGACGTGCCTCCACGTCCTCCCTTCTGGGGTGCCCGAGGGAGGGGTGGCTGATTGATAACCCTACATGGAAACTGCAGGTCCTTGCACCCCACCTTTGTAGGTAGGGCTGAATCAGGAAAAGGGTGAATTACACTTTCCAAGCCTGGAAAAAACAGGTAGTGATAAGATATTTGCCTACCGGAACAACAGCGGCAAATATGGGCAAATGGGAACCTTTCAAAACAGCTCCCAGTATTTTTAGCTCAGGTTGAGCAAACACTGCTCAAGTCTAATTTAAACCCTTCTCCCACTGTGGGGAGACTCAAGCTGTTAAGACGATGTCTTTTGTGCTCACAGGAGTCTACCTGAAGTATTAGAAATAAAAAAAGCATTTTTGAAAAACTAGCCTGATGCAAGACCAAAACGTTAGTGTGAAATATGCCTTATTGAATTCTCTGAGCATAGTCCCAGGGAAAGAGTATACAGAAATTTATTGTCACTGATCAGTGACTGTGTATTCAAGAGCACAATAAAACATATTTCTTAGGATTAGAGCTATTTTCTCTGTTTTTCGGGGGGCAAGCAATTGTTCTTTCCATTTCTGGGTAACGACTGATGGAGCAGTGGAAGAATAGCGGTGATCAACCGTTTTAATAAAAGCTAAAGAAAATATTGGAGTTAGGGTTATTTAAGACAAAAGTGACTACTGATAATGAGCACCTCTTTCACAAGGTGAGGTTTTCTCTGGGTTAAGGCACAGTGACATTTGGAAATTACATTTGAATAAATGAAGCTGTACTTTTCCTATGTCAGGACTGCTAGCCTGGCACAGGTCCAGGAGAGCCAAGAGCTCTACTCTTGTAAAATGATTAAATATGTATACTTTTCACTTAAACAGCAGGCAGGAAGCTTCTGCAGTCACAGTTGAGAATAGTGTTGGTTTTTTTTTTTCTTTTTAAGGAATCTCATCCAAAGACTATCTATTAACAAGTAAATTAAGGTTTTAAAGTTGACATATCCAAGAGTTAATTTTGCATGAAGTCAGCTCTTAAACATTTCCTTTATCAGGTGAAAAAGTTGCCCCTTCTCTGTCTGGCACTGAGAATTTTTCCTCTTTAGCGGATCTGCTCAGCCTCATGGAAAAAATGATTGTTTCTTTGTCTCTGTAACTCTCCATTTCTCTGTTAAAATAAATGGACTGGTTCCAGTGTGGTTCAGAGGTTCATCTTCGTGCCTACCAGGGCTCCCCTGTGCGGTGTTTTGTGCATGGAGATGGAACACAAAAGGCTCCTGGTTCAAAGGCATATTGTTTCTCCACTTGAGATGAAAGCAGCATCTCCTTTAGTGGCCTGTCTTACAGAGGTGAAGGGGTTGTGGCTAGTGTTTTGAAGGGTGAGGAGTGATTCCATTTCAGGGTCTGAGGGAGCTAAAGAAGGCTGATTTCCAGGAGGTGCTCTGCACCCGCTGCTAGAGAATTGGAATGTATTGGGCTTCTTCCACCAGGATAGCAAAACTATAGCTGCCACGTCTCCTGGGTCACATTTTTGGTGTTGGTATCTGGATCCCTTCAGCAGGGGGCAGCGGGACACATGCATGTTACCTGCTTCATCACGGTTTGATTTCCAGATTTTTCTGCATGTTCCACACTTTCTTTCCCACCTTGCTGTGAAGGTAACCGTGTGCTCTTCTCCAGACATGATTGTTACCCATGTCAGACCTTGCCAGCACAGTAAAGTCACTGTTTCACAAAGGGGACAACCACCTGGCTAACCCTGAGAGATTTTTTCAGTTTCAGGATTTTAAGGCAGGGGGTGAGCAGAGGGCAAAGCCGGACCCCGCTGTGCTCCAACCCACGCCCCGGTGTGCGCAAAGCTCAGCCCCTCAGTGAAATCTCTCTGTCCTCTTCCCCCACCTCCAGGCGAGCTCGTCGGTGATGTCTGGCCCAGGAGAGAGCACCAGCCCCGAAAGCAGCAACCTTAAGTATTCAGGTCAAGACAGGCTGTACACAGGAGTCAGTCTGACCTCCACGGCCGAAGTGACGGCATCCGTGAGACAGGATCCCTGGTGTGCCCTGGCTCTGGCGTGACCCGGCATGAGGGAAGCTGGATCCCGGCCCTGCGCGGCAGCCCCCAGACGCCTGCGCACGGTTTCTTCTGCGGAGCAGTGGCGGTGGCAGCGAGAGTGCTGGCAAAGACATTCCTCTGAAATTGTTTCTGTGCCTTGGCGGCCAGAGGTGTTCTTCAGCCTCTGAAAGAGGCTCTGCCGAAGCATCCAGTTCCTCATCTATGCAAGAAAAATGTAGGGAAAGCAAATGTCCACTGGGGATAGCTAATGCAGCCTTACATCCTCAAAAAATAAAAAAAAATAAAAAAAAGAGAAAAAAAAGAGAAAAAAGAAAAAAGAAAAAAAAAGAAGAGAGAAACATAGAACTATCAATAGATTCCAGAAATACATCCTTGACTTGCCCAGCAGCGCTGCCTTTCTGATTGTATAGTTGTTTTCACTCTCTCGTTGCCTCCTCTCCCAAGAAATTGGTGGAACTTGTCAATGTCGGGGAGGGAGCACCAAAGGCTTTAATTACTAGAGATAGCGAGATACTTTTTAATGAGCATCAGAAGTGCCTTCTGCTTGAGTCGGCGCAGACCTCTCGCACCAAACATTTGATGTCTTCACCCCGATGGCTCTCTCCTCCTGCGTTCTCTGTCTCCAGCGTGCCTTGCTCTGCTCTTCAGAGCCCAGCTATGCCCCTGGAAGAAATCACAACATTGGTACAGGTCTCACAAGGTCCAGCTTGTTAAGAAGATTTTGGGTTGGTTTTTTTTTTCCTTGGTTTAAAATATTTACTCACTTTGCAAGACTGCGATATAACTTTTAAAGTACACTGTGACTGAGGTTTATGAAAGTTCGTATTTTCTGGCTGAACTGTATAGAGTCAGTCAAAATTTGTAAACAGGGTAGCAATCAGATACTTTTCTTCCATATATACAATAATTTTTTTAAAGAAGTGCAATTTGCGTTGCAGCAATCAGTGTTAAATCATTTGCATAAGATTTAACAATGGTTTTTATACGAATGAATGAATGTAAACATTTTAACTTAATGGTACGTAAATAATTTAAAAGAAAAACTTAACTAGGCATCCTTAGGCTTTTTAGTGCAACAAAACCCCATCCACTTTCTGTATTTCTAGTTGTTAAAGAAACAGTTTCAAAGAACAAGCCTTCTCTCAGGAAAATTGCCCTAGCCATTTGCTCAGAAGTATTGTACAAAAATACAAATGCATCCCCAGGTTTTTTTTTTTGCCTTTGAATAAGTATGTGCTGGAAAGAAACAAATCACAATGAAATTTTACTACCTAACTGACACATATGTAAATACTCCATAAGATATTTAGGCATCTTGAAAATGTAGGATGCAATCTGTATAGTGTGACTGACACATAGTTAGGTTGGTTTCCATTGGTTTTTAAGCGGGATGTCATTTGGAAAGTTGTTTCATCAGAGCTTTACAAATAAAAGGGTATCGTTTTTGGGATTTTTTTTTTTTTTTCCTGTACACTGTGCCTTCTCCTTTGTCTCCAATGCAATTGTTAAGCTGCATTAAAAGCTATGGAAATGTACCTGATACGGGCGGTGTGTCTGATGGCTGCAAGGAAGGTCTCCAGCTGAAGTGCCTGCTCTGGCCAGCTAAGTCTGCGGTGTGTGTGGCTTTTCTGCAGCTCCACTCACTACGCCGTCTGATGACATGTAACACTAGGGCCTCCACTGACCAACACAAGCCCCTCATGGGCATGTGAGAGGTTTTTCTGATGGAAGTCTGGGGAACTAATCCCATACCTTGTGAGGACTGCTGTGGTTTTGCTTAGCCTTCATGCCGTAGCTAAAGGGTCTCACCCAGGTCGCCTGCATGTGGAAATACCTGCCTGTGACCCACTGCAGACGTAACTGCGTAAGGCCAACTGGGTGGCAGAGCCACCGCGTGCTTGCTGGCATCCTCCAGTGGCCAAAGGTAAAGGGTAGCAAAAACTGAAGGTGCTGCTGCTGAAATGTGAAGACAGCAAATTTTAGCTGCTGAGGGGAATGGAAAACCTTTCACTGGCTCTGAGGACCAGTCCTCTGCATTGCTTGGCTGATCAGAGCAAGACAACGCGGCATGGGATTTCCAGCTACGTCGGCAGTATTGTCAGATGGGGAGGCTGGGAACCCCAACCTCCGTACCCAGCGACCAGCGGAGTGGCTGCAACATGTTACTTCGGCTTTCTGAGCCAGAATTTAAGTTGGGGTGAATTGGGGCAGCTCCTTGGCCTCCAGTGAAGCTCTGCTGATTTGCACCAGCTGAGAATCTGCCCCTTGGTTTTCCAACCCAGACAGTCAAGGCCATCTCCTTGCCCTGGGGTTGCCATGAGGACCACAGGTTGAATGCTGCATCATAGCCCTCAGAGGGGAATGGCTTCTAGCAAAAAGAGGTTGGGCCAAGCATCACCTGGGGTTTGGGCTTCTCCAGCCAGCCAGGGACCTGCTTACCTTTCCTGGTGGGGCCATCATGCCAGCCTTGGTGCTCGGCCACATCATATCCTTGATCCCCAGGGCTGAAGCGGGCAGGTATCCCAGCCCTCCTAGCCTTGGGGCCAAGTGGGCTTGGATCTCATGATTTACAAAAATAAAACCCTATCTAAGTGCAAAGTGAGTCATGCGGAGAGACACTGTGTTTAAAAAGCAAAAGGTGTGCAGAAGAGGGTGACTGTCTTTTGAAGCATTTGTTGGCTAACATGCCCTTTTCAGTGATATTCAAGTGTTGACACTTAAATGGCTAAAAAAGCTGTTGCTAACTGGTGTTGAAGAGTGTTCAGCCTTAGCTAGGGTTGACATTCTTCTTTTTTTTTCTCCTTTTTTCTTGCCAGGGATGAAGTTTGGTGTGCCACTTCTGAAAAGCCTAATGCAAAACTCACTGCCGGGTGTGTCAGAGCTGTGTTGCTTGGAGTTATCACAAAATAGAAGGTTTATACCCGTGTGTCCCAGTTTTGGGCTGCTGACCCAGCAGAAGAAGTCAGCTGGCTGCTGGTGCTCTTGCTGGCAGCCTGTGGAAGGCTGTGTTGCTTTGAAACCCTGTGGCATAGAATAAGAGAGCTCCTGGGAGGCCCTGCTCCCTTCTCAGCACCAGCCTAACCCAGGGTCTGGCTTAGGGCAGTTCTAGCAGAGAGTAAGTCTTGCAGAGAGCATAAAAAGGTGCCTTATGTGAAAAGACTCCTCTTGGATCTAAGCTGAAAATGCTCTTTTAGGTGATATCAGTTAAAAAAAAAAGAAAAGAAAAAAAAAGAAAACCCAATATTTCATAG
Organism: Gallinago jamesoni; assembly: GCA_025769975.1. Lineage (NCBI taxonomy): Eukaryota > Metazoa > Chordata > Aves > Charadriiformes > Scolopacidae > Gallinago > Gallinago jamesoni. The sequence continues at coordinate 105,371,001 of JAOQGH010000012.1, forward strand.
GGAAGGTGTTTCCTATTATTTCTTATCAGCAAAACCATCAAGAATGAAATACTTTGCCTTCTTGGGCTGGAAGCAAGGCTAAATCACTTTTTTTATCCCTCTGCAAGAGGCAGGGGGGTGCAGTGCCATGTTGCCTTGCTGTATAGATGCCAAGGAACTCAACCAGGTACTGTGTTATGATTTTACATGGAAAAAGACTGTAAGAACAGTATCTCCCTACTCACCAAAACTGCTCTCCAAGGGTACTGATTGCTGGAGCGGCTACTGCCTGACAAAGTAAAGATTTCTCTTTATTTATTTTTTTTTTTTTAATTTTTGTCTTTTAAAAGTTTTGCTGAGCCGGCACAGCTCTGTGTGTGAGCTGGACTTTGCTCTGGCTCATACATCATCAGTAGCGCTGATACTGATGGACGGCCTGGCCAGATGCTTTCCTCACTTATCCCTGTTTCTTTTCAGTGACAGCCCCTGGGATGGGCTGAGAAAGAACAAAGAAAGAGTTTGACCACGGATCTCAGCTACTAGTGAGGCTGAATGAGCCAGACTGACCTCATCGCGGCTCTCTAGCATCAGAATGAAGCTTCAGAGTTGACATTTGGGGGAAAAAAAACCCTATATGGTTATTTGTCACCTTAGCACCTTTACTCTGGAAACAGCCAAAATTAAATAGCCAATGATGCGAGGCATCTGCTTCAGGCTTCCCCATCAAGCAACATTAGAAGGCATGGCCCACCAGGAGCAGATTGCTCCTGGCCACGTGAGTCACCCTGGGGTCCAGTCTTCCCTAGGTCCCAGGTTTTGTTTTAGTAGTGTTCCCAACACTCTCACCCATAATCATATTTTTTTTTCTGAAATAAGTTGAGCTTGAAATAAGTTGAGATCCCTACCATGATCCAGAGTGGTATTTTTCAGCATAGCATTGAGGGCACATACTGGTGTGGTACGAGTGCTGTGGAGGCACATGAGGGTGCAACTGCTGCTAGGCTTGGGTTGGTGACAACAGAGAACTAGCCTTGGACGGGCTGCCCAAAGGGAGTAAGAGGCTCCTGGCTGTTTCCAGAACTCCAGGTGGGCTTTGTTACATGTGGATGATCAGAGGGCAAGGACCAGTAGCTGATTTGTTTTGGTTTTCTGGCTGCAAAGCTCGATAGAGCCACGCACCATCCCTGTAACATTTGCCATACAAAACTCAGGTAATTTACTGTCTGTTCTTGCATAGAAATAATATCACTTCTGCTTCTTTCCAAGAGAAGAAGGGATTTAGGAGTTATACCCTGTCACTGTTACCATGAGCCTTAGCTGAGTGCAGGCTACAGAAACCCAAAATGGACTTCAACTGTTCCTGTGTGCTTATAGCTCCAGATCTTCCTTATCCAGCTGTCCTGAACTTCATTCCTCACAGATCCTCCAGTTCCTAAATCTGTATACACTGAACATTCCAGGGTTGTGTCAAACACACTAAATTCAGTATTAAAATTTAGGGCAAGGGTTATTGCAGTGGGCTGGGGAGAAGGAAACTTGAGGAGGGCTTGAGGAGCAGTTTCAAGTGGCCTCTGCTCCACATGTTGCAAAAGGCTTGAGGTCTTCGTTATGTGTTTGCAATGTGTTTTGGAATCACTTAAAGCCATCTCATGGAAGTTGGTATAAAATACAGGAGAGAAGGTAGGACCAGGTGGACATGCAGTCAAAGAAGAGTTGTCAGAGCAATGTAGTAACCAAAAGTGCTAATGTACTTCTTGAACAAATAATCGGGGAAATACTGAGTAGGAGTGAAGAGGTAATTTTACTTTAGGATGCTGCATCCAGACCTGGCATCCATATTTGAAAAGGATGTTGAAAAATTGGAGAGAGTAGGGAAAAGAACCACAGAAATTATTTAAGGGGAAAACGTCTGGCCTTGACAAATTTAAAGACCACAGTCAGCTCAGAGTATCCAAAGGAAGAGTAAAAGGTGACTGGTATAGTGAGTACCTTCACGGGGAGGAAACATTAGGTGTTAATGGACCTTTAATCTTGCACAGAAGGACATAACAAGATCAAATGGTCAGAAGGTGAAGCTGGATTAACTCAAATGAGAAATTAGCATCAGCCAAAACAATGAACATAACTAGTGATGGGAGCGACAGCAAGTGAAGAGGAGTGCTCAATCTCTTGATGCCTGCGCAACAAAGCTGTCTGGAAGACCAGCTTTAAGCTGACCAAAAGTGACTGGGCTCAGGACTGAGCGGGTTACATCTGCTGCATCATGATTTATAGGCCGGATTAGTTTCCATTTGGCCTGAAACCATATTACTTTTTGGGATGAGACCCAATGCTGAGGTCTTGAATTTTTGTCGTTATTAAAAACCCCATGGCACTCTTCCTGAGAGCCGTGGTAAACACTGTGGTGTCTTGACCCAGTTTCAGCAGAAGTAATTATTTTTTGCCTACCTAAAATGTCATACTTCCTCTCCAAAACTGTCCGGCATCTTTATTGTTTCCTGTTAAAGACATCCTGAGTTCCACAGAAGAAAAGGCTGTGTTTCAAAGTTGAACAAACAAAACTTGAAAATCTGTCACCTCTTACGGCATGGCACACAGGCAGGGGCTGCAGCTTCTTGGAGAAGCAGGAAGGAAACCTTCTCTGAAGACCGTGGTCTGCAGGCCTTTGGTCTGTGACCTTTTGACGCTGTGAAGACCACAGCTTGAAGAATGAAGAGAGGCGTGTGGAGCATCTTGCAAAGGTGGTGATTGTAAAAAAAGGGAGGGCAATGGTCGATTTCTGTAGCACTCTGAACCCCAACTGTGATCCAAATCCTACTTGTTTTGTTCATGGGAATAAATGACATTTGAGAAAAAAAAAACAATGCTGCTTTTCGTGTCTTGGTTACAGAGAAAACCTGGTCTTGTGGCACGAGAGGCAGAGGGAGAGGATATGCCTTGTCCACTTGGCTGGTCAGTTCTCTGATCCCTCTGGGGTACAGAGGACCCCAAGGGCAGATCCTAGTAAGCGTTCACACTCTGAAGGGCTGATGTGCCTCCCGCAACAGGGGCAAGAGTGGTGGTGCTGTCAGGAGAGGGTGTGTGTATTTGGCCAGGGGCCCGGGGAAGGAAGGGTGAAGGAGGCCTGGTGGAGGGGAAATCTGCTGTGCCTCAGCTTCAGCGATGGGGCCCCAACAGCATCATGAGGAGCTGCCTGTGGGCAGCTTCTGCTCACTGGCACTCAAGGTGTCCAAGGATCAAGAAGATGAAACAGGCCTTCACCGAGCCTGCAGGGACATCTGGAAGGATGGGGACCTCCGTCTTCTATGTGTATGTGCCTTCATTTTCTTAAAATTAGATCTTTTACTCTTCTGTCCTTCCTCTACTGTAGCCCACCTTTGCCTATAATGGTTCTGTTTTGCCTGAATCAATGTTTATTAAAAAAAGAAGCACCGGGATGATGGGCTATCTCTGGATCAATGTCAGAGGTGAGGAGCATCACCTGTGAGGTTTGGGCAGACCTACCTACCCTGGCACTGTGAACACTGGGGAAGGAGCACTTCTTGGGGTTTCCATGGCTTGGACAAGAAATGAGCCATACCCTTGGTTCTTTACTAAATAAATTAAGTATGTCACAAAGTTAATTTAATTTATTTTTATGTTAAACTATTAGGAACATTTAATCTTGGAAAAAGCTCCCAAAGACAGCAATACTTCCTTCCTTATAACATGATGATGACCTCTAGTTTTCAGTAACTTTGACTTGACTTTTTTTTTCAGATCAAGATGAGAACCTGGAGACTGGGAAACACCACTACTATTTTATCTAATGGGGGAAAAAAAAAAGTTGCTTCAAAGTTTGACTGACAAAATGTGGATTATTCATTGCAATAACCAAGTGATTCCTTCAAGTTTTTTAAAAGCACCATGGCCACACTCCGAATAGACACGAAGAAATTACACCGTTCAATTTAGTGACTTGTGGAAAATTAAAAAAGGCAACTTCTCCCAAAGTATTGTTAGGATTAACTGTGCGCTAAGCAGAAGGAGACCAGTGGTGTCTTTAAAGTTAGAGGTCCTACTTTATTACCCAGTCTTGTGCTTTGCTCAGAGTAGTGATAAAATTCCTGGGACTAAATGAAAGCTTTGTATAAGCAGGAAATTCAGGAAAAATGGCTCGTCTTTCTAAGTCTCCATGATTAGTTTTCAGCAAAAGTAAGAAACTTCAAGCACAGATCCCAGCAGGCTCGGGTTTTGCAAACAAGACACCAATACCTTACCATTCCTCTGTGACCGAGTTCACCCGGGAAGACATGGATAGGCATTGACAGCCACGGGCTGTACCCCTTCTCCAGTGTAAACCAGTCCTGATCCCACTGCCTTTAATGTTGCATGCAGTTTTCCCTTGTGCAAGTAGTTAGTGGTGTGAGCTGGACCACTTGCTTCAGGATTGTGTGACAGGGTCAAACCTGTCACACTGCAAAACCCTTTCTTATCTAAAGCAAAGGATTAGCACTTCTGAAATGAGACATGTATCAAAAACTCAGGAAAAAGCTGAAAGTAACTCATATTTCACACCTCTTCATGAACCAAGGCGTTATGATATTGATGTACACTCTGCTTTCCCTGTTCAAGGCAACCTAAAAGGTGGTCAGGGTGCTTCAATCATGATTCAATGTACTCCATGGATGGGGAATCCCATGGGAGTGAAACGCCAACTCTGAGGTTTCAGCCATACACAGTTCTGAGAAATGTTAACCTGCCCTCTCCATCCCTGCAGATTTACACTGAGATCTTCCGGATCTCTTCCAGCCCCAGGCCTGCTCTTGCTGAAAGGAGTGAAACTCCTCGCAGCTCAGTGGCAGAGGTGAACTCTGATTTATAAGGACCTTTTAAAGAGATGAGCCCAGCCCTAAATTATGGCTGGCTAAAGCAGGCAAACACATGGGAAGCAGCAAGCTGTCTGGTTCTATGTAAAAGCTGTGTTAGCTACAAATGCAAGGAGTATGTGTTTGACACCTTTGTAATTAATGAGACTACCTAGGGCAGCCACCTAGATCAAGCCTCAGCCACTAGGGAGGGGCCTCCTAAAAGGCAGAGGAATTCAGGGTAGGCTTCAGCTAGCATTCCCAGACAGTTTAAGCAGGGCACTCTATACTTCAGGGGCTTGCCAGGTGCCAGAGCTATTTTCAAAAGCCCAGGCTACCACATGTACCTGGGGGAGGTCCCATCAACCCTGTGCATCGTTGGGGCATCAGACATCAGCTCCCATGTCCACCACCTAAGTGGTAGTGTGGGAGAACAGTGCCCACCTGAGATGCTGCTGAGACAACTCACACTTCGGGCCCAGAAACTCTGTCTTGAGCAAAAATGACCTGTTTAAAAGAGAACAAATATTCCCCATGGTTAAAAAATTGTGTGCTACTTACTCAACATGGATGAGAGAGAAGAAAGGTAGTAACTGTCAGAGGGAGGCATTGTAACAGAAGACAGTGGGAATATAACTTTTTAGGGAGAAGGCTTAAGATTAAGGACATCTGCAGCGCAGGAGACGAGCAGAATGAACCAGAAGCTGTAGTGTGATCAGAACATCAAGTCTTTTCAGCAAAGGTTTTTTAAGGGCTTCCATGTGTTGTTCTCATTTCATGACTTTCAAGTATCTGGTTTTCAAAAAAAAAAGGTAATATATTTCATCACAACCAGGCTCCTTTGATAGGAATACAAACATTTTGCAGAACCTCTTTGGTTGAGAACATGTTCTAGAATTTTTGCATATATCTTGCATTGTATATTTTCTGATGGCGAACTTCTTAGCAAAGCTAAGGGAAACTTATCATTTTCCCAACTTCTTTTTGCTGTAATTTTGCAGTAATTTTGTCATGCTTGCTTACTTGTATCAAGTACTTGCTTACTTGTATCAAGGAATACTTTTAGGTACTAGCAGATACTGTGGCTGCATGCTGTCCTGAAGAGAGCTGCCCCCAAGGGAGAGTCGTGCAGAAGGGCAGAACCTGGCCCATAGTGTTCAGAGATGAGTAGAGAAAAAAATCCCACATGAAATGGATCTTCTAGGTAAAATCACTCTGAGCAGGGAGGGGACTTTGCTATGGAAGCAGAAACAGTAAAGGCATTGGTGAGAGACAGTGATGATCTGAGCTCTCTTAATCACCTGACCTCATTAGCCACGCTGTCTTCAGCCTCACCAGCAGGTGAATGGGGGGAAGAGGAAGCCACCGTCACTGTGTTTCTGGGGTGTCACCCTCAGATGCAGGATGGCACCCAATATGGGAAGGCCAAGGCTGTGTCTCAGCCAGCAGGCTTGGACAGAGTGAGTGCAGAGAGGGCTTCCCCAGCCCTACGGCGGAGGGGTTTTTATTTTCCAGCCACAGATACGATTAGATTAACCCCTTTGTTCTGTTTGTACTGTTGTGCTTCCATGAATTAAATATGTAGCCAGGGGACAGGATGGCATCCTTCTATTAATAAATACAGAACAGATGATTGAAATAACGAATGTGAGAGTTTCCTTGTTTCAAAAGTTGAACAGTGGACCTGAGGCATGCAGTATGTGTTTAATAAGCATTATTATTTAAAGCAAGTAATAGTGAAAAGGCTCCTTGAGTTCTCTGATAGCACATTCATTAGCTAATCAACAGAGCTATTATTTTCTTTGAAGTATGCCCTACTCTGCGGTACTAAAGTGCACACACTGATTTACTGGTAAGGGTAATTAAAGGGCATGTCATAAACACCACTGACGTCATGGAATATTGTTCTTTAACCGTCTTTCCAGTTAACTCTTCCACGTGGAAAAACAGATATTTTGCAGCTGACCCTCACCTGGTGTCGAGTGTTCTCCATCTCCCAGCAGTTTTGTGAACCCATGGCCGTGGAAGACGTACTCTTGCATTTATAGCTTCCCACGACCATGAAATACGTGTTTGAAAAGACTTTCAGGGCTTTGCAAAAGCCTTGCCGCTGCAAGGCTTTTTTACAGAATGGTCTCATGCATAAGTTTCAAAGGAGAGCCTACACCTATGTAACATATGTTACCCAGATTTAAAGCCCTGCTGGGGGTGGTGAATTCTTCAGAAAATAACAGCTTTCCACCATGCTTACACCTTTCCTGAAGGTGGAAATACAGCCCCTGGCTGGGTGACATGGATGGTATATACCTTTCAGATTTTAAATGGAGACCTACTGTGTTTGTACAAGAGGAAGGCCAGGTAAGTCAGAAGTGTAGCTAAACTATGCATTTCAAGCATACTATCTCTATATAGCTCTGCATAGAGGCTGCAAAACTTGGAGGACCTTCAGCACTGAAGTCTGAAAATCAGGGTGCTTTGCATCCAACAGGGCTGCAGGCTTGTAAATGCCATAATGGCATGTGGGTGCATAAGCAAGCAAGGGAACATAACCCTGGGTGGTTCCTTCTTCTTGCTTGCTTGCCCTCCTTCCTTCATCGCTTTCTCTCTTTTTCTCCCTCTCTCCCTCTGTTTCCTCCTGTGCATTTTGTTTTGTTTCTTCCCAGTTATAGGCTGTCTCCCATATATTTCTGAACAACTGAGGAATTAGAAAAGTCTTTAAATCCACAGTGCTGAATAAAACCACTTCCTGATTTTTTTCCACCCCATTTATTAGGTTCCTCAATATAAGGAAATGGTAGCCTGCCTTTACTGAAGTTCAGGTAGTGGTATCATTCCAGATAACAGCAATAAGTAGGTCATAAAAATAGAATGAATAATCATCTTTCACTCACACAAATGAAAGAATAAAAAGATACATATCAATAGAAAATAAAATGCAAAGCACTTCAGAATTTGGCAAAATATTTTTAACTGTACATTTTTAAGGTACATATTCAATTCCTGTTTATCTCAAATATGCCTGTTTCCAATGCAGATGACTGGCTTAATTCGTAATTTAGTGCAGCGACCAAAATTCTGTTCTGATTATGAATTAGACCCACTTAAATCAGTACTTACTCTCTGTTCAAACGAAAATTATCAAACACAATTGAATAAACCCCACTGAACCGCTGGGGTACTCACATGCTTTCCCATTACTATCCAAGCTGGAAAACGCTCTGTCTGCTCTCCACTGTTGATATATATGGTAGGACTTATTATCCTCATTTTATGGAACAACAGGGAAGAGAAAGCCTTTACAGTTTTCCCAAAATCTCACAGGAGAGATTTAGATCTATCTTCTCTATAGATAATATTTAGTGAGTATCATCCAGGTCCCTGGCAATGTCCCAGCTGGTGGACTCTGGCAGTATCTCACCAGCACCAGGACATGGGCAATGGTGCATGATAGCTCATACTGGTGATTTCTTGGCATGGTTTTGGTTGGGACCACCTAGCACTTTCCTAACTGCTGCCCATGGTTAGGGAATAGCAGGTGGGCCAGGGACTGCTCTGGGTTTGGAATACTGCCCCTCTTCTTTGGAGGGTAAGAGCGCTTAACTGGCAGGACATAGGCTGTGCTTTCCAATATTCCTCCTTTGACTGTTCTCTGGCCCATTTTAATTTCCTGGCATAGATACAGCCCCGGTATGTATTTGTGGTGTGTGTTGGTCTGCTTGCACAGAAGTGACATATTTCAAGATTGGTTGGTGAAGAAAGAAGAGGAAACACGATATGAAAAGTGGACGAGTCTTATGTGACCCTGAGCCAAATCCTGCCTTAAGACTAAGGATATTTTTTCATGAAGGCACGTGATTCTCTGCCTATGCAGTGTCAGCACAAAGCAGAGATAGGCCCCAGCACGTGACTCTTTAGTGACTAGTTTGAATGGAAATGTGTGATTTCTGAACAGATTTATTGTGCAAGCAAAAATGTATTTGCTAAAGATTACAGCTGTGTGTTTGCTCTGAATGCTGAGCCCAGGGAATAAAGACTGCCCTGTGTGACTTTTCATAACACAGTGAAATAAGGTTTGTGGTGTCAAATACCTGTTTTAACTTTGTTATCCAAATCCCACAGTCTGCAGCGCAGGGACTGGGCAATAGAAGCGGAGCAGAGCCAGGGATGCAGAGACCCCTCTGTGGCTCAGACTCCAGCTCCTGCCTCCCTCGTGGATGTGGATGATAGACCTACACTGCACTCATATGGTCTCAAGGTCTGTGCCAGGTGTGGAAAAACAACCTACATGCCCACTGCTCCTTGACCTTGCCAAAATGCTTCTCCGCACCATGTGTAGGGGGACACCAAGGAGTTCATTGGCCCACCAGGGTCCCTGGAGTCCTTCTCCAGGCTGTCCTCAAGCTCCTTTTTTCCACTTCCCTCTCATAGTAGCAGCACCCATGAGCCTCTGCTGATGAGAATCAGGACTCAGCCTTGGACCTCTAATTAGTCATTATCACTTCAGATAGCCAATATTGCTACCTGTATGCTGTATAATTGCATAGCTGGAAGGTTTTTGCAGGAGTTAGGACTAGGATTCTGCTACTGTGAGCATTATTGCTGAAATGCAGCAGCTGAGGAGCTGGGTCCCCTCCCCTCCAGAGCCCTTTTGCAAGGTGGGGTCACAAGCATTTCCTCATAGGCCACACAGTCTAGCAGGCAACAACCATCTTCGCCTGGGAGCACACATGTTCTGGGAGGGTGAACCATGTTGGTGGTTGGGTGTCTCAGGGTATTTTGATGAAGGAAAGTGAATGCAGAGTGCCTTTTGGGGAATTTTCACGAGTCAAAATTCACCCTGTTCCTTTTGTCTGTTTTTCATTTTTAGAGCACTCAAGTGACTGACCTGTACCAATCCAAGGTACGCCTCGGCTTGGTTTGGAACTGCAGTTCACCTCACTTGTAGACAAAAATTAAAAACTGTGATCTTATAGGCGTAATCAGGGTGGACTGGTAAAGATAATTGTTTTGCTGGTGTGTTGAATCCAGTTACAGGTCCCATCACTCAATGTCTCTGGCAGAAACACTCCCGAGACTTTCTTTTGCTGATACTCCGCCGCGCTCTTTGGAAAGAGAAGCTCAGCCAACTGCCAAGTTATCTTGGAGTTGTCCTTGTATAAGGGAAAATGGGGCTTGATTTGGTCTGGCAGTCTGCTAACATTTGCTGCCATGGCATTTTTTGCCAGTCTTCATGACGCCAGCAAATGGAGGAATGCTGCAGCACACGTATTTAAGGGGGTTTGTTTAGTGTAAGGGTGTCTGTAGGAGGAGTAGTTTCCTGAGAGGAACAATCAGAGTGGCTGACCTTGCACTGATTCTGCTGACAGTTCCTGCTTGAAATAAGGTTGCCCTGGTCTGGTGCAACATCACTCACCTCCAGCAAGGGAGTTTTAAACTGTTAGGAGACATGTAAGAGCTATATAAGGAGTAGCACGTCCACAGGGATCCCTCTGTACTGAACATGGGATCTGAGCACATGCAGGCTCTGAAGGAACTCAGATCCAGGCTGAAGGCTGCACTGGGTTTATAAAATTCTCTCAACTCTGCACATCTTCAGACATTAGATTTCAAATCTTGTTCCGGATCCCAGGTCAAGTTAAAGGCAAACAAAGGGGAGATATCCTGAAAGAGGAATCAAAATTATCTTCTTCTGCAAAGCTAGCAGGAACGGCATCTCCATAGCTGTTTCTTAAAAGCATCAAAATTAAAAAGCATTGCTGAAAACTGATCTAAGGGGCCGGGCGGATTCAGGTGCAAGGCAGGAGATTGAATGATTTGCCTCTTTGCCCTCCTCATGCTTTATGCCTTGGAAACCTACCTACATTTCTGCCTGTTAATGAACATCTGCTTTTGATTGTCACAAACCCATATATTTCACTAAAAGAAACATACTTGATCTCCACTTGGGAAACAGCCTATTGTTTCTGCTGTACCAGGTTCAAGCATTGCTTTTAAATCAGAGATGGATATATTTTTTCTCACTTGCCTACTGGTTACCTTTAAGTGCCAAATAACCCCAGCAGGAATTATGCTTCTGTGTTTGGACTAGCGGCAGGACACAGGCTGAAATGTTACATTTTCTTTCATGTCTGATGTGTCCTGTGTTGAAGGACTATTTCCTGGGTATATTGAGAATATATAGAGAATAAATACATCTCTCCTATCTCTAGCTAATTCTGTGTTGGTCCAGCTGTACACCGGACTGAATGCAGATGACAACAGTAGAGTTAAAAAGCATGGCCTTACCAAGTCCTGCTCATCTCACCTAGTAACACTAAGCTACTGTTTTTACTGAAACAAGTAAAGAAAATATCTAAAATGTGCACAGTTACCATGAAAACTGTACAGGGTAGGAGCTCTTGGTTTCCCGGAGCAGATAGAACTTCACATGCCATAACATGGTGTTTGCTGATGTTGTCATACAGTAGGAAATTAGCAGTTTCTACACATGACTATTGGACTATATGATCATAACCATTCCTAGCATGATTCTGGTCTTGCCTTATAACACTGCTGAGAGAGCAGCTGAGATTCCTCACCTTCACCTTTTCAGTCTCAGTTTCAGCTAGACTTCATAACTAGTTGTGAAATAATGGAGGTGGGAGTGATTTTCTGCTCAAGGGAGTAAAAAGTTCAAGGTTTAATACCTTTTTTTTTTCTTTTTAAATTTTTTTTTTTATTATGCCCTACCTGGATAGCAAAAAAAACATTCAGCAGTCTAATTGTCTGTAGGGAACACATTTGTGCAAATGTACTGGTTCAGACCAAGGATCTTTCTAGCCCATTACTCTGCCTCTAAAACTGGCTACATGTTTGAGGAGCGTGAGAACATGAGAACAGGACAAGTATGTGTAATATTTTCCTTTAATTCCCTCCCACTCTCTGACCATTTTCAGGTCAGAACCTTTTGGACTGTCCTGGCCACTGCAGTTTATTTACATAGTAACTTGCAATGGATTTCTTGTCCAAGGCTTGTCCTGTTCCCCTCTGAGTGCATGCAAACCTTGTGCACCCACAAGGTCCTTTGCATAGATCTAGCACCTGCTTCAAGAAGAACCGCCTCCTTTGGCTTGTCATAAACCAAGTTCCTAGTAGAGTCGTATGATGGTCCCTAGGTCATCTTTTGAAGATACTGTTGACAGCGGATCCCTGTCAAGCCATTTTTGATAAACTACTGTCTCTAACATATCAAAACCTAGGTGTCCTGACAGCATGCTGTCCACATCATGTTGACACTGCTTGTTGGTATCTGAGAGTAGTATGGTTGCCTTTATGCAGTGTTAGCTCATCCTCCAGAGGTGTATACGCAAAGGCCATCTTCAGCTCGGGAGAGTTAGTTGATTGATAGAAAAAGGAGAGAAGTGTTTTTTCTCCAGAAGGAAGCCTGTGATGGAGAACTGGCATGTTCATGCATGACAAGTCTCTCAGGGACATCCAGAAGCATCAGGCCAAGAGCACATGCACAATGACTGTTCCACACATTGAGATTGCCTGGACTTGCTGCCAAGAAGGGCACGCCATACCTGGTATGGGAGAAGTTCAAACTCTGCCTAGATAAAGTATAAGCTGGAAAAAACTCTCCAGGAAATCATGATAGGTCTGGTTAGGTAGAAGTGTGTGTGTGTGGAGATGTTCTCTATCCTCTCTGTTGTGTTTCATGATTGTAGGTCTTCTTCTTGGCTTAACTCTCACTAGTCTGTCCTTTAGGACAATTCCTGCTTTGCTAAAATTAATGCCATGGCTTCTTCCAGACAAACATTTCTGATTTCCCAGGTATTCAACAGTTTTTCACCCACATCCCAAATCTAGGCCAAACTAAAGCCAAATCTGTGCTCAGACCAGTATTCTTCCACCCCTGCCCCCCTGGCCTCCTCTGAAAGATGTTCAAGGCTCTTAGAGCTCTTGGATAAAGGGTAGAGATGCCTCAGGCACCTGCCTCACCTGCTGCCAGTCCTGGAGGAATAGGGAAAACGCAAATATAGTCAGCATATAGAAATTGTGTAACCGTTTGACTGCAGGTATCACTATGGATCATCCAGGGACTTGCTGGAGAGGTAGTTGCTGGCTAAACCTTTCTCCCCAGTGGGAATGCCACTAGCACATGGCTAATGCTGAGGAAGGCTGGAAGAGCTGTGGGGGTTTGGTGCATGCACTACAGAGCAGGGTTGAGTTTGTTTAGGGTCCTAATGACATATGGAGACACATATGGCCTAGGGTAGGGTCAAAACGCCTTGGACACAAGTAAGCAAGCAAGAAAAAAATGAACATACAATACTTTTATTCAGGCTTGATTTGGAATCAGGATGAAAATGTGCATCATTCCTTTTTTTTTTCCCCTTCTCAAGCATCCACCACTTTGCATTACTTATGATTCATGCAGCTGCAAAAATACAGGGACTGTGGAATTGGTAGTAGGGGGACACTCTGCTGTTACTTGCTGTCACAGCAACTGAGAATAATTCATGGAATGATTCAATGAACTAATATTACCTCAGTTGTCATTTGAGCAGCATTAGGCAAAGGCTGGAACAGCAGCACTTACCTTCCCCTACCCCCAAAGGCAAACGAACCATTAAGGCTGCAGTAACGCAGCAGAGCAAAGGTGTGTTTGCTGCACAAGGTTGGTCTCATAAAACTGAACTTTGCCCAAGACTGAACAAAATTGGAAGAAAGACACAGCCGACACTTAAAGGCATGTTTTTTATAAGGACAAGTTATTTATGACCTTCATCTGACATTTTATAAAGTTTTAATTTTGTTACACAACAGCCATTCCTTTCATGCTTTGGAAGGAAAGATGTCAGGGCATTAGGACAGATACAATGACAACATTTTTTATGTTTACTTGTTACTGAGCTACCTTCTCCCCTTTAAAGTGTTTTATGGTTCAGTTGCTCTATTTGCATAATTACTGCCACATCACCAGTCAATCAATTTTATGTGTTTCTCTTCCAAACCAATCTAAAATATGATACGTATATAAAAACATCACCCATGATCATACCGACCTCCCATTTATTATTGCTTTGGGTCAAAGACATATGATAAAATTACCCTCTATTATTTCCCCCTCCCTGGCAGCTTCTTTCATTCACAATTTCAAATACTTTATATCACACAGTAGTATTGTTTTCTCTGACTGGAAGACAAAAGAAAATAGGTAATAGAGCAAGTCAAAACAAAGCAAGTAACTACCACAGGCAACTATGAGAATTGCTCATTTTTACAAGAGTGTGGAATCACAAAAAAATGCCTATATTGTCTCACAGACATCTGCAGGAAAGACAAAAGTATTCCTGCTTTCTGGGTGAATTTCAGACTTGGAAATACGTGGTTTCAATGGAACCTGGACTCCAATGACAGGAGAAAGTTGGTGGCTCTATTTCACATCTTGGTGAAATATTAAGAAAAAAACTAAACTCGTGTGCTGTGACTGACACAAGTCTCATCGGAAGCCAAGAAGAAGCAACTCTTTGGTAGATTTTACATATCAGTAAAGAAGTGTGACACAAGTTGTCACCGTTACGAGTTATGCTGGCTGGATCTCTTGCCACCAGTCCACGTGATAGGGAGAAAAATCAGAGATACCACAATCACTAATAATAAGAGGTACTTCTTGATGGCAGGAGTTAGATCCCAGTTACAAATTATCATAGAATTAACAATACAGTGATGTTCTTCAAAACTTTTTTGCTGATTCTTGTTAATCTTCCATCCAAAGTACACCACAATGAACTTGACTTTTCATCCCTTCTTAATACAGATTTACTGCGTGTAAAGATCACTTTTGAACATTTTCAGGAGAAACGAAAAACTAGCTTGCTTCCTGCATAAAATAATATGAGTAAGTATACTTATAAAAGTTCTCACCTTGAAAAGATCCCAAACAGAGCCAAAAAAGATGTAATATCTCATTTCTGCTGACAAACTAATTTATCATGTTATCCTCAGTGTGCAGAGTGTCAGTGCTATGTTTTTTGTGTTTAGATTCAAACTCTTATGCATCAGATCGTAGCAGTTTGAAGTGAATGCCAAAATTCCCACTGATTTTCACCAGCCAGGAATTTATGTCTGCTTTCATAAAGGGCTTCCTGGTTCTTGCTGCCCTTGTCTGGGTGGTGCAGCCCTCTGTTTCTTTGTGCTCATCTTTAGTTCGTTGCTGATTTCAAGCTGTGTTATTTGCATGCTGCTAGAAAATAATCCAGTGTCCTTTAAATTGGAAAATTCATGAAGGAACTGGAAGCCAAGCTAATTGCTCTCTGTGGTTTGAAAGTAGGTTCTTCATTGCCGATGAAATTGTTATAGGCAAACAGCTATTTCTTTCAAACAGCTTTCATGGCAACTGCTGACAATTTTCATCAGAAAAGCCAAGCCTCACCATTTTACAAATAATGGATTCAGTCTTATCCTGACATGGACAAGACTATCAACAAGTTTCTGTCTTCAGCTCAATAAAAAAGGCTTAATAAAACAGGCTTTGTAAAAGCATATAGTGACAAAAGCATCATGCAAGCTAAGACAAGGTAGATCATTTGACCAACTTGTACTTGGCTGGAGATTTGGGGTAGATGAGGAGTGTTGCTGTAGCATGTGTTTGTTTTCCCTTCTGTTTGAGATGAAGATGTAGTGGGAAGGCTGATTCTCAATTATCATTGCTCTGAAGCCTGAAGTGACAGGAGCATGTCTATTAATAAAAGCCAGATAAAGTTCCATTCGCGTTGCTTCTTTCTTTCTACTTGGAGAAAATTTTGATTATTAATTTTTTGTTTGTGCGGTTTGTGCTGTGTTCTGGATGCATAAACCTGCATATTTATGTGAACATGAGGCTGAAAAGGGAAGCAATGAGACAATGTGCTCTGTGGTGGCATCAGCACCTTGCTGACCCTTCAGGTGACTCATCTGCTATCCCACACAGGTAGGGCAACAGCTGATTTCCCTTGCCAGGCTGAAATGGGGATGAAATCACAATCCTATGACTGAAATACAGAGAGATGCTGGGCTGTGATATTCTGCCAGGGCAGTATTGGCTGAGCACTGGCACAGGTTGCCCAGAGAGGTGGTGGAGTCTCCCGTTTTGGAGGTAGGAGGTATCAAAAGCTGCCTGGGCATGGTCCAGGGCAGCCTGCTCTACAGGTGGCCTTGATTCAGCAGGGAGCTTGCTTGGCCCAGGTGACCTCCAGACATCTCTTCCAACCTCAGCCACTCCATGATTCTGCAAGTACTTAATCCAAGAGACCACTGCCTTCCCAACCGTATGTGTTTTTCCTCTTCTCTGGGTGGCTTTTCTTACCATGTACCAATTTTGCAAATGTTACTGGTGGTTTTACAGCCTTTCTTGGATTGTGACAATGGGCTCATCTGGTTGTCCCTGAAAGGCTGGGGTATCATATGAATAGCTATGCATATAACAGTTCAAACTTAGCAAATATATAATGCAAAGACTGATCTCTCTTGCAGCTCAATTCCAAACGTAACACAAGTGACTCTGCTCTGTTGAGCCAGGTTCTCTTAGGCTCCAGGGTGCTTTCTTGGACTGCTCTTTCCGGAGTGCTAAGCAAGAAATCACATTAACAGGCTGTAACTCTGTACTTCCCAGGGTTGTGGGCAGGGTCTCCTCAGGAGAGAATCCTTGATTCAGGAATTCACTTCCCCCTTCGTGTGAGAGAGCCCGAGTTTGTTGACTTTCCCAACACGTTGCACAGGCTATCTATTTACTCAGGCCTTTTCTAGGTGGGTGGGTTTGGTCTGGAGGATCTTCAACATTTCCTTGTGCTTTCATTTCTTTGAGAAATACCCTTTTAAATGCTTACCACTTTCCAGGCTTAACTATTTGTCCCTTATGCCTCCTAAAGAAGCACGGTAGATGTACAAAGCTGCAAAAATAATGAAAAAAGAAACAAGGTAATTACCCTCCTCCCCACACAAGCCTCTGTACCAGTTCTTTAGTAATTAAGGGAGGAAACCAGACTTCCTCCTTCCTGGTGATGCCAGACATTGCTGTCCCGGTCCTTGGCAGTACCGGTGCAGGAAGCGTCTCTCATCCTCAGATGCTGACATCCTTATGGTCTGAGCAGAAGCTGGCAGATGAGTGCAGCAGGGCCAGCCTTACCAACAAGAACAATCTATCTGTCTCCTGTGGAGCACTTTGGAGATCAAAAAGGATGTGCTGTTATTAGCTGTGCTCCCCACCGGCTGCAACAGCCCAACATGGGCCAAGGCAGGACTATTCCTCCTGCCTAGGGAGATGAGGGAGGAAGGATGAAGGGAGAGGGAGATTTTTGGACTGGATTGATAGCAGAATAAAATATTTTTCAAGCTGTAAATCTATTAGATAAACTAATCTCAGGCATTATGAGATTCCAGATGAAATGCTGGAATATGCCAAGCTTCTCATTTTTATTTCCAAATGTTGAATTAATTTGGATCCAAACTGAGCCAAATTTCGCCTTAGTGTAAGCAGGTGCAACTCACTGGCTTGAACAGAGTTACACCCACTTACAATAGGGATAGATTTGTCCTGAAGTGATTTAAATAGGGCAGAGCAGAGCACAGATGTTTCCAGTGTTTCATCTTTGAACCATGAGCCACATGAATAACAAAAAAAAAAAGGGTATTCTCAGTCTCTCTCACACCAAACTGTGGCCTGGTGGAAGCTCTGTTTAAGAGCAAGACTTTACTATCTGTCCCTTTTTTGTTCATTTGCTGCCATTTACCCACTTTCTTTTCTTCTTTCTCTTTGCTGTTAATCCTTTAGTTAGTCTGATATATTTTTTTGGGAAAGACATGCAGCAAGAGTGAATGAGAGTTTTATTGATGAATTCACCTGACCTAGATGTTATCTCATTTCTTTCAGATTTCAGTGTAATGAGAGACTGGAATAATACTTCGCTTGTAATTTTCACTGCAGTTTTTGTGAGCACCATGTTTTTCCTGTATTACTTAATGTATATGACAAACTGTAACATTGGGAATGTTGATCCTTCCCATCAAAACCAGGGACTGTTTTTTCCCTGCTCATTTAATAGTAAGGCTGAACATAGAAGCAAGGTTATATATCAAAGACAGTACATGACACACTGGCCTGGCAATATCACTTGTTTTTAAGGGAGATGATAGGTATACAACCATAGATAAAGTGACAGTGAGGATACAACTATGTCTTGGGGTGTTTTTTTGGGGTGGGGGAGAGCATCTTTTTGGCTAATTAACTAAATTTTGAAGTTTCTCCCTATCTCTCCTGCCTGGGATTTTCCCATCACAACACCAAATGCAGCCACCACCCCGTTGCCTCCAGAGGTGTCTGCTGAAGCCTGGGCTGGGCTTGCCAAGCCCAAATGGCCTGTCCCCGTGGCTTGGGTCAGAGGCAGGATGGCAGGATGGCAGGACAGCAGGAGAGGCGCAGGAGGGTCTCGGCTCCTGAGCAGTTCTCACAGACCCGGCAGCAGCAGTGGGGGAATTCAGGCCACATCTGGAGATCGGTATCACCTGGCTTTTATTCTCCAACCCGGATATTCACAGCTCACAACCACTGACTCTTCCTCCACAGCCCCCCCGGTGCGTGCAGGACAGCCGTGTGTTATCCGCTTCCTTCCTTCATCACCCCCTGCCACGGCATGGCCCAGGGAGCCCCGCAGCCTGCGGCCCGGCAAGGAAGGAAGCCACTCACCCACCGTCCTCTGCCTTCGTGGGAAACGCTCTCTGAGCTTAAATCTCTTCTTTGGTGCATGATGGGGAGTAGAAAAAAAAGTGCATGCATTAGGTTGCCTACTCGTGCCTGATAATCACTGTGATTTTCAGACCGGGGAATCAGCTATGGTTTACATGAGTCACCATTTTCCCCATTTCAGCAGATTTGTGAGCAGCCCCAGGAGTGGTCAGCATCACAGCCAGGGCACCAGTGGGTCCCTGCCTGCCCACCGTGGGTGCACCCCAGGATAACCCCTGTGTGGTCCAACACGAGGGTGACTACACAGGGCAGGTCTTTGGCCAGTCGCTGGCTTGGGACTTCATCTGACACTGATGAAGCTGTAACCGGGCCTGAGCAAAGGCTCTGAGTTTACCCACGGGAAATGGAAGGATGCCCTTGTCCCATGGAGATGGAGGGGTGTGCAAGCTGAGGCACTTTCTCTGCCCTGCAGTCTCCCAGCTGACCCAGGCATCACTCCCCAGTGAGGTTGGTCGCTCCGCTTCTTCCTGTTCCTCTGGACAGCACAGCTGTCTAATGGTCCGACCGGGTCAACTTCAGATATTTTCAGTGCTTCCAAAGGACACTTGCTGTTAAGGAGTGAATCCTTAACATCTAGGAAAATATGGACTTTCATAAAGATGAGTATAAGACCATCTTCTGGGTCTTCCCAGATAGCAAGGCACTCTTTTCACACTGTAACTCCACTAATTTACTCTGCGTGCATTTTGAGAGGTATAGGCAGGCTTGCTCCTGTGTCCCTGAACTGACAACAGGCTCTTTAGCAACAATAACAGCTTCGGCTGCAGAAAGTACTTTAGGTTCAGGCCTGGAGGATGTTAAGCCTCATCTTGCACTTCCCCTTCAGCCATCCCTTTTGTTACTTGGGTTAATATTCTTGGCTAGAGCAGATTGTGCTGAAGGAAGAGGAACAAAACATTCAGTCTTTTAAACGATCAGCCTTACAGTTTTTTTCTTGCATTGCAAAAATTTTACCTAGTCTGCATTCAGCATAGGACCTTGCAAGATTCATATCCTGGGCACAAATGAATCAATGTGCTCTTAAACTTCAGTAATACAAATCTGTGCATTTGCTATATCAAATCAGTGCTCAAAATGAAGCAAGGTGGAAAAAAAAGAGATAGCTGTACAATTTCTAGCTTTTCTTCCATTAAGTTCAATACATTTGAATTAATAAAAATTTACAATTGGCTGGGCATATGATACTGATTGGCTCCCAAACTCCCTGGGACAAGTTTTATTTAGGTGCATTTCAATTTTTTTCTGAGCTCTACCTGGAGTCCTCAACTTGTGTCTTTGAAGGAAAATGTAAATAACTCCTTCCCCCTTGGGGTGCTAACATAAATTTGACACAGGATGGTCCAGACTCCATTACAGGAGCCTCATGTTCTTCTGTGGCACCCTTTCAGATAACTCACAGTCTTGAACATTAAAGAAGCTTGATGATGTTATGACTTACCTTTAAATGAGACAGCCAGTTCATCTGAAAGCAATTGCTCTGACTAACTGTCATGCAGACTGCTGCAAACTGGGCATTTGTTTGGGTGTTTTCATCTTTCATGTTTTTTTTCAGAGGCAGTGGAACTCAGATATGGGCAGGATGCCGGTGTGGAGAAGCATATGTTATCTGCAATCCTGCTGTTACAGCATCCCTTTTCAAGCAACAGCTAGGCTTAATAAACTAGCCATTTATTTTTCAGCCTAATAAAGCTCAGTGATTCCCAACTTTCATTGATTTAGAATAATGTAAATTATTCTAATAAATAATATAAATTATTATCATGCTGTAGTTGCCATTAATATTAATTCTTTTAGGACCCTTTTAGGATTAGTGAAATCAGGTCAAATTAGGTCAAAATAAGGTCAGTCAAATCTTCATACCTACCTACAGCTCTATGCTTCAGTGGCCCTGCTTAGGGGGCTTCCAGGGCTCCCTTCCCACCTGGATGGCTCTGTGAGTCTAAGATGTGACTCTTGCAATGTACCCGGGCATTAGGCACTATACAGGGCTTTCCTGACACCTGAGCGGGATTACAAAGTATGTCCTTGTCTCCATTTTCACAGCTATCAATATTTTTGAAGTCTGTCAAATTAGCCATCAAAACATAATCCCATCACCTGACTTGGCTTGCGTGGAGAAATACTGCCATTAACACATTATAAATGCTTCGTGCTTTTACTTCAGTGACTTCTGTGTCTGTAACATTCAGGCAAAATCCCGCCAGCCCTGAAGTTAACACGCATTTGTTCTTGTTTCCATTTCTCATGTTAGTAATATTCCTTAATTTCTTTATTCCAGTCACTGGGAAGGGGATCCTGGCACAGGCAGTCAGGGTAAGGAGGCACAGTGTCTTCAGAATACTCAAAAGTCAGTTTTAATAACCCACCTTAACACACACATGCTGCCCTGTCCTTCATTCAGAGCATGCTTTACAGGAAGGCAATACTGTCCATTTCCTGTAAACATGTGCTAAGTCTGTCATTGGATTTTCTTCTCTTTAAACTCAGCCAAAAAGAGCAACTTTCATTTTGCAAGTGCTCTCCAGGTGATGGGCACAGGTAAAGCAATGAACACCTCCCCAGCAAGTGCTTGCTTCTGCCTCTGGGATGTGTGTGAACAGAGTGAAGAATTCTCATTTCCTTCAAGAACAAGGCAAAATCTGCTTTTGAAAATAACAAGGTCTATTACATACATGCACGGATATTTAATTTATTGGTAAATTCAAATATATGTAAACCAGAAGCACTCAGACACCAATTCTGATACTCAAATAAGGCTTCTACAAGTGAAAGCAGAATAAAAGCTCTCATTTTCATAGATCTAATCTGTCCCATTTATTTTGTTTCTTCAAAATACCCAATTACATCTGACTTAATACAATTGGAAGGCATTTATTACCATCATTAGTGGCTTGGGTTGAAATTGGCTGTGAAATTGTGTGCACATTAACTTGCAGAGAACTGAGCAAGCCAGAAACCCTGTGAATTGATTTTCTAAAGGGCTGATGAACTCTCCAGCTGGATGCAGAGCCACCGACATACACAGCTGGTGTGGGCCCTGGGGCAAGGAACGACACAAGAGAAACAGTCAGTCTTCTTTCCTGAGTCCTCACATGGGGGTCTACCCTGGGCTGAACTGTCTCCCACCTTCTGCCGGGCACGGGGAGGCTGAAGGCATTGAGGAGGGATGAATTTTTGTTGCTTAAGACCAGGCTATTAATTCTGCATATGAGAAGGTAAATATAAAAGACAGGTTAAATTGCTATTTTCATTTAAAGTACGTGCTTATCAAAGAAAACAATGAGGAATGGGAGAACATGAAAATATCTCTTTTTCTCACATGTTTCAAGATAGCTAATGAGGCTGAGCCACCTGGGAGACCTCAAAAAAAGCATTATTCCACACCCTCATTCAGCTGTAAGATACCATATTTGTTCTTTATCAATTGCTAAAATTCCCGAATGTAGTTTTATTGTTGGCCATGCCTTTTTCCTTCATCATTTATAGATAAGCAGCATTTGATTCTTCCAGCAAGTGCTCACCAGAGGGAAGTTTCCCATTGTGGTGTCACAGACACCAAATTGGGAGAGGACTAAAGATGTGCCCAGATAGACCCAGGTATAGACAGCTGCAGGGGTAGGTAGATGCATTTTTAAAATAATCACCATGACAGGGAAAGCAAGCCACTTAGCAATGAGTAATTACCAAAAATTGCTTTGAGTATTGCCTATGGGGAGAAAAACTAGTTACATACCTGGGCATTTTGGTGCAAGAATTGTTTTCTAGAACATTTTTCTGCTTATCTGTAGCAATCCTGCCAGCAGCACATCAAGACTCAGTCAATGTCCATGTCGTGTCCATTCCCATTTATTCCATCTCTCAGCTATCCATCTTTTGAAAGAAAAAAAGTCCTTTCACTCTCTCACAGAGATGTTGTGAGGACAAATATATTAAAGATGAGGACGTGGAGTGAATACTGCAGTTACTGGACCATACAAATCCCCGAAAAATAGAATTAGGACATTTTTATACTTTCATGGATTTTTTAAAAAATTGTTTTTCTTTTTCAAAACAATCTCAGGGAGCAGGAGGTAGAATTTTCTAAAATCTCATTTCTGTTTCACATTATTGGTAGTTTGGAAGTGTCATTAAATAATATTGTAGAAAGTTAATTATTTTTAGTCAAGCAAAGTAACACAGCAATAAAATTTTCAACAAGAGACCTATTTGAAAGGTCAATGACCTCATATAAATTGCCAAGCGTCAATAAATATCTTTCAACACAGGTGGGACAATAATTGTATGGTTATGGACAGAGCTGTATGGACGGAGTTTTACTTGCTCAAGACCATTAAAGATCTCATGCTTATAGCTAAATAATAAATGTGATCAATGCAACCCATAAAACTACGCCCTCTTGCACCTAACATTTTCAGAAACAACATCGGCAGTTTTGAAAACTGAAGGTCACCGTGAAAGCAGAAAAGTTTTAATGTAAAGAAAGAACTGGCAATTTTTTTAGTAAAGTTTGATTTTCTTTTGATTTCACTGAAACATAATTCCCGATTCATTGAGCATTGCACTTTCCCAAAGAAAAACAACATTGTAACGCCCATCTTCATTAGATTTTGGACTCCTGGAAGTAAGTTATTACATTATTACTTGTTAAACATATAGGAGCCTATATGAGAGCTGGAGAGGGACTCTCTGTCAGGAAGTGCAGTGACAGGACAAGGGGTAACAGTTTTAAATTGGAAGAGGGGAGATTTAGATTAGATACTAGAAAGAAATTCTTTACAGTGAGGGTGGTGAGACACTGGAACAGGTTGCCCAGGGAAGTCATGGATGCTCCATCCCTGGAGGTGTTCAAGGCCAGGCTGGATGGGGCTTTGAACAACCTGCTCTAGCGGGAGGTGTCCCTGCCCATGGCAGGGGGGTTGGAACTGGATGATATTTAAGGTCCCTTCCAACCCAAACCATTCTATGATTCTATGATTCTAAACTAGGAACACAGAGGAAATTTCTAACTTCAGTTTTCTCATGTACCAATATAATCTCTCGGACAGAATTTACTTTTTCTGCATGATGCATCTATACCTGCTACTTACTGTGCCACTAACAGAAATGCGAGGAGAAAGATATTAAATGCTCTTTCACCAGGACCTTCCAGCTTCGTACTGTGTTTGAATGCGTGCGTGCTAGGTGATCAACGTGCCAGGTCTTTATGAATGGAGGAGAGTACATGCTGAATTATCTCACTGGTATTCTGTGTGTAATTTCAAAGCTAAACAATGCGTGTCTTTTATATATGATTCATCTCCTAGGAATTCATGCCTTCATAGCACCTTTTCTAAAACAGGAAATAAATACGTGTTGCTAAGCTACTTTCATGCTTTGAAAAATCCCACTGCCATTTCCATTGTCCAGTTTGTGTTCTGAGGGCTGTGCTCCACCACAGAGACTTTTTTTTTTTCCTCCCATAATGCATACCTGCTCTTTTTACCTTTGCCTTACCTTCTGCTGAAGATAAAAAGTCACACAGATTCCCTGTATGTTTTGCCTCTTACAGCTGCACCAAGAGTGTTCTGGCCCCACATCATGCCACCTGGCTGAGAAGCGCCTGGAAGATGAAGATGAGAATTCTCCAGGCACAGATGGAAATCCTCTAGGCGGTGAGGCACCAAGCCAGTGATGGTGACCTTATACTCCTTGCTAGAGCACTCCCTCAAGAACATGTCGATGTCTGGGCTGGGACACTTGATGCTCCAGTCAGCGCCAGCGCTTTTGCCTAGCAGCTGAAATAATCTGCATCTCAAAGATCCACTCCCCCGTCTTTCTGTCTTCAACTTGGCTGCACATAAACTCAGTAGTTGTGTTTAGGTTAACTAGGTTAGGAGACTTAAATAGGAATGGCTAATGTGACTGTACAAGCTTCCCCCTAGATCCTGGTCAATATTGTAACTCTGACCTGTAATGCACTCTCCCAGCAATTCCAGTACTGGGCATCTCTTAAGCAAATATGGGTAATCACTTCAACAGGTTGCTGACTTTTATGAATTGAATTGCATAGCAAATAGCTGTGACAGTGTGTACAACACTGCCAGACAAGAAAACAACATCATTATGTAGGGAAGAATGTGCCCCATCTCAAGAAAAGACTAAAAAAGTTTTATGCTACTTCATTTACAGGAAGGGTGTTACTTGGTGGTGGTGGGGTTGGGTTTTCTTGTTTGAGGATTTTTTGGCATGTAGCTGGTCAGACATCCAGAGGGCTGGACTCTTGCTCTCTGTTTTCCAAGATGGGCACTCGATGCTGAATAATGTGTGATAGTGCAGTTGAGCAAAGGCAGATAAGAGGCAAATCCTGCAAGATACCCAGCTGCCTCAGCAGCAACAGAGAGATGAGACCCTACACTGAGTAAATCGAATGTACGCTGAGACAGTGGCTTTCTGCTTTCTCCTGGTTTCAGATGCCTCCCCCCTCCCCGCAACTCCCATCCCTTCTACCATTGCCTTGCAGGTGCAGAAATGCAGAGGGAAAGGCCAAAAAATGCTGGTGTGCTGTGCCAGGTGCTCCAACAGTTCCTGCCCACATTGACGAGCTCTGCCCAGCTTCTCCATGCCATCGTCAGGCTTTAATAGTTAGGCTAATCCCCCCATTAAGGAAAACATCTTATTTCATCAATTCTGCCAATCAATCTTTTTCCATTTCTCTTTTCCACCTTTTGCCCAAATTAATTTCAATGACTTCAATCTTGTCACACCTGAAATATGTTTCTTGCAATATGTAGACGGGATTTATCTTATAGTAATTCAGTTTTCTGAAGGTTTTGATGTAACTAGTCGGTCAGGCCAGCTAAGCTGTAGGTTGACTTTTACTGTACATTAAAAGAGCATCCAGAGCAGTTGGAATACTCTGGAAATCATTTCCCTGCAATTTTCAGCAATCTAATACAAATTCTTGGTAAAATGATACATTAGTCACATATTACACAACATGTCTTTCTCTAATAACTTACAGTTCATTTTAGCTGTACTAAAAATAGTGGTTACAGCCCTCATTAATTATAAGGATGTTGGATAGTAAATTGCTACAAAAAGCTTTCATGCCAGGAACTGCAGCTCCCTTGTTTGTATTTGATGTCTGTATTATGAGACAAATAATGTTTCCTCTTCCAAAACCACAGGCCCTGGCCCAGAAGATCTGGCAAAACTCTCCTGGAAGAAACAGGGGATTGACTACAGGGACACTCAGGCTTTGTGGGGATCTCTGGTGAACCTGGTGTTCATAAAGTTCCTCTCCATTCAGCTGCCCTGAGCACTGGGCACAAAGGTACTGCACAGGAAGACTGGGAGATCTGGGACATCACCCTGCTATTTTGAAAAGGGGTTATCTCCATGGCAGATTTTCTCTTTTCATAATTTTAAAGATGGAGGGGAGGATAGGAAAGTTCTTGCAGGCTCAAAATGAGACTGACAACCGTCTGGGCTCTTTCTATCTCCTACATCTGGAAACGGAAAGGCTGCTGCCCAAAGGCTTCTTATGTGGACGTGTGCCACCCCACGGTCTTCCAATTTTCCCTGGAGCAGCAGCGATGCAGCCTCCCAGCACAGCACCAGTGATGGCAGAAAAGGCTCCAGCAAGCCCCAGGGCTCACCCCTGGTTTTGTGTCACCGACTTTAGCAGGGTCACGCAGCTGGACGTCTGGGGTTGCTTTTGTGGCACTTGCAAGCAAGATCTTGATTAACACTGGAGCGAGTGCGACTCTGCAGGGAATCCCATTGACTTCAGGAGGCTATTTTCAGCCTGTGGGACCAAAGGTCATTAAAATTGGCAGCGCTGCACTGAGGTTAAACGAGCAATGTCCCTTCAGAAGAATTTTGCTTGGAAATCTATTTGCATCCAGTGGGAACACAGGCAAGTGAGATAAAGCTGATATTAGTCTACAGAAAAATGACCAGTGTGAAAAAAGTAAATAGGGAATGACTATCACATTTCTAGAATGAAAGTTACATTTCCACAGCAGTCTAAACTGCCCTAAGACAGTCCTGGGCCATCCTCTTTTCTCCTACAAGGCTGGAAATCGAATCAAGTAAATAGTATCCTGATGGTCTAGCTCCATGAAGCAGCTTAAAGTGGAGCTGGATGAACACCTCCTGAGCTTGTGTGTGGCTGAGGCCAGGGCTGGGCAGAAGGGAAGGATGCCACAGCGCTGGTGCCTCCCCACTTCACCCTGGTGGAACCTGCCCATCCTTCCACAGCAAGGCAGTAAAACTTTTGGCAGCCAGCAGTGCAAACCCCTTGTCAGATAAACCTGGTGTAAAGCCCAGCATCAAACAAACACAAGGACATCCCTTTCTCCTGCAGAAACGCAGAATGAAATGGTGGCATTTGTTCCCCCTAGTATGTAACGGAGGGGTGACGTCTACAGAGGTCTAGAGAGGGGTTAGAGAAATTCAGGGAGGATGCATCCACCAGCCAACTTCTGAAACCTGAGAAATTGTGCTGGGAAAGGAGGGTTTCATACAAGAGCCTCTATTCCCTGTGTACCACCTCCCAGTCCCTTTGGTGACAGGCTGAGGGACTGCTGGTGGGACAGCTCAGGCACTGCCGTGCTCATTGGCACCTTCTCCTTTGTCACTCTGATGGCTCAGGGCAGTAAATCACACACAGAAATTGACTGTATCAGAAGAATAACTCACTTTTCTGTAATTTTCTCCTTCTTAATTCAGCTTCATCCTATATCTCATGACATAGGGGTCTTTGGGTAAGCGTAGAGTTTCACTGCAGAAGTTACACAGTATTAAAAAAAAACCCCATCTAACACCATTACAGTACTTCCTTGCTAAAATACATTGGTTTAAGCTGATATAATACAGCACTCAGTGATTTATTATGATTGAGGGCCAGGTCCAGAAAACTCTCAGTCACTGCATTCTTCTTTTTCTCAGATTTGATGGTTTTTTCTGAATATTTTCAGGTTTCTGAAAGCCAAAAGTTGATCTTTGTGAAGTTTTCCGTCAGTGAGAGTGAAGCTGAGCTCCTCCTGCTCCTTGCCTGGGCACGGGGAACATTCCCAGACTCACTCCAGTGGCAGTGACTGCGAGTAGAGCAGCAGTGAGGAGAATTCCTCAAAAACACCCACTCAAGGACCACTTCAGCTCCTTGGTCTCCTGCTGCTCCTGCTGCAGCAGCAACTGGGGAGCATTGCGAAACCGTTGCTGTGTGTAGGCAAGGGATCTGCTGGCAGCCGTCAGGTTTGGAGGTCTTCTTGCAGATAGACAGGGAACAGTAGCCTAGAAGGATTGCTAGGTCGTGTCCTCCAGTGCACCCTGCAGCTTCATGCTTCCTTAGATGGATGCTACCTGGGTTAAAGGCAGGGAGTATGTGATTAAGGAGCTTTCAGGCTTCTTGAAGAATACCTCCCAGAGGAAACTAAGTGCTTCTGAGGGCTAGCAGACAGGTGTTTGCTTTCCCTTTTCTGCAGCCTGGTACCAGGGTGCTGGCTAGTACACGAGAAGCTATTTTTCTTATTTGTTCTTCCAA
>JAOQGH010000012.1:105399217-105467140 GCA_025769975.1 Gallinago jamesoni
ACACAAATTGCCTACAATTTCTGAACACAGGAATCAAATAAGCTATAATCTGGGGAAGGAATATAAGGGTTCTCTCTTCCACCAAGGAAAGATGTCTGTAGGCCTCCTTGGTGTAAACATCCCTTTCAATGTGGCCCCACCCACTTTTTTGTGTAGGAATGAGCCCTTTTTCTCCCCAGACGAGGAGAGCAGGGAGGGTACCAAAGAGGCAAGCCACCAGAAGAATGCAGAGTGGTCCCCGAAGAACTGTGGCCTGGAAATTAGGCAGAAGAGCTCTTGTAGCATTGTTTGTTTTGTATGGCTTTTGGATTTCCTTTTGCTGTAGGGCTTGTGGGGCCTTTTCATTTAGCCCAACTGGCAAGAAGCAGCTGGGGTGTTGGTCATACCAGTTAGCAGACCCTGAAATAAAAAGCTCCATACAACCTATTTACGTTGACTACCTTAGCCATCAGAAATTATGAACTGTAATTTATTTATCCTCTTGTTGTAAGATGACAACTGCCTCTTCCCAGGTGGCAAGTTATAAAAGAGTCATTCAGGAATTTATTGGCATTTGGGATAGCAAAGTAAGACAGTTCTAAGTTGATGATGCTAAATTATCATGGAAATGAGATAAAACTGCCAAGACATTGCCAAGTCATGTTATTGTACTTAAGTGATAGCTTCAGAATGAACACAGAATCACAGAATCATTTTGGTTGGAAGAGACCTTTAAGACCATCAAGTCCAACTGTTAATCAAAAGTCCAACTGCCAAGTTACCACTAAACCATGTCCCTAAGCAGCACATCTACACATCTTGTAAATCCCTCCAGGGATAGCGACTCAACCACTTTCCTGGGCAGCTTGACAACCCTTTCAGTGAAGAGATTTTTCCTAATATCCAATCTAAACCTTCCGTGGTGCAACTTGAGGCTGTAGCATAAAGGGACCTAAAGCTTTTCAGACCAAAATTGTGAAATGGAAAACACATATTCAGCTTCCTAATCCTAGAGACCCATAGCTGAAAATCTGCAGGCACTCGAGTTCTACAGACCCTTGTCAGGGTAGTGGCACCATATTACCGACCTTAATTCAGATATCTAAAGCCCCTGGGTGAAGGGGAGGAGGTGAATTCGGGTTTAGATCCACCTTCTGCGAGTGCTTTCTGCTCACAGGTAGTTTCCAGTTCAGCAGGGAGATATTTCTGGACTGTCCTTTGGAAGTACCTTTCCTCAAAATCCTGCATCCTAAATGCTCCATTCTGGGTTCTGCCACTACTACCCATTAGATTTACTTAACTTGTGGGTGCTTGTATCCTAAGGTTTATTAATTGCATTGAGTGAACTCTATCTCACAAATACATGTTTTTAAATAACTTGGCCAGTTTTGTATCTCTCCTTTATTGACTTTTCGCAAATGATTCCCTGGCAGGCAAAACAACACATTGTAGGCATATATTGCAGATTATTCACACCACAATTCACACGCTATTCCAATGGGCCCTAGGGGGAAAATAAAATCCACTGGAGTAGGATGCTGGGAAACTGTCCTTTATTCACTGTTAACTTCAGCGAGGGTGAGGCAGTCCAAGAGACTGGAGAAAAGTCTTGTGATGTGCATAACATTCCCTGTTGCTCGCTGGAAAAAAATCTGCACTTAGAAGGAGTAAGGGATTTCTGACTGATGGAAGAACATGACTCTGCTCTCTGCTGAACTCTGGTCTGCACTTGAGAGTCAAAAATAATAACTCTGTTTCAGAAGTGGTCTGAGACACACATTTCTTACTGCCACCTTATGCTACATCAGAAAATGTAGATTGCCTTTCTCCCTCGCTGCGTTCTCTCCAATCCCAATTTCCTGGAGAAACTAAGGCATATATAATGCCTATTTCCATTTACACCATCTATCAGACTATTATCAGTTAAAACCATTTAAAGCCATTAATGTTTCTGCTTTTACCATAACAAACAGCTTACTTTGTGAGCCCATTCATGAAAATGAAATTAACTTTAGAGGCTAATAGTGACAGATACAGCATACGCTATTTTTACTGAAGGAAAGATGCTTAATTCTAGGCTTACTAATGGTGCTTAGGTCCAAGACATGCCTGGGCCACAGCCACTGGAAGCTCGTGAGGTTCCCCTCATGCCATGTCAGTTTTTCCCCAAGGGAAATTTGTTCCTCTTTTCAGGTACGAGCATCTGCCTAATGTGCTACTTATATTTATTTCACAGAATCTCATTTAGAGCTGTAATTGCATTTGGAAATGCAATGAATATATTTCTGAAAATACTTTAAATGTTTTGGGAATGATGAAAATATGAATAAAGAGATCCTTGAATATGTTAATATAATTATGTTGTCATAAACAAGATCAGATAGAAATTCACTGGTTTTGGCGGCATTATTTCCGACTTTAATATTGATACCGGTATAAGTAAGAACAGAATCAGGTCCTTGGTGTTTTCCAAAGTTTGGAAGGACATCATGCATAAAACTTAATGCTTTTCAGACTTTGTAGTTGCATACACTCGTCTGAATTCTTCTTTTATAATGGCCAAGCCATTAAAAGGAGACCTTTTCTACCCCTCTAGCATGTAGCAGCATTAATAAATCAAGTGATTTCTTGCGGGCCAAAGTAAGTCGGCCTGAAAAAGCTTTGTATAATATGCAGGTTATGTAGCTGTGATCTTCTTTACCCTAATAATATGGTTCTTTATACTGCATATGTAATGGTTGTTTATAGAAAACATAAGATCAATATTCTTTTAGAAGACAACTTTTTGGTTTAAAAGATGTAGCAATAGCCATGCATGTAATATAGTTTAACAATCTTAAATATTCCAGACAGGAAAAGTTTTTTGTCAAAGTCTCTGACAGTTTAAACTTTAAAGCTTCAGCAAAACTTTTAAACTTTTAAACTTTGAACCTGTTTGAACTTCATTTGATTTATGAATTATTAAATGTACCACTGAAATTCACCGTCTTTATTTTCATCTAGTAAAGATTTTTTGTTTAAAAGCTGCAGATGAAGAGTGGGAACTAAGGAAATGCAGCCTGAGGAGATTATAGCCCTGTTTTATCAGAACAGCATTCCTCTCAGCTGTATAAAACAAAACCCCAGTAAAATATTTAGAAGTGGGAGAGATAAAGGACTAAAACTGGTATATACAAAGGGTGGGGAAAATGAATGCTAAACTGGAAAGCCGGATTAGGCAAGATTCTGAAAATTAGATACCTTTAAATTAATTATTTAACTCTTTCTTCACATCATGCTCTGTTTTTCTATGTCAGGATTAAGGGAAGGGCAGCACCAGGTTAACAGTGTCTTTAACGTGAAGTCGAGGGCAGTGGGAAGGAAGAAGGCATTACTTTAGCAAGTCGCTCTGGAGGAAACAAATCTCTGGAAAGGGAAATGCCCTGAATGGCTCCCAGAGTCCTGCGCCAGAGTGCTGGCTCTAATTTATGTCCCGGTTGACGGGGAACCTACTTAAATTACGGCACTGAAACCATATAGGTATAAAAATGGAGAAGGTAGGTGGCTGGTGCCTCTGCCACGGCAGCATTCACACGCTGCTTATCACAGATCTCAGGTCTTGTCCCAGCGCGGTCTGGGCACCGCACAAGGGTCTTTCCAAAAGCCTTTTGGAAAGTCTCCCCTGGAAGAGGCACCCAGGGAGCGTGGCAGCAGCCTGCGCACAGGCGGCGGGTATTTATAGCCCGTGTCTGAATGAGCCTGTACAGATGTGGTTTATCTGGGAGTGTTAGATACTGTCTGCATATTGATGATCCCTTGCTAGCAGGATAAAAGGAGAAATAAATAGAAGACAAACACGCCCGTTCGGTATTTAATGAACTGCAAAAGTCTGCTTTGCCGGGCTGTTTGGGGGGTATCCTTGGCAGAGCCAGCCGAGTTCTCCAGGGATGACACCCATCTCCCTGCCAGCAGCAGAGCTGAGCTGGATAACTGTGGAGGGAGAGGGCAGGACGGCAGGATGGGCTCTCCTGCTTTCTCTTCCTGGGGTGCAGTATCACTGCAATAGCAGTGTTCAGCAGCCACCGGGAAACTCGAGTTGCTCCAGCCCTCCTGTATGTCTTCCAGCAACTGTTGTCATAGGGCAATGGCGTTAATAAGGCCAAAGATAAAAGGGATAAAGCACACAGGGGAAACTGAATGAAATTGGAGCTGCATGAGCGCTGAAATACCAAAACTTGGCAAACATGTAATGTCAACAACATAAGTTACAACTGAGCTTCTGAACGTGCAGCAAAAGGAATAGAAGACAAAGGTAACAAGGAGGAAAAATTGGGGAAGAGGGAGGGCAGAAACAAGGTATTCCTCAACCTGTGTATGCAGCCTTTACTGTAATCCACACAGCATCCAGCATCAGGTTACCCACAGAGAATAAGGTCTTAAATGGGAGAGAAACTAGATATGTGAGTATTTTTCTCTCATAAGGAGCTTTTTGTCTCTTTGTTTCCTTATATCTTGTTCAGGATGATGTCGTCTTACATGAGAAAAGATGTAGTGATTTCACCTACGTCCAAGTGGAGCAGAAAATCAAGACCATTCACCAGTGAAGTGAACAACACCATGTGGGACACCACACAAGTAGATGCTCTACAGTGTACCTAAGGATGGGAGAATCAGGAGCCTTGGGAACTGATTTAAATCAGAGCACTTCAATTTATCTGACTTTGAGTGGGTTCTACTGAGGGGCTGCCTTCAAAATAGGGCTACTTGACATTTTTTTATTCTGGAGTGTATTTGCTTAGAAATCTGAAAAACTGGAAGGCTTGTGGATAAGGGGAACTGTAGAGAGGTGCAAAGCCCAGATCTGGGATACCGAATCACAGGCAGAAGTCAGGACACCAGTAACCGCGTTAGTTCTGCGAGAGCATTCGTGACCATACGGTTACAACTGCAGAACTGGGTATTTGGTGCAAATTTGCTTACATTTCCTGAGCAAAGTGACAGCACCATTCTTCTGCAGTGCAAGATGAGTCTGCTCTTTTGTCCCAAGCTGTGGTCTAGAGGCTTTTCCTTAGCAAATGCGTGCAGGGGCACTGGCTTGAGTAAATTAGGGAAAGCAGCGGACAGCCTACTGGGTAAAGCTGCCATGGTCACATCCCCTACACACTTGAAACTCAGCACCCACCACTCGGTGGTGTTTCAGAACTCGGTGACCTTATGTGGTACCAGCCTCCAGTAACGCTCTTCTAAACCTGTGTCACACGCTTAAATTCTGCAGGCAGCTTTTTGATTCAGCAGAAAATAAAATCATTCAACCTTATCCTGAAAACCAGGTGAACTGGGTGATACTTATTTCCCTAAATGGCTGTTTTGACAACCACGTGCGTGTGGCCATGCAAGAGGGCTGACTGGGTACACCATGGCAAGAGTCTGCAGCCATTTGTTCCGTTGCATTTCACTTGTGCTGTCTCTAGGGATGCACTGAGACAATAGTAACTCAAGACAGAGAGTGGGTTTAAAATCTGTGTTTTCTATAGAAGCTGAGAGAGGAAAATAAAATTTAAATAAGGCCCGACTCCAAGGCTCAGGAGGCTGACAGCCATCTCGGCTCTCAGTGTGAAAAAACACCCACACAGCTGATGCTTTTTCAATGCATCCTGTGAGCATGCTCGGTTAAAAGGGGCTTTCTGGATGAAATCATCACAGGTTTGTGTATAAACACATTCCCTCTGATCCCCAACTGCTCTGGGATCTATGTCTCTACCGGGAGTGCCATTCAAAAGGTGGGCTGGTGAACAGTGATGGGAGACTGAGCTGCTCGGAACATCCACGCCACCTCTGTTGTGTAAGGGTTCAGCAGTTCTGCAGCAGAGGAACTACTACATGCAGTAAAGTAACATAATGTTATTTTAAAAATAAACCAATTGTCGCTTTGGCTTCCCTGCAGCCTTTCTGGTTTTTGTGCACAGTCTGAAATTTCCATTGGTGCCCTGACCCAGCCAGGGGCTTTGAATCGGCTCCGTAGGAAATAGGTCAGTCCAGAACAACCTGGTCTGTTGCTAAAAGCAAGCCTGTACTTCAGGAAACAACCAGACTGAAAAAAAAAAAAAAAAAAAAGAAAGAAAGGGGGAAAAAAGGCTTTGCTCTAGGCTTTTCTGTGAAATTTGTGGCAAAACTCAAGGAAATTGTGTACATCGCAGGCATTTTCAAAGAAATATTTAACAGTGGAATTTGTGACTCATGGAAATGCAGTTTAATAGTTCCTCCCCAGCACAAAGACGGAGGAAAACACGCCGACAGGGCAGGTAGAGAGTGGCTGCTGCTGAGCTTGGCCACTTCAGCTTCTTCAACTGCACAGTGGAGCAGCAGCAGAAACATGGGTAGCAGGGATTAGACGACACCGCAACAACTCGGGCTAGTGAGGCTGAAAGGCTCTGAAAATTTGACTCATAAAGGATTTTTTTTTTTTTTTAAAGTTCTGAGACCTTTCACCTTCTGTTTCCTTTGCCTTTTATAAACGTGCATAGTCTTCCAGGGACCCCTTCCAGTGCTCCTTGCCCTCCGGGAAGCTGGCAGCCCGCCGGGCTGTGCCCCCAGCGGAGGGGATCTGGGGTGCACGGAGGGGTGAAGGGGATGGGGAATCAAAGGGGCCGGCGGCACCCAGGGCTCCCAGTCCCCAGGGTGTGCCGGCTGTTCCCCCCATCCCAACGGTGGGAGGGAACCCCTTCCGAAACGGGTGGGTGGAACCGGGACACGCCGCGAGAGGGCTGCGGGGTCCTGGCGCGGGGCGGGGTGGGGGGGGGAAGGCGGTCTCTCCTCCCGCAAATTTTGGCCGGGTGGCCTCCTTTCCTCCCTCCCTCTCCCTCCCCCTCCCTCCCCCCCCCCCCCCCCCGACCCCGCTCTCATCCCGCGAAGCATTTGAAATATTTCCACCCTGAAGTGGACCAGTTTCTCCCGCCACTTGTAGTGCTTGGCAAACAGCGGCGGGGCGGCACATCCCGTCCCGTCCCGTCCCGGGCGGGGGGAAGGTGGGTACCGGCCCGGCCCCCGGCCCCGGCTTCTCCCCCCGCCTTCCCGAAGCGCGGCGTGGGCGTGCGCCTCCCCCAAGTGTGTGTTTTGGATGAGGCAGCGCATCAGCTGCCTGGTATCAGCGCTGCGGCTCCGGCGGGGCGGGATGGAGGCTGAGCAGAGCCAGGCTCGGGAGGGTCAAGTACAGGTTGCTGTGCAGGAAAGAGCCGGGGGAGGGGAGCCTGGGTCACTCCTCTCTCCTCTGTCTCTTTCTCTTTTTTCCCTTTCCCCCCCCCCCTTTTTTTTTTTTTTTTCCCTCGCCCCCCCCCTTCTTCCTCCCAGAGAAGGGGATGTTGGGACTATTCCATCAGTGTGGTATGTCTGTGTAAACATCATTAGCTCCTATGAGCTGACACGCTGGAGATTTTCATTTCTTCTTACAAATCGCTCCCTTCCACAATAAAAATACCATGCATATTAGGCTGGATGTGTTCGGAGGGAAGATGGAAATGTTTATTCTCGCTGCCTTTGATCTCTCGCAAAGCAAAAAAACGGTCTCGGCAGAAGAATACCCCCAGAGACAAGAGAGGGTGAGGGTCTCCTCGAGGGCGGCTAGGCATGCCTGTGGGCTGCAATGCAAGCACAGGTCCAGTGGCCTTGCTGTGGGCACCATGCGATGAGCTAGAGGTGCAAGATGGCAGTGCTGCCCTGGGCCACCATCCCACAGTCCTGCCTGGCCAGCTGAGAGGCCCTGGCCATCAACAGCGTGCTCCAGAGGAGCCCAGATGGTCCAAGTGAGGCGAGGCTGTTTATGAAAAATCTCATTTCCAGAGTACAATTGGGAAAAATAGCTATTTTTTTTTTTTTTTTAATTTCCAGTCTCTGGGGTGTCTGGCTGCCAGTGGGGTTACTCCACGCAGGGAGCTGTGCACGTGCTTGGCTTGGCTGGGCTCCGCAGAGCAGAGCAGAGCCCCACAGAGCCCAGCAGAGCCCGGCAGAGCCGAGCCAAGCGTGCTATCTCCCTTGATCCGCTCCTTATCTCCGGGAGCAGTCGTGGCAAGCAGGGAGCTCCGGCACAGAAACTTCCCTCATCCACTTCCCCCTTCTGTCTGTTTGGCCTGGCAGCAAGACAACAGTTTAGTAACTAACAGATATCCGCACACTTCTCCCAAACCCCTCTCCATTTTAGTTACCTTGATGCCTTGGTAGGTATCACTTGCTTCCCTCTCCTCAGCTGTTTTGGGAGGGGAGGAGACAGCTTGGTGGGGTATTCTCAGTGTAGTGACAATGAAACCAATGAAGTCCCTGCAACTAGTTTCAGCATTACAGGTTTGGAGGTAGTCCTTTTTTTTACACAAAACATAAAATTTTGATAA
This sequence comes from Gallinago jamesoni, assembly GCA_025769975.1. NCBI lineage: Eukaryota > Metazoa > Chordata > Aves > Charadriiformes > Scolopacidae > Gallinago > Gallinago jamesoni. Next base: position 105,407,557 of record JAOQGH010000012.1, read on the forward strand.
TGTTAAGGGCAAAGGAGTCCAAGAGAGGCAGGTCTTTCAAAACAAGACTTTGTTGTGCTGTTCTTTCTCCAATTAATGCTTTGCCCAGTTCACCAGGAGAAGACAGCAATCTCTGCATGGCTTATGGGAGTCCTTGCAAACCTTTGCAGCAAGACTTCAGCCAATTTTGATAACCCCTACATCCCAAAGGCAGTTTTGGTCCAGGGAACCACCCAGATCTCAGGCTTTCTCTTCTTACTTTCAGTAACATTTGCTTTTGTCTCTCTCTAGTAGTGCCTGCCAACCCAGTTACATGAACAACCAGATTCCGTGCAATTAAAGGCTGTTCACAGTGTTCAAACGCGCAGATGCTGCTCCAGTCCTTTTTGTTCCCAGCCGTCCCCTCTTGTGTGCTGTGCTGAGAGGTGCCGGTTCCAGCTGCTAACACAAAGCTGGCAAACACCAAACGTCAGCCTCTTCCCCTCCGCAAGGCTGATCCCCTTCCAAGAGCACGCGTGGCACGGTGCTGCAGCGCAAACCCATTAGTCAGCCTGCATTGGGTAATCTTCCCTTTTTGTCCATCGTTTTTTGCTTTTTGTACCTCAAACATAAATCTCCAGGACGAGAGTGTGGGCAGAAACCCCCTCACTCCCCGGCCGGTTTCCCCAGTTCATCAGCTCAGTAGCCCAGTAGGGTTGTGTCAGAGCATCCAGCTCCTTCCTCCCACTTGCTCTTAGTGTGATTAATCACGGAGGGCTCAATCAGGGAGCTTTGTTCATCTGCGATACTGTCTTTCCCCAGGCAAACTGAAGTTGTTTGTATCAAGCGCAAGTCTGGAGGGGTTTTTAACAGGTCTACACACACACACACACACACACACACACACACATACACGGTTGTGTGAAGTGGAAAATCCATGACTGCAAGATACCAGGCTGCCACTACGCAGGAGTTTCTCTTTTGACTCTATATATGTGGAGTTATTTCGTGGCCTACAAGCTCTCTGTTTTAGAGAGACGGCTGGGTAACTTAAGGACAGCATTTTGCTTAATAGGTGTCAAAAGTCAGAGGTCGAACGGAGTCACCATTTTTCCAGTGTCTGAGAATCTAGCCCTCGTTCTTTAAATACATTTATATGCCATGTGATTGCAGTCGAAGGAATGATAGGCCTGGAGCCCAAATCATGACTACATAGTGAAGGAGTTAGGAATCCACATTTCTCAGCTAGAGGTGAAAAACTGGAGCCTTTAAATTGTCATAGAAAAAAAAAAATGAAGAAAAAATTAATCAATTAGGCAGCAAAATGAAATTATGAATCCAAATCTCTTTGTGGAATTCATGTTATTCCTTTTATCCAAATAAGTAAAACTGGAGATCTCAAAATGTAGTTCTCTAACTGCAGAGGATGAGGTGACCATTTCCAAGTTTGGAGGATCTGTCCTTATGTGGCCAAACTTATGATTCCTGTGGTACAAAATTTTCCCAAAGGATAAACGTAGTAATTTCAGCATCTCTAATATATTAATTATGCAGATAATGCTGAAATGACTAGATTGTATGGGTTTTAAAACATCTGGTTTATAAGACCAGGTGATTTCCTTCCTGGCGAGGGCACACAGAGTGACTTTACTAACCCAAGTATGGCACATCCCGTGTTGGTGTCACATCGTTCAGCCCACTGAGTGATCCCACAGGCTGACCACTCTTGCAGCAACGATAAGATGTCAGTTTTTCCCATGCTGGACATCCATGAATGACATTGTACAGAAACAATGTGCCCTCATTTTTATCACCGGAGCTGCCTGAGTACTTAAAAATTATCTTGAGTAAATAAAAAGGGGGGTTACCTGTGTTCACCTTTTTTTTTGGCTGCTGCATTTATTCAATGTTAATAGTTTAACAAATAGTTAATTAGTAGAAGTCTATACTGAAATAGTAATTTTTTAAAGATGGTATTGATAGAATGACAATTTTTAATTCACATATGTTGACAATCACATAAAAATAAGGCAATAATACTTAGTTTTTACTAACCTGGGCTCAGTGAAATGAGCTGTAAATCTCTAGCCAGAACTAATGAGATCTAATCTTGGATCTGCAGTAGAATCACATATAAGCAACTGTTTGTTAACATTTGTACAGACCAAAGTTTCTTAAAATCATACAGAAAATAGTTTTGAATAAAGGCTCTTAAAAACCTAACTTGTTTGCTGACGGCTCACAAACAGAATAAACCAGGCCCTCTAGATGAATTATTTGCAATGAATTCTTTTCTCAGATCTAGTTCTCCTTCTCCTCCTCCTCAAGCAGTATTTTTAAAGTGAACAGTCACAGATCACTTGGATTTTCAGCTCCAGAGATCTGGAAGAAAAAGAATTCACAAAAATGAGTGCTTTCTTCCCCCCCATTCATTTTGTACATTATTGTGAATTCCAATATACTGTGAACATGCCTGTTCTAAATTGTGATTGAACAGGGCTCATCAGGCAAATCATCTATTGCTTTTGTCCCAAAATTAGGAACCACTGGCTGTTTTTCCTGAAAAGGTCACCAGTGTGAACTCTTCAGGCAGTGGAAAGTCTTGTGGGCAGACTTATTGTGCTGTCCACAAAGCAAATTGTAAAGAACTAAGAAGGCTTTTCCCAAGGCTAGCTACCAGCACAGTTTAAGGAATACAGAAATTAGGGAACATTCAGAAACTAAAATGGAACATTTTAGATGTGATTTTTTAAAAATTGTGTTAATATATGTCAAATATGATGAAATTTTCTATGGATGTATGAAAAACTGCAAACTCTCATTTAGAGAGCTGCCTTCCAGTGACACGTTTCGTTACACCAATGTCAACTGCAGAGGGGCTGTAGCACCATTTTTCCTTTGTATTCTTTGAAACCTTTGGTAATTGCAAAATCACCAGCTATCCTGAGATTTGCTGCATATATATTTTATTTTCATGTTTCCTGATTACAGTTATATAAAGTGTTTAGTTTCAGGATGTTTCTTCCTGGCACTATCTTGTTCGATACAACCCCTGCTTTTGAACTGCTCTTCACATTGGTGTGAGTGTTTTATACTGACCCAACAAAAAGCCCAGTTTTACCCAGGTGAGCAGTCCCACTGTCTTCACTAAGCTTCGGTGAGACAAACTGCTGAATATCCCCACCCTTGCCAGCTGTGCCTATGCTGAGATCCCACCTCCCTCATCTTCCTTTGTGCTGCTTCAAGCAGGGGCTGTCCATACGCAGCCCCAGTCCTACCAGCACGTGTGCTGGAGCTTGGAAAGCCAAACCATCCACCGTTTATCAGCTTGCTTGGCATGGCAAGATCAGCGAGAGCATTTATTTACAGACAGAAAGCCTCTGCCTTTCCCATGGCCCTGGATGCTCCTCACATCATGTTCCCTCAGGATGCCCAAACCTTTATGTCTCTACAACCTGACAGCCAGATTGTGGGTTATCCTGCAGCTGTGGAGTCAGCAGAGGGAGCCCAGGACAGTGCCAACCTCATCACAGATGTATAGGTGCCATGAGAGATATAGATGCCACTAAATAAAAAGGACTGAAGGCCTGACTTGGTGGTTGCTCTCAAGCAGCAGCCAGAAGTGGTTAGGAAATGTGTGCTTTGAAGACTGCAAGACACCAATTCCTTCCTAACAGGGAAAGGGACAAAACAATTCAAACTATGCATAGAATTTAAGGCCAGAAGAAACCACATTTCTAGGCTATATAATACATAACATCATCAGCTGCAATCAGCACCTTATGGCCTTTTATATCACTGAAATAGTGTTTACACAGCAGGGTAAACCTTAGGAATATGGTGAAGCATATCTCATTTATAGGTAAAATAGCTCCAAATGATAGGGAGAGAAAAAATGCATTTTTCTATATCTGCCTACCAACACCTCAGAGCAGCATCTCAGACCAGGAATGTTCTGCTCTGGGCATGAGGAAATAGCGCAGCATCTGCAATACCAGTGTGTGCTCTGCAGAGCTGGGTGAGAGATTTTCTTTGTGTTTACCTGCAGATGCAGAGCCAGTCTGAGGGCTCAGCTGTAAGAGGGAAAGCTCCTTGATGCAAGCAGATCCATTGAAACAACAGGCATGTATTCCATGCTCAGGAGCTCTCTGCAGCTTTCTCTTACTTTCAAAAGATTCTGAGGAGCATCCTCAGCCATTACTTTTGGCTTGACTTTTTGGTGAATTTCCCAATTCACCATTTTGGTGCAATTGCTACTACAGTTTTCTTCCCACCATTTACGCTTCATCTTGCCCCTAAATATATCTCTGATCTGGTGGCAGATTCATCAGGCTCAGAATGGAAACATAAGATGGTGTCGTCATTGCAAAATTCATGGCCGTTTTGGAGGTGGCAAACAGGTTACTTTTATTTCCATTAGCAGCAGCTGGCAGTCATTATTTGGGACTGGTGACAGCGTTGTCTGAAGTCAGTCCTTTGGGCCTGGGTCTGGGTCTTCTACTTTGAAACATCTGGCAAGACCTAATCAGTGGTGCAACAGTTGTTGGACACCCCAGATTTCCCCATTACATGGTAATGACTGGTACTTTTTTGGGCAGGCAACTCTCAAGCACCTAGAAAAGTGTCTGCTCATTGCTTCCCTTGGTGTGTGGGCCATGCGTGGGCTCTGCAGCAGCACCCAGCCCCACTCCAATCTGAAAGACAGCCCTGTGTGGAGAGGTGTGACTTCTGATTTAGCTGCTCTGCCAGAGGTGGCAAATTACTCACTGGAACTGCTCCTCCCTTCCCCTCCCAGATGTTTCAGCTGGTGCTTGGAGCATCACTCGGTGCTCACCCTTCCTCTCCCAAACTCGTCAAACTTCTTTTATTTTTTCTGTGTAAAATTATTTGTCTCACATCGAAAGCTGTTTTAGCATTTTAACTAGCTAAAGGGTTTTCACTCTATCATGGAAAGCGGGTAAATGACATGTGCCAGCTTCACTCAGAGGTGATGTCTGCTCCCACTGAACTGGCCTGACATGGCAGGTAGTCCGTGCAGCAGAACAAACCTACAGCCCTGGGAGGCAGGAAAATGCCCCAGGATTGGCTCTGGGGCTGTCTCCTACCAAACTGGCAGCTCATCTGGCTGCTTCACGGCATAGCTCTTAAGTGGCAAACTCCCTCCCTCATAAGGCAAAAAGTGACGTGTGAAGGAAGCGTGGCACACCGCTGCTGCCCTGGGTGATGGGCCAGAACTGACAGGTTTAGAGTTAAACCCCATTTTCAGTGACTTCCAGTGTTTTTAATGACTGTTTGTTAGATTTGAACTCATCATTCCCTGGATTTACATTTAGAGGGACAGTAGAGGTGGCATTACAAACCGCACTAGAGAATGGTGCATCTCAGCCACTTTTTCTCCCTCCTGCATCAGCTTCTCTCTGTGCTCTCAAAGATGGCAACTTAATGCTTGTTAAAATATTATTTCCTGGATGGTTCCAAATGTTGCTTCCCGGGGGAAGAAATACTAAATAAATGGAAAACACTTCTTTAAAAAAACAAACAGCCCTTTTAGGCAAACAAACACTAAAATCTGCCACGTTTGATTACTAAGACAAGGGCAAAGTAAATTAAATGAAAGCATATGCTTAAATTTAAGCAAAAAAGTAGTGCTGGAGAAGGGCTGTAAAGCGTAAAACAACACGGTATCTCACTCCGTATAAGTGAAGTCCAGGTCTAAGTGTATTCTTCTCAAGGAGTATGAATTGCTTCTGCAGTTAGGACAGTTTTTTTGGCTTACAGCAGAGCCCAGGAAATAGTCCTTCATCGTTAAGTTTTTCTAAATTCTCCCAAACAATTTTATTGCGAGTACAATACAACCTTGAGAGCCGTCTTGGAAGATATCCGAATGTCCAGTTCTCAAAACAAGATTTCAACATGCGTCACGTCCCTCCTTGGATTATTTTGGCCAAGGGTGACAAGATCAACCAGAATTCCAGGTTACAGTTCATTAGTCCATGACAGCTAGATTATCTATGTCTGCAAGGGGGGCAGTTCTGAGCATACGCATTAGGATCATTTAAACATTTCCTAGGATACTTATCTTGGTGCAATCTTTTGTGCCTCTGAGCAAGAATAGAAGCAATCAGACCTGAGCTGTAGGTGTAATCAGCTAGCTAAGCACCTGACAATTTATAAATGATAAATTCTCCCTCAAATACAAAATTTCAGATGTGCAAGAGAAAATACTTTTAAGTCAGGATCCTCAGAAATGCACCTTCAGATAGAGCTGGGCTATTTCATTCTCTCTGTCTTGGGTTTGTGCTAGGCTAGGGAAACATAAAAAAAAAAAAAAAAAAAAGAAAAGAACTGCTTTAAAATCATCCTGAGTTAGTGTAACAGATTATCAAGAGCACGGGTGATTAGTCACTGGAACGCTTTACTCTGGGAAACGGTGAACGCTCCAAAGCTTGATGTCATCAGATCAAGGCTGGACATCTTTCAGGAAGGCTGTGTGTCAGACGAGAGAAGTTATTGAGCTCAGCTTGTGATTATTTGTACACCAGAAGTGGAAATTGCTGACAAGGAACCTGAAAACGTGATGAAAATCTGTGAAAGCAGGTTAGTGGGTTCCTTACTTCATCTCTCAGTGTAATAGAATGATTCTGGGCTCAGAAACGAATAGAGTGTTGTCTGAAGAGTGGCTGAGTCAGTACAGCTATCAACTCCCCCTCTCAGCGCTGCATTGCCTCCGCAGTGCTGACAGCAGTAAAAAACTTGTTTATTGATAGTCAATGAAGTATGACTTGAATATGCAGTCTTCAAACAGTCAGAAGAGGAAAAAGATGATTTTTACATCATCATTGATCTGACTATTACCACGTGTAGCTGTACTGAGCTGGTGCAATTATCTCTTCTGTTGTTGCTAAAGTTTATTTTTTTTTAAGGAAAATTACTCTCATCTTAGAAGAATTAAATATCATCCTGGAAAAGAAAATGTTGACTCAGATAAGGAAAAGGACTGGTGCAAACTTCACAGAAAGTAAATTCTGCCTTTTGTTTAACTCTTTCCTCCATATTGCCATGGGAAATATGCAAAAGATGAGATGCAAAAATGTGCACAAAATACAGAAACTGAAAAAAGTGAAAAGAGAAAAAAGAAGTGATGTGTGTCATTGAAAAAACACCCCTGAAATGTTGGAAGAAACAAATCTTTTACTTCCCATTCTCCTCAGGCACTATTCTGCAAAAGCAATACAAAACCATTTCAGCCTGTTCTAGTGATGACTTCGTAGGATTGACCCCCACGCAGAAATCTTATCTGTGGCTTAGATAAGATACAAGTCCTATTTTGAAGGCAGCCTTTTGCAAAGGATGAATTCCACTGCTTAAATAGATGCTGGCAGACATCACCTGTCTAAGATGAAACAGACATTATAATGCTGTCTTAGCAGCAATGCTATGGCTGAAGATGCTTTTTGTATTTTTTGTGTGCTTATCACGGGTCTGATTTGGGGTCTATTGTACTATGTATAGTGCAAATCAGACCAACGAAGCAAAGCTTTGTTTGCAAGTTTTTAATGGCCCTTACACTTATAAACTGGACAAGTTTTAGGTATGTGAACAGTATGGAAGAAGGATGTTTGTCTTTTATGTCCTTTTTTGTAAGTGCAGAGCAGTCAGTATTCAATGACAGAATAAAAAGCCACAGAGTTCGACAATAGACAACACATGGATTTTGTTTTAGCTGCTGTAACTCCAAAACTGTATTTCAGAAGTTTCTGAATTCTCCCAGACTTAGTGGTTCACACTGACAAATGTGCTTGGCACACGACAAGCGATGTGATTCCCAGTCACACCTCTGTTACCAGATCTCCAAGCACATCAGATCGAAGGCAGACTCATTTCTTCATTTCCCATGTGCAGCCATTTGAACCAGAATGTGCTTTACACCCCCACTGGGGTATGGCAGGTTTTCCACCAACTTTGTACTTGCTTTGTAATGATAGAAAGTGCAGAATGATAAATAACTGGATCCCTGTAGGACAAGTTCAGGTTACATGAGCAAGATAGACCCCTGGGCTCTGCCCCACTGAAAGAAGTGGCCCAGGTTTTTGTGGCCAAAAGCAGAGGAGCTGCATGGACTGTCTGACTTCAGAGGAACTCACCCTATGCACTAGAAGAATTCAGAGTAATGCAGAACTATCACAGCAGGCCAAATTTCCAGGGGCATGTAGCATCTATGGCCAGTCCAGGGGAGATTTAATGTTGATTCTTAGAAGGTCCTGATCTAGTCCTTTTTCACTGCTTTATAACACGTTGTGAAAGCCCATGTTTCCCAAATTGTGTGTTTTCTCCACAGTCTTTGCAAATTCTACCATCACCTCTGTCCCAAAGAGCATTACCTGTCAGGTGGGTGCCTCAAGACAGGGGCAGGATTTCTCTCATCTTCCATTTATTGCTTCACGTGATTCCACATGCTCAAAGGGGCATTTGTGGATGAACTGGACTTTCACAGGCCATGTTAATTCATGGGATTTTTGAGACTTTGTATGCCTGCATGGAGCCAGAAAACTCAAAATCTGGAGTCCAATTATCTTTCTGTAGTTGAAAAATACGTCTGAGATCTTAAGTGGAAGTGAATACTATAATGAAGCTCTCAGAACCAAGCTAACATAAAGCCCATGTGTATACACTGCCATGGCAGCATTTTTTACCCCGCATTTGTGACTAAGACTGTATTTCAAAGCAAGCCAGGAATTGATTAACTACCTCAGGTTCTCATCCCCATCCTTGGAAATGTGTATGCAGTTCCCAACACACTCAATGGATGTTGCACAAGAGCTGCACAACGGAGTCAGTTTTGAGAGGCTTGTACAGAGCAAGGTCAGGGTGTAGCTCGCTGTTAGCACTCTCCTAAATTAATTTTTCTCTTTTCATTTTTTTAGTATTTCTCCTCCCACACCTTTGCCCTCTTTGCTTTCTGAACTCTCACAGATATTTAAACATTGGCTTTGGTACTGAAACTGGGCCCTGATCTTATGTGAAAAAGAAGGGAAACCTTCTGAAGGAATAACCTAAGTGTAACACCAGATAAATTAAAAGAGCTCTCTGCTGTCATTCAGCAAAGCCATGTGCAGACAGAGAACTTTCACAGCTATTAAAAAAAATGTGCTATTCAGTGCAAACTTGCCATCTGGCTCCTAGTGCTGGATTCCACTACAGTGTGCTTCTTGAGATTACGCTCATCTGCCAGCCTCCCCCTCACCTCCCAAGGCACTTAGGAAGACTCTTCTGGGAATAGAAAATGAATTATTTTATCCCAATCACCATGCAGCTAACTATACATGGTAATTAAGCAAAGAGACATTCTCCTTCTGCCATTGGAGGCAAAGGTTTTCTTGCTAGTCATAAATAATGAGTGCTCTTCCGGAAGATGAAAAGATATTTACTGAATAAACTGGCATACTGTTATCATGCTGATGACCAGGCAAAGATAATCAAGCATTAAAATAGAAATCAAGGGGAAAATATTCAAAGCTGAGTATTCTTATGCCATCTTTAATGGGTGCAGTTGTTTCAAATGATCACAGACATCTTTGAGCACAGAAGAGAGGGGGAACGTTTATCTTTGATTTAAATAGCCATGAAGCCAGTGGAGTCCACCAGGAATGAATGCGGTTTGCTGGGAGACCTCCCTTCCTATAGACAAGGGGGTAACTTTTTTAATCACAGTGGCCTCAGTAAATACTGTCTTCCATATAAATGTTTGCAGGATGAGGTCCTAATATCTGGCAAGGTGGGGAGCTTTTCCATGCAGTTCCCCTTGTGTATCTGGGAAATATTAACGTCCAGGCAGAAGAAAGTGGCTCTTGCTTGTACCAAGCACCTCTGACTTCAGCTGTGGGAGACCTGCGAAATGCAGACCTCCCCAAGGGCACCCACTCACTTGGCAACTGCCCTCTCCTGTCTACAGTCCCAGATGACTCACGCTCTCCTTGCCCTCTCTGCTGCTGGCCCCAACACTCCCTCCAGGCTCCCGCCAGTTTGCTGAGCTAGAAATTCCCAAGAGCACACCATGGTTCATGCAGCTCTGACCCCCAATCCGAACTCAAGACCTTCTTTTTTTCTGACCTAAAAGTTTAGCTTCCTCATGACTCAAATGCACCCAGTCTTTTTTTTTAGCGTGCATTTGAAAAGCTTTGATAATTTTCATTCACCTGTGACTCCTGTTTCAGTGTAAGTTCTGCCAGCTCTAAATAACAAAAAATATCATGAGGCATTCACTCCCAACTCTGTCCCACTCTGTGGTCATGATGCTTACTTAAAGAATATAATGAGCTTTTCATTTAGTGTTTTGGTTTTGGAGCCTTAGAATGAACTGAAGTTATAGTTCCAGGTCTTTAAAAAAAACAAACAAACCCCAAACCAAAGAAATCAGAGATTCTGAAGAATTCTCAGGACTCCTGGAGCTTAGCATCCAGTTAACCATTCGGTTAACAGGAAATTTGAAATTCCTCCTTGGTTCAACTTCTTCCCCTTCAAACTTAAAAATACATCATGATTCAGGCTCCCATCTTCAATCTGAAAAGTCATGACCCCCCCTTGCTTTTCTGGGGACCTTCCAAAGTTTTCTGGATGTAAAATTTCTTATGGATCACTCCTAAAGGAGTTATTCCCTACTGAGTCCTAAGCTCTTGCTTGAGTTCCCAATTGGCTTTGCTTCTTGCTCCCGAGACCAGATTTATCTTATCTCACATATAGAGGTCTCTACTGGCTCCTGCTCATTGGTTTCTTTTCCTCAAGAGCTGACACTCCCCCATGGTTTTGTATTCTACTTCTCAGTCTGCCAAGTAATATATAGCATGTTATTCATAACTTCATAAATGTGTTTTGATAGACCAGTTCATTCAATATCCTTGGTCCTGCTGATGTCACAGACCTGGTAGTTTGTCAGACAAACAGTCTTCCATTTGCCAAGTTTTTAATGTCTAATGATTAAAAATGCATTAGGAGAACTAAATAGCTTCATATCTTATTGAAACTCCTCCCTATCTGGAGGATACAGGGTTTTATGGCTTCACACCAGCTATAATTTTGGTTCCTGACAAAATAAACTGCCAGAACATGTCCACTGTGTTAGCTTGGTGTGTTTCTAAACTCATTCTCAACATCAGATTCAACCACCCTCAGCACTCTGGGTCTTCAAGATTATGCTAAGAAACCACCAACTTCCAAAGTCTGTGACAGAGAGACAGAGAGTCTACTTGATGCGTTAGGGCTAGATGTACCCCTAGCTCCACCAGGCTTTACAGCCTAATCCTCCAGCCCATGGCTTGGCCCCAACTGCTGCTAAGCCCAGGAAAAATGCAGTGACATGGAGTGGACCCAGGCTACAGACAGCAACAAGAATGAAAAGCAAGCGGGTATCATAAGCTCTGGCTCCTGCTGAAGTCTACCCTCACCACTTCTACAGCTGGCACCTTTCAGTGTCCCTTAGCTAGCTGTCAGCATTGCTGTTTCGGTGATACCCCTGCCTACATGACTATGTTGGGGTAGAGCAGAAACTTAGAGCAGAAACTAGTCTGCTGATAGACCAAACTTGGCTCTAGTCTGGTGCCCTATGATTCACTCAGACACTATTGTTGCCTATTAATAATAGGCTTTTTCCAAGACACAGAAAATGAATTACTCATAGATAAGACACTGAAAATAAAATCTTGTCAACACTGTATATTTAGAAAGTGACTGTGGGACAAATACAGGTCAGTCTTCCATTCAGTATAGAGTTAACACCTGAAAGGATTTGCTTGCTGCAGGGGACAGTACCCAGAAGTACTCACCACCTTTTCCTCTTGCCATACACTGGCTGTCTGGACTCACAGCTGCAACTTCGTATGTAATTCCACAATGTGGAGAACAAAGCAGACACGTGAGATCATGAAGAAGACATCTGCAACATTTTTTATGTTTTCATTGTGCCCATGAACAGAGAGTTTCCTGCCATAAGATGGGAGTTTCAGAAGTTTTCTGAAGCCTTCCTGGTCTTCTGCTCACCTCTCTTCTGTCCTCCAATGCTTTCATGCTCCTCCTCTTCTGCTCTGAGAGGACAGAAAGGAAAGTGGGACTCATGCATCTTCAGCACCAGATGTCCACTGAACTGATGATTTCCCCCAAGGTGTGTGTAAGGGCTGCATTTCAAATGCATTTAGTGATGTCTCATGAGGTGTACTTCAGAGTTTTCAAGACTGAAAACAATGGGTTAAAAATTAATGGATGTGATAAAACAAAGAATGTATATGCCTCAGAAATCAGCTCCTGGGGCTTATTCTTACAGAAATCAGAAATGACTAGTCTCTATCTTCCCCCATTTTAACTGCATCATATCTTGTTCTCCAGTCTATGAAAGATCTTGCTTTACTTATTCAGAAGTTCAGTAGCATGATGCTTCTAGTCCCACAGAGTCTTTTGGACATCAGATTATGGACCCTGAGTGTGGTTTCAGCTGCTAACTTCTTTCAATTTTCCACTAGGCAGGCAACACCCCCAAGGTTTTGCTTAACAGAACATAAATCAGTTTAAGGTGCTCTTTCACATCTTTCCTCGCCTTTCAGTACTGGTGGGTGCTGAAGCCCTGGGTCATTTTCAGTCAGTCTGTACGTGGCTTCTCCACCATTTGCCCTTAAAAACCCCACAGTGAATGGCTGCATCCTGCCATGGAATCCACTTCACAAGCTTTTCCAGAGTGATGCACCAATGCTTTGACACTGGGTGTTAAGATTTGCTGTTTGAAGGGTCTGGTGGCCTGGTCAGGTACTTCTGTGAGGGAAAGAAATGCTACTCACAAAGTTATTGACAAAAGAGAGCTTTTCAGAGGTGTCTGGAATTCGTATCAAAATGCTTGCCAGGTGTCACAACTCTGTTTATTTTCATCTTCCCCAAGGTGGAAAATGGTCTGAATTCACCTGTCCTCTACTAACTTTTGAGACATGCTGAACTGTATCAAGGATAAGTACTGAATTTCTGGAAAGGCTCAGATCTGCATAAAGTTTATGCCTGAGGACAAAGGGCCTGTGGACAGTGGTAGTGGCCATACTGGTAGATTTTCCTAGGCTGACTGTGCATTCAGATTGTGGTGGAGATGTGAAAATATCAACTGCCCCTCTAGATTGTAAGTGGGCACATATTTCAAGTCAAGATTTTAAAGTATTAACACTATTGAACAAGATATTTGTAGGACTTCAATGAAAATTCCTTTCTACTTTTTTTTGCCTCTCCTAGGCCAGAAAGATGAACTCAGAATAAGGAAGGCAAGGAAAGGCATAGTGGGTGATTAGGGAATAAAGGACACTTCTGTGGAAGACTTAAAGAGCTTACTTAGTCCAGCAGCAGAAAGTCTGAGAGGGGAGATATTTTATATAAATGCATGAGGTAGGCACTATGAAAGGGGAAAATCTTTTTAGAATAAAGAGAAACACTGGCAAAAAAATACATAAGTTTCAACTAAGCAGGAATGACTTCAGGCTGAAAAGTAAAGGACTGGTAGCAGCCAAAGGACTGAGGTTCTGGAGAAAGTATTATTCATTTGAGCACTCTGAAGGTGGATTGTGAACAGGTCATGGCATACCTGCTCACCTTGCCCCAGAGGACCTCACTTCCCCACCCTGGAAGTCAAGCCAGTATGTGTACTGCTAAGAAGTCCCTCCAATTGCAACATCCTTGCAGGAGTCTTAACAATGCTCAGTTTAACAAACACAGAGGTCTAATACGCTTAAGATTGTTTATAAAGTACGTAGCCTAAACTCCAAGTATCTTGGTGCTCTCCAGTGGATCTTCTTCCAGTCCTTTGTGAACAAGGTGAGAGCTGCACCTTGCCCTAGGCCTGCTTCAGTGTTATTTCTTCTTTTGCAGGTGATGCCTCAGTGCAGTTTCTTTAGTCCTGTCACTGTTCTCTCTGGCAAAGCCATTTCTGCCTAGTAACTCACTGTGCAGCCATCATCTAGTGTTGCCTTGCGTCACAAGGTGCTTTGGGCACAAATGGCATAGAAGACCAATAAGCAGAGCACCTCCTTAAGGGTGGGGATTATTTTTCCCTTCCTTACTTCAGTTTCAGCTGTCAGACCATTTGTGAGAGTTTCCAGACCGTTGCTGTCAAATGTACGGGCAGACAGAGTTCTTGTCTCATCACCATCAGAAAGGCCTTGTATCTCCTTTCTTTTCTGTTCACAGAATTATATAGTAAATTTTGGGTTGTCAAAGAGCTGGAGGTCATCTACTTCTACTGTTTACTCAGATCTTGAGTGTCTCACACAAGGGCAACATGATAGGGTCAACTTCAGAGTCATTGTTAAGATGTCAGATGTGCTGACCCCTCAAAACTCAGCTGAACCTCCAGGTATAACTTGAGTCCTGCCCCTCCTCATTCCCCAGCCCACCCATCCCTCTTGCTGTATGGTAAACTTTGCACACAGAAAGCCCATCAGCAGCAACCAACAGCTCTCTGCTCCTGACTTCTGGCCTTTCAGCATCCCATTTCTTCCTTTCAGCATCCCATTTCTTCCTTTCAGCATGCACGATGGTGACTGATCATGACCTCGCTAAACCCGAATATCCTGAATAAGTACACGGCTTCCAGATTAAGCACTACAGCCTGCTGTTCCCTAAGTCTTGCTCTTGTGTCCTCATGTTTTACCGAGGACAAATGATGACTCTGTTGGTTCAGCCCCAGGTATAAATCCTCCTGGCACATCCCCCATCATTAAAACCCAATGTTAATAGGCATTTTTTCCAGCATCTCTTCAGGAACTGTCAAGGTAGGTGGTGGTCTACTCAGAAAACAGCATGACACCAATACCATAGCATAGTTTCCCTATTTACATGATGAGAGATCGATGGTGTTTTGACATTATGGATTGTCATCATGACAACACCTAACAAAGACAGCTTGGTTTATCTCGCAAACAATTTACAAACATTAATTTCAGAATCATACAAGAATGATGTGCTGTGTTTACCAGAAAATGTGAAGAATCCTTTTAAGATCAACATGTTATGAGTAATAGATTTCTTAGGAAAGAACTGCAGAGTGTAGTAAGAAGGAGTGTTTCTGACAGAAATGCAACCCCTGGCAGTTCTGTCCATAGAAAGCAACGGAGCAAGGCTAGGAATCTGTTTATTTACAAGTGATGTGTCTTTCCAGTAACAGTGGGAACACTGCAACTTAAAAATGAAAAATACACACAGAGGCACCTTACTGGAATGTATTTTAATTTAACTTGAACTAGACTGGGAATTCGTTCCCACTGCCTCTTTGATGTGGCAATAGGGAAGTGAAAGAATGTACACAGTTTATGCATTCATCTCTGGGAGAGGCAACTCTGAATTCCTTGGGAAAAAAAGGTCTATTTTCGCAGTCGGAAATCCTTTTTCTCCAAACTACTATTAGGTTTTCTTTGCCTGGATTTTCTGCCCATCTTATGCACCCAAAGGTCTGACATACGCAGAGACTAGAGGGACTTTCACCTACCCACGGTCATTTATATGCATGTGCAATATCAGCTCCGGGTGCCGAGCCTGGGCGCTTTGGGAGGAAAGGGGATGGAAATCTAGTGTTTGTAAACTGGCAGGGAATGAACAGCCAGGACAACCACAAATAAGCAAGTTGTACTAGGCACACTCGCTTTTCATAAGTGGATATGAGCTGCTTCTGTGACAGAATTATTACTGGAGTACCTACTTGGGAAGTTAAGGCCTAGAGCTGCAAAGGTATTGAGAACACCTACCTGCCTCTTCAGGTACCTGTGGGCAACACCTGGGTGCCCCAACAGACTCTCTGTTGCATCCTAGCTGCTGCCAAGCCCTGCAGATGTCCAGATCCTTTAGATGCCTTGGTATCCCTTATGTCCCTTGTCTTGCTCTATTTCAGGTGACACAAGCGCACCGTCACAAAAAAGCCATCCTACAAAAACCTCTAGGGAATTGCTGGTGATTTCTGTGCATCCATTCACACTTGCCATCCTCCCTGCTCCGGTTCTGATTCACAGGGTGAAAAACAGGGATGGCCAACACAAAGCAGCTGACCAGGATTAGTCTGAAGGAGAGTTTCTGCCTTGGGAACTCAAGATAGGGGAGCTGGCCATCCCTGACCAAGTAAACGACATCACACACTTAACGTTGCTTCTTGCTTCATTTCACTCTTTGTTTAAGTCCACACTCAAGTCTGTTCTGAAAACTCTTTGCTGCCACACATGTGTGCCCCGTTTTATTACACTGGGACACTGACTGATGACTCAAAGGTAAAAGGAGAGACACTGCAGTGCCCATGAATCTGCACCTGTTCCCTTTGTTTTCATGTCATCCCATGCACACACCTTACTTTTCACACCTGATGTGACACTTTAACTCGGTGGAGATCAACTTGCCCATATCCAGTGGCAGGGGAGGCCTGAGATCCTCCATGGTTACCTGACCTGACCTCCATCCCATGAACGGTACAATAGCCTGCCCACATGCTACAGATCCAACATATTGTGGAAACATTGACCTTACCCTGTGCATATAGAAGGGCACAGGCATCTCCTTCTTGCCTGCAGCCCAAGTTGCTCCCTGGATCTGAGGAGCACCCAAGGAAAGAAGGGTGGCAGGAACAAGCTGGTTCTGTCTTTCCCAAAATCTCCTGAGGGCTGAGTGAGAAGCAGGTGTGCAGTAATGGTCCATGTTCGCATAGGAAGCCTATATATTATCATGCCCAGGTATGACTGATACTTACCTGGAGCAATGTCTGATAAGATGATGTTGTGGTCTCTTCCAGCAATGACTCAAATACCCTGCCTTATAGTAGCCCACCTGAACACCTCGAGCAGCATGCACAAGAACCATTTTTAACACTGCCTTTGCCCTCAGCTCTCAGTGCTACTTCAGACTGTCTGACTTTGGCAGACCTTGTACAAGAGGCAAAAAAAAAGGGTAATTTCAAAATTTACAACACAGAACCAATTTTAACCTGTGTCTTCTGGTAGAGGCAAGAAGACTCTGTTCAATATGTTGCTTTTCCATGCAACCTCCTCCTTCCATCCCAGGCTGCTCCATTAGTTTCTTTGTCTGAAAAAGTTCGGATAGAGTCAGAGGTTTCTGTTCAGTGACCTCCAGCTGCTCTCTGGTGTTTTGGTGAGAAGTTGGTGGTTATAAGGTACTAATTGACCCTTCTGAACCAGAGTCCAACGCTTTACTTCCACAAGGGGGGCACTCAGGCTGTGATACTGCCCAGGGGAGACAATGACAGGGGAGGACTATTAAAAACCTGCAGTTTCATCATAGGTAGAATAGAAAAAAAAAAAAAAAGAGGAATGAAAGAACTGCTCCAGTGTTCCCTCTTCAAGTTCTTGCTACTCCCAATAAATTATTAACCTCAGTGATTACAGTAATATTTAAAAGAGTGCACTAAAGCAGTAAAGATGGGCTAGTTGTTGAAGTCCTATTTCCTCATTGCACATTCCCTCCTTTCCCCCCCGTGCCAGCCCTGCTTCGCCGAGGGCTGAGCTCCTGGTGGAACCCTTTGGTGCGCACATGCAGGAAGGGAGGTCAGGCTTGTTTTGGCAGTTCCAGCAGCATTTATCCCAGATAGCAGCTGAATTTTATCAGTTGGTTTAGCCTTTGGTCTGCCAGAGACAAACTATTATTTCACTCCTCTTTAGAAAAATAATACTCGAGTCGCCGTTAAGGAAAAACGGGTGGCGGGTGGGGAGGGAGGGAGGGAGGGAGGGAGGCAGGGATGGATGGATGGACGGACGGACGGATGGATGGATGGATGGAGGGAGGAGGAGGAGACCGGGCAGGAGCGGTGCCAGGCGATGCCGCCGCATCCAGCGCTGATCCCTGCGGCGAGCGCCCTCGTGTGCCGGCCGCACCGCACAGCGCCGCACCGCACAGCGCCGCACCGCGCCCCGCGGGACCCCGCCACGCATGGGCGCCCACCCTCCGCCCCCTCCCTCCCCGCCCTGCGCCTCGGCTTTTTTGGGTATCCTGTGTCTGTTCCCCCCCGCCCTCTCCTACACCCCCCACTCCCACCCCCCCTACCCCAAGGGGCGAGTCTGAGGAAGGAGCCGCTTGACAGGTCCGCCGACGGGAGGAGGTTGGCATCCCTTCCCTGCGAGCGGGGTGTCGCCTGGCACCATCCATCTGTGTCTGGGCGGAGAACATAAAATTAAGTAATGGATAAAGGCCAAATAAAGCATTAATAAAGTCAGTTCCTTAGTCCTCTCTTCAGGTCTCAGGAATAAATCGAAGAGAGTCTCGTTCTCCTTATGAACTCCTCACTAACTAGAAGAGAGATAGGGAGGGAATTTTTATGAATGGAGCGATAGGATGAGGGGTAACAGTTTTAAACTGAAAGAGGGGAGATCTAAATTAGATATTAGGAAGAAATTCTTTACTATAAGGATGGTGAGACACTGGAACAGGTTGCCCAGGGAAGTCGTGGATGCCCCGTCCCTGGAAGTGTTCAAGGCCAGGCTGGATGGGGCTTTGAGCAACCTGGTCTAGTGGGAGGTGTCCCTGCCCACAGCAGGGGGGTTGGAACTCAATGATCTTTAAGGTCCCTTCCAAACCAAACCATTTTGTGATTCCTTGATTCCTCTCCTGGCGCTGTGAAAAGTAGCTACTCAATAAGGGATAAATAGTTTAATTTAGTTAGAGTAAATTTCAACTTCATTCACCCCTCAGTCTTGTCAGTGATGGAGGCTTTGTTTGCAGAATAAGAATACAAGTAGTGATTATTTTCCTAGGTTCATTTGAATTTGTTCACCTTGAACACAGTTTCTCCCAACTGAGCACAGACATCCCAGCAGATCCATCTAGCAGAAAAAGGTATGATTTTTTTTTTCTTATTAGCAACTTTCATACTAAAATTGCAGCAAGGCAAACACAAACCCCAGATATGAAATACAAATAACAAACAATGCCCAGATTAGAAACTTTATAGAGATTACATTAGGCCCTAGAACAGGGCCCCTGACTCTTGTCAGAGAAGTGTTATCTTGAGATTGTCAATGCATGCTTCAGGGTAAGAGTGACTTTGTCCCCAGAGACCTACGGGAACATAACAAGTGACATCAGTCATATTTTGGAGACTGCAGAGCCTAGTGTCACTAAATGTCAGCTAAATCTCTGTACATGGCTCTCTTCAAAGAGTCATTCCAGAAGTGCTGAAAGGTGAGGGGGGCTAACTAAGCCAATTAAAGAAACATTTACTTAGTAGGGGAAGGACACAATGATCTACAGACCAGGTATATACCAATCTATTTTCTTTTCCTTGAGTTTCCATCAAGGCCGAAGTGGGTGGGAAAAAATGCCTCTCTACCAGAGGTAAGACATTAGCTGACGAAAGGCAGGAGGCTTATGCCACAGCAATGGCCATTTTTTTTCCCCCTAGAGCTGATGTTCTGTCTGTTCCACCTCGGCATTCCTTGCGAAGCCAGAGACAACGCGCCAGTCTGCCCAAACACAAAAATAAAATGCCAGACGGGCTTCTTTGGGAAAAGCGAAGTTCCATGTGAAAGAGGAATTGTAACTAGAATTTACAGGAATGCTAGCAGTCATGCCATCAGGTCCTCCAACCCCAATCCTACTTGCTTTATGGTAAATAAAGAGCAGTCCCAGGGACACGACAGCTACAGCAGCTCCTTATTAGGCCCTTTATTCATAAGTCTGAGCTCTTCAGAAATAATTAAGTGGAGAGACATTTTACGGTATTGAAAACAAACCTTTGTATTTTCTTGGTGAAACCAGTGTTTTTCCTTTCACAGAAGCTGACTCATGTGAAAAGTATCCACAGAGGAATCATGCAAATATACTTAGGGATACAAATAGACTGGGCTTTGTCAATCAGTCCCTTGTCAGTTATGAATGGGACAAAATTCTGCTCTGGTGTCAGTTGACGGTGTAGTTTTGAGTATCAAGAAGGAATGAAAGCAGAGGTGTTCTTGCAGGTCCAGCCAAAGAAGTTAAGAAGCCAAGCAATTTGGTTTTTTTACTGTTAAAAAAACCTGGAGGTTACTGCTTCCCAGCAAGGTACAGGCATGCAAATGGAAACCACGTTTGGGCAAAGCCACCAGCTTGGTAACACCTTCTGCAGCAGCTCAAAGTGACTTCGCTGACTTTGCACTGAAGCTGATTAGCTCACCAAGTCTGTTCACTTGGCTCAGCTGAGGACACGGCAACCTCCCACCCGAAGTCACTCGCAAAGGGGAGATAGGCAGCAACACCTAAAATTAGGAAAACCCCTTTCTAAAAAGATCATGAGTCTGAGCTTTAAGGGAAGAATTTGCACACGACATCCTTATCTGGGATCTGAGTTCAAGGCTGCTCGTATCTTGGTTGTTGGTTCAGTTCATTATGGAGATAAGTCCAAGCTGTGAAGTTTGAATCTGGACCAAATTTCTCCATGGTTTGAAAGTGTTTGGCTCCATTATTTTGGAAAGGACCTGTCACTGCTTCTAGGTCTTCTAACCTGAACAGCAGATATAGACATAATAAAAAGAGAAATTAACATTAGGAAGTCACCATAACTGTATCAGGCTGAACCCCCAACACTTTCCAGAGTCTCTAATTTATAAAGAAAGAAGAAATAGTAAAGCATAAACAATAACTGAAACGCAGCCAACATGTCAATCGGCACAGTGTACTTATTACGTAGCAGCTATAAATACGTTCTGCTAATGCAGGAAGTTTGGAGCAAGTACAAGAGCAAAGGCAATTAGCTATACTTGCTGCAATTATGAGACATTTGACAAAATAGTGTTTGATATTTGAAAGTATATAATTACCTGCAGAAGATCCCTATGAAAACTGTTTGTTTAGTATGATGAATGTGGCAGCAAAATCATGTTCTGTGTATATATATCTCTGTGGCAACACCACTCCACATCACTGAGGTATAGATTGTACAACTTCGGGTGACCCAAGATAGGAAAATGATAAGAGATAACAGAAGGGCTGAGATAGAAAGCAGAAAATATGGAGAGAGATGGAAGCCAGTGGCAGCCCTGTTTAGTCAGCACAGGCTGTGAAAATGAAAGACAGGTCTGACACTTGGAGTCATCACTTCAAAGGGTCCTTCATGCTTGGGCCTATGGAAAGTGAGCCTTTTGGGTCAGCAATGGGGATATTCTTTGGGGACATTCATAGAAAATTTGGCTTCTTGTGATAAGCAATTGAGAAGTCTGGCCTCAAACCTACAAATGTTAAGCAAGGGGAAAAAAACTTATAAATGTAGAGCATGTTCCTAAGCCTACTGTATTCCATTAAAGACTTCATCAACATCATCTGGCTTCGTTCGGCCTTAGAGTCATTATTACAATTACTAACGAGAATGTAATACCACAAAGCAAGGTTTTGCAGCCAATCTTTTCTCTGCATCTCAGCCTTGATTCTTCTTCTAGGGATAACTTTCTTACACAGTCACCATGTTTCTCTTGGTTGACAAAACAAACCCCATACATCAGCTATTGGATACACTCCATACTACACTCTTTATCATGTTCATTTTAGACATACACTGACATCATGCAAACTAGGTAGGCAAGTGTTTGGCTTCATTTTAGGAAATGTTAAAGTGTTAAAATGCAGCTGAAACTGAAAGTAACCAGACTGGCTATTTTTTGACGGTTCAACAGTGGGTAAAAACATGAACGTGAATTAGAGTGAAATAGCAAAATGGAAACCCTAGAGTCTGGAGAGGAATAAGGTAGCAAACCCAACTAATTGCCAGTACTACATGCTTCCCAGGACCAGAATATTTGAGCATCTCATGGGCTTTAAACTATTTATTCTGTCAACATCATAGATAGGTGACTAAAAGGCGTGCACTTCACAGATGGCAGGCTCTGGCCAGGGCATTTGTGGTCAGGAAGTGGTTGCAACCTGGTCTCCAAAGCACTGAAGCAAGGCTCTCATCCCAGACTGGGCAGCTTTCTGGGAAGAGGTGGCACACGGGCTCTGGAAGAAGCAAAGGCTGCCTCTCACTGCTTCTCTCTACTTTGTGTTAACGCCAAGGGAGAGGGAGGTTGCAGGGTAGAGCATGACCAAGGCCAGGAGGGCAAGCTTTATGGGAAAAGGACTATTGAAAAACTTAGAGGAAACCTATTATGAGAATGTAGTGTTTTTTCTTTCTATTTTTCCCGCCTGGGCTTGAGGCAGGGCTGAGCATTTCGGTCCTCTATGCGCAGAGCTCTCCCCGTGCTGCACTTTCCTCCACAGTGATTTACAGGCTGCTCTCCTCTACTTCATTCTCCTTCTCGGAGAGATTGCCAGTCCTGTCAGCATTATCCTCTCTGACACTTTGCTCTGGAAATATTTCAGGATCAGACATGTTTTCCTTGCTTTCGCTGCCTATATTTCTGGAAGGGCCATCAACCAGACAATGTTTTGCACCCGAGTCTGATGCCGGTGCCAGAACAGGGATGACTTAGCAGCCACTTAGTCTGCAGAGTCCAGTACCAGCCTCATCTACAAACAGTAGCAAACCTGAAAATCCAGGGGAAACAGGAAGCTTCTTGAAGTGCAAACCTTTACCTTATTCAGACCTTCTGGCTGCAGTTGCTGATGGAAAGGAATTTGCAGTGGGAATTGCAGATCAACCTAAATCTCCAACTAAATATAGTCTTGTGGTGGTGGGGGGAAGGAGGGGAAATATAGCGGTGCGGGGGAGAGCCAGGACTACTTTTTTGACACACAAAACCTATGTTGCGAGTAGTTAGGCATAATTAATTAATGATGAGCTTTCAATAGCAAAGTTTGTGTCTTTAAATTCTATCCAAGTAGGGCAGAGTTGAAGCAAGGGAGATTCTGTGTTCAAAAGACGCGTTACAAAGCCGTGCATGTTACAAAAAGAAAACACGCGTACGTACCAAATATTACTCATTGGATAAAAATAAAGCAAATGATTCATGATATTAAAGAACTCTATAAACAAACGTTGCAAAATGCCTGGGAAGACTTAACTAATTGAATTGCTAGTCGTTATGTTCCAGTCAACGTAGCCTTCCTCTAGCAGGCTTGAAAAACTATTGGGATGCCAATGGGAGGTTAGTGTGAACTGGAGAGGAAGGGCATGTAAAATAAGGGGTAAGTGCACACAATAATGTCATCTCTTCCCCACAGAACATGAAACATCTGAATGGTGTGTTTTCAGTTCTCTCATTCCCTCGCTTTGCAAGAAGACGTAGATGAAACCATTGATTTCCCGCAGATCTCAGGCAGAAACAGGCTCAAGGGAAGAGTGAAGGAATTGGGATTTTCATCTTAGCTTGTGTTAAAAGAATCATGAACTTAAACACAGTTTTTGTTTCAGAAAGGTAACAGAGTACTACCTGAAATTATTTTGCAAAAGTGTGATTTATGGCTGATGTCCATCTGGACAGGGCCCTCTTCTGTCTTATCCTCTGCATCATTTGGAGCTACTTCTACTCTTACTGCAGGGTTTGGAGATTTCTTGGAGAGTACTGAAGGTTCTGATCAAGCCTAAACCTGGGATGGCATAGTTTCATGTTCAGAAGACCTCCACGCTATGCCTCTTAGGATATCTTCATATTCTTCACTCTGGTGTGACCTCACTGCCCCTTCAAAACCACGGTGTCCACTTGGGCTATGGTAGATTCTTTCTGGAAGATGTTTTGGGGGAGCTGCTGGGAAGAGATTCAAAGTTCAAAGGGTTTCTGAAGACAGACCATGCCTTGAGATGCACATGAGTACTAAAAGGTACTTTAGTCTCTACCATTTACATGCCCTTTTAGGAAAAGGAAAGCTCCCTCAGGGGCCACATGGGGTCTAGGGAACTTGGAAGGTGAATTTTTAAGGTTTAAGATATTAGGGATGGGTCAAACTTAAACCCAGCCCAAATCATGCCTTGCTACACCTTTCCAGCTTGTCATCTGCACGTCCCGCAAATGTAAACTGCAATACTGGTAAGATACCAGTGGTGGGAATTACACTGGAACTGAGACCAACAAAATTTCAAGTGCCAGAAACTACAGGTCTGAAGTTTTACCTTACGTAAGTAATTTTGCTGGCAGTGTGGTGCTCAGTATCTACTACTGCAGAATGGTTAATGTGGGGCTCAGCTTGACACCGTGGTATGAAATATAGCAAAGGTGACAAAGTTATCTCTGCTCTGTTTATTGCCTGAATTCAGTTCCAGTGTTTATAAGACAAAGAACAGTATTCCAACAGCAGAGAAAAAAAAAAGATATTTAATTCAATAGTGCATATGAATAATACTTGAAAAGACAAATAGTGTTTGGTTTAGTTAATATATTGCTCATTAGTGAACCACAATACAGACATTTTTTAAAAGACTGCAATCACCATGACAACCTGATAACATTTAGTCACATCATTTCCGAATATGATTATCCTCCTGAAAAACTTTTCTTTTTTATGAAAACAGACGGCAGATTTCAAGTCTGTGGTCTGTTCTTAAGATAACCTGTTTGTTCCCTCTTTGAAAAGCACTGCAATGCAGTGGGAAAATGCAAGGAGAAGTGAGAGAAAGATATAAGCAGAAGAGGGAGACGTGTATTAAAATTGTAATCCCAAGTTCAAAGAAAATCTTGCTGTCCTACGCTGTAAAACCCATACAGAGGGGGTGATTTATTCACATAATTTAGACTGTAGGTTTTACTTCTAATAGAATCTTCATTGGAGTGCTGTGATCCCACGGTGGGGATAGGGATTCAGCAGCAATCAGATGGATGTCACTGCGAGACCAAAAGGAGATGGAGGTCAAGATCTTTGGGGACCCTCATTCTTGCAGTCCTTCAGCAGCACAGCAGATAAACCAGCTGCTAGTGTGAACCTGTGGGGTGATTCTGGGCCAGCCCGTGGGCAGGACTGTCTGACCTCCTTACTGACTTCTCCCTGAAACTCTGAAAAGCTCAAAATGCCTTGGGGCGCTGAGCAGCAGATATGTCAGGGGGGTGCAAACTTCTTGTTGCATGAGAAAGAGTGGGGAGGACGCCTGCTTTTTGTCCCATGGGCCGTAGCTGGTCCGGGCGATGGTCACACTGGTACACAAGGCACAGTGGCTGTGGTTGCTAACGCAAGGGAGGCAGGTCATCCTTCCCAGGATGGAGAGAGGTCACGTTTCCCTGTTTTCCTGAGAACATTACCTACTTCATTTTCTGAAGCAAACTAAGAGTACAGTAGCCTATGTCCGCTTGCAGCTAACATAGCTAAGTGACGTGGCTTGATAAATAGGTTGAATTTATCAGCAACCTCTGCTGTCTTACACTGATTTACTATCACCATCTCAGGCACTGCCAAATTATTATTTTATTGGGAAGGAAAATAGAGGTACCACAAAGTGACACTTATTCCTAAGAAGAATTTGGCAGGCAGCCGTGATAAGAAGGACTCAGTGGCCCGAGTCTGATCCTCCCAGTGGGACTGCTGCAGTGTGAGGATTCCCTTACTAGGATACAGCGGGAGTGGAGCCTGCAGCCCCCTTTGGCTGGCGTCCGTGGCATCTCATTAGGTTAACACATTTCGGGTGAAATGTTTGCAAACTCCAAATGCATGCAAACTTGCAATTGCCCCTGTAATTAATTGTGATTTTCTGACAGAAACTGTTGCAATTAGATGGTTAAGCACTCATGCTTCTGGTCCAGGCGGGATGACTGCTGGCAAAGTCACTAGTCAGGAATTTGCAGAAAGCCAAGGAGAGAGTGTGCAAGGGCTGTCAAAATTAATTTGGTCTAGGAGCCTGAATTAATTGAATTAATATTCAGGAGGGAAATAATGCATTTTTATTGTCCAAATTAATACAGATAAAGGACCCGAACCCATGGCTTGAATTCAGAATGCTTGGGATTTAGGAATGTGGCTTGATTTAGGAAGACATGGGGCTAGTCACCTTGAATATATTTGGCACTGAGGCTTTGCACCATTATTTCTGACTTCTCCTGGGCTGCACAGGGCAAAAATCACCCCCAGATCTTGTTTTCATGGGAACCCAGGATGTGATTCCCCCCAAAAGTGATTGATAGCAGTGCAGGGCTGAGCAGTCACTCTGCCCTGGTTCCTGGTTTTAAACAAGAATGTGTGGGACCTGGAGATTTCATAGGGACTATTAACAATGGAGGTGATACATAAGACCTTCCCCATTATTATCCTGACTGCAAAACAGCCCAGACAAGAGCTGGAACATGAAAAAAGACAAACGGTCTTGAGCAAGACATCATTGCCAGGGGTCAGACTGAAAGGGCCTCCAGGGAGCCCAGCCTGAAAAGCACAGACATCTAATAAGCTTGGTAGGGGCTCTACAGGTACCTCATGGGTGTTTGCTGTGGGCAATTGCCCCGAGAGTAATCACTGCTGGCATAGCAAAGCACTCCGTGCCTCAAAGACATTTAGCAGGCTGCCAAGACACCAGCTTTCCATGGCAGGAAGAAAACACCTGCAAATAATCCTCTTACTGGATTCTATGCTTCGTGGAGAGAGCACGGGCGCTGCTCAGACAGCCGTTGTCCAAACATGGGAGCACTTGCAGAACAGTATTGGGCCATGGAGGGCATTTGCAGAGCCCTGGCCTTGGCATGGCCAGGGGAGATACCAAGAAATGTTATAGACATCCAGGTGTTGGGGACTTTAGTGTGCCCACAGGCATTCTCAGGGGGATCACCCTGCAACAGGAGCACAATTTAACCCAATTAGTGCTTGGTGTTTGCTAGGGAAGGTGGCAGAGGGCAAGGAAAGAACAACGTGGTGTTTCTGTGTTGGCTTCCCTCGCAGGCTCTGGCAGGCTGCTGACGTGAGTTTCATCCCCGGCACCGCACTGGGATGGTATTTGGGAGTGTGTGATCTGAGGCAATGCAGCTCCACGCCAGGCACCAGCCTCCGACCTCTCAAAGAGATGCTCAGCTCCACTTGGCCCTCTGCACGGTGGGAGTGGGAAAAAGGGCCGAGGTTTCTTATCTCTTATTTCATCATTTTATTGCAATATTGTGGCTGATTAAGTACTTGAGAATGACTCTTCATGCAATTTTGGTTTTGCAAGCTCCTTAGGGACAGGTCCTTGTAGCCTGTGTTGCTCCATTTCAGAATGAATAAGGGAGGCTATGTTAAACTGCCCTTCAGGAATTAAAATTATGAAAACCCCGTAAAATTATTCAAAACTCCCCTTTCATATGCTCTTAATGCCGCCATGTTAACCTGCTTCTGGTTTTAAATGATAAAGATCTGTGCTCCTAAACTAAGGACAAAGATCTAGCCCAGAACCCCACGTTTCACAGGAGTTATAAACTCCTCAAGACAAGTGGCTCTAATGGAAACAAAAACAACTCTGTAATGGTAGCAGGTGCAAAATGAAGCAGTACATTAAAAATAGCCTGGCTGCATTCTCCTGTGGCATGAGTTCTACGCGCGTATCACTCCAAAATAATCCATTTATCCTTTCTCCCCATGGTTACAAGGAGCCGGCTCCGCGCTGTGTATCCTGCTGGGGCTCCGCAGTGAGACCTGCAGCAAAACCGCAGCCCGCCAGCCGGGCGCTCCCCCCGGCCCTCCATTCAGCATCAAACCCCTTCCCCTGCCTTCTCCCGGCTGCAGGTGGGGGAAGGACTTCCAGAAGCCAAAGCGTCTCTTTAGCCTCTGACAAGTGCTGAAGTTATTTCTAAGGTTATAAAGTTAATTTGCGTTGTGGTAAGGGACTGTTTCAGTTGCAGGGTTTAGTGATGGTGAGCCACTCTGCAGCTCTGAGAGCTGAGCAGCTTCCTATGAAAAAAGCATATTTCTCCTTTAAATTGGCAGCATTTTGCGAGGAGAACCCAGCTTTCACGGACTCCACCCAGCCTCTCTGCAACTTCTGTCTGCCATTTCTTCTCCAGGCCAAAACCCTCTCTTCATCCTAGGCTTCCTTTCTTTCTTTTC
The DNA here is from genome assembly GCA_025769975.1 of Gallinago jamesoni. NCBI lineage: Eukaryota > Metazoa > Chordata > Aves > Charadriiformes > Scolopacidae > Gallinago > Gallinago jamesoni. The sequence goes on from JAOQGH010000012.1 coordinate 105,435,412, forward strand.
TTTAGAACTCCTGTTTGGTGTCATCTGGACCTCACAGGATATTTTTTCAGAATGCCTTCCCATATTTGCATTTGGCAGTCACATACTCAGGCCAGCTGACTCAAAAGTGATGATGGATGTAAATGCTGCCATGATGCTAAAATCATGGAGCACAGTCCTGGTGCCTCTGGATCCATCCCGTGGGCAGTCACACAGCCTCATCCAAGTGAGGCTTTTGTTTGCCCCGATGTTCACTGAGGGCTCCTCTGAGTCTTGGTTGACTGCAAGACTCATGTTACTAATAAGTGGAAACATCTGAATAAAAAATTTTCAGGCAAATTGAAAACTTGCAAATAGTTCATTCTCTTGCTAGTCATTAGGCAATGGGAAAGAGCTAAAAGACACCATTTTAATGTTGTTAATATGAGCAGTCTTTGGAAGTTCAATTGTTGATCACTTATATTTGTTCCTTTTCCCATTGGGTCAGCTCTCATCCCGGCTTGTTGCTCTCAGCAGGCAAGGGTATTAGACCAAAGGCCTGGAGTAAACCAAAGGAACTAAGGTCCTAGTCCTTTCCACAGGGGCAGGGTTTGTCTCTAGACTTCAGCCTTTTAACAGGGCAACTTGTGTCTCTGCTGCTTAGTGCAACAGTCTGTCAAGCCGTGGATTCAGAGGATGTCAATGAAGTTCATCTGCTGACGGCTGAACAATATTTTATCTAGATAAATGTTTCACAGGGCATTTCCCAGTTGGTGAGCCTGGAGGTATGAGGCCCTTACTGCAGTTGGTTTATATCACCCATCATAAATCAACTCTTCTAGCATAAATCAGCTCGTCACAGCTTAGTGCCGTCTTGTGTGCAGGTCTGGGTGACAAAGACTTGCCTATGAAAATGCAGTTTGCTTGGGAGGACCTGCTCCTGCTCCTGTCCCTGTCCCAGGGGTGTATGCAGCAGAGCTTGGCTCTGGGAGCCCCCAGTGACCTGCCTCTCTCTTCCAGGGACTGGCCATCCCAGGCTGGCTGATGTCCAGGCCAGTGTGAGGAAGTGGAGCTGCACGAGGGGACACTTTCACATGCTGTGGTTTACCCACAACCAGCAAACATAGCTAATTTGCCTAAAATAAGAACTGCAATTCAAAACACGGGCTTCTCAAGCTGTTTGGAACAGCAGGTTTGACTCTGTAACTGGATGCTAGATTTTTATCCTTGTTTGAAGCTAGAAGATGAGTCAATGAGGCGAGTGATTTTTTTTTTTTTTTAATGGCACATATCAATTCACGAGCTTCTAGGAGGGTACATGCCAAGCCCCACAGGACAGCCAGCTTGACTCTCCGGCAACTGACTCTCTCCTTTGTGGGCTTGTTTTCCTCTGATGGCTGGACTTTGGCTGGTGAGCTCAGTATTTATAGTACCCTACTACGGTGAGGAGAAAAGGCTTTGCCTGCCTACCCACTCCGGTCAGCTGGCCCCACCTGCAATGCCTGCACTTCAAACACTCAGGGTCTCCACTAAGTATAAATAAAAAAATTAATTCGTAGTGCCAGTCTTGTCCATCAGCATTTGCAGCCTTCTGGATGTACCAGCAAAGCAGCTGGAGATACTGGCCGGCACTCGGTTAGCCAGGCTTTATTGGCAGATGCTTAACATAATGTAGCCCTTCCCCATGGCTGAAGATTTCTGTAAGCTTGGAGGCCTTGCTCATATTCCAAATCCATGCTCTGTTTATATTTTCTTTGTCTTGAACAAAAATTGGCCCCATTGTGTGGGAGCAACATTGGAAAAGAAAAACAAGAAACATCCACTGAGGGAAAATGGATATTGTGGGAGCTGAGGAAATGCACATACTTTGCTGATTCCATTTTCTGATGATGTCAGAGTCAAAGAATATCTCTAAAAAAAAACCCCTTAGCAACTTGGAATCAAAAGCTCTGTTCATCACGGTCTCTTGTTAAAAGAAGAAATGTAAACAATCTTCCTCGCCACCCCCCCCCAGCCTCCAAGAAACGAAATCTGTCTCCATTTGGATGGACCTTTAGATGGAACTGAGGGTATGTCTCCAGGGAGGGAGGCGTTAATGTACCGGGGGAGGGATGGAGGGGAGGGGGCAGGAAAATTTGATTGTGCTATGTGAAATGCAGGGATTCAAGCTGCTGCTTTTCATGGATGCTGAAGAAGGGCGGCCTGACACTTTACAGATTGGGTGTAATATACAGGAAATTTGTCCTTTCTGCCAGAGCAGTCTAGGGATAGGGCTACCCCCCACCCCCCACCCCCCCCCAGCCACTTTGCTTGGCTGGTAAAAGCTCAGGAGAAAAGGGTTAAATAAATGTTTGTGATATGATAAGGTGCTTGTTTATTCAAGGGATGACAGATTATTGGCTCCCAAGGCAGGGTTGAAAAATAGTACAAAGGAGCTGGCGTTCCCTTCACTGATGTGATTTCCTCCTAAGGTTTTGCTCTTTGGTAGGAACAATATGCGCTGGGAATTAAGAAGGATGACTTTATTTCAGACTGGAACAGACAGACTAAGAGCTGCTTTCTGGAGTCATTGACTCTGTTTTTGGTTTTGTGGGTTGTTGTTTTTGTTTTTTTTTTTAGCTTTCTTTTCCTTTCTGCTGAACTTCGTCTCCCAAACTCTTTGGAAATGGGGTTATCTCCCTTCCAGGAGGAACACCCAGCATGGCAAGCTGACTGGAACACTTCAGATTAGGGGTTTGACCCTTTTACGTTGTACATAATTTTCTATTTTATCACCACGTCTCTAAAGCTAGCTCCTGCTTCACTGCCCTTGGATAAAAGCTTAGGTCCCAGCCGAGTGCTGCACGTAAGTCAACAAAAGCCAGGCACTACAACAGAGCTGATGGCTGCCACAGGACTACACGCACTTCTCGCAAACCAAATTCTCCTCTTGCAAAAATGCCAGTGAAATCCAGAACAGCTCTCTGTGATTCGAGTGCAGCGGAGAGACACCAAGTCGCAGGGCTCACCCAGCCTCCGTGACCCCAGGGAGTGATGCTGCTGCAGGACCATGGGGCCAGGGCACGATGCCTCCAGTGTGGCCAACCCTGAGGATCTGAGCTTTGAGCTGATCCTGGCCACAGCTTGTAGGTAAAGGTGGAAAAGCAGTCACTTCAGGTGTCCTAAATTGTCTTCAGTTGCCCCTCCAGTGTGGGCTGGGGTGAGCTCCCCCCTCCACCATGCAACGCTTTAGGCTGAGGGGCTGGGGAAAACCTTGGAGAGCAGGACACTGCACAGGGTTGGGGTATCCCTCTCTAACCAGGGCCAGCAGTGACAGCAGCAATGCCCAGACCTGCCGTGAGAGCATCCACACACCATGGGCAGGTGGGGATTTGGGCAACAGTGAGTATTTCCCACCACTTACATCTCCCCAGACACGACCTGCTGGCCTGCAGCCCTAGGATGACACTCCATCAGTGCCACCGGCCAGGGGGCCCTCTTCACATTGAGACTTCACATATTAGGACAAATACGCATCGTCTACTCACAGCACAGAGGAAGACGAGGGGAGGATTTCTGCTTCTCGGCGGCGGGAGACGTGGGTGACAGCTCACTGGAGGGGATGGCAGGGGAGGTGTGGTTCTGCTGGCACCAGTACCCAGGCTGTCACCCGCGGCACAGCTGCGATGTCCAAGCTGCACCGAGCTGGCAGCTGCGTCAGCGCGTTTCTGGTGCTGCGGGAGAGCACGCAAGTGGCCGCTCAACGGAAAAATCAGGCAGCAGTTCCCATGATCCTGGGGTAAATGACAGTTAAGCCACACATTTGTTTTCAATGCTTGGATCTCGCACCGGATTCCTTTTTTTTTAAATGAAAACTATGCCAAACATCTTTTATAATTTTTTTTTTTCCTTGAGCAAATATGCGAGCAATCCAGCAGTGGAGTGCCAGAAAGGGGTAAAGAAAGAAAAAAAAAAGAAACCAACCCACCACAAAAAAACAAACCACCACCACACACATGCACACAACAAAATTTATTTAAAGGCTTAAAAGAGGCCAAGTAGCTTTAAACACTGGTAGGACTGGGCTATTGAACTCCAGGGGGTGGGTGTGTGTGTGTGTGTGTGCGTGTGCAGGGGAAGGGAGAGAGGGAGAGTGTCTACATATGTCTTGGGGAGATGCATGGAATGACTTTCACACTGTCTATCCCCTTCAGGTACTGCACTGCCTTGCAGATAAATACACGTACAAATAAAGTTTTGGGTTTTTTTAAATAAAATAAACTGGGGTCTGAATCAAAACTTGGCTCTTGGAAGGAAAACTCTGACTCATTTAATGGGTAAACCCAGGAGCAAGCCATGGGAGCTAGCTGATCCACATGCTTCTTCAGCGCCACGGTGGCGTGGGCCCAAGCAGCAAAGACACTGCTCCAAATATCCTTGGAGCTGTATGCACTCACGGCAAACAGAGATCAAGCAGAAATGGGGTGCGGGCTGTGCTAGAAGGTGGATTAACGTTCAAAGGCCGAGTCAAAGGAGAGAGGAGATAAGGCGAACGGCGTCATACCAAAGACAGCTATTAAATGCAGTGGTAATCTGCTGAGCCACAGCCAAACAGAGCCTTTTTGCATTGTTGGACGCGAATAACTCAGGGACAGATGGGGGGTGGGGGATGGATGGGTGAAGGTCCACCTGAAGGCTTGCTCCTCAGCATTTCTAGGCACACGAAGTTAACTTCCCCTCTACTCCGTTCTGGTCCTGCTAGACCCATCACTGTGGTACCCGAGCCTTCTGCCTTGAAGGAGATGTAGCTGAACGTTGATGTTGGCAAACATGTGCCAGACCCTGCTCCCTCATGTATGAAGTGGGGGTCCCTAGCCAGCCCAAAACCCCAGAGAAAAGGGGTCTGTAAGCCTTGTCTCCCCTACAGATCCTCATTGCAGCCTCTGATAATTTAACTTTCCTGTTCCTAACAACTTTTCATCACAAATGCTTAAAGAATTTCTACTGGCTTAAATCTCCTTTGAATATTAAGATATTACTTTTTAATTAGTATTCAGTTATTAATATAATAAGAGAAACACCTTGTCAGGTTTCTGCCACAATATTGGATTAGCCTTTGTTTGGATCTTGTTTCTTTGTGTATCCTTGCTAGCTTTTATGATCCCGTTACCTCTGAATGAATGGTATTTTAACATACTTTCAATCTTTTACCATCTCTATGCCTTCTCCTGCACTGCCACAACATTTATTAGGACTGGGAGGCCAGACCATCCTAAAACCATGTCCTGGGCTTACTACCACATCAATACAAAGGCATCAGAATCATTTTAGCTCTACAGGATTTGTGCAACTATTAACAAAAACTCTTCGATATGCCCCTTGCCCCCTTGCACCCAATGCCCATGATGTTTTCATGGGTCATTTATTTTTTGGTGGGCTGCTGGTCAGGTGCTTAGGAAGGAACGGTGCCTACATATCCCAGAAAATTGTGTTTGGCAGTTTACAACAGGTATTTCTATGGTCTTTTTGAGAGTTGTCCCTGCTGCTCTGCACTGGAGCGGAGGTAATGCTTCCCCAGCTGGACACCCTCTGTCCCAGTCGGTGGAGTGAAGTCAGTTCACACCAGGGGCTGAACTTGTTTGAACAAACATTGTAAAATATCCAGCTCTGCAATGTGTCAGTAATCTCTGCCAATAGAAATATTCTTACACATGTCCTTCAGCTGCCATTTATGCTTAGCCACAAAAAAAAAAAGGGGGGCAAATTTTATTACACACACATACTCCTGCTCCTACTTATATGAATAAGCTATCCCAGCCCAAAAAGCAACAGCTCAGGATGCAAACAATTTCTCCTATATTGGGAGAAAAATAAAGCATCAATGGGATTGCATATTTTTAGTTCCAGCTTTTGTTTTCAGGATGCTCTTTCAATTTGGGGGTCAGGTTAAGTCAAATATTTCCATGCAGTGTTTCGAGAGGAGGAGAACAGACACCCCTCTGGCTGCTGAGCTATTTCTCTTCTTGGACGTGAAGTTGGTCTTCAACCAAGTCTGGTTAACAGGTTAACGGAAAGTCAGGGGAAGGTCTTGTAGGATACAATATTTCTTCTGTAAGAGACTGTGTGGAACCAGAGGAGAAGGAGGTTATGTCCTGAGGCTGCGTCTTTGCACCAGCCTCACCATCCATCAGGGAGACCATTGGCCGAGGCTGAACATTTGCCTCCTCACCAAGGCTGTTGCTACTCAGCGTTTGGGTGGGATCTGAAACCAAAGGCTGGCTCGTCAGGTTTGCACAGGTCACAAAAAGTGGCAGACTGCAAACCCTGTCACCCAGGGACGTCCAGGCCCCCCCTGCTATTATGTGGCATGGGGCCAGGAATTAAGGGAGCTCTTGTCCCCACAGGCCGATTATTCCAGCCCCAAGCCCACTTTCACCATCATCCTGCACCAAAACGGTGCCAACTGAGCATGGCATGTGCCCTGTCTGCCCCTGCCCACCGTGGCACACAAGTGGCAAATACTTTCTGGACTGCCATCACTGTGATGGCTGATTAGCCTTCCTCCTTCCCCTTACCCCCCACCCCAAGGAATCACATGCTGAAAGCTGGTACAGTTCTGCAATGATAGGGATCACAACCAGCAAGACTTTGATTACGGCCTTTTGAAGACGAGCCAAAGGCTGCTGTTTACCACATCCCCCTGTCACCCCTGGTCATACGACTGCCTGGCACTGCCTCTGGGGCTGATGTACACTCTCTGCTTCCCCGGTACAGCTCTGTCCCATCAGAGGTGTCATTTTTGCCCAGTGCAGGGGTAATTCCTTCACTTGCAGGGAAGCAATCGATCACGTATGCAGCCTACTTCATGCACAGCGGCACTAGGAGCCCCCCCCGGCCCCCTCCCTGTTGCAGGAGAACTAATGATGCCGTAGCAGCCCAAACTTCTGGAATTTCCTGGCTTTTCTTAATCTGAACATCTCATTAGCGTTTATTTGCAGATGCATATCCTTGTTCTCTTCTCACACAGGCTGCTGTAAATCACCGCTGCTCCGGCTGCAATCAATGCAGTCACCTCAGAAAGGACAGGCCAGTTCCCAGAGGCAGGGGGACTGCTGCCAGCCCCTGCCAGAAGCAATGTCTTCTTCACCACAGACTGAGCCTCCCAAGCTAATTGTGTCATCTCCGGAGCCCAAAGCGAAACCCAGCTCCTCATCGAAAGTTTCCTCTCACCATCTTCACTAAACTCAACCCACAGACCTTCAGGGACTTGCCCATTGCTTGTTCCTACCTGGAAGAAGGGCCATCTTGCTACCTTTTTTTGGGAACAATGGATCCAGCCAGCTTCATGATAAAAAGAAGAGTTTTTTGGCAAACAGACTTTGAATAAGAAAATGCTTTATTAGAATGCATAAAAAAATCATTACTATCATATGAACTTGAAAGATGAGTAGCTTTATTTTTAGCTAAGTAGGAAATACTGAGGTTAGTGCATTCAGAGGTTGAAGATCAAGTGGCAAAATGGTTAAAGCGTAAACAAGACTGGAGAGAGATGAAAGACGGAGCATCTGTCTTCTCCTTATTTGTTCATGGTGATCACTTACAGTCTATATTTTTGCAATGGTGACAACACTGCATTTTAAACAGAAATGAATGGTGAATCGGTCTCCAGTTGTTCACACATAGCATACAGTGCCAATCACACCACAAGTAGATTATCCAAATGATGGGAAAATCTCTTCTGTTGGAAAACAAGTACTGTGTTTATAGGATTTAAGCTCCTCTTCAGCAGGAGGCCCAAATACCCAACAGTGGAGCAGAGAGGCAGAGACAGAAGAAATCTAATAGGTCACTGCTTTGAACCACAGGTGGTCCACCTTGCCCAGCTCCACATTCAAACTTTCTTAAAGACCAAAGTTTCCAAAAGATCAAACTTTCCAATAGATCCAAATGATCAAAGCATGAGCCTGTTGGCCAAGCTGCCTCCTCTCTCCAGCGCTGCTGCTCAAGCTTCCCAGGTCTTTGAAAATCTGTCCCCTCAAGTCCTTCTTGGAGGGTGGCCCAGGCACCTGGTGATAAGCTTATCACTGCCCCACTGTCCCTCCTCATGGTGGGGCCAGAGCTGTCTTCCAAAGAGGCACCAGCACTCGCAGACGTGCTCACCATCGCTGTCTCTGGCATTTGCTCTGGGAGGCAGACTCCCACATTGCAGCCAAGGCCTCACTGCTGAAAACTGAAGCTCCAGAAGAGACGTTTCTCCCCTACAGAGCTCTGCCCTCCCTCTGCCTCTCCTCTCCTCTGGGCCTTCCTCAATGCACTGCAGTCCCACCCCAAAGCAGAAAACCCTCTGAGACGACTGTGGCGGGTGACTGAAGCCCACCCACAGGGAGCCGTGACTGTAGCAAAGCAGCCACTTACCCTCACCGTCCCTGCACTCCTGGGAGCAGGATGGATGGGACATTTCACCACAGGGCACACCCTGGAGCCATGGGAACCTGGTCTAAAGCTGCAGCCACCATGAAATAACACACCATGGAGATAAAGTCCAGCCTGGGACAGCCCAGCACCCAAGCATCCCCAGCGGCTGTCCCCTCTGTCCCCAAATCGGGTGTGGGCCATGTGGCCACCTGGCGTGTCCAACCCAGTCTGCTGTGCCCAGCCTGGTCAGGCAGAAGAAGATATTTGCCTCTTACGCTCCTTGGAGAACATTCCTCAGATAAAACTGGGTTCATAACTCATCAAAATATACTAAATTACAGGAAAGCTGTAAAAAAAGAAACCTATAAACTGTATGCAGATACAAGATACACTGAAAGACATAACCGTAAATCAATATACACCTCATAAGAAATCTTGCTATACTTAATGTGTACAAAATATGAAGCAAATAATTACATATCAGTGTATATTTCTACAGGCTGTTTTGGTTTGGTTTTTTTTTTCTCTCAGCCTGAGATGAAAGCTAGCATTACAGATTTATTCTAGTGGAAATGCTGATGTTTGTGTGAAGTGAACTCTTTCTTTGTTTATGTAACCCCGGGTTTTCAGCTACTTTATCAAATAACTACCTCTTCGTATTTGCTGGCTGGCAGAAAACCTTAGCTTTGTTCCACAGCTCTAGTTACGGTCAGGATGATACAACAGGCACGTGGTTAAGGGGATTTTAAAGCAGCTAAAATGCCCTGGGAGTGTTTCTGTCTCTAAAGATGGCAAATTTTGTGGTGGTGGTCTGTGGGATAAATGTCCCACAAAGGAAGAAGGAGGAAGGTGGTGGTTAAAGACTCTCATTTGTACAATGCTTTCCCTCTGAAAAGACAATGACTTCAATGCTTTAATTTTTGGTCACCCCTGAAGTCATCAGGCAGTTGGATGAGATGTTGGTTGTAGGTCCCTTCCACATGAACTATTCTGTTCTAGTCACCTTCTTATCCCCGCCTTGTGGCGTAGCACGACATGACCTCCTGACACAGGCCTTGCTTTCATACCTTTACGGAGGCTGAAGAGGGGTCTTCTTGCTTTTCATTGCCACCATGTCTCTTAGGCACTAGAAGGGAGGACCTGTGCGCACAAGTAAACCACCTGCGGTGTTGAAGGCAATCTGAAACTCTGTCCGTCCTCCCGAGTTTACCTCCTACACAGGTTGTCCTGATGAGCTATTCACAACCTTACTGGATCCAGCCCAACATGGACCCCTAATCAACAATGCGGGGTGGGTGGTGGGTGAGTGCAACAGGCCAAACTAGCAGAAGAGATGTTCTGAGTGGAGTGAGCATTTCAGGTTCATGCTGCCTACCTCGCTAGCACACGCGGCCTTTCCGTTCAGGTTACAGGGGAAACTCTTGCAGAATGAGACCCTAAGTCTTCCACGCAACAAGTACAACTTCTGCAGAGCCCATATTAAACAAGGGATTAGCAAGCTCTATCAGGGCAATCTTACACCAGTTTTATCAATATTTATGTAAAACCACCTTTCACATTTTTATATATATACATATAATTGCTACTTTTCTTATTGCCCCACTCATTAAAAAGCACTTTTTTTTGTCTCTGCTTAATATAATTTTGCCATTTTCTTTTCCCTGCCTAAAACAAGAGGTTGCCTTTTTAATAGGTTACCTACTGAAGAAAATATGAAATATTTTTTCCACACCTTGCCTAAAGTTGTCCAAAATGAAACAGTGGCAGGGTCATGTACATCCAGATATGTCATGGCTGTAAGGGTAGTGGGGAGAGAAGCCTGTCTGTAAGTGGGGGGTATGATTCATTTGGGTAACAATAGAGTCCACTGCCCTTTTCTACCAAATGTTTTTAGTTTGCCTCAAATAAGTCATTGTCTAACTTGTATAAATCTTTCTATTGCTTCTTGAATAATTGTTGTATATTTGGGAAAAATATTTTTTGGTTTTTATAAGGGGGGAAAAAAAATGCTGATTGCAATCACTTCCAAATAACACTTAACTCCTTGACAGAAGGTCAGCAGGAGGGTTTGTGTGTGTGTGTGTGTGTGTGTGTGTTTTCTTTCTAATCTGTGAGCTGTTCCCTGAGAGACACATTGAGAACTGGGGCTTGTCTGCTGACATGTTTTACACAGCTGATCCATTAGGATCCTGCTCTTCCTAGCCTCCCTGGCACCGCTTTGATCAGCGACATGTTTAAAAAAAAGAAAAAAGAAAAAAAAAAAGTAAAAGGCACTTCTCTGATCAGGAATCCCTCCCCTCCACTAAATCATCCCAGGCACTTTAAAGCTATAGGAACCACTGAGGGACCCCTCAGCTCTGCGAGGCTTCACGACAGCTCTATGCTAAAACATCCAGACGTGAGACAGGAACGTCTTTTGCCCAGTGGCCTCTTCTGCCCAGCTCTGGGGTTAACCTCTTCCCTGCCCAGCGGGGAGCCCCTGCCAGCCTTCTCTGCCACATGTCTGCCTTTCTGATGGGATGTGTCTGGAGGGACTCGGAGCTCATCGCATACTCTGGGCTAAAAGGGCAAATGCTGGCGCAGTTTCACCTCACCTCCCTGCCTCCTTGCAAAAACTTGCCTCACTTGGGAAGTTTGGCTGCTGCAGGATCCTGTTTCCCATTCCCATTCCCATTTCCTCAATGCTTCCCATTGAGGAGGGAAGTTTTCTTTTTTTTTATTTTTGCTGAGCGCTTTTTCCAAAGGTCAGCCAGAAAAGCATATGGCGTGTCCCTGGGGGAAGGCACTGAGAGGGAAAAGGGAGATGAGGGGACATCATGAGCAGGGATGGGTGCAGGTGTGCATGCTTAGGTTGCCACCAAGATATGTATGAAAATGTGATTGTAGGGACAAGTTTGCAGCGTATCTGTCCCAGCCAGCCTAACAGCTGACAGGAGGCAGCAGGGGCAGAGAGGTTTTGGATAAGCTGTGGATGGTACAAAGGTGGTGAGTGACGCTCTGTCCACGTGGGAGCATCCTCTGACAGTGCACAGGGTAGACACCGTCAAGCTGTGGCCATGCCTGTACTTAACTCCTTACAACATAAACACAACCAGACAAGGCCTCACCAGGGGGTGAATGAAACCCTATTATGGGTTATTCCCAGCAGCCAGGGCTAAGACTTCCCAGGTTCAGCTGAGCATGGTTGCTTGCTCCTGTATAGCCAGATGCAGCAGTGGTCAGGGACTGCTGAGAGATGTCACTGCTTTATGCTTTGGCAAACCCTGTATGATAGAGCCAGTTTCCTTAGCTGTTTGATACCAGTTTGGATTATTAAAATCCCAACATCTTCTTTGGTGTTTGCTGAAGGCACACATATAGGAACAGAGGCAGGAGCACAGCATAAAGAGCACTCCCAAGAGGAAAGGGGGGAGAGTTGTACAGAGGTCCAGGGGTCTCCAGCTGTGAGTGGGGAGGTGAGGGCAGCCTGGTATGCTGATGCTGCTGCTGTGACAATCCAGATCAGCTTCCCCATCCCTTCTCTTTTCATGTCCCTGAGCCTGGTGGTATCTTCAGATTGGTCACTTGCTGGGTGATTGCCACCAATAACACTGAACAGCCCATCTCCTGGCAGGGAGGAAGGAAAAACTAACAAAATGGTCACTGGTGCCTTCCAAAACAAAAAAGAAAGTCTTTGTTTTGCTTGTTTCTTGCCACATTGACACCTTGCTGGGAGGGAGAGCCAATGAACCCAGGATAATATGGTGGCTTGAACAATGAAGAAGTACTCTGTGGTGTTCATTAGCAGCAGGTATAGTCTCATGGTTGTACTAGCGCATGGTGGTACTGATTGCTCCCCTGTGTTGAGGTCTTCAAAGTCACTGCAGTTTGCAGTAGATGGAGTACATACCAGACATTGTAGGGATCCGGATGAGTTGTCCACTGCTCAAGGAAATCCCCTAAACCACAGCTCTAGCAGTTTCCCTTCTGCTCACCCATCTCACCCCCACACATTAATTCCTTGCCTTTTTTGAGCATTTTTCACTGACTTGAGTGATGAGAGGGACTTTTTGCCCTGAATGTCCAGTGTGCCCTTTTTATTTGGTTTACAGAACAAATAGGGATAATGTGATGGAGGATCTGGTCTTGACAGCCTTCTTGAGACTTATATTTTGGCAGTGTTGAAGTTGAGGAATCATTGAAACGTGCTTTCTTTTTCCATACCCCTGGTAGGGAAAGCACAGAGCTCACACATAGCTCTGTGATTGCCACATCCACCAACTCTTCAAAATATCCAAAATACAACAGCTTGTCTTTAAGGCAGATCTGAGAGCACACAGAGTTCTACCTTTGGCATGAGGCATTTACAAGAGTTTAAAGGTACTGTCATCTACGTTGTTTCAAGGAGGCTTTTCCATGTCAAACTGTGGTAGTAAGATACCCTCACATTGTTCACATTTCACCTCAAAGTCCCTGCAGCCTGGAGGGAAGCCCTAATCTGGGTCCCCACCACCTCAATGTCTGACGTGGCACCATGTGCTTTGTTCAGCAGGCCAGGCTTAGAGGAGAATTAAAAAAAAGCTCAAATACCCAGAGATTCAGTTCATTTATGCTTTAGTTCAGACCACGGCTGTAGGAGGATCTCTTCAGCTCTAGGTTTTCCTCACAGTATAAATCCCTGTGACTGGATCCCATAAAACAGTCTCATAAGCTCCCTAAGAATTTGTCGGGATGCCAGGTCCAGCGTGCCTAGCCCTTGCAAAACGGGGTAGCTGAAAGCAACAGTGAAAAGAAGACAAACACCTCAGTAAAAGCAAGGATTTAAAAAAGAAAAAAAGAAGAAGTCATATTAAAACAACATCCATTTTTTTTCAGGCCATTTGCAGATAAATGACCTCCGTTCTTCTAATTAAAGAAAATGTGCAATTAGCTTAATCAGATCTGTGGGAAGAAAAGCAGTCACTGAGTCTCAAAAGGCAGGTTCTGAGAAACTGCAGCCAACTTTTCCTGGGGCCGACTGGAGACAGTACATCAGAAACAGCATGAGCCCTGCCAAAGCCTTCTTCCTGTGAAAAATGATGTTTCAATTTAGGCTCCTGTATATTGTATTCGTTAATCTCCCTCTCACTTGCTTACTCACTTGTTCTCTCTCGCTCTCTTTGGCACTGTAAGCAGAGGCATGAAGAAGTATTGCCTTGTATTGATACAGGCATTACATCCTAATTTCTCAATGAAATGAAGTCAAGTTTATAATTTTGGTTCCCCATCAGCTCCATGTTCTTTATAACTTGTGAACCAAAGATGAGCTATTTCATGATACTACCCAAGGGTCAAAGCATTCAGGGACTAGAAAACAGGACTTTCCTTCAGGAAAGTAAAGTACAACGGGAAAAGGTCTTCAAACCTTTAACAACCGGGGGGTGGGGGGTGAAGGTCTCAAGAGGCTACTGGAAATCCTGGGGAGGAAGCTGAGCTCAAAGACCAGTCCCTCCTTTCTACAGACAGAGTGGGAAATTGTGCAAACTCCAGGACCAGTTCTCTTAACCCTTTACTGGGCTGTGTTTGCCAGTGACCTTCCCTTATTTATTCCATAGGCATTCAAAGAATAGAAATCGGGGAAGGAAGAAACACATACCCTATTTAAAAAAAAATAATGTTTTAAAGTAATAGCTATTCAAATAACTTTAAAGTCCAAGTCATCTTCCTAAAAGCAGGGAAAATCCTTTTTAGTTAGGCAGAGTAAAAAGCCAGCCCTACGATGATCTTCCAAACCCACAAACTGGGCTGCAAATAAGCAAATGGGGCCAGAACCAATTATCAGAACAAATAACCCTTATTCTGTCCATTCCTTACCCTGCATTGCCTAAGGGCATTTTCAAGCATGTTGTGAGCCATCTCTGCAGCCAAGCAGGCGCTTGGCTTTTCTCTGGATATTGCTCCAGAGAAGCGAGAGAGGGACAAAAAGTTCCCCTCGTTTGTCCATGGAGAGTAGTGTTGAGAACAGGGATTGCACTCCCAGTGCAAGAGATAAGGACCATGTCAGGAGCAAGTGGCTCTGCCTCCTGTTCGATGCTTTTCTACAAGGACAGTTTTTCCTCAGTGCCTGGTCAGTAACCATCGCTTACTCAGCATGTGCCTGCTCCTCTTCATGCCCGCCTGCACGTTAGCTTGTTGCTGACATGTCTTGTAAGACTCAGAATCATAGAATCATAGAGTTGCCTAGGTTGAAAGGGACCTTTCAGATCATCATGTTCACTTGGGTGGACATTTCATGCAGGAGCTTTCTCTGTCACCACAGGTGACAGCAACCTGGCTTGCCCATTTTGAGCACCCCTTTTCTCTCCCATAGGAATGACCTCAGCTCTTCAGTGAGTGACTGGGTTTTGTGGAGAGCACAGCTCCACCTCTACACCTGTCCCTGCAGATATAGGTGATGCTAGTTCATCTGGTTGAGGAAAGGTCTCTATATGCTGGCAAAAATCTGGTGCTCATATACAGGAGGTAAGCATCTCCAAAACCGGACTTTTTTTTTCTGATTATGGAGGGATCTTTTTTTCTAAACCTTTTTGGCCCCAAGATTTTCAGTCTTTCTTGTTGACATTTTCTAGAAAACACTTTTATTTTGAAATGTCTATGGGATCTTTTTTCTTTGCTTGTTACAGATTTTTTTTTTTAAGAAGTAAATGCATGTTTTTTTCAGCTTTGGCCTGGGTTTTCTGTTTGTTTATTTGTTTTATTTTTTACAATTCTGCACCTAGAATAAAGTTAGATATGCAGTTTCAAAAAGAAGAGGTTTCCATGCTGTTGCCTGTGCTTTCTTGTTAACTCCTATTTTTTTCCCACCACTGGAAAAGGGGAAAAAGTCAGGATTAAAAATAAAGATGGGGCCCTAAAATATCTTCAAACCAACAATAGGAAACGGATGTGTTTATTTTTTGGTTGGTTTCCAAAAATCCAAAGGAGGTAATACTTTATGTTGAAAATATTTATTAGCTCAGATAACGAACACATTCAGATAAAGAGCCCGTTGCCCAAAGTGTGAGGCAACAAATAATCCAAAGCATGTCAAATTTTACATCATGTAATGAATGTTTCGGTGCAAAACCAAAACCTCTTGACCAGTCAGGAGGGAATAATGTGCAAATGGATGTCACACAGCTCCGCGGGTGCCCGTTCGATTGGGATGGGAAAAGTATTGCCACACCCCAGGATGGATTCAGCTTTGCTGTCACCCCTGGGCTCAGTTCGGGAGTTACAGGGTACGAACTGGGGGCTGCAGCTGACCCTCTCTGCTGGTTTCTAACAGCCCCCAATCCCATGGGGTGGATTGAGAGAGCAGGGTTTGCACTTGCATCTGTGGGTCTGGCAGACCCCCGGGGATTTGCCTGGTGTGGCAGGGGCCGGCAGGCTCCCTGCCAGCAGCTCTGGCACAGCAAGAGCTGGAGGCTGGCCTGAGTCTCTGAAAAACCCCATCAGTAACATTTCTGACAAGATAAATTGCATTTAAAATGTGGAGATGACCTTGGTAATCAGAAATAAATCAGCAGGATAATCAAAATTGATGGGTAAGTCAAATGTAGAAAATTTATATACTGGAGCCCTATAGAATAGCTTGGAAATCCCCATAAGTCGGGTCCTGGATGAAATTTTGGTCCCTTTGCTGTAGTAATTTAAACTTTTCTATTTATTTTGGCATTCCTCTTCTCAGTGACTTGGCTGATCGAAATGCTTTGATATGTCCAGCAAGAATAAAAAATATAAAAGTCGAAGGGTAGTATCTTGGTTTAGGACAACTGTGAACATGAAATTTAATCCTGGGCTTCACAAGAGGGACTCTCTAGAACATACTGGGGGGGAAAGCAATTAATACTGCATCTAAAAAAAAGAGCAGTCCTTCCTTTTCACTTTGCTTTTCAATGTCCTGTAATTTGGGCCAAACCAAACAGTGCTTACGCCACTACTGATGTTACAAGTTCATGTACCGCTGCTGATGTTACGTACATTAACACAGCAGTCACTGGAAAGGAAAAGCAAGTGTAATTTATCCAGAACATGGACAAAAGGAGAGTACAGAATGAAGCTGGTCCTCCCATCACTTTATTTTATTCCCTGCTGTTAATTGCTTTCTTGATACACCCTTGCTTTTGTCCTTTTGACACGTAGGCTACCATCACGCTACCAGAGCCGAAATTGCTCCAAGGCTCATTATGCCTTGAACAATCTTAAATCTACAGGCGCTGTTCTGACACTCTTCTAAAACCTATTTACTGGCTGCAGTGTAGCTATTCCTGCTTCATATCAGTGCAAGGAAAGTAGAGTCATGCCAACTCTCTGATCTACTCGAGCCTGACATGTGGCTTACACTGCATTTATATTGATCAAGAATTTGGCCCTCAGATCTCCACATTTTCAGTTTGACCCAGTGTTTTAAAAAAATACTTCCAAATCTGTGCCTCTCTTTTCTGCCTTTCCTTCATCCTTTCCCAACTCTACTGCATACACTTCTTGTCTGCAAATTCAACCAAATGTCCTGGACCTCTTACAGACTGTTTATTGCTTTCTATTATGCTTCATTCTTGAGTTTGCACATATCTGCTTTCTTAAAAACATTTTGGAGTGAAGCATCGTTTTTTTTGTAGGGCTGGTAAAGATTTTTCCACTGCTCTGAAGTAAAGTTGATTTTTCACTAACAGGAAAAGATGTTTGTCATAAACCGTGTCAGGGAACAGTTTCTGTTTTCCATTGGCAAGACACAAATGCCTGAGAACTGAGATTTCAGTCCTTGTAGTTGTCACTTTGGTGCCCAATGTTCTCATTGATATCTTCAATGATATAAGCCACAGATCTCTCTTCAAAAGCACTGTCTGTCCCTTTACTACCCTAGAATCTGAGCAAGGAGTTTAACATGACATGAGAACTCCTTCAGAAGTCCGCTGATGGAATTTCCATCTCTGTCTTCCTTGTTTGGGACAATACATTTAAGCATTTAGTAATCAATATGGAATATGGTAGCTTTTTTCTGACCACTCTGCTTGCACATTTTTAAAGCCCTTAAATATATAAAGGTTACAGTACTTAACTTGGGCAGCATCAGGCAGAACCTCAGCCAAAGATATAATGGAGCAGGGAAAAAGGTCATGCCACATGTTTACAAAGGCCTGCAGTGACAGGACGAGGGACAATGGGTTTAAACTGAAGAAAAGCAGATTTAGATTGGATATTAGGAATCAGTTCTTTACAATGAGGGTGGTGGAACAGGTTGCCCAGGGATGTGGTTGAGGCCCCTTCCCTGGAGACATTCAAGGAGAGGCTCGACGAGGCCCTGGGTAACCTGGTCTAGTTGGGGGTGTCCCTGCTGACTGCAGGGGGGTTGGACTAGATGGCCTTTGGAGGTCCCTTCCGGCCCAGATGTTTCTATAATTCTGTGATTCCATGATCTGCTGCTGCTGAAGGAGATACAGGCTTTTAGGGAGTGTGATGGGAGAGCCTGATGTACAAGACTTCACCCACTCACTGTGGAGAACCTGCTAATCATTAGCAGAGGAGTCTTCTCACACTGAGACCAGATATTAGTTCAGCCATTGGACATGTGAGGATTTGGAATCACCTCAGTCTGCTGTTTCCAGAAGCAACTGGTTCCTCCAAAAACTAACGAAAGGACTCTCTGCTTAGAATTTACCCGTTTGTGGTCTCACCTTTTAAAATCATTAAGTGTAACATTTTACCATCTTACTGCTTTCCGTTTCTCTTACTACTCTTCACCATAACGTGAACTACATTCTGATCTCATGTGATAGTTTTCTGCGCTGAAAAAATATGAAGGCGTATTAGGGTTGCTGCTTTTATCTTCCAGATACTTATCACTGTTTTACGGGGGAAAAAAGGGAACTTGATGGCTCACGATTTTGAGCAACCCCCTTCCCCACAGCAATACTCACAACTATAAATGCAGCTCATTTGGAAATACAGTATACAGTAATGCACACATACTATGCAGTTCAAATTCTGGTCATGCTCAGACAGCAGTTACTGCCATAATTTTCTGGCTTTGCATTAACTCATTGAGCAGGAGCCTTGGCTTGGTCACAGCATTTTTTCTTGTCTGAAAGATGACCTGGTTAATAAAGGACAAACACTGGAGCTCCTCTGTTCTTTCCTCTTCCCTCTCACACATGCACATACACACATTAACATGCTATATGTGTGTGGTATGTATAGATATATAGATATAACACACATGTATCTAGAATACTCACATGTATATATATTATACACGTATACAGGCACACGAATGAATCCTCCTACTCTTTTCCAGCACCAATGCATGCGGAAACTTGAAAGGCCAGTATGCTTCTCTGCTGTAGTCTTATGTGCTTTCATTTCCAATAATCCAGCAGATACCCTTAGATCATATGGAGGGGAAATAGCTACGCCAACTGCTTCTGGACAGACAAAATAGACTCTTGTGCCTATAATGTAATGTTTTCCTTGGAATATATGTTGTGCCATAGGAATAGGTGGCCTTCAAGGCTGTTGAAGGAACATACTTTTTCTTGGAGCCAAGGTGAAGTATTATCTATCAAAAAGCTATAAATGACCATCAACAACAGCAAGGAAATTAAGCACATGCAAACGAAAACAGTCAGAAACCTGGCTCTTACTCAGGCGACAACTGATTTCTGCTTCTTTCAGGAGTTATGCACAGACAGTGACACTGTCAGTTCACACGTTATAAAACAACCCTCACCCTAAGTGGCTTTCCAAACTATGGCAGGTCTTCAGGGTTTGGCTGCAGGTATGCTGGGTTGGAAGGATATTGGTCTGGCCCTGTTGCAAGTGGCTACACTCGTAGCAAACCTCCTATTCCCTCATGGGAAATGCCAGGGGACAGAGAGAGCAGAGTGAGGTACCAGCCATACCTGCTCCCACAGTACAACAGAGCTGACCAGGCTACTAGGGCCAGCCCACGACAGCAACGCTGTGTATATGGCTGGTGCCTCCCTGGGACACTCAGGCAGAATCTTTGCTGTTACATTACACTAGCTAAATGAAAAAGGCAAATGATTTAAGCACTGTTCCAGGTATGCCGTGCAGGAGTGCCTCATCCCGAAAATTTGAGCTGAAGATAAACGAGCCTGGGGACATGATTTTCCGAGGCTTGAGTTATAAAGGAATAGGCTAAAACTGTTCAGGCCATCACTGAAAATCACAGAAGTCAGAGCTTGCTCATCATCTCATGTAGTAGTTTATCCACTGCTGCAAACGGGGGAAAAACAGATGTAAAACACCTGACAGTGTTGTAAAATGACTGCACAAGCTGTGAGGCAACTGAGGCAGTGTCTGTTGGTGCTGCTGAAGGTGGAGCTGGTCTCACATTTGTAAGAGCAGTTCAAGGATGCAGAGACATGAATCAAAAGACAAAGAATCAGAGGAGCTCTGACAAAATTGAACCCCAAGGTTGATAAACTGTAAAAATGCTGATCAGATCTGAGCAGAATGGACAGGATGCTTTGGGGCTTGCTCAGCTAAAGATGGCTCTACAAGACTGATGGCTTTATATACACAATTACAAACACCATAGCATTGTTGAATGAATGGGAAATCATAAAATATGTTACTTGCCCTTTATTAAGTAAAGAATGATATTTTGTAAAATATCCCAGCTTTCTAGGGGTGGCAAGAACTCTTCCCAGTTCTTGCCCCCTGCTGCTCTGGGGGGGTCTCTCTTCGGTAGGACACAGATGTCCATCCTAAAAGGAAGAAAGCAAATCCATCCATAAGACTGGAGCATCTATGCATGAGAAGGCAAGGATAGCTTGGAACAGGAAAATATTGTTGGCTAATGACAGTTCTGAGAATTTTAAAAAAAATGAAGTGGAAAAAAACCCAACCAAACAACTCTCCATGAAACATTGATAAGATGCCAGTTCACATAGCTCTCCTTGGCTACTATGTATTATTGTTATTTCTTTTAAAGACTAATAGATCCTATTCTTGACAAAGCCAGGAGGTGGGATCTTATCCAGTATTTTCATTTTTTAGCCCACAAGAGGCAATGATTGTATCAGAATATTATTTGTCTGCCCAAACCACATTCACAGTGTGAACCTCTGCAGAGAACTTCCATTCTCGGGAAAAACTGTTCTGTCAGACAGAGTGCAGAAGAAACATTCCTTCTTATCCTGGTTAAACCAGTTCAGTTAGAACAGAATCTGTTTTCCTATGCTGAGTTTCCAGTGCCAACCTTCACATTTGCATTTACAGTTTTTAGCTGAAAACCGCTGCACACAGAGCAGATTTGATATGGGATATGTGAAAAAGCTGAGTGCTTGAACAGCTGAGCCACATGTATGAAGCGGTGAAAATAGCAAGGAGAACCTCAAAGGAAGACCGATGGAGCAGAAATGTGGTTGAGCACATCTGATTTCCCCTCACCACATGGGAAACATCGCTTTCCCTGAATGGCTTTTTGAGCAACCTAAAGTCAACTCATACACAAAGAGCTTTGAAACTCTTAATATGGAGGTGTTTTAAGGAATATGTGGGAGATCTGCTGTACAGATTGTGTTCAAAGCTTCCATCCCAGTCATTTTATAAAGCCCTAGGGACTTCCAGCCCAGTAAAAGAAGCCCACAGAGATCTTCATGCTCTCAACTTGTCTTTTGGATGACATTAAAGCAAAGGCAGTCCCAGAAGGCAAGCTCTATCTTAGCCTCACGCTTATCTTTCTGTGCACATTTTCTCCACCTCTTAGCGTTACCAGATCCTGACTCATAAGACTGGGTTTTCTTTTTTATGAAGCTACCAAAGGGTCCTGGGGCTAGCATGTGTATGAATGACCTGATAAGGGTGTGACAGCGTGTGGGAGGCCAGAGGCGGGTAATGCCACTGGTATGTTGAGTGGGGGAATTAGTTGTGTTTGTGGAATGACGTCGTCTTCCAAAATGTCTCCAAGACAGAGACCAAGGAGAAAAAGCAGCAGTGACAGCTCAGGGTTCAGTCCACCCTATCAAAACTTTCCATCTGCATGAATGGAGCCATTCATTGGATTTTGCTTCCCATTTTGCTTCTGTATCCTTTTCATCTTATTCCTCTCAGGGAATATAACTTCTGCCATAGTGCAGCCCCGGTGATGTCAGTGGAGTTACACCAAGGCTGAGGTTGATCCCCATGTCTCATTGCCAGGAGGTTTTCTGGAGTTAGACCTTGGGTAGCACGACTCTTGAGAAGCATTTGCACTCTTTTGGTCTCAGTCTGTTTTCCTCTGAGAGCACTGTCCTGCGGAAAGGACTGAAAAATAAGGGGAAGAACCCATGAAAATGGGGCAGTTGTTTCTGCACAGAGGAGTTTAAAATGGAACCACATTTTATGGAATTTTTCACACACATCCTCCCCCTCCCTCAAATTTCAATGTTCCCTTTTCTTCTCTTCTCCTTCTTTTTGACATATTGCCACTGAGTGAAACGAAATGAGAAATAGCCAGGGGCTTTCTCTGACATTTTCTTCCCCAGCCCATCCCTCTGTCCACCCAGACTCTTCTCAGTTTTAATTTTTAATTTTTTTAATAATATGGAATGGCAAAAGGGAACTGTAGGCTGTGTGTACTCATTCTCTGTAACCCACCCATTCTACTGTTCCTTGCCACCTTCCTTATCATTCCTTCAGCATTTTTTTGGACCATCTAAAGCTGAAAAAAAAAAAAAATTCCTTGCCTGGAGATTCACTCCAGATTGACAGGGAGGGAAAAATCTGGCCCAAACATCTGAGATCGAGAGCTTTATGGCCTAGTCCTGCCTAATTTTAAGGGATTTTATATAGCAGAATTGGAAAGAACCAAGAGACGCTTACAGCACATGTTCTGAAATACCAAGAATAACAAAGCAAAGGCTTAATGAGTTCCAATGTGTATGTCTGCTGTGAGTAATGATGCTTAATCCTGCTACAAAATAATTCCTTTATATGTTCTTCTGTTTTTTAAAAAATGCATCATTGCTGCACTGGGGTCATAAAAATTACGAATATGTTTTCCCATGGCACGAAGCCATAGCATACTGTAAGGCATTGTGCTGGGCCATTATACACAGCCTGTAATCAGAAACAAATGTATTAAGTGAGATGATGTGATGTTACATGAGAAAAGTGAAAATAGAGCAGGGAAGTGTGATAGACAGTGACTTGGACCACAGGCTCTGAACAGCCCCTTTCTCTTCAGAAATCAGAAGCTATGCCAGAAGAAGTTGTGTTTCTAGATCCTGGTCTAGAAAATAGAGTCAAAGTTCCTGCAAGAGGAGGGAGATAAAACTTGTCTGAGAGCTGAGATAGGCAAAAAAATACTGAATTTCCTATTCAGAAAGAGAAATACTGCTATTCTGGTGAGGGTGGTTCTCTGTGGTGTGCATTAGCACAGGCTTGGTCACAGAAATGCAAAGGAGCCCATCCCTCCATCTCTCCAGCTCACAAGCTTGTTTCATGGATCCAAATGTTGGCCATGACATGGTGAGAACTATTGTTGAAGAAAGGGCTCTTGTTTCTTTGGACTTGTTTCTGAGATTTTGCATCAGTACTGCTATTACCAGCTTAAAAATTAAACTTGACTTAGATAGGAAAAATGGAGCAATTCATTTGTCTATTTGCCAGTGTTTATTTCCTAAACAAACAAACAAACAAACAAACAAAAACCCAACAACAACAAAAAAAAGATGCTGTTTGTGACATCTGCTTTCATTTCCAGGAGTATACCATGACTCTTCAACATCAAAGCTGGATTTTAAT
Organism: Gallinago jamesoni; assembly: GCA_025769975.1. Taxonomy (NCBI): domain Eukaryota; kingdom Metazoa; phylum Chordata; class Aves; order Charadriiformes; family Scolopacidae; genus Gallinago; species Gallinago jamesoni. The sequence continues at coordinate 105,458,515 of JAOQGH010000012.1, forward strand.
TTATTGACTTAACTTTGCAGCACACGGAGCAAAAGGTCAAGTAAAAAGAGACTCCTTTAGAAAAATGATAATCACTATTAAGAAGCATATGGGCCATTTGAATGCTCTGACCATTTACATTCAAGCCTTTAGAAAGGCCTTTAGAAACTCTTAAAGCTCAGCCACTTGTACCCTCTGAAAGATGTGCAGACTGGGCCATAACTGCAATGTGCTGGTGAGAGCAGTCTTCATCCCAGTAGCAAAGCAAAGGATGCTCCTATTTCCCAGGTGTTACAACAGTGGGCTCTAAAATCAGAGCACTGCCCAGAATGATCCACCTTCCATCCACCAACATTTTCATCTGCTGGCTGTCCACGAGCCTTCAGGCAAGGGTTTCCTACCTGATTCAGGCAAAAGCTGTATCAGGCATCAATCCCCTGCAAGCCACCCTGAGTAGAAAATGGAGAGTGGGACCATCAAAACTTAATCATGAAGGTAGTAGTTCATAAATCATCTAGAAAGCACATTGCTTGGACAATAGTGCTTTCTGCTTTCCTTTTTCCTTAAAACTGCATGGATTTTCCTGCTGAGTAGGGCACAATAAAGGACCTGGATAAATAAATCCTATCTAATTATTGACAATTATCTTAAGAATTGCCTCAACAGTATCCTTAGAAATTATTCAGATCCACTTAAATCTGCAAGACAAGCAATCACTGCTTCTATGCCTTCTACAGAAAAAAAACATCTGCTCAGAAAAAAGAGGACTCACTCCATTTTTTTTTACCCTGTAATGTACAAATAACTGATACAAACAGGAGAATTACACTTAAGGCATTATAAAGCATAGCCTTTTCTGTCTGGATCTGGCATGAAAAATTAGTCTCTTTGCAATGAAAGAAAAATTGCTCAATATTTGATATTTTTGTACTGTGCAATACAAACTTGTATTTATAAACCACATCAATGAGCCAGGTGTCTTTGTTGTAAATCCTTATGTAGCAGCATTTGCTTTTTTATCCCTGTTTCTCCCTTATGAAACAGTATGGCTACTTTAAACCATAAATAAACACAGTTAGGGATTTAGTGTAAAGAAAATCTGAATGACACTCTTCGCTGAGTCCAGTTGACTTCCCCTTTGCATGCACAAATCCGCTTAGATGATAAACCCCCATGCATCTAAAGCTGCTGAGACTCCCAAACACAGAAGGTAAACCATATGCGTCACAGTTGTTTGCTTTAATAAAATGACTGATTTACTGGTCACAAATTCCTCAAAAGCATTTGTTTTTATCCCCTGGGTTCTTATCAGAGAGCTCCCAACATCAGTCAAATTCACAGCTGTCGTTCACTACAGCACAGTGCAACTCAAAGACATTCCCAGTGCTCCCTGTTAACGGGGAGCCTTCCCCCCCTGCCCCAAGCATGTCCCCTGCCAGGGCACAGATATCCCTGCATCCTACAGCTGTTTGCTTCCTAGAATAGCTAGATCTGAGGACGAGAGCCTTCCTAATGGAGCTTGAGTGCATTTGTGGCACAATAGGTCATTTCTGGCTCACTTGCTTTCTTTTCAGCTCACGGGACAAAAAGGGACATGCTTACACCATTTGCTTACATTGGTAGGTAAAGAAAACCTTAAATGTTGCATGAGTCACTTGCACTCAATTAATTTCTGCTTGTGTTATTTATTCACGTTTAAGATATGACTTTTATTCTATATGTGACCTTCAGCAATGGAGCTGATAACAAGAACATTACTTTGGAAAAGTGAAAGGTTAAACATTAACCAGAAAAATAGTTCTAAGACAAACATTTTGAATGTTTTTTTCCTTCATATTTGGAAGTAACTTTTCACTTCCCCTCTTACCACCCTCCCTCCTCCCATATTATCATTGTGCTGCTGTTCCTAATGTGTGGTAGACGCAGTAAGCACTTGTACTACCACATGATGGACTCCTCTCTGTCCACTACGAATCAGCCAAATCTTTAAATTAGGTGCAAACTCTTGCCTGATTAGCATTCCATTAACAATTGGTGAGCTTTCTCACCTCCCAGGAAGCCCACTTGATAGAAGAGCCCCCATCACCATGTCCTGAGACAGGGGCTCAGCTCTGTTCACCTTCTTTTACTCCTTGTTGCACATGGGGAGTGAAGAAAGAGAAAAAATAATATGTGAACTGGGGAACATGGTGAAGGGTTGTGTGAGCTCCAAAATCACTGTGTAAGTTAGAAGCACGGATTTTAGCAGATGTCTTCTTCCTCCGTGACCCACAAGCTTCACTCAGGCATAACTACTGTCCCCAAGAATTTGAAATTTATTCTACATTGTGAGTCAGCTAGGGCCAGGATGAGGGTGTTGTGCAGCTTTGGTGGTTAAAAAGTCTTCGTATCAGTTAAGAAATGAAATGAAATGAAAAGAAATGAAAAATAGTCTCTGTCTTAAAAGCTGAGTTTCTATTTTACCTGTGTATCGATTTATCTTTTTTAGGTGCAGACAGGCTCGTTGAGTTCCAACCCTGCTCTGAAATCACTTCAGCTTTTCTGCTTTAAGGCAGCCTCCAACCTCAGACACAACAACATCAATCGTTAAAAAAATTTGTAAAACAATGGTGTTACTTATGCTCCCACCAATCTTTGGAAGCCCAGAACATGGAACATGTATATTTTATTCAGTAAAACAGCCTAATTGCCTGTTGTTTGGTTAATTTGGGCTGCAAAAATAAACCACCAAAAGTAAAGACGAATGAAACAGCTAAGATAAAACCAAAACCAAACAAACATAGACAACAACAAACTAGGTGGCTGGAAAAGAGTAACTCCTGCTCCGGGAGTCATTCTGGGTGGTCGAGGCTCCGTCTCAGCCCACAGCAGGACAGGGTTCCTGGGGCACAAGGCTACTGGGCTGCAGGACAGAGGACCACCTCTCCTGCTGCCTCTGCTCTGTCCTTCCTGCACGACTGATGCCCCTGCCACGTCTCAGGGTTGTTCACCCTGCCCTTCCCAGCACAAACATTGCTCTGCTGACAATATTTTGATCTACCCAGAAAAAAAACCCAAAACAAACAAGCAGCAAAAACTGTAACAAACCCACAGACAATCCCTGAACCTTTACTGAGCTTTAATATGACAGATTATTAAAACCCCGCTACTTCTCAATATATCTTGCTCTCTCTTCAGTCCCTCAAGACTTGTAGACTATGATGTCTCATACCAAAGAATGACACCAGGTTAAACTATGCTGTATGAATAGAGTTTTCCTTTCAGCAGTTCTTATTTTACTGTATTTCAGTATGTTATTAAATGTCCTCTTGTCCTTTGCCATGGAAGAAGCTGAATAGAAATCTCCTGGTCTTCTTATTGAAGAATTATTCTTATTCTCCTGGTGCCCTTCTTATGGGACCACTTATTATCTCATATGATTTCCTCATGTCACCCCTTATTTATGTCTCCCACAAGGTAATCTGTGCTGGGGTAACAGACTCCACCACCGGTGTTGCTGATGCAGCCAGTGCCAGAGAGTACCAGAAGCCTCTCATCATAATTTCTTTGCAGAAAATATGCAGCCAGGGTCACAGATCCATAAGGCAGGATTGGCTTAAGGCAACTGAGGCCTGAGCCTACTGCAATGTGCTTTCTCCCAGCCCTCCCAGTCTGGCCCATGGTCTCCCCCCTCTCTCATCCCCCTCACTCAGCTCCCCATGGAGCCCTCCTTCCCCAGACAGACGATCCCTTCCTGTCGCCTCCCTGGGATGGACTTCTTCATTTTTCCTTAGCCAGCTCCCCTGGACAGACTCTTGGTTTCTCACTGAGTTGTTGTGCTGTTGAGGTTTCTTGGCCTGGGTCCCAGGGTTCCTGCCTTAATCCATCCCTTCAAAGAGATTTGGATAAATCTGGATAAGCTTCCAAGCCTCTGGACGCTTATTCAAAGAGCGAGGCTGGGGAAAGGGGGAGCATCCCTGAAGGAAGCCAGAGGCCATCTATGTACAATCAAAACCACTTTTTTTTTTTCTTCTCAATCAAAGATACCTCCCCAAATCCCCCAGCACCTGTGTGTGAAAATCTGCATTTACACTAGCAAAAAGGCAAACCGCAGCCCACACATCCTGCAGCAACATGCCTGGACATTTAGATGTACAGATGGGCCAGCATCACATCAGGGTGTCTGTTGGGGAATTAAAAACTGGGATTCCTTCTTTCAGGAGAGCTCGGGTATGTTTACATACCACTGGCTATTTTAAGGGTGACTCACTACAGAAGTCCCATTTGAAACCAAGAAAGATCATAGTTTTGAAATGAAATGCACTGAAGAGGTGTGAACACAGCCACAGATCACAAAAAAATGCGAGGCTGGATTCTCTAGCCTGTGGGAGTCCTGCTGGGCAGCAGCTGTGGTGGAGGGGTCCTATGCTGCGGCCAGTTGCTGACTCTTGGAAGACAGGAAGGGTGAAGCAGCTGTAGCAGCTGGGCCCAGAATGAAACCTCTTCTGTACCATCCATCCTCCTCACTTCTGACGTTACGGATTGACTGAGAAAGTGCCATATGGAGCTATTTCTGCATGTATTTTGGGTGGTTCTGGTCCTGGCTTGAAGTTTCTGGTACCTGCCATGAAACTAGGCATTTTCACAGCATTTTGGCTGCACCCAAATTAGAAGCAGCTTTCAGGCCCTCTGGAACCAAAACCAGCATTTACTTGAACCACAGTTACTCCAGTCCTTCCCATTAGCCCCTTAGCATGCAAGATACATCCATTCATAGTTTAGTTTCCTGCTCCAAACATGTTTGCTTTAGGAAAACTGCTCTTTATTTTCCACCCAAATGAAGCCCAGTTGTGCCCTGTCCACCAAAAGAACAATTTGGCTTTAAGCAGCTTTAAGAAAACCACTATCTGATGTCAGTAAATCTCTGTCTATGCTATAACTGCTTTAAGTCAGGAAGCAGTGGGTGTGCTCAAAACAACACATAAAGATAAAGATTTCCAGTGCCAGGAACGTGAATGTATTTTGGAAGAAAACACGGGGGGCATTCTGTGCGGGAAGAGATGAAAACATGCGTCAGCCTGGGGAGCCTGCCAGTGCCACAGCACACACGCGCCGGCTGTCTGGGGAAGCCACATCTTCAGACGGAGAGAAGGAGGCACTGGAGAGTCGTGTCCTTGGCACACACACACAGGGAATGGCTGCTGCTGTTATTGGCTTCTCTGTCTTGCAGCAGAGCAAGACTGTTCCTCTGTCCTCTAAGAGCTGAAGGAATGCATTAGAAGACAAATCCCAGCCCCATCGCTTTTGCAGGGATGGATGTTGAACAGTTCCTGGGGGCAGGAGAGATTTGGGCATCCAGCAATGTGACACTCCTGGACTCCCATGGGGACCTACCCTCGTCCTTTTCTTAGCAGAACAAGTGTTGCCACAGCCAAACCCTTACACGCTGGTCACGCGTTGGCCCTACAACAACATGAAAGTCCTCAAGGAAAAGGGCATCTGTCAATCCCATGGGCTGACTGTGTGTCCCTAGAAAAGCCGTTATAACATGTTATGCTGGAATAATTCCACCAAGGCCAAGAATACGTCTATCTTTTGTCTAGCATGTGTAAGTTAGAAGGGAATACAGGTCATTGCTCTCTGTTAAATGTATACCTGGTTATCAACCTACTTCTTTGTTGCTGGTTTTCCTCTTGCTTACAATACAGAACCAAAAAAATAAGTGGAAGTATATATCCACTTTGTTACTGGAGTGTGTCTTCTCCAGGAGATACCATCTTCTGGGTCCCAGGGCATTGCACTTGTAGGAAGGAGAATCAGTTCACTGTCCAGTTTTCTAAAAGGCAGAACTTTTTTTAAGCCATGAAAATAGACACAGCAGTAAATTACCAGGTTACAGGGTATTTTGACTCAAAATGCTAGGCACATCGCCTGCATCTTTTACTAACAATGCTACTTAGCTTCTTTCATCCCACAGTATCCCAAAGCTACTCATATAGTAAAGTGCTAGTAATCTAGTAATCTGAGTTCCGCTGTCCATATATTTTGTCTGCCATTACCCTTCCTCAGACAACTTTTGTTGTCTAACTCTCTTCATAGTTCTTTTGGGAGGGAAGGAGAAGGCACACGGAGGGCTGCAGCCCCCCTGTCACCCCACGGCAGAAGGGAAAAGACAACAGCAGAGAGCCACAGGAAAAGGTAATACCTTAGCTTGGAGAGCTTGTGTCCCATGCTTCATCCTTGGGAGGTTGATGGTGTTAGCAGGGCTGGGGTGACAGGGTGGAACAGACAGGACATTCTCCTGCTCTGGGGAAATGGATGTCCCAGATATGTTCTTGGGTTGCCCCTGGGGATGCGGCCTTATAGACAGGAAAGCCATGATCATACACAATCCCTGCCTTCCAAAATGTGGATGAGAATGGTGGTACTTATGGGAAGCCACTGGAAATTCTGGCAGCAAATCTATTTTTTTTCTAAAATCTAATTTTCAGAACAACCACTTTTTGTGTGATCTTTGTACATCCTTCTTGTCTCTAAAATAAGTTATCAAGGCTTTGGGCAAAAGCCCTCTGTGCTTGCCCTCTCCTACTCCATATCCAGACATACCCGTGATGACAACTGCATAAAACCATCATGGATTCAGACAGGTCTGGTCCCAGAGCACCATGCTGTGCCCAGCATCTCCAAAGGAAAACTAAAAAGCAAAAAGGCCCTTCTGGGCACACCACCTGCTCTCTGGACTCTATAAAGTTACCCATTCCTTGCTGAACTGCCATTGCCTTTCCAAAGCCACAGAAAATGACCTGTGCATTTAGTGACACTTATGCAACCTAAACAATCCAGCATAATTCTAGAGAGCACAGCTACGGTCGTGGTCTGCTGCCAGGTGTTCAGACAGAGCATATAACAAAGGCAAGAGAACAGAGCTCGTGAAAGTAAGGGCAAGCAGTGTGTTAAGACACAGAAGTTAGCCTGACTAAGTCTGCCTTTTCCCTAAGAGGAAGAGCAAAGTGCTGTCCCCTGGAGCCTTCTAACACTGAAGCTTACAATAATAATGAAATCTCCATGGGCCCAAATGTGCCTCCCACACACATCTCGGGTAGGAGCTTACCACACAAGGAGTCCCACTGAAATTAATGGGCTGTGTGTAGATTGCAAGACGCTATTTGGAACAACTGAGGGTGACCTTGCAGACATTTTCCCATTGTCGTTCCCACTGTCCATTCAGTATACCTGGCTTTAAGTTTAACTGTGCCTCTCCATAAGGGAAATGAAACACAGGGAGGGAGGCAGAGAGAGGGAAATGTATTTATATGGGGGAAGCATGGCATGATGGCTGAAGTACAAGCCTGGAAGATTTGGTGCCCAGCTTTGTCTCTCCCACTGACTCCTGTTATCTGGATGCAGTTGTCCCATCTCTGCTCCATCCATCTGCCAACTGGAGCTTGTGAGTCCCATGCGGCTTCACATCACAACACACGCAGCCCCGGCCGGCGTGGGGCTGGAGTGGATCCCCCGGGATCCCACCGCCTGTGCGTCGCCCTGTGCGGGTACGGCCCTGACGGGGGGCGATGTGGCTATAGCTGCGAAGGAGGCAATGGCGGTGCCTCAGCACCGGGAGGAAGAGGAGGGTTCTGCTCCCGCTCCTTCAGGCTGGAAGAACCAGGGCTTCCAGATGGGGAGGATTAATTAATAATTAATAATTAATTCAGCCTCACCGAGCCGGGGGGGGGGACGGGACACAGTGGAAATGGGTAAAAACCTGCTGGAAATGGATAAAAACCTGCTGGAAGTGGGTAAAAAACCTGCTGGAAGTGGGTAAAAACCTGCTGGAAGCGGATAAAAAACCTGCTGGAAATGGATAAAACCTGCTGGAAATGGGTAAAAACCTGCTGGGAGTGGGTAAAAACCTGCTGGAAGTGGGTAAAAAACCTGCTGGAAATGGGTAAAACCAGCTGGAAATGGGTAAAAACCTGCTGGGAGTGGGTAAAAACCTGCTGGAAGTGGGTAAAAAACCTGCTGGGAGTGGGTAAAAAACCTGCTGGAAGTGGGTAAAACCTGCTGGAAGTGGGTAAAAACCTGCTGGGAGTGGGTAAAAAACCTGCTGGAAGAGGGTAAAACCTGCTGGAAATGGGTAAAACCAGCTGGAAATGGGTAAAAACCTGCTGGGAGTGGGTAAAAAACCTGCTGGGAGTGGGTAAAACCAGCTGGAAATGGGTAAAAACCTGCTGGAAATGGGTAAAAAACCTGCTGGAAGTGGGTAAAAACCTGCTGGAAATGGATAAAAACCTGCTGGAAGTGGGTAAAAACCTGCTGGAAATGGACAAGAAGCTTTTTTTCTTTTTTTTCCCCCCCATTTCTAGGTCACTGGGACCAGCGAGCGGGGGGGGGTTGGGGGGAAGAGGAGGGAGAGCACCGGGGAGGGCTCCTAATCCGGCGCGCGTGGTAGCCCCGTGGCCAGCTGCCAGCCCCCGGGGACCACCCCTCCGCGCCCCCGGCTTGGGAGAAAAAACTGATTTGAGAGATTTTTATGGGTTTTTTAGTGCAACCAGCGAAGCCCCGCGGTGTCCCCACAGCCACCGGGGCGCTCCTGAGGAGGAGAGCGTTTGACAGAACCCCAGAGTGATGTGGGGTGGGAAGGGACCTCTGGAGACCATCTCCTCCTCAG
>JAOQGH010000012.1:105467240-105497848 GCA_025769975.1 Gallinago jamesoni
GGGCGCGGAATCAGTGCAGATAAAGCAACATAAGGGAAATGGCAGTGGAACCATGGAGGGGGCGGCGGGGGGAGAAGGGGGGAAAAGGCTGCCGTCCCCATGCAAATTGTTTGGGAAAAGAGTACGCTGCCCTCCGTTAATTCCCCTGATTAAAACCGCATTAGTTTGTAGGTGTCGGGGACGGGCAGCTGTTTTCAAGGAAGCCCTGGCTCCACCAGGTCCTTCCTCGCTGGGCAGCGGCGGCTCTATCTGGAGGTAGATGTCAGCGAGGCGCGGAGCCTGCCGACGCTTGTCCTCCTCCTGACAGGCCCTGGCCAATGTCCTGCTGCTGAGGGTCGTGGTAATTTACGTCCCTTCTGTGTACATTAACTTATCTGCAGCGGAGCTGGCGGGGCTCTTTCAGCCAGGCTGTCTCCTCCGCAGGCTGGGAGACTTTTCCTGCCTGTGGGACCCGGAGCGGGGACCGGCTGCGCGCCCCTGCCAAGTTCCTGCGCCGGACCAACAACAACAAGCAGCGCCGTGGAGCCGGTGGCCGCTCGCCCAGCCCCGCCGGCATCACCCGCGCCCCCACAGACCCCGTGGACCCCACGTCCCCTGCGGCACCGCACAGACCCGGGGAGAGGGGAGCCGGGTGGCCGCTGGAAGCCAGGCGCTGGGTTGTGAGCCCCCCCAACCCCAACTCTCCTCCGTGGTTTTATTCTGCTGTTACAGCTACAGCTCAAATGGTTATTTATTATTTGCAGCTCCCCCGGGGCTCTTTTCCCATCCCTCCTCCCCTGCCCTCAATGGAAGGAAGTGGCCTTCTCAGGCAGGAGGCAGATACTTACAGTCATAGAATCATAGAATGGTTTGGGTTGGAAGGGACCTTAAAGATCATGGAGTTCTAACCCCCCTGCCATGGACAGGGACACCTCCCGCTAGAGCAGGTTGCTCAAAGCCCCATCCAGCCTGGCCACTTCCAGGGATGGGGCATCCACAGCTTCTGACCCGCAACTTGTTCCAGTGCCTCACCACACTCACTGTAAAGAACTTCTTTCTGGTATCTAATCTAAATCTCCCCTCTTCCAATTTAAAACTGTTACCCCTGTCCTTTCACTACACCTCCTGACAAAGAGTCCCTCGCCAGCTCTTGTGTAGGCTCCCTTCAGATACTGGAAGGATACACAAGATCCCACAAGGTCCCACTTGAAGGAACTTCCCACTGGGCTGCAAATTTTGGTGGCCTGGCTGAGGTGACTACCCTTACAGGTTGGCTTGGAGGGATGTGACCGTTCAGGTATGCTGTTATCAATGGCAAACCCACTTTTAGCTTGAGGAAACAAGTATCCACCAGTGGTGACAAGCAGGCGTGCGGGCACCACTTGAGTCTTCCTGAGCAACATTTTTTCCCATAAAGCAGGGTATTCCCCTCACATCCAAGTAATGAATTTCTCTATCATCCCAATATGTACAACTGTACATATTTAATGATCCAGCAACTCTAAAGCTCTAAGGAGGTTTCCCTGATCTTGAAATTTTGGGGGACCATTGCTTTCAGACTCACTTTTTATGTGATTATCCCCCTAAGTCATTGAGTCCTTATTGGAAATTGGAAAAGATGACTTGAACTCTGCTCACTATAGTCCTTTTCAAATTCGCTACTATACCCTCCTTGTCTTCGACTAGGTTAGGCAAGGTTTCCTACTACCATTACGAAGCTCACAAAAACGTTGAAAGAAGAAAGCAGCAGTGGCACAGACCATGTGGTCCATCAGCCTGAACCCACACCAGTTCACCAAAGAGTTGATCTGCCAACCAAATTGCTATTAGGAAAGATCAGGGGAAAAGAGTTGATATTTTTAACAGTATCAGAAAACATGCCCACTCATACAGTCTTTCAAGGTTCCCTGGATGACCTCTATCAGGTGGCTTGCTTTGGTACCTGTCAAGAGCTGCTGTTACAGCATGTTGTATCAGAAAGCCACCTACAAACTCTCGAACTGCTACAAGAATGCTAACAACCAGAATTACCTTGCAAGAATTGAAAACTGTGTCTTCTTAGTAGTTATTGGCTTGATCCCCCCATGTGCTTTACATCTACAGCTCAGCCTACAAACTCCTGGTGTAGGTAGTAGGTATGATACCGACTGTGAGGCAAATTGTCGGTAATTTTGTTATGCTCCTAGAGCTCTCAGTGAGAATTAAGATACTCAAAATTACACAGAAAAAAAGGTGGTTACAGACTGTATATCCCTGCTCTTGTTCTCCCCAGAGGCTGCTGGTCACCCCTTACCTACTTGAAGCTGTGACAAGATGAGCAACCCCAAATCAAGGGACAGGACTCACAGCAGTAACCGTGAAATACTGGACCTGTATTTCCTTCTGAACAGTCAAATGCCATGGAGTGAAGACTGGGGAGTGAGGCCAGCACGAACAGACTGAGCAATTCAGCACTGTGACGTAGCGTGGTTACCTTGCAGAAACAATGGGTGACTTTTTTGCACATGGGAAGACAAAATGCCTTGCTGATCTATTCTTGCAAGTTTAATTGTTGGTGGTCTAAGCCACCTGCCAGTGAAGTGGAGTATGGACTGGGTATCAAGGGATATTGCAGCATCTCTGCTTGGTAATAGAAAATTTAGAAAACGTGTTCATGAATCTTTCTCTGGGCCAATCTGGACATGCTCTGGAAATACCAGTTTCATTTTAAAGGAGACTCCACCCTTGTTGGGTGGGTAAGATCCACTGATTTTTTAGGTATGCTGCTGCCTGGGAGAATCTGTAGCCCAAGTTAGGTGCCTACAACATCTGTAGAAGGTGTGCGGAGAGTTAAGCCCCTCAGTTGTGAAGCTACCCCAGCTAGTTTGGAAAAACACCCAGGAAAGAACTTTGACTTAAGGTCTACATGTTAAGGACCTAGAGGCTTTAACCAATGGTTGGAGGGAAGATCCTATGTTCATCTGAAAGATGAGATGTCTTTCCAGAAGACACCTCTTTTTTAGAAAGTGTGCTGGCAGTGAAAACAGCGGGAGAGCTTTCACTCTGGATATTTAGGCATTTTTATGTTGAGCATTTCTTGTATCAAGCACTGGTTTTGCTCCTTCATGCCAGCTCCATAACCACTTGGCAGGCACCCCCTTTTTCTTATACAAGTAAAAAATTATCAAAATGTTCATCAATAGATGTTTCATTAAATATCAAATGAAATTTTCCAATATTTCCATTTCTCCAGCTACTGTCTTTTATCTCTTGGCAATAATTTTCTTCCACCTCCCATAATGATTTGGTCTCAGTCTTGCTGGACTGAACAAGTAACTCAGTCATTTGCATAGACAGGGAAGAATTCCTTTGGATATTCCCAGAAAAAAACTGCATTACCCCTCAACTTTCACATTGGCAATAAATACCAAAAGTACGGATGAATAAATTAGGATGGAATCCATACATCTCTGATATTTCTAGATATATGAGGAAATCTGAATTAGAAACCAGTGTGACTTGCATAGCCCTGCATCCCTTATTGACGGTTCTTCTTCACAAAAGCCTTTGTTTACGTGCTGTAATTTGATTTCCAGTGTATGGTAGCACTTGTCCTAGGTGTTCAGCTTCCAGATAGATACCTGCACAGCAGAACAAGCACTTGTCAAAGATATCCCTCATAATTTTATTCTGTATCTTCATTGAATTCCCGTGGAGGGAATCGTGCTGGATTGTAGCAGGAAGACTTCTATTCTCCAGAACTACTTCATGTTTAGTGAAGATCCCAAGGTGTGAACTTCACTCTGCTGCAAACCGTGCTGTTTGACTGAAAACTCACTAATCTCTTACAAATTCAGGCTTTGCTTATAGGCATTCATTTTTAAGTACAGCTTAGTCAACACACTGAGGTGAAACTTCCCCAGGCTTTTCTGCATTTTGTTCTAAAGGGGAAAACACAGGACATCGGGATTTTCTGTGGAAAAGCTAACAACTTTTTTCCATGTGAAGGACTCTCATTGTCAATGTTTTCTGCTGAGGACAACACAAACATGAGTTTGAGTCATGAAGCACATCCCTTCCTTCAAGCACTTCCAAGTCATCATTTGCTTGTGTACATTACTGTGTTTAAATCAGCTTTATGAGTTTTACAGATGGGCAGGAACAGGGGCTATGGACACCTAGAGCCAGAACAGAAATAGAAGGAAACAATCAGCTCGGAGCCCAAGCAGACACAGATATGTGTTTTTCTCTGGAAACCATTAGAATGCATCAAAGAACAGATTTAATCGCATACAACTGAGTTTGAACAGGCGTCACTTTGGTCCTCCTCTCCCGAAACTCCAGAAAAGATTTCAAAATAGCTCTTTGTTTTCTCACTGAACATCACACAGTCCTTCTGCCAATCTTTCTTAAGCCAAAAACCGCTGCCAAGTCATAGGCACAACGTTATGCATCGAACATAACTTTACAAACACTCAATGTAAATAACTATCATTAAGAAAGAGCAGCAACAAAGAGCTATCAACCTTGCCTGTTTTACATAGTTGTTTCCATGTATTTAAGTTTTACAATGAGCTTTAGAAGAATAGCAAGTAAGGTCAGTGCAATTGTTAAAATATAGAAATGCATTTAGCTAGATATCTGTTATGTTCAAGACAGAGCAAGTATAAATGTTGCTGAAAATGTAGAGTGCCAATACTATGTATTCTTATAATTAAATCAAAACTCCGGTTAGACTCTGTTTTTAGTTCTTACAGCTGTGCCTCCCAGAATCATGTAATTATATGATAATCTCAGCTTTTCTGTCTTGTGTTTCCAATGGGAGTCTTGAAAATACGTGCTTGTGGGCCACTACATCAGGATGCAGGGGAACAGACCCATTCTAATGGTACTTAAAAATCTCTTGGTGTTTAAAAGAATGTTACAATATTTGAGGTTAGAAATATCATGGTACCTAGCACCATTTTCTGTTAAATGTCCATGAAAGTTCATCTCCTTATGCTTACAGGCAGCTGCAGTGAGCAACCCACACATTCCCTTCCCATCCTGCCTATGATGCTGGGAGGCATGAATATCCCTTGATCAAGACACACACAGGATGAGGTACCAGAAGGCTGATTCTCACCCTTTGATTCCCTGTTTTCATTTTGTTATAAAAGACCCTTATCTTTGTCAAGCAAGAGCAGCAATTCTTCCATTGGCACACATGCAGCAGAGAGCTCCGGCTCTGACAGGGGCTTGTCAGTTTTCCCCACATGTCAATCTTACACACATGTATTTGCATTAGACCGGTTGATTTTGTGCACAGTACCAGCTGAAATCTGAAACTTTCCAAAAATCATACAAAGAAAAGAACATTTCTGTCTGAAGTACTTTTATGGCAAGTTTCACGAACCCTTCCAATCACGTTTGTAGTTGAAATGCTGGCAGCTGGCTCTTTCTTCTAGTGACATTGCCAAGCTGTGTTCTAATCTGGTGGGCATTGGGGAAACGAAACAAAAAAATAATTGCAGGGCTTCTGGTAAACTTGAGTTTCTCTGAGGCAAGGACTTGTGCTGTGAAGCAGTCAGAAATCCAAGAGCTCTCTCCCAGTGCGTGCACTTTGCCATCGAGGGGACTATGTCATTTCTTTGAAGCAGGCTCTATTTTGATGGGCAAAACACCAGAGGATGACGTAAACCTCCAAGGATGATTACTTGGGTCCTGTGTCCAGCTTACTCTCAAAAAAAAAATGCCTTGAAAATCTCTAGAGCTGCTGCTCTTTCGTCTGTCAGCAATGAAAACAAGGGAGATGAGCAGAGCAACTGAATCAAAGGACAGGCATTGTGCTAGGGAAAAGTTCCCTATGATGTTTTCTTGTCCCCAGTACACTTTGTCCTCTCTTTTATCTGGAGAGGTCTTCAGATAGAAGTGCCAGCTTGGTGGACACTACGCAAGTCCTACACAATGTTGTGTGCAGTTTGTCTTGGTCTGACACTGCGTGTTCAGTGTAGTCCCCAAGGTGTTGGTGGTCTTCATGGCTGTCACCCACATGGAGCTGGCTGACCAGGCTTCTGGCTGGGCTTTGTAACTGCTAACGCACACTCAGGAATGGCAGTGATGCTATATGCTCTTCCCTAGCATCTTAGGCAGCTGGATCCATGCTGGCGTGGAAGCCTGTAAGGGTCCATAGTAGCCCTCTGCACAAACCCTGCTGCAGGGGTCTGAGGATTTTGACAGTGACATAATGAAGCTGTTGGTGTTCTTGCCATTTTGATAGTGACAAAAAAAGAAAAAAGAGAAATTCAAAATGTGTCTGAAAATCATCATGTGTCATAAACCTCTAATCTTAGTCTCTGTTTTTTCACCCAGTATGTCCTCGATTCTTCATAATACCCTCCTACGCCTGCCCACCATTCCCGCTCCCAGAACAAAACCCCCAGATTCCCAGCAGTCTAGTGGCAAAGTACCAAAATCAAACTAATAATCTGAGAATTTTTCCACTTTCCTCAAATTATTCACAATGTCACAATTGCTGTATATAACAAAACAAAGTCATATTCATGCTAAAAAGCTTGGATTATGGTTTATTTATCCCATTTGATTCTGCATGCACTCCAAAATTACATTTATCACGGGAGTTTCTGAGCTTCTTGCAGTGATACGTTAAGAAATGTCTCCCTCTTCCAGCAGCAGAAAGTGTGCAGGGCAAACTAATCTAGAATTAGACGCAACCTTGGATGCGATGTAGAAAGTCTCACTGGTACCAGCGGTGGAGAGCAGTAAGCTCAGCTCTCGGAGAGGTTGTGTCATTCCCTGCCACTGGTTAAGGCCCGAAAAGTCCTCACTTTATGTACAGATAGTTTTCCCGTTCTTACCAAGGGTCCCGTTAGAGTAGAAAAGCTTTGACCACAGCTTTCATCCCACAGTTTAAATGGAAGATTTTCAGATTCTCCACCCAGGCCGGGAGAACATGGAGACAGTTAACAAGACCATAAACTTGATTCAAATCCTGATAGGAGGCCATTCAAAGGAGTAGAGGACAAATATGACAAATCAGGAATAGCCTCAGCCATTGAGAAAACACAGGACCACTTTCTGCACATGTTGACTCTCTGAAGACTTTCTACATATTGCGTTGCTGTAGCCTGGCCAGGAAATGTCACAGGCACAAATAACTAGAGCCAAACCACTGACTGTCAGAGGGGGAGAAAATATCTTCACCAGCTCTGGATAGAAGTGGGCATTATTCTTGCTATACCTCTTCAATAACCCTAAAATCCAAGGTTAAAAAAGAAAGTGAAAAACATGGCACACAACTGAAGATAACTATAAGAAGCATCTCATGTCATAGAGATAAAATTAGAAATGTTAAGGCATAGCACAGCTTCCAAGGGATGTAAAATAATGAGACATTCTTTTGCAAGTATGTTCACCCAGGTTGTTTTTGCTTTTTTTTATTATTTCTGTCTTTGCTAAAAGAATCAACTGTGATCAAATGTTGAATGCAGTTAACACTGCTTGCAGAAAAGCTCATTGGTCAAAAGTCTTTAGTATACCATTAATCAGATGTAAAGTAGAAAACAGCTGATTGTTACCTGCTATACAGTTAGATATTGTCAAATGGGTTTCACAGAACCACAGAATGATATGGGGTTCAAAAGGACCTCTGGAGATCATCTAGTCCAACCCCCTGCCAAAGCAGGTCTACCCAGAGCAGGTTGCACAGGAATGTGTCTGGGTGGGTTTTGAGTGTCTCCAGAGACAGAGACTCCACCACCTGTCTGGAGAGCCTGTTCATGTTCTCTGCCACCCTCAAAGTAAAGAAGTTCCCCCTCATGTTTAGATGGAACTTCTTATGTCCAAGTTTGTGCCTATTTCCTCTTGTCCTATCACTGGGCACCACTGAAAATTCACCCCAACGAATTTAAAGTCAAACACCTCAACGATCTGAAAACTTCTGACAGATGGAAGAAGTTATAGACTACAAGAAAATAATAAATATAGTGCTTTTTTATAAGGAGAAGTTCATGAACTATAGCCTGTCTTCTTAATTTTTATTTCCATAGAAATAATAGAGCAAAATACTATAGCCAGACCATCAGACGACAATCAAACTACTTGGCACATAACAGCTGCAGAGAAACATGGTTTTGTCAAACAAACACTAGCTCTATTAAGCCCAACTTAATTTTCCTCTCTAGCAGGATTTGTGAGTTGATGTCCCATATCTGGACGTTAGCAAGGCTTTTGACACTGTCTTGTATGACAGTTTCCTAAGGAAATTATAAGAAAGCATTAGCTATTCAAAGCTATTGTAAGGCAGGTGCTCAGCCCCTTGGAAAACTCTACTCAGAAAGTAGCTGGAAATAGATCATTGCCAGACTAGAAAGTTTCTTTGACTGCAGTTCCACAGGGGTCCGTCTTGGGTCAACATTTTTATTAAAAACTTGAAAAATGTCAGAAGGGATTTCTCACTTCTTGGAAGAGGCTGGAAACATTTTGGGAGGCTAGATTAGAATTCAACAGATCTTTACACATTGAAGAAACAGCATTAAAAATAATATTATCAGTAAGGACTACAGTAAAGTACTATAGCTAGAAAGACATTCTCAAATGTCAAAATGCAAGTGTGGGGAA
The DNA here is from genome assembly GCA_025769975.1 of Gallinago jamesoni. Lineage (NCBI taxonomy): Eukaryota > Metazoa > Chordata > Aves > Charadriiformes > Scolopacidae > Gallinago > Gallinago jamesoni. The sequence goes on from JAOQGH010000012.1 coordinate 105,475,818, forward strand.
GAATTGAATAGGCAACAGTTCTTCCAAAAAATGAACTAGAGGATGTGGGGGACCACACATTGAGGGTGAGTCCATTTTATGATACTAATGCAAAGAAATCTTCTAAATTACAAGGATTTTCAGAAGGGAACATTTTATCTAATACTCAAATCAATCTTTCCGTGCTGCTCAGCACCTAGAAGGCATCTGTCAAAGAACTGTGTCCATGTTGAACAGACATTTCATAAAAGACTTGGACTAACTCAGGAAAGTCAAGAATAACCAGAGGCTTAGACAACATGACTTATAGTCAAAGAATGAAAAAAATGGGGTTGTTTGGTCCAGAGGGGAGATCTGATAATACTTTTCAAATATGCAAAATGCAGCTGCAAGGAAAAGAGTAAAAAAGAAAGTTCTTTTTGTCTATTTCCGATAGAACAAGAAAACATCAGCTGAAATTGCAGTGTGGGATATTTCTTTCAAACATAAAATGAAAATTTTCTAATGACAAGTGCAGTGAAACGCTGGCACAGATTGCTAAGCTACAGAGGACTATTGATGGTCAAGAATAATTTAGAGGTTCCTGTCTTTCAGGGAAATTACAAAATTGATACCTTTCAGTTCCATGGTTCCCATGGTTCTGCAATCAGCAAGGAACACAAGAGCACCCTTAATCCATGGGAGGCATGACCAACTCTGGTGCATGCCTCCCACCAAGGGAAGCACATCTGGTGCCTACTCTTCAAAAATTCTTTCATCGGTATTTCCTGGGTCATCACTGACTGCACCTTTCAGCAACTAGCCTTAATCTATGTATTGCTCTCATCCAGATAAAGTCATCTTGGTCACATTAGCCAAGCAGTAGGACCATGCAGCAAGACGGCTGATCAGAACTATCTGCCAAGAGTGCATGTCATCAGACTGGCAGGAAGATATCGAATAGCAGAAGAGAGAGAACTGATCCTCAAGGGACTAGATAAATGCAAGGTCCAACAGCAGAAACATAGTTTTCTGCCTCTCATAGTCACTGGCATCCCTGCAAGAGGGACCCGGCCATTTAGTGCATTACCCTGGCCCCCTGTTCGCACTCTCAAGTGAAATAGGAGTGTCTTCAGGTCAAGAGTGTAGAATGTAGAAGAAAGATCCAGGAGGATGAAAATGGATGGCTGTTTTCTGTCTATTGACAAGGAGAGATCGTCCATCAATGCCACTGAAGTGGCTTCAGTTCAGTGTCCTGGCCTCAATCCAAATTGCGCCCTCTCTCATGATAATGAATATCCCTGCTACATATAAATGTATAGGCCATGTTTCATCTTCCCACCAGATACTGGCCTGAGCAAAAGGACATCTACTCTGATCTAGTATGGCTACAGTCAATATATACACTATGCTTCTTTCTCCCCATTGGATGGCACATGCAGCAGATGCTAACATTGCAGCAGATTGCTAACATTGAATAAGCTAACACAGCTTATTCAAAAGCAACATTTCTCACAGTTCTAGAATGAAATTGAAATGCCCTGATGGAAATAAAGATGATTCACCCAATAAGTGAATTGCAAGGCTGAAATCTTTGTAGGCACTCTTAGGTAATTCCTTAAAAAAAAGAGAGACCCATTATGCCCTAACCTGCACTTTGTCACCAGTGTTGTTCCACTGTCAAGGTAAAGAACTGAGGAATGTCCACAGACTTGTTATGACATTAATCATATTAAACAAGGCATGTGAACAACAACGGTAATTAAACTGTAGCAATCAAAGACATAGGAAGCATTTACATTTTGGAAGACCATAAAGTGGTATGTTTTACTTAGAAATCACAAAGGTTGTGTCAATCTGTAAGACAGGAACTATATACACATCCTTCATAAAAAGTAGCCCTATCTCAGACAGAATTTGTCTGCATCTCCAAGGAAGAGTCAGAGAGTTTACAAGGTACTAAAACCTTGACCCTGGTACACAGTGGTATACCCTCTCCAGACTAATGAAGTATAAACAGTCCAAACTTATCTCCTACCATCCTCTTCTCATACGGCTACCAGAAAAATCCCCACCGAATAGCCAAGCTAAATAATTTTTAGACTCCCTGTACAGAACTGATAATGCCTTCCAAACTGCTATTTCACCACTGGGAATACTGATGGGTTGACATGAATCACTGATTGTAAACACATCTGCTCTGAGGAAATAGGCTTTTTTCCCCCCAAAGGGTTTCGTATTTCTACATAAGGAGTCTGAACAGTGAAGTCAATATTCCTGCCCTAATCTGAGGTTGCTTAGGAGTTCCAGAGAGCTCAGGTTTGTACTTGGGGCAAATTAGAAAATGATACTATGCCACCCCACCTAGACTCTGATGACAACCAAATGCTCCCAGACTTCTCAACTATTCCGCTCTTGGCTCTACAGTATGAACATTTTGAATATAAAAATTCAGTGATTATAGACAGCAAAATCATGATCAAAAACTGAACCTCTACCTTCCAATTGTAAAGGTGATCACCAAACAGGACTGAAAAGTGCTTCGCATGTTCTATTTTGTAACATGGTTTCCAGGGATAACACTATATAGTGCTATGAGAAGCAGCTTGTTCATGTACTGTTTTGAGCAACAAGGAAGATCCCTACAAACAGGGCTTGGGGAATGAGTTATGTGCATGCCACAGCATGCATCTCTGCAAGCCACAACCCAAACAGCAAGATTCATTAGCTTTGCTACTGGCATTTGTATGATCTGGGAAGATGCTGCCTGTTGGTCCAGGATTTGGCAAATTCAGGAGCCGGGTGTGTTACAAGTTCATCTGCAGCAGCCTCCTGTCACCAAAGCTTTGTTCTTTTGTTTACTATTCTAAATAATTTTGAATGCACAGAGCAGTTACTAGCAATATTCCAAAGATGATAACTTCTTTGCTGGCTTTCCAATGCTTGAAAGGCATACAAAGCTGTAGATACTCATGTGGTGATTACAGCTGCCTTTGAGCTGCAGGTCAGACAGACCTGCTCAGCGGAGTCACTGCTCTCTCGCTCCCCAGCTTCAAGGACACTACTAACAATCTTTCTTCTCTGAGGTTAAGCTGGCCTACTGCCACTGTAAACACAGAATCTCACTTACATGGTTGAAAGATTAAATATCTGATTAAAATTTCTGGCCGCTAATTTGTTGAACTTGGCCATAGGGGTAAATTTGGACTGCATGATATTCAATTCTACGTGCTTAGGAGTAGGGGGGGGAAAGGAGAAGGGGGATGTCGTATTTCATGAAAGAGCAAGGAAGTCACATTTCAGTTGAAAATCAAGATGGAGGATATGATTCATCCCTGCCTAAAACAATAGGCGAACTGAGTTTGAGCAGGTTGTCCTCCTTGGAGCAGCCTCTGCAGGAGTGGGGCTCCATACAACCAAACCAGGGTGTGAAATTACTGCAGCCACCTAATGTGCCTTGTTGAGATGCAGCACCTTCTTCCAGCAACACAGCTGTAAAACCTTGCCAGAGGCAGAGATTAGGGATAGTCTGCAGCTGAGGCTGAATTCAGCAAGGGTGTCAGTGGGTTGGATCAGGAACCTCTCGCTCTCCATGAGTAACTTAAACTACCACCTGAGTCCTGGTTTATCACACTTAGGAAATCTCACAGGAGTTTCTGGAAGCAAACATATCAGATTCCCTACCCCATTTCTCCAGGATTTGTCCTTAGTAAAGAGACATGGGCCGTCCATTTCCTTTGTCAGAGTCCTTGACAGAAACTTCAGACAAGTTCTACAGGTTATAGTAAAATGCAAAGGATGGGGTGGGTTTTTTTTACATTACAGTGTCCAGGCAACTCTGAACAAATTTTTTTCAGAGACAGCAAGCAGCTCCTTCCTAACTGCACATGTGTCCCTTGCCAAATTTCATAATTTGCTTGCTGCAAGCTAAGTTAAAGCTCTGCAAAAGAAAAATGATTGGAATTTTTTTATAATGGAAATTGTTAGGCAACTTGAATATAGGAACTTTGGGGGCTCCTATATTAACTCTTTGTTCTTGTGGCTTAATTTGACCCTAAGGTTTCAGCCTTGAGCTTCATACTATTTCCTTGGAGCTGTTCTTATAGGACTGGAGCCTCAAGCAAGCATATTTCCCCACAGATGTTATAATTTACATATTAAGTATCAGAAAAAAAATATCACAATCTACTTACAGCAAGGACTGCAAGGCCCCCATTGCTTCTGCAGCCAAAATTCACTGAAGTGGGTATGTTTATAAAACTACAGATCATGTAAAAGCCATAGGTTTGTCCTGACAGTACTGGTCTGTTTTCCTTACACACCTGTGAAGCGCCAGGAGGGGATATGACCCCCCAAGCATGACTTTTCAGCACTATTTTTGGCATCTTTTCAACAGTCATGTTCTTCTCAGACTCTCTTTTCACTGCAGCCTTTGTAGAGACTTTAATGCTGAAACAATTACTCATACCAACCACATTGCCTCTTTCTTCTTCTGCACAGCCACGATAGAGATATATTTCCCCAAACGTGTGCAAATCCCCAGCATGTGTTTTTATCTCTTCAAATTCAGTCTGGTGAGGAGAGATCCTGAACAATCTAAACTCAGGCTGGGCAATGACCAATTTGTCTTAATTGGTCAGTGAAAGCTGATGGCGCTGCTTCTGTTCCCAGCATCAGGTTTCATTCAACAAAGTCAATGAGACACATCAATGTACTTATAGTTAGTTAGTACATCTTTGAGTTGGGGTCTGGGGTCTCAGAGCAAATATTGACGTTTCTCCCCAAACTGGCTTTCCATAGCACATTTGTGCCAATAAATGTCACTGCTTAAATGGGAAGCAAATACACAAAGGTGCAAATACAGCCAAAGCAAACTAATTCAAGCAGATATCCCCAGGCAACATTTTGCTCTGCCACCAAATGGCTGCAGGCAGCGACTGGGAAGGAGCCCGCTGTGCAAGTTAAATGGCAAGAAAATTTAGAAGAGCTGAGGAGCCGGGAGCCCTGGGGAACCCTTCACAGCTGCTCCACTGCCACCAAGACATGAGACTTGGTCTCACAGGGGTTCAAGAACCCAGAAAAACTCAAATAAAAGGGACCCTATGGGGGACACCTACAGAGGCAAACAGCATGCCCTTGACATTTGCCATCCACAGTTAAATCACTCCTGCAAGCAGATTTTAGGTTATGGATGCAAGGTAGGTAGGTAGAGGCCACCTCGACATGCTTGTTTATGTAGTTGAGCCACTGACAGAAAACCAGGGGCAAATTCCAATTTGTAGGGGTCTGAGCTTCTACTGCTGCTGCTACACAAAATGATTAGCAAAGTATGGCCCATGAACCCCTTGTAGGGTGTACCTGCTTTTGCAGTGGTAACCTAACAGGTAGTTTCCATTGTGGACATCCTACTAAACCAAAAGGCACACTTTTGCTATGAAGGCCCCAGCTGAGCATCCTACTGCTTAGGTGAATATTCATCAAATCTTGGAGGCTCCCATTCAGAAAAAGCTTTTTTTGCTTGTTTCTTTTTTTTTTTTTAATTTTCATTGGCCCGCATTCTTTTGTAATAGTGTCATGTCCTATTATATTCATCCCAGCAGTTGCCATACCCCAGCGTGGCTGGACAAGCCTGGTCTTCTTTCTGTCCCGGAGATGAAAAAGGCGTCGGACTTTGCTGCTTGGAGCTCTCTGCACAGGGAGGGGGAAACCTGCAGCGCAAGAGGGGAAGCAGAGAAGCAGACTCAGCACCACACTTCTGAGCAAAATATGCAACTCGATAGTCTGGAAATGTCATTGGCTGGAAGGCGTCCATTTACCTTCAAGAGTATTTAAAGTATGTTAACTACAGACCAAAAGAATACATTGTAAACACAACATAATAACTCTCTAATAGAGGAGAGAGGTTTTTTATTTACCTACCAGAGACATTTGATTATCAAGCAAAATTGCCTTGTGAAAAGAAAAGCACTCCATCACCTCGCAGCCTCGAGTGCCAGCATACCACATAGAACTTTAATGTGGTCGGTATCTGTTTAGAGGTCACTTAAAAGGTAACTATTTCAAAAAATGCATTCATATAAACATAAGTTTTAATGCCTTTTGTGTGAAATGCAGAAGTCGAGTCTTGAATGCCTGCACTCGTGAAAGATCATGTAGTATTTTTAGCAAGATTAAAGGGGTTAATCCTGGTCAAATTCCACTTCAAATACTTACACTCTGCCTACTTTAATTCTCCTGAAATTTCAACTGTACATTGTGTTCTCCTTGGCTTTTGCCCTAACGTGTCGGTGTTACCTAGACATGACCACATTTCAGTAGCACGTTCAACGGTGGGACTCTCCACCCCAGCCCACCCCACACGGTTCTGCACTGCTCCTTTTACCTCCTGACACACTTACTGGGTCCTTGTGGACCATTTCACTGGGACCTCTGAAAAGTCCCTGAACAAAACAGGCTTAGCCAGGCCTGTGGCACACCAAGGGAGGACATTTTGCACTTATTTTGTTCGTTATTAAATTAGCCAGGAAAGAAATGTGCTATATAAGTATAAATAAGTGCTATTAATATCAACCAGTAACAGTTATATCTAATGCCTTCCTTTTCACTTAACATTTTTGGTGATAAAAGGATCTAATTAAAAATATAAGGAGGTCTTTCACTTTTTGTTTTATACTTATCTTCCCCATGTGCTTGTAATAATCTGCCTTCTTGCCAACACCATCTTGTAAATGAGATCCATATCTCAAGGGTTTATCCTGGTTAAATAAACTGAATTCAATAAAACCCATCTTCAGATATTCCACATGTGAGAGTTATTACTACACTAACATGCTACTGTTGCTTCTGTTACCTAGTGTTACAGATGCATTAACTTCTCCCCTTTGCTTGAGTTATGCTCCACTGTATATCTAAGATAAGAAAATGGAGTGCCTGGAGTCTGTTCAGTGTTATCGTATAACAAACAGTGACTTTTTTATTGAAGGAGCTCCACGAGCGATGCACGTTTTATTGAAACTAATTCAGAGGGGAAAAAAAATAAATATTTAAAGATAAATGTCGAACTAAAACCCAAGTAAGTCACGATGTTATTTGCCCCCTTTCTCTTGCCTTCCCTTCTCTTTGCCCCCAGCTGGTAAGCCTTGTGATAGCATTGCAGAGGGCTGCACAACACTTCTTTGCAGTCAGAGCTCAAAGGTTTCAGTGGAGTCTTAGAGCAGCACCCAGTAAATTTGGCATCAGCGTTTATTGCCCCCTGAAATTCATTCATTTATCAGCCTCCTTGCTTTGAGCACCTCTGCAGTGCCTGCAAGCTGGATTGTGCTGAGCACAAGTCTCAGAGCAAAACAAACAATTGTATTTGAGCTCCATGGGGTTTCTTTTTTTTTTTCTTTTTTTTTTCCTGGATGACTTCTTCCAGCCGTCTAACTTGAACTTCCTGCCTCGTAACTGCAAAACGATCTGATCCACTGTGAGACACTGAGCCCTCAGTGTGTTTTCCTGACAGTATTTCTTTCTCAAAAGCACCCCCAGGCCAGCCACTTATCCAAGCAAATCTAGACACCCATTAAAAATTCACTGCATTTCCTCCAGAATCCTCCTGTTGTTGTTTGGAAAAGAGTGCAGTGGACATCTGGGTCTTCTTCCAAATTTAGGGTACAGACCCTTCTTAGAGCAGGATCCCAGAAGAAGAGCATAAGGGCAAGATCAGTTATGACCACTTTTCCTGGGTTCCTATGGCCAAGCCTGCCTTCATCTCTATTTCTCTTCTTTTTTGAGTCTCTTTCTCCTGCTGCCTTCCCAGCCAGGAATCTGCTGCGTTGCATCACAACCATCAGATGGAAATCTTCATTTCAGTTTGCAGGGACACGGACAGACTGAAGGCCCGACCCTGAGATACACAGTTGTTTTGATTGGCAGCAAGAGCTTGATGTCCAGAACGACTCCAAATGATGAATTAGAAATACAGAACCAAGGCTCTCTCGAGATGGCCACAAGGCAACTCTTGGCCCGTCAAAAAAATAATTAGATCGGCATTGCAAATAGCAAGGCTTCTTTTGCAACATTTATAGCAAGTGGAGGCCTCTCAGGGAAGATTTCCAGGAGCAGAGCCAAATTCAGAAATAAAAGCCAACAAGAGGAAGATTTACACCTCCCTCGAGAAGATAGCCAATAAGATTTCAAGGTGGATTTTGAGACTTTGGCTGCTGAACTACATTTCTCAGATTTTTCCCTTTGATTTTAATGAGGTGAACTAATGCTTTTGTTTACTTAAATGAAGAATAATAATAACAGAAACAAATACCAAAGAAGCATCTTTTCTGAGCATCAAGGCCTGATTTCAGGGTTTCATCTCCAACTACCCTCTCCCATTGGTTTTTATTTGCAAAAGCATATCCTGGTGATTGGGTCAGGGACAGTCTGTGGTAGGCACTGTTTAAACCACATAGCATAAAGTTTTTGCCCCAGAGAGTTTGCAATGTTTGGTTTGGGTAGGAGAATAAAAATGAAAAAAATAATAATAATAAAGGAGAGAAAGTAGAACTAGCTCAACATTAAAGTCCACTCTGCTGGTATAAATCTTACCTGAGACCCAGATGGGCATATTTTGTAGAAATACAACTGCTGCCATGCTCTCCTGCTTTAGTTCCCTTAGAGGGATTTTCTACGCTGCTTCTTGCCTTTTTCTCCAGGAGTACTGTCTCCTCCTAGTCCTTTCTGTACCCTCAGCCACTTTTTCTTTGCTTTGTTGGCTTGGGGTGCCCCAACCACACCTTATTTCATTCGCTGGTCACATGAAGAAGTGGAAGACTCAGTGAACAAAGTCTGTTAATCAGGCAATCATCTTTTTTTCCATATAGGATTCACCCATATTTTTAAGTAAATGTTTAATCCGATGTCAGGAAGAAAATGTTTCACACATCTGAAATTTAAAAAAAAAAAAAAAGACATGGTAATGTCTTTGTGCTTGAGAATTTATCTATTGAACATGAAATTAGCTCAGGCCTTTGTTTTTTGCATTTGTAACCCTGGTAAATAAATATGAAATTATCAGGAAATGTTAACTTTGTGTAAACAGCAAAGGCTTCCTACATATAGGCCATAATGTGGTTTTGGAAGAGGTTCAGTAGGCGCTTTGTGAGTGATATTGCTTTGAAGCATTGTATCAAGCCATATCTTTCTGGCAAAGCTTAGAAGTTTTTAAGTGGAAATCTCACGCTGGGAATTTTCATCCAGGCTCAACAGCCTGTTGTTAGAGGAGGAGCTGAGACCTGGGAGGCATCCCTGTACTGTGCCACTGCTATCCTCTGAGATGCTACTCTGGGTTTCATGGTGACAGGGTTTCGCACCAGTGAGTAGGGCTAAGAAACAAAATGATCTGAAGGCAGTGTACTAAAAATCACCAATTTTGTTTGAAGCAATTACTTGCTAGAGCGATTGGACGCTAGGTGTCAATCTGGGAGGGGCAATGATCAGTCTGTTCCCCCTTTCCCTGTCACCCAGGGCTGTGTAGGCTCCAGCTCCAGCCCTCCCTTGCTGGTTTCATTTCCAAGCTGAAAAACCTTGCTCTCACATTCACTGTGTATGTGGGAGCCTTTTCCATCCCTTTAGTCACCTTCGCTGCCCTTTTTTGGGACCTGCTCCTCTTCTGCTACAGAGATAGAGGGAGGATGCTGATGTGTACACTACTCCAGGCACAGGGAAGCCATGGGTCTGTGCAGTGGTGGCACCACGATAGTCACGGTTTCATTCTGTATGTTTTTCTTAATAGTCCCTAACATCTGATTTGCTTTTTTGGTCACTGCTGAGCACAGGACTGACTTTTTCATGCAACTATTATAGCCCCAAGACCTTGTTCACAAATGATAGCAACCTGGCCCTTAGCATTTCACTTTTAATTTCCAGATAATTTCCTCCCATGTGCACGGCCTTGTGTTTATTTACATGGAATTTCATCTGCCGTTTTACCATCTGGTCACTCAGTCTTGCAAAATCCTCTGCAATTATTCACAGCCAGCCATCATCTTACTATCTTGAATAATCTAATAACATCTCCAGTGTTATCTCACTATTAAGCCCCTCTCCAGATCCCAAATAAATATTTTGAGCAAGGGTTTTAGCACAGACATTCTGGAACTTCACTGAAGGAAATCCTCCATGAAAATAGACCACGTTTTCTACTCTCTGCTTCCTGTCCTCTAAGAAATTATTTATGCATACAAGGACCTTCTATCCCATGGTTTTTCAGTTTCTCAAAAAGCGTCTTTTGTGGTCTTGAGGAAAGACTTTTAAGATTTCAGTGTACTGAAGCAATGGAATACCCCTATGTATTGGCTGATTCCTTCAGAAAAATAGGAATTAATAAATAAGACTTTAATAGAATTTTAATGCTAAACCTCCCTTTACAAACATCATGTTGACTTTTTCACCATGCGGCATATTTATCAATGTTTATTAATTATGTTCCTCATTACTGTTTCTACTGCTTTGCCCAAGCATAGATATTAAGATTACTGGCCTGTAGTTCCCCTGAAATTCCCTTGAACAAAGGTTTTTTTGATTAAGACAATAAAAAAATGGTGTTAGTTTGCCACCTACCAGTCTTCAGTTACGGCTCGAGTTTTAAGTGTGAATTTTTAAACATCACAGTTAAGTTATTTCATCCTTGGATTACTCTACAGCCATTGGGTAAATACCGTCTGGCCCTGTTGACTTTTGGAGCTGTTCATGATGCATGTGAAGCCCATAACCTCTTCCACCAGCACATCACTCAGGGACAAGTCCTCTGATGAGTCCCTCATAAACCAAGATCTGATTGTGGGAATCTCCCCAGACTTTTTCACACCTCCTTTTTCCGAGGAAGTCTTGCATTCCTGATCTTAAACAATAATTACACTTATGCAACACTTTTAGCAACAAGTGCTCCTAAATTCAATTTTTAAATTTGCACAATAATAAATTCCATTGTGAATGAAAATCAAGACAGTGTATGAAAGTAATTTTCAAAGCCATCTACCTACCACAAAAGCTGCTGCTACAGTGGATCGAGTTAGGAAAAGAATTTGGTATGTATAGGGATTTTATCTCATATATATGTCATGGACCAAATACTGTCTGTACTGTGTGCAGACTGTGGGATCAGTCAGCCTAGTACACAAGGTTTTCAAAGCTGACAAAATCATGGTGATTTAAAGGCTAGTTTATGTTTTACTTACATACTTTTATTTGCTCAAGTTACACCCCTCCATGGATCAGAACTGCGGCAACAACTAGGCTGATACTGTTCCATTAAAATGTCAAGAAAACTCCTCCCTCAAAGAGAAAAAAATAAAAAAAGGTGTTGTCAGATTTCCCAAATAAGTGTAGAAATGATCTGGTTTGGAGCAGTAAAGGCAGTAGTAAGTGTCAGGCAGCTCATGGTCACTTATGCAGAAGTTTCTGAGTTGCTTATGATAAGACAGCATGCAAAGAGCATGAACCATGAAAAAGATCTAACACAGTTTCTAAGAACAAAGCTCTTGAAATGTTCTTCATTGTTAAAACACATGAAATCACAGAAAACAAAAAGATGGCTGCTAAGGAAGCACCAAATTTGTACCAAAATGCTACCCGTGCTCACTTAGGTAGGTGAATTGATTGTGAATGGTTTATTTTTTTGAGGAATATTTTGTGCTGAGAGATTCATGAGTATTGTGTACATGTTCATAGAATCATAGAATCATAGAATGGTTAGAGTTAGAAGAGACCTTAAAGATCACATAGTTCCACCCCCCCTGCCATGGTCAGGGACATTGTATGTTGTATAGGATATTGTAAAATATAGTATAAGATATATTGTATAGGATATATTGATAGGATATTGTAAGACTTGTGCACAAAGAGAGGGTGAAAATTAGGTGATGCGATTTCCCAAGATTTACTCAGAGCTAGAATCACATATCTTGGTAGGACAAAAGCTCCTCTGTGTTGCCAACACCAAATGCTGCCAGTCATATCAACTTTTCCAAATAATATAAAAATTAAAGCTTCGATAAAAAGAACAGATTTTACTTTGTGACAAATGACTCCTCCACCATTGTAATATCAAAATGTTTCAAATAGCAGTTGCTTGCTAAACAGATGAGAGGGGAATAATCGGTTGTCTGCTGGACTGCTTTCAATGAGGCACTGAGACTGTATTAAAATATTCCATACAAACAAAAAACGTGCTATAATGACACAGGTCCTTGGCTCCGTATCACTGTTTACACGGATAATGCTAAAAATAACTCTGCAAAATACCTCTCTGACTATAAAGTGATGAAAAATGAAAATGATTATTGACTTCTAGAGAACTGGTGAGCTTATGTACTGCATAATACAGTAATGTATCGTTCAGATAGGTTAGCATTTGGTCTGGAAAATTGTGAAACACAGTATTTCAACACTTTCCCTCTCCTGCCAAAGGAAGCTTCAGAATCACAGAAGACAGTTCATTTTGAACATATGGAAAAGATGAGGAATGTCCTCCCAGAGATAACCATCTCTATAACCTGCAGTTGAAAGGATCTTCAGACCTTTTCCAGCTATTAGACATTACTTTTGTATATTAGGTGAGCATTTCCCACTTGTGCTTTTTTGTGTTTGGGGGAAATGGAGGGGCATTTAAGTGACTTTCATGTCTCCTGCAAAACATGCTTAATGTTTTTGTGACAGGCTTAAAACGGAAACAATTTTATTTTGGACATGCTAAAGTTTATGACATAAAAGTAAAGGGTAAGTTACAACAATCAATGGCAAATTTCTTGCTCATAAATGTAACTCTTACCTGATATCACAGCAAAGGAGGGAAAATGGGAAAGAACTTTATTCATGGTAATGCTTCAGCTATAAAATGCCTGACATTACACTCTACCTTCACAAAATTCCTCTAACTTGATTTAGACTTGATTCTTTGGAATGGTGCTGATTTTTCAGGAAACTGCAAGCATTGACAAAGGGGTAACACTTGACAAGGGTCTGGATACAGATTATTTTTATGATAAATACTTTGTATCGAGACATTCACCAGTGCGTGTGTACATACTCTAAGAGTTGTGCATAAAGAAATGGTGCAATGTTCTATTTTCATTTACTGCTTCTCTCAGTTCCCTAAAAATGACACAACCTATTATGCTCATTTGCACTTAAAATTCAGCAGTGGCAAGAAATTTTTTTCTCTGTTAACAGAGTAGGAGAGACTGCAGAAGCCTGTTGAATGAGTGCTTTTAGCATGAGCTTCAAGTTAAAACTAACTACAATTGTATAGATAAAGAATTTTTTAAATTGTTTTAGTTTTTTACTAATAAGTAAGCTATATGGAAATGTTTAAAATTATGTAACAGCATTTTAAATAACATATTGCATCTTAATGATAATCATTGAATCACTGGTGCGGTGAACTACCTTGGTGCTATTTGGCCCAGCTACAAATATGGGTAGAGCTACCTGGAGTTACATGGGGATTGTAAAAACCAACCTGTAAAGGTGAATAAAGGTAGATTTTCCACCTGGAATGGTGCTGTAACCTGTTTGCTAGCAACACCCAAATGAGGCGTCATAAAACTTGGCCGGTGACATTTGTGTGACCTGGTGCCAGAAACATACCCAGCACCAAGGTGCTCCGCAAAGTCTCCCCAGGGGCCGTGCCCAAGTAGCACAATGGAACTGATGTCCTTCCAGGGAAAGGTCCTGGTTGGACAGGCCAGGTGTGAGGGGCAGAGTTTATGACTGCAAAGCTCTCAGTAAAGCTAAGCAAGCCATGCCGCTGTGTGCCCCATCGTGCCCCGTCTTAGTGTCTCTAAGATCTGGTCCTTGGCAGTGCATTGCCCCATGCCATGGTATTTCAGTTTGTTTTTGTTCACAAAGAGCTACAGACCCCTACAGTGCTGTATAAATAATATGCATTTTAACTTGCCAAGGACAAATCAAGTGTTTTAATTTCACACTCTAACTTAAGATAAGAAAATAAACATGAGCTGCTGGGGAGTTCGGTAAACTTGCTCATGAACTGGAGGGGTGGAGTGGAGGAGGGACAATAGCACATGAAAAACTTTCATTCAGTGGGAATTGGATAGAACAGCAAATAAAAATTTACACTGCATATGAAAAAGTCTAGGAAACTACTGAAAATATCAGGGTATTGCTGTACACATACACACCAGGAATACGTCCTGACACACAAAATTGGATTTTCTGTTCCTAGTCCAAAAAGCTTATAGACTCCAACTATCAAAATACAATAATACTGATTCAAACAAAAGAAGAAAACTTCACTGCCTTTCAGTCCACCTTCAGGTTCCCCAAGTAATTGTTTATGTGAAGCCTGGTGCCGAGGAGAAATCTGGTTGCTGACACTGTGGCAGTGGTAGGTTTTTAGGAGAATCTGCAGATCTATATGGTTTGAGAGTTACTGTGATGCAAGAGCTCTGGCTGGGTCGCAATATATTAGAAAGACATTTATTGCACTGGCAACATTTTCTCTCTTTTTTTGGCAATTCACAAGTACTTTTGAACTCTTCAAGAGAAACAACTTTCTTTTTTCTTGATTCTTCTCAATATTTCAAGGACACAGGGAGTCATCTGGACACCTCTCCAGCAACCATACCTTTAACATCCGCTTCTCACCCATAGCACCACAGACTGCATCTCCACATGTGAGCAAGCCAAATCTGAGGAAGTGGGATACTCAGAATCACAGAATCACAAAATGCTTTGAGCTCAGAGAGGACTTCAGAGATCACCTAGTCTAACTCCTCTGCCATGGGCAGGGGCATCTTTCTCTAGATCAGGTTGCTCAAAGGCCCGTCCAATCTGCCTTTGAACACATTCAGTGACAGAGCATCCACAACTTCTCTGGGAAACCTCTTCCAGCATCTCACCAGCCTGTTTGTAAAGAATTTCTTCCTTATCTATCTCCAGTCTAAACCCACCACCTTTCAGTTTAAAACCATTGCCCGTTGTCCTGTCACTACAGGCCCTGGTAAAAAGGGCCTTTTTCTTTATCTTTCTTATAAACTCCTTTAAGTACTGAAAGGATGCAATAAGGTCTCCCTGGAGCCTTCTCTTCTCCAGGCTGAACAACCCCAGCTCTCTCAGCTTGTCCTCACAGGAGAGGTCCTCCAGCCCTCTGCTCATGTTTGTGGCCCTCCTCAGCACTTGCTCCAACAGGTCCCTCTCTTTCCTGTGCTGAGGACTCCAGAGCTGAACACAGTACTCCAGGTGGGGTCTCACCATAGCAGAGTAGAGGGGCAGAATCACCTCCCCTGACCTGCTGGCCATGCAGAGGCACAGGGTAGAGTTGCTGTTCTGGGCTGCAATTGCACATTGTCAGCTCATGTCCAGTTTTTCATCTGCCAGTACTCTCAAGTCCTTCACCACAGGACTGCACTGAAAACAATATTTTAATCAATCAATAAATCAGTCAATCAATCAATATTTTGATCAATGAATACTTGCTGGTACCTAAACCTATAGTTTCTCAGAACTATATTCTTGTGTGAGACACCCAACTGCGGCACCGTTGCCAGTGTGTCATTTCAGTTTTGCTTAACTAGTAGTCTCAAAGCAAAGATGCATCCCACATTTTTCATTCATACAGATCAGAAGTAATTCCATGTAATTCAGTGGACCATGGGGACCAGGATATCAGCGGAGCAGAAGGATCAGCCCTATTGATTGTCACTTGTGAGATATAGTTCCGAGAACTGGCTGAGGGCCTTCAGAGGTAGACCTGGTGTCCCGACATCTACTATGGATAACATTTCATTGAACAACAAGCCTGTTCCACTGTGAGCAGGCCAAAAATGATCAATGGTTTGCATTGCATCACTTCAGGACTGTTGTGCTCATCAAACCAAGCAGGCATGCAGAGCCTCCATTTTCTTGTGCATTTCAGAAACATGATGGCATGATCAAAAGACCAAGACTTCCAGCAGTGATGGCAGGAAGTGATGATCTGTTAACTAATAAATTATGGGGGAAGCTAAAAGCATGAGGATGTAAATTCCTCTGGGAATGCCTTTTCATGACACTGCTGTATTGTCTGATCCTGTCTGTGGGTTTCTGCAGTAGGACTGCTGCTCAGGAAGCAGGAACAATCTTTAAAAGCATTTTCTGAACATTCCTGTTATATAAAGGTCCAGACGAATATTGGGCATGAACTTTTAGGCTTTGTTTTATTGGAGTAACCATTCTGAGGAAAGCAACAATTTTATTCATTGGGGCTGTATTTGATCATATTATTGTGGCAAGTTTCATTAGCTCTGATTCCAGGGGATGATGCATAACACAGTAAGTTTTTATAACTGGAGCAGATTGGCTTGCAATTTGGGAAACAGATGCTTTGAAATATTTTCTCTAACTGCACAAAAAAGGGAAAAAGTGGAAAGAAGTTAATCGCCTGTCTTGCTTTTCAGATTTTATATATATTTGTTAGCAGCCGCAAGATAAATTTAAGTGTCTAAACGAAGCAGAAGTGTCTCATCACAAAAAGAAGTAATCACAGAGCTACCTGCCTTGGCCATTAGGTATAAATCATACCTAATAATGGGAGAAAGCATTTTTCTCCCACTCTGTGAAGTGACAGAGCAGAAATTGTCCCCCTTTTTTTTAAAAAAAGATTGGCACACACCCATTCTCCCTAAAACTAATACTAGTTTTCACATTGCATTCATCTGGTATGAGCCCTCACCTAAGAGTCTCACAGAAGCTGACTGATTTAAGTAATCTTGAAAACAGCCATTAGAGGTAACTATTGACTATATAGCACAGGGGCACCCTCCTCCCAAATGAACTTTGTCCTCCCTGTTTAAAAATCTTGGTGACACCACAGAGCAGCTAAAGACAAGAAGGTATGGCTAACATAACCAAGCAAAGCTGCAGAAGATATGCGTGACTGGCTGCTTTGCTGCTTGGCAAGTTTCTCAGGACCAGACTGGTTTTGCCTGAGGTCAGGACCTCTGATTTAAGGCTCATACGAAAGGCAGCACCAGAGTACCGCAGTCCCTCCTAACGATGTGCCGGACCAGTTATTTGTTCAACTCTGACTCAGAAGAAAGTAAAAACCACCTCCTGAGTAATCAACCCCACATCCTGAAGGACATAAGTCTATCAATCCTCTGAGGTCTCCCAGCAGCCTTTTTTGCTCACTTTTCGGATGTGAGGAGGAAGTGTCCCTACCTGAGGAGGACACTGTCTGAGCCTGGT
This sequence comes from Gallinago jamesoni, assembly GCA_025769975.1. Classification (NCBI taxonomy): domain Eukaryota; kingdom Metazoa; phylum Chordata; class Aves; order Charadriiformes; family Scolopacidae; genus Gallinago; species Gallinago jamesoni. The sequence continues at coordinate 105,492,999 of JAOQGH010000012.1, forward strand.
GGTGGGTGACCTGCAGGCAAGGGGATGAAGATCAGCAGAAGCATGAGGACTTGGACCTATCCTATGGCAGCATCTGCAGGGTATGACAGGTTCTGCCGTGTATCCAGCCTGGGCAGCAAACCTCATTGCCTCAGTGGGAGCCCAGCAATGGGTCAGGAGAGGCGAGTAGAACAGCTGAAAACTGTGGCCTACGGATGGGACTGCAGATGCTCGAAGGAGAACATAAAGTTTCTCAGTGTTTTAGTAAGTCCTGAGGTATCAGAGCTGAAGGCAAGTGGCATGCTCTGCAGTTGAGATATTTAACCATGGAAGAGGTGAGACCCCAGTGTGAACCTGGGGAAAGGAAGTCTGAGGACAAACAGTTCGCTACAGTGATGGCATAGATGTTGGCATCTTCTTCTCAGGTGGATTGCCTTCCTTGTCCTTCCTTCCCCTTCCTGCTTCTCTAGTCATCTCATCACTATTAGGATATCTGGTGGCCAGAAAACACCAAGCATCTTTCCATCCACCTTGAAAAAATATGTATTTTTTTAATATTTTTGTTTAGTAGATAAAAGGAAAGGTGTCACTGTCACATTCATGTCAAACCACTCCTGCCACTAAGGGAAACCATAGTAAATGGGAATTTCATATAATGAACATGTCTTCATTTTTATCTTTCAGAGTACAGCTGCTTTTTTTCTTTTTAGTTTTATATGGAAAACTTACAATCTAATGGAAAAAGGTTAATTAATTAAAGAAAGATGCTCTGAATGCTTTCTAGCCTGTACCAGCAGTAAGAATTAAAGACTTTACACAAACGAAGACAAGCTCAGTTTTGTAGCAAAGAGAAGAAATCTTGAAATTATCTCTCTAAAGGCTTGAGCTACACATTTGACAAAGACCACTTGTTATACGGTCCATAAACTGTTTTTGGAAGATCTTTTATCTACCAAGAGCCTCTAGAATTTCTGTAGTCAGAATCAAGTGCTATTTTAAGAAATAACTAACTATGAGGCAACTGTAAAACTGATGTAGTTTCTTGTTCAGTACACAAATATAGTTTATTAACTTCTCAAAATATAAGACGAATTTATTCTCCCATGGGCCTCTTAGATGGTACAATAATGATTGCTATATTTTTTTTATTGTATTTATTTATAGAGGACTACTTCCTAAGACCAAAACCCCCTCCTGCTGCTACTGCTGCTGTACTAACTCTCTGTGTGCTTTATAGATGAGAGGATGAACCAGTTATGAGAGAAACACTAAGACAGCACAAAGGAGACAGAAGGATACCCAAGAAACATTGCAGTTTTGGTATTGTCTGTACATTTTGTCATAGTTTCTCCCACTGCAGAGCAATACCTACCCTCACTGGCCATCAGAGACATTATTTGGGAGGCATAGAGATGGGTTTGAAAGTTAGAGAGTACATGAGCAATTCCCTTTCTCTTGGGTATGCTACTCTGACAGCTCTCCCTCCTGTTTTAGTCTCACTGCCAGCATCATTTCCATGAGAAAACACTAGTTCAGCTGACTGCATTGGCCAACTGCATCAGTTCCACCAAAACCACTGATGGAACCCACAGTGGGCAGCCAGCCCCACAGGCATGTAGCCCGCCTGTGTCCATGTGGTCCCAATGCCAGGCCAGCAACTTGGCTGTACAGTGATTTTGAACTTCAATGTCTCTGAAAATTTTTGAAAATTACTGAGCTAAAATTGAAAAAGTTCTGTACCCTGTGGAAATAGAAAGTTTTCAACAGGACAAAAGAATCTCTTTCCCTTGCACTTCTTTTTAACTGTTATATTTGGGGTATTTATTCATTTAGAAGATCAAGACCTGAACTGGAAAACAAGTATCAGGATGCCTAGCTACTTGGCAAACAACAGGAATTTCAACATTTTCACAGCAATAAAACAAGTGATAATTTTCTAAATCACCAGTCGACTATTAACTGAAAACCACAGCATAATAGATACACAACAAGATGTACAACAAGCTGTGTACTAAAAAAAGGCATTCTAGTTATTCTAGGAGAAATTAATCTATTCAGGTTTACTGTTTTGAGAATGTTACATCCATCCTCTGGAGTGTAGATGATTCCTCTGTGAATCTGTTTCCAAATTAGACTTACTAAATTGAAAGTTGAGTTCCATCCCCAATTACACTCTGTGGATTCTTTTATTTCTCTTAATCCCTTTGGCGGTTATGTTGCAGTCTGAAACAGCATCTCCCAACTGCCTCACTGAGACTAACTGAATTTATTATATAATCTCATCTCCCGTTCCAAAAAATTCAAGATCAATCTCAAAGAGCAGTCCTCTGAACTTGGCAGACACTCGTGTGGGAAAGTCTTTAAACAAAAACAAATTTGTTTATGTACTGGGAGAAGGAGCTCCGAAAGAAGATAACATGTGCCATGAGCCAACAGTGCCCTCAGCAGCAGAGCTGGGGCGGCTCTCACAGCACTGAGCTGCAGCCACTCTATTAGCTGCCCCACCAGAGCCCTCCATCAGCTGCCCCACCAGAGCCTTCCATCCCCTCAGCTCCAGTCAAGCAGTGGGGACCACAGGGTGGTTCTTGCATTAGGGAAGATGAGGTCTGAGCATGAAACAGGCAGCCGAGAATGCTTGGACCATGAAATGGTTTCTCACAAAGCCACTTCAAATCTGTGGACTTCAGGGACATTTATTTGGGACCTTTTTTTTTTTTTTTTTCCAAAATTGATTTAAGAGCATAGCACCATTGATGTCCCATGAGAGTTAACCACAAAACTCAAAATTTTCTTTTACTTGCAATTTAGTCCCAGCTCTGACAGGCTACGTAGTCAATTTTTTTTGGATGGAAAAAAAATCCTACACCTACTCAGAGTGCCAGCACAAGACCAATCTCCCACTCAATTCCCGCATAAGCAGTGTTCAAGGACTTCCAAAGTATCTCTGTATGATCCACTACACTGAATTAGGGATTTAGATGATTGATAGAATCATAGAATTATAGAACCATAGAATCTGGACTTGATGATCCCAAGGGTCTTTTCCAACTGAAATGATTCTATGATTCTATGATTCAAGATCATCTAGTCCACCTATCAACCTAACTCTGACCAAAAAAAAATCACTAAACCATGTCCCCCAGCACAATGTCAACCTGTCTTTTGAACACCTCCAGAGGTGGTGCCTCAACAACTTCCCTGGGCAGTCCACTCCAATGTTTGATAACCCTTTCAGTGATAGGTATCCTCCCAAATTTTCACATTGTTAACTTTTATGGAGAGAAGATTAAAGAAGTATGCCCTTGCTCTAAGAGCAGAGTAGGCAAGCTTTGTTTCAGAGACTGAGTCAAAGTTGTGTGGGAAGCCAGCAACAGGGTGTGAAGGACAGGTATGAAGTATTTGTACCTTGGTGGCATGGCTGAGAAATGATGACCACGTCCCATGCTAGTGGGTGAACCTTTCATACAGAAACCATAATCACTGGGTACCCACTGCTGAGTTGCAGCACAGACCACCAATACAAGAACCATGCACATATGTCATCAGTGAGGTAAAGAGTAAGGATGCTCAAGGCAGTTTTGCTTGCTTGGATCAAGGGAGCAGTGTAAGCAGGCGGTGAGGGGGTTTCTAGCCACACAAGGACTACTTTTGCTTCTTGTATGCAGGTGTCAAAATGCACTGCAATTTCAAGGTTATGTAGCTATCTCAGGTATACACGTGGCACATCAGTCATTGCTGTGATTGCACGGCAGAGATACTTTGTGTCCAACTGGTTGTGTTTCCTAGCTGACCAGAAACAGTAGGGTCAAAATTTCTGAATTACGTGATGGTGAGAGCTTATTGTAAGTAAAAATTCTAAGAATCTAAACCCAAATGGGTCAAAACAGTCAAAATTTTTATCTCAGGGGACCACAGCTGTGCAGTTTCTAAAAAGCTACATCTTCCTTGATTAGATTTGACTCTAATCTTGATTGGTATTCAGTCATGACAGAAGATGATTTCCTCGAGGTGCTGTGCCATTTAGAAGCATGGGTTGGCCTGGTGAAAGACCTCCATGTGGCTGGCCTTTTGAGACTGTCACTTGATGAGCCCATGTACATTTTGGTGAGAAAACATGGAACTTTAACGTGAGCAAAATATAGGTGCCCTCCAAATCTAGCTACCCATTAGCACAGAGGTCCCCAAGCTTTGGAAGGAATCCAATCCAACTCCAAAGGCAGTTCCCAAAATATGTATCCATCAGAGACAAAAGTGGATCTGATGAGTAGTGGAAGGTATGAATGAAGGGGAAGCTCCACTACTATCTCCTTCCTTGGAAGAAAGCAAGAAACTACTTTCCAAGAAACTCCTTTTTATCTGTTGTCCAGACAACCATAACTAAGTTTGGGTGCTCTGAACAGGACACAAAGAAGGACACAGCCAGGCTGCCTTGACAGAAGCTTTCAAAATATCCAGGAGTTTTCCAAGTCTCTCACCATCGCTAACCACACAGATATTCTTCAGATTTCCCTTGCATGAATGCTCCAGAGCCATAATCTCACAAGAAGCCAACACACACAAGCTAGAGTCTGTTGAACAGCATCACCTGAGCAATCACCTTGCTCTGCAAGGAAGGAGATAACTTAATAATGAATAATATTCATAATAAATGAATAAGGCTGATGTGTGAGACTGCTACAGAAGCCAGGCCCAGTGACACCTTGTGTAGTTAGTTGACCAACTGACTTGGTCAATTTGCACCGTCACATGGAAACTAACACAGGAAGGACATGGATCTGTGGAACGGGTCCAGCGGAGGGCCACGAAGATGATCAGAGGGATGGAGCACCTCCCTTATGAGGACAGGCTGAGAGAGCTGGGGTTGTTCAGCC